>CM039673.1:156608997-157808997 GCA_022496015.1 Hordeum marinum | reverse complement strand
TCGACAAAGGCGGTCCTTGAGAAGATTGAAAAGCAACTTATGTATCACCGTTGTGGTTTTGCATAGGTGAGAATTGTTCTTGCTAGATACCCGTAGTAGCCACGTAAAACTTGCAACAACAATTAGAGGACGTCTAACCTGTTTTTGCAGGGTATGTTGTGATGTGATATGGCCAATTACATGATGAGATATATGTGATGTATGAGATGATCATGTGTTGTATAGAATATCACGACTTTCATGTCGATGAGTACGGCAACCGGCAGGAGCCATAGGGTTGTCTTTAATTATTGTATGACCTGCGCGTCAATCATTAAGCGCTATGTAATGCTTTACTTTATCGCTAAGGGTATCAATAGTAGTATGAGCATGGAGGGCGCAACAACGCCGATGGCGACACAATGATGGAGATCATGATGATGGAGATCATGCTGTTATGCCGGTGACAATGAAGATCATGCCGATGCTTTCAAGATGAAGATCAAAAGCACAAGTTCATGTCCATATCATGTCACTTATGATTTGCATCTGATGTTAATACTTTTATGCACCTTGTTTTTCTTAGCACGATGGTAGCATTATAAGGTGATCCCTCACTTAAATTTGAAGATAAATTGTGTTCTCCTCGAGTGTGCACTGTTGCGAAAGTTAGTCGTGTTGAGACACCATGACGGGGTTATCACCCCTAGGTAGGACAAAGCAATGGGGTTCTCCCCCCTTCCGCTTCGAAGAAAACTGCACGGCCGGCTCTCCATGGCTGGCCGGAGGACGGACGGCTCGATGTGCTACCGGTTGGCGACGCGGGCGGCTGGTCGCGCCATCAGCTCGACAACCACCGGCTAGACGCAGCCGACTGCCTGCCGGGCCGCCTCCTCCGTTGACCTAGGGGCAGACATGCGACGTCCCATCCCCCCGGGCACGGGTACGACGACAAGATGCGACCGCCACGACGGGTGGCCCTATGGCCACAGTGGCCGCTGACGCATTGGAGCGCATTGCTACAGTCCGGCCGTCCAGGCCGCTGACCTTGGCGAGCGTGATCGGGTGAGGGAGCAGTGCCGCCACACCCTCGCCCACTCGATTACTTGCCTCGGCCTGGCTACAGTGCCGCCGGCCGTACCGGAGACCTCGGCCGGCTGGCGCTAGACGACGCCTCCCGGGCGACCCGTGTCATGGCAGGTGAGCGAGAGCCAATCGCAGAGCTGGCTAGCGGGCCCCACCGGGAGACGGGACCGCTCAGCCGGTGGACCCTACAGACGACGAGACGACGTGAAGAGAGGGCCCCCCTGGCTAGGCGGAGAGACTGCCAGGCGGGTCCCCCACCCCTGTACTTTAGATATATTATAGAGCCGGGGGTTTGGCCTATAAAACCGCCCGAGCCCCCATGCAACGGGGATGGACGATCACCCTCGCACACCCATAGAACTCTCAAAACCCCTCTAGTAGCGGAGGAAGACGAGCTGGCTGCTCTTCTTCCTCCTCTAGACACATCTCCAGGAGCATCCTTGTACACATACCCATCCATCCAGCCAGACCAAGCAGGACTAGGGGTGTTACCTCCCACGGAGGGCCCTGAACCTGGGTACATCGTGTGTCACCATCGCTTGTGCCCAATCTCGCACCCGGAGCCCGTCGATGTCCTCCGGCCCCAACCACCTATGATAAGCCACCCTATGGCATCTGTCGTGAGAAAACGACGACAGTTGGCGCCCACCGTGGGGGCGTATGCGGCACCGGCCGGATTCATGCTCTGGGCGGGACCCCTTGCCATTCCCCGCCGCCGCCGCACATCCCGGCGAAACCACGAGCTCATGGGGCTTGCTTTGGCATGCCCTACAGGCAACTCCGTCGACCTCATGGACGACATCGATGCGGTCACCGAGCGCTTCGGCAGCCTCAGCCTCACCGAGGCTCCGACCGCGGATGAGTACCCCGGGCTGGTGCTCGTCTGCGCCGGTCCTCCCACGGCCGTGAGAGCACTCGCTGCGACCCAGTCCAGCGGCTCCCACGATGGCGGCGGGGGGGGTGTTGGCCATCGTCTCCTCCACCTCCTTCGGACGCGCGCGGACCGGGGCTGACGCCGCCGCAGCCTACGTCAGCACCTCCGATCCGCTTGGTGTGGCCCTCCAGGGTCTGAGCACCCTTATCACCCCAACGACGAACCCCGACGCCGCCGCGGTGGACCTTGAGGCGGCTTGTCGCGTCTTGTTCAAGGATGCCACCGCCCTCGCGGCCACGCGGCACCGCATGGAGGCCGCCCAGCGGTAATATGCTTCCGCCTACGGTCTCACCCCGTTGGCACCGGGCCCAGCCAGCATGGGGCCATGCACGGCCGCGGCCGTGTGGTCGCCGAAATCCTTGGCGGCAAGATGCCCGTCTACGACATCCCCGTAGCTAACTTGTGGGCCCTCAAGGTGGCCTACACGGATTTGGCCACCTTGGAGGGTGAGGAGCATGCCGCCCATGAATGTCACATCAAGGAACTCATCAACGCCGCCGACACGCAGCAGTGCCTGCTCGCGTCGGGCGGCCTCGCCACCGGAGGCCCCCGGCTCGAGCGCGAGTGCACGAGGACTGGTGACCGTCTGCCAGCTCAGCACTCCAGCTCCCCTCGCGTCTCCAGCCACCGGACCGGAACAATCACCCCCGGCATTCTCAAATGCCGGGGGAGCGAGCAACCGGCTGTTAGCAGCCGGTGCACCAACGACCCACCTCGCAGCGGTCGCCACCAAGAAGCGTCGGCATCCGGCAGCCGGCGCAACCACAGACACACTCCAGCCCCGCGACTCGAGTAGGAATGGACGATTCCGCCCATCATTCGTCCCGAGCTCCCGACCCGTATTGGGCCACGTGTCCCCCGTAGCGAGAACGACGCTCGCAACCGCATCAACCACCTCACGCAGTCCGCCCTCCTCGAGGAGGAGGGCTCGATTGGACCGGCTTGTTTTGGCCCTCGGATCCGCAACGAGCCATTCCCGACCGGCTTCACGCTCCCCGAGACACTCCAAAATACAACGTGGCTGCCAAGCCCGAAGGCTGGCTGATCGACTACACCATCGCAGTTGGCATCGCCAAGGGGAACAAGCGCGTAGCCGTGCGCTATGCCCCTCTCATGTTGATCGGCTCGGCCTGCACCTGGCTCAACAGTCTGGCGGCCGGCAGCATCAACACTTGGATGGACTTCTAGGAGGCCTTCGTCCGCAACTTCACCAGCACCTACAAGTGGCCTGGCCGCCCCCGCGAACTCGCCATGTGCGTTCAGGGGCCAGATGAATCCCTCTGCGACTACCTCACTCGGTGGACCGAGCTCCGCAACTCCTGTGAGGGGGTGCATGAGGTAAAAGCCATGTAGTACTTCATTAATGGCTCTCGGGACGACACCCCTCTCAAGCACAAGCTTCTGTGCTCCGAGCCGGCCACACTTGCCGAGCTCATGACCAAGGCAGACAAGTACGCCACGGCTGACTCAGCCATCCGGGTCAAGACGACCCCGCCTACCAAGGCGATGACGACACTGGCAACATCCCGACCGGCTGCCGACAATTGGTAGCCGCAAAACAACAAGCGCAAGAATGACCAGCCGGATCCCCGCTACGGGAGCCGACAGGTCAACACCATCAAGGAGCAGGAGCCGACTGCCCAGCCTTCTAGCCAGCGCCAGCGCACTGGCAAGGCTGCCTGGCAGCCGAAGCTCACGTTCGAGCAAATGCTCGACCTCCCCTGCAAGAACCACTCAGGGGCCAAACCCTCTACGCAGACGCTCTGACAGTGCAGCTTCTCATAGTGATTGGCCCGGGGAGACGGCCTTTTGGCTCCTCCCGTGCTGCCAGCCCGCGTGCCGGCCCCAGCCCAAGCTGCCGCCTCGGTGCCGGCTCTGGCCCCAACCAAGACGGCTATTACGTCATCTTCACTAGTCAAGAGATGGGAAAACATGCTCAACGCCAGCCCCGTCGTGAGGTGAACGCCACCATGCCGGCAACTCCCCAGTTCATGCACTGGTCGACGAAGCCGGTCACGTGGAGCCAGGCCGATCACCCTGCCGTGATGCCGAATCCCAGCAGCTATGCTTTGGTCCTCAACCCCACCATTGCCATCAAGGAACGAACTTGCCGCTTCTCGCGGGTGCTGATAGATGGCGGCAACACATCAACATCCTCTACCTCGACACGTTGCACAAGCTGGGGATGAAGATAGAAGACCTGCAGGCGAGCCAGACGGTGTTCCACGACATTGTGCCTGGAAAGTCTTGCTCCCTTGTCGGCAAGATCATGCTCGACGTCCTCTTTGGCGGACCCGGCCACTTCTGCCGTGAGCCGGTGTTGTTCGAGGTCATGGACCTCGCAAGTCCCTACCACACACTGTTGGGCCACCTGGCTCTCGTCAGCTTCATGGCGGTGCCCCATTACGCCTACCTCAAGCTCAAGATGCCTGGCCGCAAGGGAATCATCACCATCACGGGTGACTACAAGATGTCGCTCGAGTGCGCTCGAGACGGCAGCCGGCTGGCCGAGGCCATGGAAATCTCCGAGGAGAAATGGCAACTCGACCGGCTCGTGGCCCTCGCTGCCAGTCAACCAGCCGTGTCAATTCCCCCTCCCAGTCCATCGGCGAGGCCTCCTTATAGCCATCCAAGGACACCAAGCAAATCCCGCTCGACCCGGCCAACCCCGCTCAGTGCGTCACCATCGTCTCTCACCTCAACAGCAAATAGGAAGGCGAGCTCGTCGACTTCGTTCGTGAGAATCGGGACATCTTCGCATGGCCCCCCAAGGACATGCCGGGTGTTCCGAGGAAGTTCGCCGAGCACAAACTACACGTCCGGCCGGACGTCAAGCCGGTCAAGCAACCTCTACGCCGTTTCTCCGAGGAGAAGCGATGTACTATAGGCAAAGAGATCGCCCGGCTACTCGTAGTCGGCTTCATCATGGAAGTATTCCATCCGGACTGGCTGGTCAACCCAGTCCTGGTGCTGAAGAAGAACAAGACCTGGCGCATGTGCATCGACTACACTAGCCTGAACAAGGCATGTCCCAAGGTCCCATTCTCCCTGCCGCGGATCGATCAAGTCATCGACTCCACGGCCGGCTACGACTTGCTGTCCTTCCTGGACGCCTACTCAGGCTACCACTAGATCAAGGTGGACCCGGAAGACCGGCTCAAGACCTCCTTCATCACGCCCTTTGGGGCCTACTTCTACATCACCATGTCCTTCGGCCTGAAGAACGCAGGCTCCACCTTCCAACAGTGCAAGCGGAAGTGCCTCCTACCTCAGATAGGCAGGAACGTCCACGTCTACGTCGACGACATCGTCGTCAAAACCAAGAAGCACTTCAGCCTCCTCGATGATCTCTGAGAGACGTTCGCGAACCTGCGTGAATACAAGATCAAGCTCAACCCGTAGAAGTGTGTCTTTGGCATCCCAGCCGGCCATCTCCTAGGTTTCTTCGTGTCCGCTCGCGGTATAGAAGCTAACCCCGAGAAGATCAACGCAATCGAGCGCATGCCCAAGCCGATCCGGCTCCGTGATGTCCAAAAGTTCACCGGCTGCCTTGCCTCGCTCAGCCGATTCATCAGCCGGCTGGGGGAGAAGGCTTTGCCCCTCTACAGGCTTCTTTGCAAGACGGCTCTAATCGAGCCGGGTCAGACCAAGAAGCCAAGCATGTTCGACTGGCCCGACGAGGCGGACGAGGTTTTCTACGGCCTCAAGAAGGCTCTCACCCACGCGCCCATCCTGGCCGTGCCGGCTGAGAAGGAGCCCTTGCTCGCTTACATCACAGCGACCACACGCGTCATCAACGTCGTCCTAGTAGTTGAGCGGCCAGAGGAGGGCAAATCCTTGTCGGTCCAACGGCCCGTCTACTACCTCAGTGAGGTCCTCTCCGCGTCGAAGCAAAACTACCCCCACTACTAGAAGATGTGCTACGGCATATACTTCGCCGCAAAGAAGGTCAAGCAGTACTTACAGGAGCATACCATCACCATGGTGAGCACGGCCCCACTCGACGAGATCATGAGCAGCGGGTACTCCACCGACCGGATTGCCAAATGGGTCATCGCCCTTGCCGATTACGAGATCCGATACGAGCCACGAACCGCCATCAAGTCACAGGCGTTGGCTGACTTCCTCGTCGACTAGGCGGAGACGGAGTTCATGCCGCCTGCCCCAGACTCCACACATTGGCGCATGCACTTTGACGGCTCGAAAATGAGGACCGGCCTGGGTGCCGGCATAGTCCTCTCCTCCCTGAAAGGTGACCAACTCAAGTATGCCCTCCAGATCCACTTCGCCGCCTCCAATAACGTGGCCGAGTACGAGGCCATCGTCCACGTCCTCCGGCTCGCCAAGGAGATCGGCATCAGGCGCATTCTCTGCTTCGGTGACTCCGACCTCTTGATGCAGCAGGTCTCTGGCGAATGGGACGCCAGGGATGCCAACATGGCCAGCTACCGCTTCCTCGTACAACATCTCACCAGCTCCTTCGAGGGCTGTGAGTTTCATCACATCCCATGGGCGGACAACGAGGCAGCTGACGCATTAGAAAAGATCGGCTCCACCCGGCAGGCCATCCCAGTCGGCGTCTCCCTTGAGCGGCTGCTCAAGCTATCGATCAAGCCTTCCCCAGAGTCAGAATCAATCTTCGTGCCGACAGACATTGTCGGTCCATCAACGACTCCGGCCGTCCCCTCGGCATCTTCGTCGCCGGCTCCCACAACTTTCGCCACCCCACCGGCACCAGTCGAGCCGATCGCGCCCGTGGCTGCCGGCACCAACAAAGCGGTCGTCATAATGGTGGTCGACCAACTGGCCGCGGGGGCTAGCGAGCCGGCCCCAGCAGCTGGCGAGCCAGTCTCGGCGGCTAGCGAGCCGGTCCCGGGGGCTGTTCGTCTAGGTCCAGGGGCTCCCGAGCCGGCCCCCGTCTCGGCTCCCTCATGGGCCCAACCTATCTTGGCATTCCACCTGTGCAGCGAGCTTCCCCTAGACGAGGCCCTGGCAAGACAAGTTTAGCGCCGGGCCTCGGCATACAACATCATCAACAATGAGCTCATCCATCGCAGCACCATCGGCGTCTTCCAGCGGTGCGTTGAGCCGGAAAAGGGTCTGGAGATCCTCCTCGACATCCACCAGGGCGAGTGTGGGCACCACGCCGCCTTCAGGACTCTAGTGGCCAAGGCCTTCTGCCACAGCTTCTTCTGGCCCACCGCTCTCGAAGCAGCCAAGAAATTGGTCGACGAGTGCGAGGGCTGCCAATGCTTTAGCATGCAGAGCCACCTGTCGACATCAACCCTCCAAACCATCTCCCTCTCGTGGCCCTTTTCTATATGGGGGCTGGACATGGTGGGTCCCTTCAAGACCACTTGTTGGTGGCTGTTGACAAATTCACCAAGTGGATCGAGGCATGACCGATCAAGAAGTTGGACGGCCCCACAGCCGTCCGGTTCATCGATGACATCACGGTTTGCTATGGCGTTCCTCATAGCATCATCACCGACAACGGCACGAACTTCGCCAAGGGCGCGCTCGTGCGTTTTTGCTCCAAGCAAGGGATCCGCCTCGACCTGGCCTCCGTCGCTCATCCATAGTAAAACGACCAGGTCGAGAGAGCTAACGGCCTCATCCTCTCTGGCATCAAGCCCCGGCTCGTGACGCCGTTGGTAAGGTCAGTCGACTGCTGGATCGACGAGATGCCGGCTGTCCTTTGGAGTCTCAAGACCACCCCCAACTGATCAACCGGCTACACCCCCTTTTTCCTTGTGTACGGGTCTGAGGCGATCATTCCCACCGACATCGAATTCGACTCGCCTCGGGTCGCCCTTTACACGGAGAAGGACGCAAAGGAGGCAAGAGAAGACGGCGTTGACCTACTTGAAGAAGCCCGCGAACTGGCCTTGAGCCGGACGGCGATCTACCAGCAGAAGCTATGGCACTACCACAGCAAGCGGATCCGGTCGCTCTCCTTTCGCGAAGGGGACCTGGTTCTCAGGCGGATCCAGCAGACAGCCGGACAACACAAGCTGGCCTCTCCATGGGAGGGCCCATTCATCATCAGCAAGGCATTGCACAACAACGCATGCTACCTAATAGATGCCCAGAAGCTACAGAAGCGCAAAAGAGACGCCTTCGGTGAGGAGACGGAGCACCCATGGATTGCGGCGCTCCTCCACCCATTTTACTGCTGAAAAGACCAATGTATGTATGTATCCCCACCCTTTTGGGCTCATGAATGCAATGGGTGCCCCAGGCCGGCTCTTGGGGCACGTCCTGTTTCGTTTCCTCCAAAGTTTCCTCGCCCACCACCCCTCGACCTGGCTCCCATGCCCGGGGGCTCGCCGGCTGGTCCTAGGTCGCTTCTCCCGAAAATTGGCTAAGTAATGTGAGCCGGCCAAACCTCCCCATCCCTACCAGGTACAAAACCGGCTCTCGGCTGTCTCGGTGATGGGGCCTTGGGCGGCAAGGCTTAGCTCACACGAAAGGTCAAAACGAAAGGAGACCCTGGCTAGTCCCAGCCGGGCCACCACCTCGCCTCTACCACTCTACTTATCCCGAAAAGCCCTCGCGGCTCCTAAGTTCCGAACCGGCTCCCTCGAGGCGGACGCCCCGGCCCAGCTACAGACTGGCTCCCGGCTGTCGGGCTGGCGGGGCCGAAACCGAAGGGGAAAAGGAGAAGGACCGAAAAGAGCCAAGGGGGCAAAAAGGGATAAGGGCAAGTCAGCACGAGCAACAAGGCAAACACACTAAGTATTCATAGCATAAACGTTAAGACAAAAGCAGCCCATGGCCAGCATGGTTCATTACATAAACACACCCAGTGGGTGGACTTGAGCCTAACTTGCGGGAAAAGAAAAAGAAAGATAAAGGCGCCCAGGGCTCGGGCCACTGGCGCATCGCCAGCCGGCATGCCTCCAGTCGGCGTGTCGCTAGGCGGCTCGCTTCTCGCCTCAGAGGTGGTTGCGGCCTTCGGGTCGGCTCCCTTGGCCCTCGAAGTGGTCTCCGCGGTTCCGGCCGTCTCGCCGCTTGAGTTGGTGCTCTCGTCGGCGACCTCATCATCCGCTGGGCCTTGGGGGATGCCGAAGGAGTCCTCAGGCACCGGCTCGCCATCCTCGCCAAGGACCGGGAAGAACTTGTCCACGTCGACGTACGACGCGAGCATGTTGGCCCAGTGGACAAGGGCTGGCTCACGGGCCTCCCGCTCCTCGGCCGGATTGTCCCGCATGGTGGCCAGCCAGCCTAGGTCCACTCCGCGATACCATGACGTAACGAATCGGAGTGCCATCTGCGCCCCGGCTCGGGCTGCCGACGCCTTCCAGGCCTCGAGGCGGGGAATGGCATGCTCCAGCCACTGGGCCATGCGGTTCGTCAGGGCTCCCCATCGCCCCGCCACAGAGCGGCGATGACCTCCTTGCCCGCCATCTTCAGCCACTCCACGCTCCGCTCGAGGTGGGTTAACCGGTATTCGATGGCAACCCCGAGCTCCTCCACGTCCCACGCGGCGTCCGCCTCGATGGAGCGCCTGCACTCCTGGAGGTACTCCCGGTGCTCCTCGACGGCGAGCTCAGCGCGGCGGTGAGTATCCGGGAAGCGCCCTGGGGGAAAAGAGAAGAGAAGGAACAAAAGGCAAATCAAACACAAAAACCAGCAATGGAAACATCAATCAGCTGGAGAAGGGAAAGATGGGCGCTTACCTTCAATGGCGTCGTCCACGCCAATGGAAAAGTTGAGCGCCGCCTTCCGCTCCACCGCCAGCACCGCCTGCGACGTGGCGAGGGAACCCCTGACCTCCTCAAGCGACTTCTCGAGGCGGGTCACCTCATCTTGAAGGGCGGCGGTCCTCCGGGCGGCGTCAGCCACCTCCTTGGCAGCTGTCTCCTTTGCCGCCTCCTCCTTCGCCACGACGGCCTTGAGGCGATCCTGGGCCGCCTGCTCGTCCACCAACAGCCCGGCCAGCCGGTCTTTCTCCTGCATGGCCGCTTGGATGTCCTGCGCCAGCTGGTCCCGCTCAGAGGTGAGCCCGGTCTTCTCCTCCCGAAGGGCGGTCAGGTCACCTACAGGAAATGGCAGGTGTCAGCCAGTTCTTGGGGGACGCATGCCCCTCCAACGAAGCTCAACTGACCTTGCACACGTGCCAGCTCCTCCTCCAGGCGGTAGAAGCCATGTTTTCCGCGGTTGTGGATGGCGACCGCCTCCTCGAACAACTTCTGCCGTAGGAAGGTTCCCTCCTGTCACGAAGAGACAAAGATCAAGACGCGCACAAAGGAGATCTGGCCCGGCTGCCCGTCAGCCGGTCAGCCAGCCCGCATCTCGTGGGCTACACCCAGTGGGTGCGCTTGCGCGCCCCCACTGAAAATTCTAAGTCAAAGCAATCGTGCTTACCTCTGTACGCTAAAGGGCAGCGTCTGCCGCCTCTGCGAATCGAGCCAGCTCTTGCCGGCACCGGTCCAGGATGCTCCCCAAGTCCCCGAAGGAGGGGAGCGGGTCGCCTACCTGGGGAGCCGACAGGACCGGCGAGCGCGCCAGCGCCTCCTAATCTCAAAGCACCTCCTGCATTGACCGTAGGGTCCTCCGGGCCCTCTGCCTCCCGAGCTCGCCGCGACGCCTGCCACCGGGGGTGGGTTGACGATGACAAGGGTCCGGGAGTCGCTTCCCATCGGCCCTCCGCCCAACACCGTCGCCGCCTCCGCCTCCTGCCGCTCTGACGCGACGATCGCGACGGAGGGCGCCTCCACCTCCATGGCCGCCACCTCTGGCGCCGCCTCCGCCGCCGCCTTTGGGACCACTGGGGCCTTCGGCACGTCGACCCGGGCCGGCTCGGCCGCTGGCGAGGTCAGATCCGGCACCTCGGGCCGGGTCGCCTCGGGAGCTAGCTCTGTCGTTGTCTCCCTCACCTAGACCGCCTCCTTTGCGGACGGAGGCACTGGCGGGTCCATGGCCACCCGTCGCGGCTCGCTCGATGGCGGTCTTGACATACAGGTCGATTCCGCCGCCGAGTCTGACGCCCGAGTGGGATCCATGGACCTTCTTCGCCTCCGGCTGCTCGAGGTCCCGGAGTGCGAGGGGCCCCTCACGTTCCGGACTTGGAGACTCGCAGCTCTGCGAGCCTCCTCTTCTCCTCCCGCTGGGTGGCCGCGTGCTCACGGGCCAGTCGGCTGGCGGCATCCGTCGGTTCCCCCCTGGTTCCCCCTCGTGGAGCTCAATGGGGTCCCTATAGTGCCCAAGGACCGGTTATTCACCGGTTCGCGACCCGAAAGAAAAACATACACGAGAAGGAGACTTACCTGATGACGAGGGGCAAGGCCCGCTTAGCACGCGGTGGTGGCTTCCGCGCGGCCACCTTCACCCGCTTCGTGACTGGCGGCGGGGCTGCCGGCTCCTCCTGGGCCGGCCTCTTTGCCCGGCAGGCTGCTCCGGGCGCCGGGGCTTGAGCCGGCCGCTCCTTGCTCCTCCGACCCTGACGTGCTGAGGGAGGAGGCTCGTTCAAAATCATTAAGTCATCATCATCATCATCATCATCGTCGTCGTCCATCCAGTCCCTGGTCGAGGGGGCAAGAAGGAACTCACCCGCTCCGCTGGGCTCCCCAGTTGTGTTGGGAGCACCGGCTCGCGGGTCTGCCAGCTCGTCGATGCCTCCCGAGGAGTCCTCCGCCTCCTCTGGAGGGCCTCCCATCTCGTAGTGTTCGGAGTCGGAGTTTTCATGCTCCACCTCGAAGATCTGAGGGTGCGGACCGCCCGGCGTATTCTGTCACACCAGCAGCTGCGGTCAGCATGACACAGTAAGTTTTCCAGTCGGCTGCCGGCTGGGAAGTATCAAGCGAAGAAGAAGCTGCCTCGACGAGAGACTTACTAGGTGGGCCAGTTGATGCAGTCATACGGCTCCATGCCGAAGGACCACGACTCGGGCTTCAGCTTGAATGTCGTAAGGGTGTTCACCCACTTCGCCACCTGAGCCGGTGTCAGGTCGACGATGGACAACCGGCAGAGGTCGTGCCGGCCGGACATGTCGCAAATCCGGTGCGGCCTCAACTGGATGGGCAACACCCAGCGCGAGATAAAAGCCGCCACCAGGTCAGCAACAACCAGCCCCTCGGAGCTCTTCAGCTGTGTGAGCTGGACGAGCTCCTCCAGGGACACGCCGCGCGGTGCAGTCCCCAGCTAGTTCACCTGGGTGGACTGCACGTCGACAAACGGGGGCAGCCGGATGAAGTCCATTTTCGGGTCGGTGTTCTTCACGTAGAAGAATATCTGGTGCCACCCCTTGACTGAGTCGATAAGAGAAAGAGGGGGAAGTGCGCGACGCCACGGCAGCACACCACTGTGCCCCCGCAGGGGTCGCTCTTCAGTGGTTTGAGATAAAAGAGGGCATTGAAAAAATCGATGAAGGGGAGGATTCCGAGATAACCCTCGCACAGCGTCACGAAGGTGGCAAGGTACAAGATTGCGTTGGGGCCAATATGATGTGGCTGGAGGTCAAAGGTGTCGAGGAGTTGGCGGAAGAAAAGGCTCACCGGGAGCCCGAAGCCACGGGAGAAATGCCAGAGGAACACGACGTGTTCCCCCGGCTGCGGCGCAGGCACCACCTCATCGTCCGGCGTGCGGGCAACCACCCGCTCCTCCGACGGCAGCATGCGTGCGCGGCGAAGCTCCACGATATCCGCCTCAACAATGATGGAGCCAGCTCAGCTCGCATTGTGTTCGTCAGCCATCGCGGCGGGGGGAGGGGGGTGCATGGGCGCGGTTGCGGATTCGAGCATGGTATCGCGCAAGGAAGGCGAAGAAGCAAGAAAGCGGGGCAGCGAGAAGGCGAGAAGGATGCGGGTATCTCCGCCCCTGCCCCCTCCTCTTTTATAGGGGAGGCCACGACCAAGGGACGTGGGATTAACTGTGCCCACTCCCCCGGAAACTCCGCCCGCGTGGGTGGCCTCGGGCCGTAACAGCCGCTTCGGGGCGCAGAGGATCCCGGCCTGCGCCCCGAGGCCTACTAGGCTATGCCTGGGGCCTAGCGGGCTAGGCCTAGGCTAATGTCCCATCTCCCCGCGTGCACGGGGCCCATCTCATCATCACTCGCCTTGTGGCGCGCGGCGGGCCGGCATGGGTCCCGGGGCGACGCACTGGTACCCGATGCGTCGGGTCCAACAGCCGACCCGGCTGCCCCTTCGGCTTCGTGCTGGAGGCGGGTACCGCTGGGGGGAAGCCACCGGCTCCCCCCATCTGCCGGACAAGGGCCCTGCCTGCTTCGAGGACTACTGACGTGGTTATCACCCCTAGGTAGGCCAAAGCAACGGGGTTCTCCCCCTTCCGCTTCGAAGAAAACTACGCAACCGTCTCTCCATGGCCGGCTGGAGGACGACTGGCTCGATGTGTTGCCGGCTGGCGACGCGGGCGGCTGGTTGCGCGATTGGCTCGACCACCGACTGGCTGGACGTGGCCAGCTGCCTACCGGGCCGCCTGCTCCGTTGACCTAGGGGCGGACATGCGACCTCCAGTCCCCCGGGCGCGGGTACGACGACAAGATGTGTCCGCCACGACGGGTGGCCCTGTGACCACAGTGGCCGCTGACGCATGGGAGCGCATGGCTACAGTCCGGCCGTATAGGCCGCTGACCTTGGTGAGTGCAATCGGTCGAGGGAACAGTGCCGCCATGCCCTCGCCCACCCGATTACCTACCGTGGCATGGCTATAGTGTCGCCGGCCGTACCGTAGACCTTGTCCGGCTGGCGCTAGATGATGCCTCCCGGCGACCCGTGCCGTGGCAGGTGAGCGAAAGCCAATCGTAGAGCCGACTGGCAGGCCCCAGCGAGAGACGGGACTGCTCAGCCGGTGGACCCTACAGACGACGAGATGACGCGAAGGGTGGCCCCCCTGGCCAGCCGGAGAGACTGCCAGGCGGGTCCCCCCACCCCTGTACTTTAGATATATTATAGAGCTGGGGGGTTGGCCTATAAAACCCCCCGAGCCCCCATGCAACAGGGACGGACGATCACCCTCGCACACCCATAGAACTTTCAAGATCCCTCTAGTAGCGGAGAAAGACGAGCCGACTGCTCCTTCTTCCTCCTTTAGACACAGCTCCAGGAGCACCCTTGTACACATACCCATCCATCCAACCAGACCAAGAAGGACTAGGGGTGTTACCTCCCACGGAGGGCCCTGAACCTGGGTACATCATGTGTCACCACCGCTTGTGCCCAATCTCACACCCGAAGCCTGTCGGTGTCTTCCGACCCCAACCACCTACGATAAGCCACCCTATGGCATCTATATGAGAAAACAACGACACGCCATGTGATGATCGGGTGTGATAGACTCTACGTTCAGGTTTAACTTGACGAGCCTAGTATGTACAAACATGCCCCTCAGAACACAAGAGACCGAAAGGTCGAACATGAGTCATATAGTAGATATGATCAACATGATGATGTTCACCATTGTAACCACCTCAACTCACGTGATGATCGGACTTGAGTTGGTGAATTTGGATCATGTATCACCCAGATGACCTGAGGGATGTCAATTTGAGTGGGAGGTTTAGTAATTTGATTAACTAAACTCATTATCTTGAATAATCGTCTTAGTAACCTTTGCTTATTTATGTTGTAGATCAATGGCTCGCGCAGTAGCACCCCTGAATTTTAATGCGTTCCTAGAGAAAGCTAAGTTGAATGATGATGGAAGTAACTTTGTGTATTAGGCCCATAATCTAAGGATTACTCTCACAGATTCCCAGAAGGCTTATGTCCTTAATGCACCGCTTGGTGACCCACCCGCTCCCGTGTCATCTGAAGACGTTAAGAACGCTTGGGAGGCATGTTCTGGAGATTACTCAATAGTTCAATGTGCAATGTTGTATGGCTTAGAACCGGGACTTCAAAGACATTTTGAACGTCGTGGAGCATATGAGATGTTCCAAGAGTTGGAGTTTATCTTCAAGAAGAATGCCTGGATTGAGAGGTATGAGACCTCCGATAAGTTCTAAGCTTGCAAGATGGTGGAGAACGGGTCTACCAGTGAACATATACTCAGAATGTCTGGGCATTCCACCCGTCTGGTGGAGTTAGGGATGCCCCTTCCGCCAGAGGCGATCACTAACAGAGTTCTTCAATCATTGCCACCTAGCTACAAGAGCTTCGTGATGAACTATAACATGCAGGGGATGAACAAGTCAGTCGCCGAGCTATTTGTGATGCTGAAAGTCACTGAGTCCAAAATCCAGGAAGAACATCAAGTGTTGATGGTCAATAAAAACCACTAGTTTCAAGAAGAATGGCAAGGGAAAGAAGGGTAACTCCAAGAAGGGTTGCAAAGCAGTTGCTGCTCCCGTGAAGAAACCCAAGACTGGACCCAAGCCATAAACTGAGTGCTTTCATTGCAAGGGAACTGGTCACTGGAAGCGGAACTGCCACAAGTATCTGACTGACAAGAAGGCGGCCAACAACAAACAAGGTATATGTCATGGGAACGATCCTGACAGTAGATGGTAGGGGTACGAAGGGAGAGGGTAGAGTCCTAGCTACGACGAGGGTGTACACACTAATGTATGAGTTCAGGCCCCTCTCATGGAGGTAACAACCCTATGCCTCAGTGCTTGGGAGTTTTATGTCATGTGGAATGTTGAAATTAGAATGGTCGCAAACCCTTGTGCAGGAGGGGAGGGGCGGCTTATATAGAGTTCGCCGCCCCTCATAATTGCCCCGCATCAAAGGGTCTGGTCGTGGGGTTTAAAGTCTGTCGTTACAGGTAACATACGTAATAAAAGCTACTAATGACCATTGAACCAACGTCTACCCGTTGGGCTCTTGATGGTGGCTCCTGGTCTTCTGGCGTGGAGTGAAAGCAAGGTCTTCCGAGTGACATGCGACTAGCGAGTGAGAGCGGGAGTCTCCGAGTGGATTGTTGTCGAGTGGCTTTGAACGTCTCCAGGGATCCACTCGGAAGTTCATGCTTAATCTTCAAGTCTTCCCATGTGGTGTCCTTAGGTAGGGTATGTGGGCCGTGCCTAGGACCCTACCCTAGGTACATATCCTCGTCATTAGTCCCCGAATGGATCGGGGTTTGAGTGGTGGAAGGAGGTATCTCCGTAGACCTTGAGTTAGTGCATCAGATCCTCCGAATGATATTTGGGATTTCCATGAAAGTTGTGTCGATTGAACTCTGAGCATTAGAATTCATTTAGGGTCAACACACAAAATCTTCCGAATGATATTTGGGGCTTCAACGAAACTTGTGTCGATTGAATTCCTCTCCGCTCGCCTGGATCCATTCAGCCTTAAAGGTGTCCGAGTGGATGTTCAGCATTTGTTTTGGTCCGAGTGAACTGACAGTATCTTGGGAGGCAACGGGTCGGTCTGACAGACCCGAATTTTGCGGGATACGAAAATTTAGGAAGCGCGCGCGCTCGCGCGATGATTACGCCATGATCGGGGCAAGTGGAGGCACGACGCCTCGATCTTCATGCCGGTCGTATCGCCACGTATCGAGCGCCGTCAGTGGTTGGCGTGCGTGGTAACCTCGCGGGTCCACTGGTCAGTGAGACACTTGACAACGTATAAAGCTTTCTGCGCTGCGGTTTGCACAGTACCTCTGCCAGTTCTTTCTCTCTTTTCCTTTGCTCCCAGCGCCCCACTCCGATCTCCCTCGACGAGAGCCGCCGCGACGAAGATGAAGAACACGACGGAGAAGCTGGAGCGAGCAAAGAAGGGGGCGGTGAAGCTCAAGGGCAAGAAGCCCTCGACCGCCCGATTCACCATGCGGCGGGTTGGATGCAGGGGGATTTTCTCCCCTCTGTCGTCACGCGTGAGGACATGGAGGGCCTCGTCTCTGACGGGCTAGTGGCGGACGGCGCCTGGAGGCTTCCGGGGGAGGAGCACGAGCCGGAGGCGCGCGACGGGGAGTGGGTCCTCCTTCTCTCCCATGTCGAGCGAGGTTTTTCTCTGCCTCCCCACCCGTTCTTTAGGGGCTTTCTGAATTTTTTTGGTGCCCAACTGCACCACCTCTCGCCAAATACCATTGCCTATCTGTCTGCATTCGTCACTTTGTGCGAATGTTCCCTGGGCTGCTCTCCCCATTGGGGCTTGTTCAAACATCTCTTCACGGTCAGATCCCAGACCGTGAAGAAAGCCCTCCCCGCTGATGGGAAGAGTCATGTGCTCAAGTTGTGCGGAGGTTTAGGAGTTCAAAAAAGAGCTCGTAGCTCCTTCCCTTCCATGACCTTTCCTTAGTCTGTCAGAGGTTGGTAGTCGACCTAGTTCTACTGCAAGGATGCAACATCGCCCAATATGTCGACTGCCCTTCCCCCATATACACCGGACCGTCCAGCTGCCCCCAAGTCTCTGAAGATGACTGAAGAGGAGCACGTCCAAGTAGGCATCTTGGTTGAAGTGGTGGTGCAACTGATCTGGGGTGGAGTGACTGGCATGGACTTGTTGGAGATGTTTCTCGATCGACGTATTCAGCCGCTCCAGGCCAGAGAACACACCATGTGGCACTACGCGGGTCCTAAGGACTCGACAAGGACGCATCCCGAGGAAGTTCCTTAGGAAACTATCGAGCAGTGGCTCCGTAGCATCACCGGAGCCTGCGACAATCCTTTGGGAGCCAAGAGGATCCGGCCATACTCGACCGAAAACCCGTCGAAGAACCTGGTGAGTTGTGTGATGTCGACTGATATAATGTATTGTCGAGTGATATATTGAACTGACTTCTTTGCTTGAATCATGTAGGAATGGACGCACATGCACTCGCCCGTTCCCAATGGGAACCATGTTGAAGATGGCGTGGTGAGTGAGGGCGGCAGTTTGGACGGTGACGGTTCTTCTGACACTAAGGAAGAATACATGGACTCCGGCGAGGAGGAAGAAGTCGAATCACCTCCCCGACGCGAAAGCCGCACCAAGTCCCGCCAAGATCCGTCAACTGTTGAGGACATGGCTCCAGGCCCTAGTGAGAAGAACTTGAAACGGAGCCACCCTTCGACTGCTGAGCCGAGCGAAAAACAGGCCAAGCAGCCCAAGCAAGCCGTCACCAAGCCTTGCAAGGATCTACCTCGCATGAGGGTGGCAGTGCCTGTCATCTCCACGTAAGTGTTTATTTCCGTACTTGTTCTGTCGACTGAAGTCTGGAGTTGTATCTCACCGAATGTCATTCAATCCGCCAGAGCTGCTACATTTGTGTCTTCGCCTCATCGAGATGGAGGGGAAGCAATGGATGTCGACACTGCTAACGCGACCACTTCTCATAGAGGTTAGATAGTTGTTGGTTCGTCCGAATGGGACTCGACACATGCAGATCTTAACACCGTTGGTTGTCGATGCAGAGGTCATTCACGTGGAGGACGACGAGGAGCGACTGGACACTTCGCACCCTCACATCCAAGGAGCATCATCGGCGCAAGCACTTCAGCGTTCGACTGTAGAGTCTTCCCAGGGAGGAGGTGGCTCGACACAACTCAGGGCTGAATCTGCAACACCTCTATCACATGCTCCTCCAGCCGTCTCGACCGTTGTGGCGTCGACTCCAACTGGGCCCCCTCAGACTGTCTCAACTACTCCTGCAAAGAAGCCGACCCCACCTGTAATGGACTTCTCTCTGCATCGCACCCCGGAAGATCAGACCGGAACTATGAAGGAAGCCATGATTGAGGCGGAGCAGCTCATGCTGAGGACCAAGGAGGCGTACGAGGCCAGCAAACTGGCTTTTGACGTCAGCGCAGCCCTTCGCACCAATGTCCGAGTAAGTTCGATTGTAAGTCCATTGTACACCCACTAGGTGATTGCTGTAGAATGTTTGAACTTTCTCCACTCGAATAGATCGGAATGTAGTCGAGTAGGATTGGGATTGATAGTACGCGTGGTACTAGGTCCGCTCGACATGTCGAGTGTTATTTTTTCTGACGAGTTAGTCGACGGATCGAGAATTAACCGTCTCAGTGGGGGCGCTCTTAGCGCATCCACTGGGTTGTAGTCCCCGAGACCACTGTCGAGTGCTCACATCGGCAGGGGTCTTAGAGTTTATTGTATACGGGATACATTTTGCCTGAATCACACCACTCCGTAGCTACCTTGCAGGTTTCATGGATATTATTGGCAAACCCTGATATGACACTGCATAAGGATAGACTTCACTTCATAGAGTAGTGGGGGTGCGTCACTTGACGAGTCGAGTGTTACGACAGGGCTGTCCTTGTCGAGTGTATTTTTTGACGAGTTACTCGACGAATCGAGAGTTAACCATCTCAGTGGGGGCGCTCTTAGCACACCCACTAGGTGTAGTCCCCGAGACCGCTGTCGAGTGCTTGAATCGGCAGGGGTCTTAATAGAGACAACTTTAAATTTGTTTACGGCGCGCGGAGCGCCAGGGCCACTCGACATGTCGAGTGGAATATTTGCTTGAATTCTTCTTAGGTTGTTCCAAGGTTGCAAGATAGTCATTTGCCAGTGTTCATAACTCAGTCGACTGTCCAGGACCCACTTGCCGATTGAATTCCTGTCTTTTGTTGGTTCTAGACGGCTTGCGAACTTGGGACGCAGTACAAGGGCGTGGAGGATGAGAGAAACCGGTTGCAGGTGGATCTTGCGGTCGCCAACAACGCCCTGGAGCGAGTGCATGCTGAGATGAAGACCTTGGGAGGTAATCACTGCTGACTTTCTGCATTCTCCCCTTCACTCTTCATGTTTTGAACTGAGTGCTCTCACTCGAACAGACATACGCAATGAAAACCGTCGACTCCTAGCGCGACTCAACAATGTTGTTTCTTTAGATTCCATGAAGAAGGCTCTGGAGGGGAAGGACAAGGCGCTTGCTGACGCTCAACGAGCGGCCACGGAGAAGACTGAAGGTGCAGATCAGAAGCTGGCGGCTACCATGAAACTGGAAGATGAGAACGCCAAACTGAAACAGGAGCACGCAAATCTTGTCAAGAAGGCCAAACAATTAACTAAGAGGGGTAATGGTCTGGAGAAGCATCTGGGCGAATTCTCGAGGAAGATGTATATTCTGCTCGACGGTGAGTGGTTCTTGTCGACTGAGCTTTGTAAAATCTTTGAGGGTCGCAGTTCACCGATTCTCCTCCCATTCCCCATTCTTCAATAGAATTCTACCAAGAATTTGAGAAGGAGACAGAGGAGGTTGAGCCCAATCTGGATCCCACCAAGTCACCAGTTGCTGATGCAGTGGCGATCAACATGCTGCGACTCAACCTCCGACTCTAAGGCATCTAGGCCTATATCGCCCGACTGAAATCTGCCATGGAGAGAATCGACAAGGAGCTATGGCCCGAGGACACTTTCAGGTCGACCTCAACTCTATAATGGTTTGCCTGAATGAACTTCCCAGTCAAGTGCATGCTTGGAAGAAATCTGCTGCTCGCTGCGGGGCCGACGTGGCATTGTCACTTGTCAGGGTCCATTGTAGGGATGTGAGGGAGGATAGGCTAAAGGAGCTCTAGGTGGTCAACACGAAGAAACTCTAGTTCGAGGACTTCATGGAGACCTTCATCGAAGCGGCCACCAAAATCGCCGACGGCATCGACCTGGACACTTTCGTCGAGCCCGCCAGTCCGTCTCCCGTTTGAAAAACTTGTCTTTGGAAGAAACAGTTAAATTTGCCTCGGTATGCCGAGTGGATTTGTATCCTTTAAAACTTCGTTCAGGCCTTAGGCCTGAGCACATTTGCTTTCGTACGAAATGTTTATCCGTGGTTTACCCTTTGGATTTTGTTCGTATTTGGCTTTCAATCGTCTGTTTGACTGAGTTTGTTTTCTACTTAGGCGAAGCGTGTTCGCAGCTAAGTTCCCGAGTGTGAGGATTGCTCATCACTCGGAGTATTTTCGAACTTAGGCGAATGTCGATTCGCAGCTATGTTGTCAAGTGAATGGATTACCATCCACCCGACGAGGTTTTTAACTTAGTCGAAACGTGTTTCGTAGCTAAGCCCCTAAGTGTGAGGATTGCTCATCACTCGGAATATTTTTGAACTTAGGCGAATGTCGATTCACATCTAAGTTGTCGAGTGAATGGATTACCATCCACTCGACGAGGTATTTAACTTAGGCGAAACATGTTTCGAAGCTAAGCCCCCGAGAGTGAGGATTGCTCATCACTTGGAATATTTTTTGAACTTAGGCGAATGTCGATTCACATCTAAGTTGTCGAGTGAATGGATTACCATCCACTCGACGAGGTTTTTAACTTAGGCGAAACGTGTTTCGCAGCTAAGCCCCCCGAGTGTGAGGATTGCTCATCACTCGGAGTATTTTTGAACTTAGGCGAATGTCGATTCACATCTAAGTTGTCGAGTGAATGGATTACCGTCCACTCAATGAGGTTTTTAACCTAGGCAAAATGTGTTTCGCGGCTAAGCCCCTGAGTGTGAGGATTGCTCATCACTCGGAATTTTTTGAACCCAAGCAAAGACGGATTCATAAATAGGCCGTCAAGTGAATGGACTGCTATCCACCTGCCAGGGTTTTTAACTTAGGCGAAACATGTTTCGTAGCTAAGCCCCCGAGTGTGAGGATTGCTCATCACTCGGAGTATTTTTGATCTTAGGCGAATGTCGATTCACAGCTAAGTTGTCGAGCGAATGAATTACTATCCTCTCGACGAGGTTTTTAACTTAGGCGAAACGTGTTTCGCAGCTAAGCCCCCGAGTGTGAGGATCCCTCATCACTCGGAGTATTTTTGAACTTAGGCGAATGTTGATTCACAGCTAAGTTGTCGAGCGAATGGATTACTATCCACCCGACAGGGGTTTTGACTTACGCGAAACATGTTTCGCAGCTAAGCCCCCAGGTGTGAGGATTGCTCATCACTCGGAGTGTCCCCAAGAATGTAACTGCACGGCCCAGTTGGAGTCGACGAAGTATTAATCGCAGAAACACGAATTGCATTCATGAAGTACTCTTATTACATCAGAAAACTCTTGTCTCAAGTGTAAAAACGCCGGAGTAGGTTTGCATTCCAGGCTCGTGGCTCATCTATCTGTTTCATGAGATTATACAGGTGATAGGGTCCATTGTTTAACACCTTAGTGACGACAAAAGGGCCTTCCCATGCAGGACCAAGCTTGTGAGGTCGGTGTTGATTCACAAGGAGCACCAAATCTCCCTCATGGAACACTCAACTTTTGACATTCCTTGCATGGAAGCGCCGTAGGTCTTGCTGATAGGCAATGGTCTGGATCAGAGCCATCTCACGCTCCTCCTCTAGAAGATATACCCCATCCTGTCTGGCCTGTTCAGCTTCAGCCTCAGAATATAGCTCCACTCGAGGAGAATTGTGGGCCAAGTCACTCGGCAACATGGCTTCGGCGCCATAGACAAGGAAGAAAGGAGTTCGTCCTGTTGACCGATTAGGTGTTGTTCTCAATTCTCACAAAACAGACGGCAGCTCAGTTACCCACGCACCGACGGCATGATCCAAATCGCGCATGAGACGAGCCTTCAGACCTTGCAGAATGAGACCATTAGCCCGCTCAACTTGCCCATTGGTTTGAGGATGTGCAACGGAAGCGTAATCCACTCGGGTGCCTTGGGAGTTACAGAACCTCCTGAATTCTTTCGAGTCAAAATTAGTGCCATTGTCCGTGATGATGCTGTGCGGAATGCCGTATTGGATAATGATCTCCCTCATGAACTTGACCGCTGTGCGGGAATTCAACTTCTTGATGGGCTTGGCTTCAATCCACTTGGTGAATTTTGTAGACTGCTACCAACAGGTGGGTGAATCCTCCTTTTCCGGGTCGGAAGTGACCAACCATGTCGCGTCCCCAGACCGCAAACGGCCAGGCGAGAGGAATTGTCTTCCGAGCAGACGCCGACTTGTGTGATAGATTTGCATAGAACTGGCAGCCCTCGCAGTGATCAACGATGTCCTTAGCCATCTCATTAGCTCGTGGCCAGTAAAAACCAGCTTGGTATGCTTTAGCGACTATCTCCCTTGAAGATGCATGGTGGCCGCAAGTTCTCGAGTGGATTTCGTCTAGAATCATCCAACCTTCCTCGGGGCAAATGCAGCGCTGGGTGACACCAGTCACACTCTCTCTGAATAGTTGATATCCCATCACAGTGAAAGCCTTGGACCCGCGCACAATCTGTCGAGCCTCTGCTTCATCTTTAGGGAGCTCTTGTCTGAGGATATAGGCAATGTATGGCACAGTCCAGTCGGGAATGATAACTAGCATCTCCATGACCAGGTCAATCACAGCAGGAACATCGACTTCAGTCGAGTCAGAGGAGCTCAAAGCTTGTGGGGGCTCTTCGGTGAAGGGATCCTCTTGAATCGAAGGAGTGTGCAAATGTTCCAGGAACACCCTGCTAGGGACAGGCCGTCAAGTGGAGCAAATCTTGGACAGCTCATCGGCCGCTTGATTTTTCAGTCGGGGAACATGGTGAAGTTCCAGGCCTTCAAATTTCTTCTCCAACTTCCGGACTGCATTGCAATATCTGGTCATAGCAGGGTTTCTAACATCCCATTCTTTCATCACTTGATTCACCACAAAATCTGAGTCACCATAAACCATCAGGCGCTTGACGCCGAGTGAGATAGCCATGCGCAACCCATACAAAAGTGCTTCATACTCTGCCTCATTGTTGGAGGAATCAAAGTGAATTTGCAAGACATAGTTGAGCTTGTCGCCTCTGGGGGATATCAAAACAACATCAGCACCGGACCCATTCAACATTTTGGAGCCGTCGAAGAACATAGTCCAATGCACCGAGTGAACTTGGATAGGCTGTTGCTGTTCAGTCCACTCGGCCATGAAATCTGCCAATGCTTGGGACTTGATTGCTTTCTTGGCCTCGAATCTGATGTCGAAGTGTCTCAATTGCCCATTTAGCCACTCGACCTAATGCGTCACGATTATTGAAAATCTCAGACAAAGGAGCATCATTGATGACCAAGATCGAATGGTCTTGGAAATAATGCGCCACCTTCTTCGCTGACAGGTAAATACCATACACCAGCTTCTGATAGTGTGGATATCTTTGCTTTGAGGGGGACAATACTTCCAAGACATAATAAACTGGCCACTGGACCTTATAGGCTTTACCCTCCTCTTCTCACTCGACAGTCAGCACTGTACTGACGACCTGATTTGTGGCCGCGATGTACAGGAGCAAGGGCTCTTTGCTGGCAGGAGCAGCAGGCACCGACTGGGTGGAGAGAAGGGCTTTGAGCTCAACAAACGTTGCTTCGGCTTCGGGAGTCCAGTCGAATGTGTCAGACTTCTTCATCAATTGATATAAGGGCAGAGCCTTCTCACCAAGACGAGAAATGAATTGACTCAATGCTGCCAAGCAACCTGTGAGCTTCTGAACGCCGTGCACTCGCACGGGAGTCTACGGGTAATGGCGTTGATCTTCTTGGGATTAACATCAATTCCTTGCTCAGAAACGAGAAAACTGAGCAACTTGCCGCTAGGGACACCGAAGGTACATTTGGACAGATTCAGCTTTATGTCGAATCGCCTTAGATTGGCGAATGTCTCGGCCAAGTCAGCCAGCAGGTCGGAACCTTTGCGGGACTTGACTACTATATCATCCATGTACGCCTCGACATTCCGAGGGATCTGGTCGAGTAAGCATTTCTGAATCATGTGCATAAAAGTAGCACCGGCATTCCTAAGACCAAAAGGCATGTTGATGTAGTAAAAACACCCGAAAGGGGTGATGAAGGCTGTCTTTATTTTGTCCGGGCCATACAGTCGGATCCGATGGTACCCAGAATAAGCATCCAAAAACGATAATCGCTCACACCGCGCTGTCGAGTCAACAGTTTGATCTACGCGGGGGAGTGGAAAATGGTCTTTCAGGCACACCTTATTGAGATGTTTGAAGTCAATGCACATGCGCAACGACTTATCTTTCTTTGGCACCATCACAACATTCGAGAGCCACTCGGAGTGGTAAATCTCCCGAATGAACTTGGCTTGCAAGAGACGAGCCACTTCTTCTCTGATTGCCTTGTGCTTCTCCGCCACTGATCGACGCAAATGCTCCCTGATGGGCTTGGCTTTCGGATCCACTCGCAGAAGGTGCTCAGCCAGCTCCCTGGGAATCCCCGGCATGTCAGCAGGCTTCCATGCAAAGATATCGCAGTTCTCACGGAGATGAGCTCGGCTTCCTATTTATTGTCGAGTGTTGTTGAGATATTCGTCTGGGCAGCAGTTGGATCCGTCGCGTGGATATGCACCTTTTTCACTTCCCCTGCCGACTGAAATGCCGACTCGGAAGCAGGCTTCTTTGCGCGGAGCAAATCAGTAGGTTCGGCGGTTTTCTTGTACTCCTCCAGCTCGACCATGGCCATCTGTTGATCGGCGATCTTGGATCCTTGCTGGAGACACTCTTCGGCCCACTGTCGATTGCCAGTGACCGTGAGCACACCCTTAGGGCCTGGCATTTTCAACTTGAGATACACGTAACATGGTCGGGCCATGATACGTGCATAAGCGGGTCGACCCAAGATGGCGTGGTAAGCACTCTTGAAATCCATGACTTCAAATGTCAACTTTTCTTTTCGGTAATTTTTGCTATCTCCGAACGTCACATCCAATGCTATCCGTCCGATTGACTTGGCCTTCTTTCCTAGTATGACCCCATGAAACTGCATGCTGCTCTCGCTCAGGCAGGACATCGGAATGCCCATCCCTTTCAGGGTATCCGCATACAAAATGTTTAGGCCACTGCCGTCGTCCATAATGACCTTTTTGAGTTGAGTCCCCTGCACCACCGGATCAACTACCAAAGCCTGTCGACCGGGAGTGGCCACACGAGCAGGATGGCCTGTCTGGTCGAAAGTGATAGCATATTGAGACCATTTGAGGTAGGTGGGGGTGTCTGGCACAACCATGTTGATTTCCCTATTGAGGACTTTTAGACGACTCTTGCTCTCGACATCAGCAAAACTCACTAGTGTAGCAGTGATATCCGGGAATGTTTCCTTTTCCTCATCTTCATCTTCTTTTTCAGGAGATTTCGCACTCGACTGGTCTCCCTTGAATTGCTGGATAAGGGTTCAACATTGACGAGTGGTGTGCTTGGGCAAAATCAGGTTGCCGTCTGCATCTTTCCTCGTGTGAATTACACATGGCTGGTCCAAGATATCAGTTCCCGACTGTCCCTTCCCCTTCTTGGGGGCATACTGAGGCTTGTCTTTGCCCTTGTTCTTCGACTGAGTCGCCAGTGCTGCTGCCTCTGTCGGAGTCGGGTCTTCAGCCTTCCGCTTCTGTTTCCGATTGTTGCTGCCGCCAGGCTCGTTGGCGACTGTTTTTTCCTTTGCCGCTACGGAGGAGGTCCTCTTCCTCGCCATTAGCATAGCAAGCGGCAATTTCCATCATCTTGCCAAGCGAAATTTCACCGGTGCGCCCGAACTTCAGGTACAACTCCCTGTATCTCACACCGGCCTTGAAGGCACAAACAGCCTAGTGTTCCGACACATTATCCATCATATGATGCAGGGTGGACCATCGCTGAATATAATCCCTTAAGGTTTCATTGGGCTTTTGGACGTAGTGCTGTAAGTCGACCAGACCTGCTGGGCGCTTGCAAGTGCCCTCAAAGGTCGGGACAAACACTCAGGCAAGATCTTCCCAACAATGGATGCTGGAAGGAGCCAAACGATTCAACAAAGCTCGAGCTGAGCCATCCAACATGAGGGGCATGTGCTTCATTGCGACATTGTCATTCCCGCCGCCAATCTGCACAACCACTCGATAATCATCTAACCAAGTCTCTGGCTTTGTTTCACCAGAAAACTTTCTGATTCCCGCCGCCATCCTGAAGTTTGGGGGGATCTCTGCAGAACGTATAGCCCTGCTGAAACACTCAGGACTAGACACCACAGCTGTGTTGGAAATATGCCCTAGAGGCAATAATAAAATGGTTATTATTGTATTTCCTAGTTCATGATAATTGTCTATTGTTCATGCTATAATTGTGTTAACCGGAAACCGTAATACATGTGTGAATACATAGACCACAACATGTCCCTAGTGAGCCTCTAGTTGACTAACTCGTTGATCAATAGATGGTCACGGTTTCATGACCATGGACATTGGATGTCGTTGATAATGGGATCACATCATTAGGAGAATGATGTGATGGACAAGACCCAATCCTAAGCATAGCACAAGATCATGTAGTTCGTTTGCTAAAGCTTTCCAATGTCAAGTATCGTTTCCTTAGACCATGAGATTGCGCAACTCCCAGATACTGTAGGAATTCTTTGGGTGTGCCAAACGTCACAACGTAACTGGGTGGCTATAAAGGTGCACTACGGGTATCTCTGAAAGTGTCTGTTGGGTTGGCACGAATCGAGACTGGGATTTGTCACTCCGTGTGACGAAGAGGTATCTCTGGGCCCACTCGGTAAGACATTATCATAATGAGCTCAATGTGACTAAGGAGTTAGCCACGGGATGATGTATTATGGAACGAGTAAAGAGACTTGCCGGTAACGAGATTGAACAAGGTATAGAGATACCGACGATCGAATCTCGGGCAAGCATCATACCGATAGACAAAGGGAATTGTATACGGGTTTGATTGAATCCCCGACATCGTGGTTCATCCGATGAGATCATCGTGGAGCATGTGGGAGCCAACATGGGTATCCAGATCTCGCTATTGGTTATTGACCAGAGAGGTGTCTCGGTCATGTCTACATGTCTCCCGAACCCGTAGGGTCTACACACTTAAGGTTCGATGACGCTAGGGTTATAGGGAAATGGTATATGTGATTACCAAAAGTTGTTCGGTGTCCCGGATGAGATCCCCGACGTCACGAGGATCTCCAGAATGGTCCAGAGGTAAAGATTGATATATAGGAAGTCCAGTTTTGGTCACCGGAAAGTTTTCGGGCTCATTGGTAGTGTACCGGGAGTGCCGGGAGGGTGCCAGAGGACCCCCGGGAGGGGTGTGACGACCAAAGGACTTTGTGGGCTCTTATAGGAGGTGTGCCAGCCCTTGGTGTGCTGTCCAATACCTTCTAGAAATGCCCATGCGGCTGGGATCAAGAGATAAAGGGAAAAAGGATTTAAAAGGAGGAGATCCACCTCCCTTGTGGGAGGTCGACTCCTCCCCTCCTTCGGCCAAAGCTCTCCTCCTTGGAGGAGGGGCCAAGGCAGCCCTCCCTCTCCCTCCTCCTATATATACCCAAGGGTTTGGGATGATTTGAGACATGACTTCTTTCTCTCTCGATGCAGCCCTACCCTTCCTCTTCCTCGTTCTCCGTAGCGCTTGGCGATGCCCTGCCGGAGTTCACGTAGCTCCACCGTCACCACGCCGTCATGCTGCCGGAGCTCTCCCTCAACCTCTCCTTCCTCCTTGCTGGATCAAGGCATAGGAGACGTCACCGGGCTGCACGTCTGTTGAACGCGGAGGCGCCGTTGTTCGGCGCTGAGATCGGAATCCACCGCGATCTGAATCGCTGCGAGTATGACTCCACCAACCGTGTTCTTGTAACGCTTCCGCTTAGCGATCTTCAAAGGTTTGAAGATGCAATCTCTCCCCACTCGTTACTGGTTTCTCCATGGATAGATCTTGGTGATCGTAGGAATTTTTTTGATTTACTACTACGTCTCCCAACAGTGGCATCATGAGCTAGGTCTATGCGTAGAATCTATGCACGAGTAGAACACAAGTTGTTGTGGGCGTCGATTTTTTTAATATGCTTACCACTACTAGTCTTATCTTGATTCAGCGGTATTGTGGGATGAAGCGGCCTGGACCGACTTTACACGTACGCTTACGTGAGACTAGTTCCACCGCCTGACATGCACTTGTTGCATAAGGTGGCTAGCGGGTGTTTGTCTCTCCCACCTTAGTCGGATTGGATTCGATGAAAAGGGTCCTTATGAAGGGTAAATAGAAATTGGCATATCACATTGTGGTTTTGGCATAGGTAAGAAACGTTCTTGCTAGAAACCTATAGCAGCCACGTAAAAACTTGCAACTACAAATTAGAGGACGTCTAACTTGTTTTTGCAGCATATGCCTTGTGATGTGATATGGCCAAAGGATGTGATGTGATGCATTGTGATGTATGAGATTAATCATGTTCTTGTAATAGGATTCACGACTTGCATGTCGATGAGTATGACAACCGGCAGGAGCCATAGGAGTTGTCTTATTTTATTGTATGACCTGCATGTCAATCATAAACACCATGTAATTACTTTACTTTATTGCTAAACGTTATCCATAGTAGTAGAAGTAATAGTTGGCGAGACAACTTCATGAAGAGACAATGATGGAGATCATGATGATGGAGATCATGGTGTCGTGTCGGTGACAGTGATGATCATGGTGCCCCGAAGATGGAGATCAAAGGAGCAAGATGATATTGGCCATATCATGTCACTATATTGATTGCATGTGATGTTTATCATGTTTACATCTTATTTGCTTAGAACGACAGTAGTAAATAAGATGATCTCTCAATAAAATTTGAAGAAAAGTGTTCACCCTAAATGTGGACCGTTGCTAAGGATCGTTGTTCCGAAGCACCACGTGATGATCGGGTGTGATAGGCTCTAACGTTTGCATACAACGGGTGTAAGCCAGATTTACACACGCGGAACACTTAGGTTGACTTGACGAGCCTAGCATGTGCAGACATGGCCTCGGAACATGGAAGACCGAAAGGTCGAACATGAGTCGTATCGAAGATACGATCAACATGGGGATGCTCACTATGGATGACTAGTCCGTCTCACGTGATGATCGGACACGGGCTAGTTGACATGGATCATGTGTCACTTGGATGACTAGAGAGATGTCTATCTAAGTGGGAGTTTATTAAATAATTTGATTATGTGAACTTAATTATCATGAACTTAGTCTAAAATTATCTTTACAATCTATATTGTAGATCCAATGGCCAATGCGAATGTCACCCTCAATTTCAACGCGTTCCTAGAGAAAACCAAGCTGAAAGATGATGGAAGCAACTATGCGGACTGGGTCCGTGGCTTGAGGATCATCCTCATAGCTTCCAAGAAATTGTATGTCCTTGATGCACCACTAGGTGACCCACCCCTTCTCCCAACAGAGCAAGACGTTGTGAACGCTTGGCATTCTCGCTGCGATGATTACTCCCTTGTTCAGTGCGGCATGCTTTACAGTTTAGAACCGGGGCTCCAAAAGCTTTTTGAGTGACACGGAGCATATAAGATGTTCCGAGAGCTGAAACTGGTTTTCCAAGCTCATGCCCGGGTCGAGAGATATGACGTCTCCAACAAGTTCTTTAGCTGTAAGATGGAGGAGAATAGTTCTGTCAGTGAGCACATCCTCGAGATGTCTGGGCTACACAACCGCTTGACTCAGCTGGGAGTTAATCTCCCGGATAACTCGGTGATTGATAGAATCCTCCAGTCACTTGCACCTAGCTACGAAAGCTTTGTGATGAACTACACCATGCAGTGGATGGAGAAGTCCATTCCTGAGTTGTACTCGATGCTGAAATCAGCAGAGGTCGAGATCAAAAAGGAGCATCAAGTGTTGATGGTGAATAAGACTACTAGTTTCAAGAAAGGCAAGGGTAAGAAGAACTTCAAGAAGGACGGCAAAGCTGTTGCCGCGCCCGGTAAGCAAGTTGCTAGGAAGAAGAAGAACAAGAATGGACCCAAGCCTGAGACTGAGTGTTTTTACTGCAAGGGTACCGGTCACTGGAAGCGGAATTGCCCCAAGTACTTAGCGGATAAGAAGGACGACAACGTTAAAGGTATATGTGATATACTTGTTATTGATGTGTACCTAACCAGCGCTCGTAGTAGCTCCTGGGTATTTGATACCGGTGCAGTTGCTCACATTTGTAACTCCTAGCAGGAGCTGCGGAATAAGCGGAGGCTGGCAAAGGACGAGGTGACCATGCGCCTCGGGAATGGTTCCAAGGTCGATGTGATCGCCGTCGGCACGCTACCTCTACATATACCTTCGGGATTAGTGTTAAACCTTAATAATTGTTATTTAGTACCAGCTTTGAGCATGAACATTGTATCTGGATCTCGCTTGACGCGAGATGGCTACTCATTTAAATATGAGAATAATGGTTGTTCTATTTATATGAGAGAGATGTTTTATGGTCATGCCCCGCTGGTCAATGGTTTATTTTTGATGAATCTCGAACGTGATGTTACACATGTCCATAGTGTGAGTACCAAAAAGTGTAAGGTTGATAACGATAGTCCCACTTACATGTGGCACTACCGCCTTGGTCATATTGGTGTCAAACGCATGAAGAAGCTCCATACTGATGGACTTTTGGAGTCTCTTGATTTTGAATCATTTGACACGTGCGAACCATGCCTCATGGGCAAGATGACCAAGACTCCGTTCTCCGGAATAATGGAGCGAGCGACTAACTTGTTGGAAATAATACATATCAATGCATGCGGTCCAATGAGTGTTGGGGCTCGTGGTGGCTACCGTTATGTTCTCACCCTCACTGATGACTTGAGTAGATATGGGTATGTCTACTTAATGAAACATAAGTCTGAAACTTCTGAAAGGTTCAAGGAATTGCAGAATGAGGTAGAGAATCAACATGACAGGAAAATAAAGTGCCTACGATCTGATCGTGGCGGAGAATATTTAAGTCACGAGTTTTTCACGCACCTAAGGAAATGTGGAATTGTTTCACAACTCACGCCGCCTGGCACACCTCAGCGAAATGGTGTGTCTGAATGTCGTAATCGCACTCTATTAGATATGGTACGACCTATGATGTCTCTTACCGACTTACCGCTATCATTTTGGGGATATGCATTAGAGACTGCCACATTCACTTTAAATAGGGCATCGTCAAATCCGTTGAGACGACACCGTATGAATTATGGTTTGGAAAGAAACCTAAGCTGTCGTTTCTAAAAGTTTGGGGATGCGATGCTTATGTGAAGAAACTTCAACCTGAGAAGCTCGAACCCAAAGCGGAAAAGTGCGTCTTCATAGGATACCCCAAAGAGACTATTGGGTATACCTTCTACCTCAGATCCGAAGGCAAAGTATTTGTTGCCAAGAATGGATCCTTTCTCGAGAAAGAGTTTCTCTCGAAAGAAGTGAGTGGGAGGAAAATAGAACTTGATGAGATAATTGTACCTCCACTCGAATCGAAGAGTAGCACAACACATGAAGTTGTTTCTGTGGAGCCTACATCGGCTGGAGAGGAAGTTAATGATGATGATCATGAAACTTCAGATCAAGTTACTATTGAACGTTGAAGGTCCACTAGGACACGTTCCGCACCAGAGTGGTACGACAACCCTATCCTAGAGATCATGTTGTTGGACAACGGTGAAGCTTCGAACTATGAAGAAGCGATGGCGGGCCCGGATTCCAACAAATGGCTTGAAGCCATGAAATTCGAGATAGGATCTATGTATGAGAACAAATTGTGGACTTTGGTGGACTTGCCTGATGATAAGCGAGCCATTGAAAATAAATGGATCTTTAAGAAGAAGACTGACGCGGATGGTAATGTGACCATCTATAAGGCTCGGCTTGTCGCTAAGGGTTATCGACAAGTTCAAGGAGTTGACTACGATGAGACTTTCTCACCTGTAGCGATGCTGAAGTCTGTTCGAATCATGTTAGCAATTGCCGCATTTTATGATTATGAGATCTGGCAAATGGACATCAAAACGGCATTCCTTAATGGTTTCCTTAAGGAAGAACTGTATATGATGTAGCCGGAAGGTTTTGTCGATCCTAAAGATGCTAACAACGTATGCAAGCTCCAGCACTCCATCTATGGGCTGGTGCAAGCATCTCGGAGTTGGAACATTTGCTTTAATGAAGTGATTAAAGTGTTTGGGTTTGTATAGGTTTATGGAGAACCCTGTATTTACAAGAAAGTGAGTGGGAGCTCTGTAGCATATCTCATATTATATGTGGATGACATACCGATAATGGGAAATGATATAGAACTCTTGGAAAGTGTAAAGGCCTACTTGAACAAGTGTTTTTCAATGAAGGACCTTGGAGAAGCTGCTTACATATTAGGTATTAAGTTCTATAGAGATAGATCAAGATGCCTCATAGGTCTTTCACAAAGCACATACCTTGAAAAGATATTGAAGAAGTTCAATATGGATCAGTCCAAGAAGGGGTTCTTGCCTGTGTTACAAGGTGTGAGATTGAGTACGACTCAATGCCCGACCATGACAAAGGATAGAGAAGAGATGAGTGTCATCCCCTATGCTTCAGCCATAGGCTCTATTATGTATGCCATGCTGTGTACCAGACCTGATGTGAACCTTGCCATAAGTTTGGTAGGGAGGTACCAAAGTGATCCCGGAGCAAAACACTGGACAGCGGTGAAGAATATCCTAAAGTACCTGAAAAGGACAAAGGACATGTTTCTCATATATGGAGGTGCCGAAGAGCTCGTCGTAAAGGGTTACGTCGATGCTAGCTTCAACACAGATCCGGACGACTCCAAGTCGCAAACCAGATACGTGTATGTTTTGAACGGAGGGGCAGTCAGCTGCTGCAGCAGCAAGCAAAGCGTCATGGCGGTATCTACATGTGAAGCGGAGTACATAGCTACTTCGGAAGCAGCAAAGGAAGGAGTCTGGATGAAGGAGTTCATCACCGACCTAGGAGAAATTCCATGTGCGTCGGGCCCGATGACTCTATTCTATGACAACACTGGAGCTATTGCCCTTGTGAAGGAGCCCAGGTTTCACAAGAAGACAAGACACATCAAGCGCCGCTTCAACTCCATCCGTGATTACATTCAGGAGGGAGATATAGATATTTGTAAAGTGCATACGGATCTGAATGTCGTAGATCCGTTGACTAAACCTCTCTCACGAGCAAAACATGATCAACACCAGAATGCTATGGGTGTACGATTCATCATAATGTAACTAGATTATTGACTCTAGTGCAAGTGGGAGACTGTTGGAAATATGCCCTAGAGGCAATAATAAAATGGTTATTATTGTATTTCCTAGTTCATGATAATTGTCTATTGTTCATGCTATAATTGTGTTAACCGGAAACCGTAATACATGTGTGAATACATAGACCACAACATGTCTCTAGTGAGCCTCTAGTTGACTAGCTCGTTGATCAATAGATGGTCACAGTTTCATGACCATGGACATTGGATGTCGTTGATAATGGGATCACATCATTAGGAGAATGATGTGATGGACAAGACCCAATCCTAAGCATAGCACAAGATCGTGTAGTTCGTTTGCTAAAGCTTTTCAATGTCAAGTATTGTTTCCTGAGACCATAAGATTGTGCAACTCCCGGATACCGTAGGAATGCTTTGGGTATGCCAAACGTCACAACGTAGCTGGGTGGCTATAAAGGTGCACTATGGGTATCTACGAAAGTGTCTGTTGGGTTGGCACGAATCGAGACTGGGATTTGTCACTCCATGTGACGGAGAGGTATCTCTGGGCCCACTCGGTAAGACATCATCATAATGAGCTCAATGTGACTAAGGATTTAGACATGGGATGATGTATTACGGAATGAGTAAAGAGACTTGCCGATAACGAGATTGAACAAGGTATAGAGATACCGACGATCGAATCTCGGGCAAGTATCATACAAAGGGAATTGTATACGGGATTGATTGAATCCCCGACATCGTGGTTCATCCGATGAGATCATCGTGGAGCATGTGGGAGCCAACATCGGTATCCAGATCCTGCTGTTGGTTATTGACCGCAGAGGTGTCTCAGTCATGTCTACATGTCTCCCGAACCCGTAGGGTCTACACACTTAAGGTTCGATGACGCTAGGGTTATAGGGAAATGGTATACATGATTACCGAATGTTGTTCGGAGTCCCGGATGAGATCCCGGACGGCACTAGGAGCTCCGGAATGGTCCGAAGGTAAAGATTGATATATAGGAAGTCCAGTTTTGGTCACCGGAAATTTTTCGGGCTCATCGATAGTGTACCGGGGGTACCGGGAGGGTGCCGGAGGACCCCCGGGAGGGGTGTGACGACCAAAGGACTTTGTGGGCCCTTAGAGGAGGTGTGCCAGCCCTTGGTGGGCTGGCCAAGACCTTCTAGAAAGCCCATGCAACTGGGATCAAGAGATAAAGGGAAAAAGGATTTAAAAGGAGGAGATCCACCTCCCTTGTGGGAGGTGGACTCCTCCCCACCTTCGGCCGAAGCTCTCCTCCTTGGAGGAGGGGCCAAGGAAGACCTCCCTCTCCCTCCTATATATGCCCAAGTGTTTGGGATGATTTGAGACACAACTTCTTTATCTCTCGGTGCAGCCCTACCCTTCCTCTTGCTCGTTCTCCGTAGCGCTTGGCGAAGCCCTACCGGAGTTCACGTAGCTCCACCGTCACCACGCCGTCGTACTGCCAGAGCTCTCCCTCAACCTCTCCTTCCTCCTTGTTGGATCAAGGCGTAGGAGTCGTCACCGGGCTGCACGTGTGTTGAACGCGGAGGCACCGTTGTTCGGCGCTGAGATCGGAATCCACCGCGATCTGAATCGCTGCGAGTACGACTCCACCAACCGCGGTCTTGTAATGCTTCCACTTAGCGATCTTCAAACGTATGAAGATGCAATCTCTCCCCACTCATTGCTGGTTTCTCCATGGATAGATCTTGGTGATTGTAGAATTTTTTTTGATTTACTACTACGTCTGCCAACAAGCTGAGCTTCCACTCGGAACATCTCTGTCGAGTCCTTCTCTGTAGGCTCTGCTCTTGTCGATCTTCTTCTAAACAAGATAGGCGCGGGCGTCAAAGTCCGCATCCCTCTCATCACCGAAGGAGTGCCTGTCGTCCTGGCGCTGGGGTGCGTACGGACCACTCCGCGGAGGAGTGGGCACTCGATGGTGGTCTTCACGGTGATGCTGATCTTCGTCTTGCCGTTCACGAAAAATGCCGCCTCGACGACGCAAGGGCGATCCAGGGCTGTGTGCCGACTGAACGGTCTCTGCCTTGGGTGAATTGCTGTATATCCTATTACCGGACTAAGAAACTGCAGAATTCTGACGTTGTGCTGCATCCAACAACGCTCTGATCTGCAACAACCCTCTACCAGCCTTCGACCGGGACGGCTGAATGGAATCCGCTATCCTAGCAGCAGCAAAAACATTTAGCACAGGAGTTCGATATACCTCAACGCCATCGTGAGATCCAGTCAGAAACAGTTGTTGATGACGTCGACTAGGGCGCGGCAAGCGCTGGTGAGCGCGCTCGTCAATCTCTGCCTGGAGCTCTTCCAGACGAATGCGCGTGGCCTCCAAAGCTTGGGCCTCGACAGTTGCGCCGGCGATGAAGGTATGAAGGACCTCCTTGTCACGACGCGGCTGCTCTTTTGACGGACCTCCAACCTCGCGCTTGACATGGCCGAAGCCAGATGATGAACTCTCATGAGAGCCCGCCATCAAGACCTCCGCTGCAGGATCGCAACTTTCGCACTCGGAAGGCACATCGGACGGATCGGACGACTCGAACACACCATGAAGGGACTCAGCGGGCTCGAGCGCTGCAACCCACGGAGAAGTTTGACGCGCCGCTGCGTGTTCGACCCACCGCTGGAGACGTCAGCGGCCGGACTGCTTGCGACCGTGAACAACGAGAGGAGCTGACGCGTAGGGGGTCGATGGCTGTCGCGGCAACACACCACATGGACTCGCGTGGAAGTGCACGGCCCCGCGGACCGGGAGCGCCTTGACATTGAGAGGTGCTTCTTGGAGCCATGCCGAATCATCGACAATGAAGGTGAGCACTTCGAAACGGATCTCGTGGCCTAGAGCAAAAACACCGCCGGAAGACATGTCAAAGGATGAAAATCGCAACCTCACCGGAACTCGCTTAGACGCCTGCCCCACGGTGGGCGCCAACTGTCATGGGAGCGAGCCTGATAGTAGATGGTAGGGGTACGAAGGGAGAGGGCAGAGTCCTAGCTACGGCGAGGGTGTACACACAGATGTATGAGTTCAGGCCCCTCTCGTGGAGGTAACTGCCCTACGTCTCAATGCTTGGGAGCTTTATGTCGTGTGGAATGTTGAGATTACAATGGTCGCGAACCCTTGTGCAGGAGGGGAGGGGCGGCTTATATAGAGTTCGCTGCATAATTGCCCCGCATCAAAGGGTCTGGTCGTGGGGGTTTAAAGTCTGCCGTTACAGGTAACATACGTAATAAAAGCTACTAATGCCCATTGAACCAGCGTCTGCCCGTTGGGCTCTTGATGGTGGCTCCTGGTCTTCTAGCGTCGAGTGAAAGCAAGGTCTTCCGAGTGCACGTGACTGCCGAGTGAGAGCAGGAGTCTCCGAATGGATTGCTGTCGAGTGGCTTTGAACGTCTCCAGGGATCCACTCGGAAGTTCATGCTTGATCTTCAAGTCTTCCCATGTGGTGTCCTTAGGTAGGGTATGTGGGCCGTGCCTAGGACCCTACCCTAGGTACATATCCTCGTCAATATATATATGACATACATGTTATTGATGTGTACCTTACCAACTCTCATTGTAGTGCCTGGGTATTTGATACCGGTTTGATTGCTCACATTTGCAACTCAAAACAGGAACTACGAAATAGACGAAGGCTGGCAAAGGACGAAGTCACGATGCGCGTGCGAGGTTGATGTGATCGCCGTCGACACGCTCTCTCTTCAATTACCATCGGGATTAGTTGCGAACCTGAATAATTGTTATTTAGTGCCCGCGTTAAGCATGAACATTATATCTGGATCTTGTTTATTGCGAGATGGTTACTGATTTAAATCAAAGAATAATGGTTGTTTTATTTATATGAGTAATATCTTGTATGGTCATGCACCCAATGTGAGGGGTTTATTCATGTTGAATCTTGATAGTGATGATACACATGTTCATAACATTGATGCCAAAAGATGTAGAGTTGATAATCATAGTACCACTTTCTTGTGGCACTGCCGTTTGGGTCATATTGGTGTAAAATGCATGAGGAAGCTCCATGCTGTTGGACTTTTGGAGTCACTTGATTTTGAATCACTTGACACATGTGAACCATGCCTCATGGGCAAGATGACTAAAATGCCGTTCTTTGGAACAACGGAACGGGCGAGTGACTTGTTGGAAATCATACATACTGATGTGTGCGGTCCGTTGAACATTGAGGCGTGCGTGGATATCGTTATTTTCTCACCTTCACTGATGACTTAAGTAGATATGCGTATATTTACTTAATGAAACACAAGTTTGAAACGTTTGAAAAGTTCAAGCAATTTCAGAGTGAAGTTGAGAATCATCGTAACAAGAATATTAAATTCCTGCGATCTGATCGAGGAGGTGAATATCTGAGTTATGAGTTTGATAGTCACTTAAGACAGTGTGGAATTGTTTCACAATTGACACCGCCTGGAACACCACAGCGTAATGGTGTGTCGGAACGTCGTAATCGAACCTTATTAGATATGGTGTGTTCTATGATGTCTCTTGTCGATTTGCCACTATTCTTTTGGGGTTATGCATTAGGGACAGCTGCATTCACTTTAAATAGGGCACCATCAAAATCCGTTAAGACGACGCCATATGAACTGTGGTTTGGCAAGAAGCCAAAATTGTCGTTTCTTAAAGTTTGGGTATGTGATGCTTATGTCAAAAAGCTTCATCCTGAAAAGCTGGAACCCAAAGCGGAGAAATGCGTCTTCATAGGATACCCAAAAGAGACTGTTGGGTATACCTTCTATCTCAGATCCGAAGGCAAAGTGTTTGTCACTATGAACGGAACATTCTTGAGAAAGAGTTTCTCTTGAAAGAATTGAGTGGGAGGAAAATAAAACTTGATGAGGTTATTGAACCTTTACTTCAATCAGAGAGTAGCACAACACAGAAAGATGTTTCTGTGGAGCCAACGACGGTTGAATAGGAAGTTAATGATGATAATCATGAAACTTCGGATCATGTTACTATTGAACCTCGTAGGTCGACAAGGGCGCGTACTACTCCTGAGTGGTACGACAACCCTGTCTTGAAGGTCATCTTGTTAGACAATGATGAACCTACGAGCTATGGAGGAGCGATGATGGGCCCGGATTCTGATAAATGGTTAGAGGCCATGAAATCCGAGATGGTATCCATGTATGAAAACAACGTATGGACTTTGGAAGTATTACCCGAAGGACGAAAGGCCATTCAGAAAAAATGGATCTTTAAGAGGAAGACAGACGCGGACGATAAGTCACCATTTATAAAGCTCGACTTGTGGCAAAGGGTTTTCCACAAGTTCAAGGAGTTGACTACGATGAGACCTTCTCACCCGTAGCGATGGCTAAGTCCGTCAGAATCATGTTAGCAATAGCTGCATATTTTGACTATGAAATTTGGCAGATGGATGTCAAAACAACGTTCCTTAATGATTTCCTTAAGGAAGAGTTGTATATGATACAACCGGAAGGTTTTGTCAATCCAGAGAATGCTGACAAAGTTTGCAAACTCTAGCGATCCATTCATGGACTGGTGCAAGCATCTCAGAGTTGGAATAAGCGCTTTGATAAGGTGATCAAAGTGTTTGGGTTTATACAAGTTTATGGAGAAGCTTGTATTTACAAGAAAGTGAGTGGGAGCTCTATAGCATTTCTAATATTATATGTAGATGACATATTGTTGATTGGAAACAATGTAGAAATGCTGGAAAGCATGAAGGAATATTTGAACAAGAGTTTTCCAATGAATGACCTGGGAGAAGCTGCTTTCATTTTGGGCATTAAGATCTATAGAGATAGATCGAGACGCTTAATAGTACTTTCACAAAGCACATACCTTGATAAAATTTTGAAGAAGTTCAAAATGGATCAGTCCAACGAGGGGTTCTTGCCTGTGTTACAAGGTGTGAAGTTGAGTAAGACTCAATGCCGAGTGACTGCAGAAGATAAAGAGAAGATGATTATCATCCCCTATGCTTCAGACATAGGCTCTATCATGTATGCAATGCTGTGCACAAGACCAGATGTTAGCCTTGCCATAAGATGGCCGGAAGGTTTCAAAGTGATCATGGAATGGAGCACTGGACGGCAGTCAAGAATATCCTTAAGTACTTGAAAAGGACTAAGGAAATGTTTCTCGTTTATGGAGGTGATCAAGAGCTCGCTGTAAAGGGTTAAGTCGATGCAAGCTTTGACACTGATCCAGATGACTCTAAGTCGCAAACCGGATACGTATTTATTCTAGATGGGGGAACGGCAAGCTGGTGCAGTTCCAAGTAGAGCATGGTAGCTGATTCTATATGCGAAGCAGAGTACATCGCAGCCTCGAAGGTAGCAAAGGAAGGTGTCTCGATGAAGGAGTTCATGACAGATGTTGGAGTAGTGCCCAGTGCACTAAATCTAGTGGATCTGTTCTGTGATAACACTGGTGCCATTGCCATGGCCAAGGAACCAAGGTTTCACAAGAGGACCAGACACATAAAGCGATGCTTCAATTCCATCCGCGAGTACATCAAGGAGGAGGACATAAATATTTGCAAAGTGCACACGGATCTGAATGTTGCAGACCCATTGACTAAACATCTTCCAAGGGCTAAACATGATCAACACCAGAACTGTATGGGTGTTCGATTCATTACAATGTAAATCACATAGTGATGTGAGCTAGATTATTGACTCTAGTGCAAGTGGGAGACTTTTGGAAATATGCCCTAGAGGCAATAATAAAATGGTTATTATTACATTTCATTGTTCATGATACTTGTTTATTATCCATACTATAATTGTATTGAACAGAAACACACTTTGTCTCTAGTGTGCCTCTAGTAGACTAGCTCGTTGATCAAAGATGGTCAAGGTTTCCTAGCCATTGACATGATATGTCATTTGATAACGGGATCACATCATTAGGAGAATGATGTGATGGACAAGACCCAAACTATAAACGTAGCATATGATTGGTCAGTTTATTGCTACAGCTTTCTGCATGTCAAGTAGCTGTTCCTATGACCATGAGATCATGCAAATCATTGACACTGGAGGAGTGCCTTGTGTGTATCAAAGGTCACAATGTAACTGGGTGACTATAAAGGTGCTCTACAGGTATCTCCGAGAGTGTCTGTTGAGTGGGAATGGATCAAGACTGGGATTTGTTACTTCGTGTTACGGAGAGGTATCTTAGGGCCCACTCGGTAATACAACATCACAACAAGCCTTGCAAGCAATGTGACTAAGTGTTAGCCATGGATCTTATTTTACAGAATGAGTAAAGAGACTTGTCGGAAACAAGATTGAACTAGGTATACAGATACCGACGATCGAATCTCGGGCAAGTAACATACCAAAGAACAAAGGGAATGACATACGGGATGAACTAAATCCTTGACATAGAGGTTCGACCGATAATGATCTTTGTAGAATATGTAGGAACCAATATGGGCATCCAGGTCCTGCTATTGGTTATTGACAGTAGAGGTGTCTCGGTCATGTCTACATAATTCTTGAACCCGTAGGATCTGCACACTTAAGGTTTGGTGATGTTTCGGTAGTATAGAGTTATCTATGGTGGTGACCGAAGGTTTTTTGAAGTCCCATATGAGATCTTGGACATCACGAGGAGCTTCGGAATGGTCCATAGGTAAATATTGATATATAGGAAGTCCTGTTTTGGTCGTCGGAAAAGTTTCGGGCTTATCGGTAGTGTACAGGGAGTGCCGAGAGGGGACCAGGGGACCATTGGGAGGGTATTTTGACCCAAGAGGCTACATGGGCTGTGGGAGAAGGTATACCATCCCTTAGTGGGCTGGCCGAATCCCCATAGGAAGCCCATGCGACTGCGGTGGGAAAACCCAAGTGTGGAAGGAGGCCCAAGTGGGAAAGGAGGAGTCCTAGTCCTACTAGGATTGGAGGAGAAGGACTGCTCTCACCCCTTCGGCCGAAGCAATGTTGGATCCCTTGGGAGCCAAGCCTCCTCCCTCCCCTCCTCCTATATATACTAGAAGTTTGAGGGTTTTTGAGACAGAAAAAACAGCCACATGCTACCTCTCCTCTAGTTCGTAGTTTCTCCTTTAGATCGGTTTCAGCAATGCTTAGGCGAAGCCCTGCTCGAATAGCTCAACTACCATTGCCGCAAAACCATCATGCTACCGGAGAACTCGTCTACCTCTATGCTTCCTCTTGCTGGATCAAGAAGGCGGAGATCGTCATCAAGCTGTACGTGTGCTGAACGTGGAGGTGCCGTCCGTTCGGTGCTAGATCGGGACGGATCGTGATTGGATCGTGGGACGCTCAGTGATTTGGATCACGAAGACGTTCGACTACATCAACCGCGTTTCTTTACACTTCCTGCTTAGCGATCTACAAGGGTATGTAGATCCACTCTCCCTCTCATAGATGCTCATCACCATGGATAGATCTTGCGTGTGCGTAGGAATTTTTTGTTTCCCATGCAACGTTCCCCATCACTAACACCCTCTTTAAGAAGAGAGATTCACATCTAGTGACTTAGAGTAGTGGTTACCACTCTAGCCAGATTGATTTCATCCTCTCGAGAGGAGAAGACAGGTGTGTATGCCTAGACTGTAAGGTGATACTTGGAGAGAGTGTTGTCCCTCAGCATAAGCTTGTGGTTGTTGACTTCCGCTTTCGGATTCGTGTCCAGCAGGATAAGAGTGCCAAAGTCGCTAGAATGAAGTGGTGGAAGCTCAAGCGGGCGGTAGCTCAGGCATTCAAGGAGGGGATCATTATGGAGGGCCCTTGGGAGGAAGGAGGTGACGCAGACACCATGTGGATGAAGATGGCGACTTGCATTCGTAAGGTGGCCTCAGAGGAGTTTGGAGTGCCTAGGGGAAGTAGAAAAGAAGCTAAAGATACCTGGTGGTGGAACGATGATGTATAGAAGGCAATTAAGGATAAGAAATATTGTTTCAAATTCCTATATTTGGATAGGAGTGCAGACAACATAGAGAAGTACAAGATGGCAAAGGCCACAAAGCATGCTGTGAGTGAAGCAAGGGGTCACACGTATGAGGAACTCTACCAATAGTTAGACACGAAGGAAGGTGAATGGGGTGTCTGTAAGATGTCCAAGATCTTAGAGAGGAAGACGAGGGATGTCGACCAAATCATGTGCATCAAGTATGGAGCAGATCAAGTCCTGGTGAAGAGAGAGGAGATTAAGGATAGATGGTGGGAGTACTTTGACAAGTTGTTCAATGGGGAGAGTGAGAGCTCTACCATTGATCTATACGACTCCTTTGATGATACTACCAGGCGTTTTGTGCGGCAAATCCAGGAGTCGGAGGTCAAGGAGGCTTTAAAGAGGATAAATAGAGGCAAGGCGATAGTCCCTGATTGTATCCCCATTGATGTGTGGAGAGGCCTCGGGGACATAGCGATAGTGTAGCTAACCAAAATTTTCAACCTCATTTTTCAGGCAAACAAGATGCCAAAAGAATGGAGATGGAGTATATTAGTACCAATCTTCAACAACAAGGGGGATGTTTAGAGTTGTACTAATTACGGTGGAATTAAACTGATGAGCCATACAATGAAGCTATGGGAGAGAGTCATTGAGCACCGCTTAAGAAGAATGACAAGCGTGACCAAAAATCAGTTTGGTTTCATGCCTGGGAGGTCGACCATGGAAGCCATTTTCTTGGTACGACAACTTATGAAGAGATATAGGGAGCAAAATAAGGACATGCATATGGTGTTCATTGACTTGGAGAAGGCCTATGATAAGATACCGTGGAATGTTATGTGGTGGGCCTTGGAGAAACACAAAGTCCTAGCAAAACACATTACCCTCATCAAGGACATGTATGGTAATGTTGTGACAAGTGTTCGAACAAGTGATTGCGACACTGATGACTTCCCGATTAAGATAGGACTGCATCAGGGGTCAGCTTTAAGCCCTTATATTTTTGCCTTGGTGATGGATGAGGTCACAAGAGATATACAAGGAGATATCCCATGGTGTATGCTCTTTGCGGATGATGTGGTTCTAGTTGATGATAGTCAGACAGGGGTCAACAGGAAGTTGGAGTTATGGAGGCAAACCTTGGAATCGAAATGTTTTAGATTTAGTCGGACTAAAAACCGAGTACATGAGGTGCACGCTCAGTACTACTAGGCATGAGGAGTAGGAGGATGTTAGCCTTGATGGATAGGTGGTGCCTCAGAAGGACACCTTTCTATATTTGGGGGTCAATGTTGCAGAAGGATGGGGATATCAATGAAGATGTGAACCATCGAATTAAAGCCAGATGGATGAAGTGGCGCCAAGCTTCTGGCATTCTCTGTGACAAGCAGGTGCCAAAAAAGCTAAAAGGCAAGTTCTATAGAACGGCGGTTCGACCCGCAATGTTGTATGGCATTGAGTGTTGGCCGCCTAAAGGCGACATGTGCAACAGTTAGGTGTGGCGGAGATGCGCATGTTGAGATGGATGTGTGGCCACACAAGGAAGGACAAAATCCGGAATGATGACATCTGAGATAGAGTTGGGGTAGCGCCAATTGAAGAGAAGCTTGTCCAACATCGTCTGAAATGGTTTGGGCATATTCAACGCAGGCCTCCAGAAGCCCTAATGCATAGCGGATGGCTAAAGCATGCCGATAATGTGAAAAGAGGTCGGGGTAGACCAAAATTTACATGGGAATAGTCCGTACAGAGATATCTGAAGGATTGGACCATCACCAAAGAACAAGCCATGGACAGGGGTGCGTGGAAGCTTGCTATCCATGTGCGAGAACCATGAGTTGGTCGCGAGATCTTATGGGTTTCACCTCTAGCCTACCCCAACTTGTTTGGGACTAAAGGCTTTGTTGCTGTTGTTGTTGTTGTTGTATTAGTCTCATACGCATGCATAAAATCGTAGCATGACTAATTATGCTAGATTAAGTGAATAACCACAATTTGTTTTCATATTTAGCGTCTAATGAAATCTTGTATCTATTACTATGACAGATGGTTTCATTCCAGCTGTCAAAAAGTCTAGAAGTTCTTCCAAAATAACTACTGATATAATACATGTCATTAACAAAGCAAAATACGTGAATTATTGCAGCTCCTAAGAACTCCAGCATCATCTCAATCAACCATGGAAAATCTTGGATATATTTATAGGTGAACATACAATATTTGTATTAATAGATTTGTGAGCTTGTATACCACATATTGAAAAAATTGAAGCAATTGCATATGACACAAACTAATTAACCGATGAAGCGATGTGAATCACGGGGAATTCTTTAGTGATCCCATGGTTGGAGCCACAAGTTGAGGTGATCACACTTCACAACACGGTTTATGAAACAGATAAAGTAAGATCATACCTAAAATAGTCAAACCATATAATTATGCTCTGCAATTTTTTTTTCAAAATTGAGAGCCAATTGAGTTGGACAAAACATCGGTACATGTGTGAAGAATGCAAAAACAATGTTGAAACCTAGCATCCATTGATCAAAATCAGCACATGTGCAGACCCAAAGCAATCTAGGGAAGACATGCATCAATACATTTGTACACAAGAAGGCTTTAAATTTCAGTTTAGATTTCACACCTCAAATCCCTGAGTGCATTTATCTCACCACGTAGTTGTTGTATAAGCATCTCGAAAGAGTGATTTTGTTCAGTGAGGCTCCTGATTTCATCTTCATCTCACAAACAACGCTCTCCTCGTGTATCTTGCTCTGCATAATCATCCTTAATTTGTACAATATTGTATAGGGTAGGATATTGTAAAGCTAAAGACGTGTCCCCAAGGCATGTTTCCTCCTAGAATCTGGTTGCAGTATCATTGCCAACTAAAAACTTCACCCGCTAGAAGAAGGTTACCTTCGTCTTCATTAACCCCTTCTAAAAAGGTGAGTCATTAGGTCTAACAGTAACTTGGGCTAGTGTCTTAGACTGTAGGTATTTATTTCTCAAGATTTGTACCCTCATCCCTTCGGTGTCAGTAGATAATCTGTAGAACGATTTGCTAAGGAGGCATTTATTTTTCACTTCTAAATTCTTAACGCCTAGACCCCCTTGATCTTTGGCTCAATGACTACCAAACATAACTTTAGGTATGAAACTATAATTTTCAGTTCTAGTCACACCCAAAAACAGTAAAATGGTGTCGGGATAATTAAGAAGAACAATAAGTGTGAGAGCACAAACTTTGACCATTTTTCCATTCAAGATTACTCTGATACATTTCAATTGGCTAAGATGAGAAGTAGCTTAAACTTCTCGAGAAGATATTTCACAGAGATCACGAAGTAGTCTTTTAGAAGAAAAGGAAGAAGATTTCATATTAAAGCGGAACTTATGGTGTATATGCAACAATAGTTCAAAACCTAGCACCAACTTATGTTTACGAAAATAAGGAGATGACAACCACACGATCATAGAAGATCATATTAGGTTCATGAATCAAAACTTTTAGAAAATTAGAATGCTAGAAGAGACATCATATGCGCCATGGGAGCTATAAAACTAGATTGTATATTTTACAAAATAACAAAAATATAACTACTAGATGATTTTATTTTAAATACTTAAATCAACTTTTTTAGAAACAGAGGAATACCTCCAGCCTGTGCATTAGAGAGATGCATGCGAACTCTTTATTAAATAAAGCTACGAAAAAGTCTGGGGGTCTAAATACAAGCTTCTAAACAAGTTGCGAAATAATATCCAAATGAAAAAGTTGCCACAACTTGTGAAAAATAGGACTAGATTCCTAACCACCTATCCTATTAGTGAACCGCCATCCAAACCTAATAGAGGCGAGGGTCCCGATCTTTCGATGAGATGGTGGCTATCGTTTTTTGTGGAGTAGACTTTGACGATCCGACTATGAACATGTGATGACGCCGCGCCTTAGCAACCGCTAAACCAACTCTGAGAGGTTATTGACCGCGCCGGAGCACGATCAACCTGACCATGAGGGTCTATTTCCTGCACGCAAACGAAGAACAAGCAAGAAACTAAGATTGCAATCTAGATATTGCGAATATAAGAGGAAAGCTTTATTGATGAAGTGGGGTTCTGAGACGCTTTTGTCTGGTCGTGGAACACAAACGAAGAACGCGAAGTTGCAGCTATGGCGAACTTCTAATCTAAACAAAACCCAACCCTAAAATGTCGCCCTAAGGGCTATATATATGGGGAATAGAGGGGAATTTCATGGCCCCTTGGAGGAGGGGTCCGAAACCGACCTTAAATCAGTTTCCCCATACATACAGACTCTAAAAACAACCTATAATATGGTATTTCGAGATTACATGGGCCTGGCCCAACAATAAGGTGGCGCAGCACCTATATTAGCCTAGGGACGAATTTATAAAGTAGCATCATGCCTATTTCTTCCAAGGCTTCTTCCTCCCATTATGGTGGCTTCAAAGTGCGAAAATGATCACTTGAAGCTCCATTGTTCTTTCCCCCGCGCGCACCTTCTTCTCCATGCTTGATCCCGCTCCAATGGTCATCCTTCTTGTCCATGCCAGGTCCTTTATTCATAAGTAAAACAAAACTATCTAATTTACGCAACATCATATGTTCATGAACATTAGAAGGATTTGCAAGAAACGAAAGTACCTGGTAATTCAATTGACGTGCGCGAGCTCTAGTAATTCGTCCTGTATGTATAGCAGTCGGAGTTGTGGATGTAGCATTAGTAGGGATGTCCTCATCATCCTCCCCTTCTTGAACTAAAGTCGTCCTCGACGGAAGCTCATCTTTCTCACCCAAATAAGGCTTCAAATCTGCAATGTTAAAAGTGGGGCTAACCCCAAACTCTACAGGCAGCTCAAGTTTAAATGCATTATCATTTATTTTCTCTAACACCTTAAAAGGACCATCAGCACGTGGCATTAGGTTTGACTTGCACAAATCAGGAAATCTATCCTTACGCAAATGTAACCAAACAAGATCTCCAGGTGCAAAGACAACATGTTTTCTACCCTTTTCTCCAGCAATTTTGTATTTGCATTCATACGCTCAATGTTTTCCTTCGTTAACTCATGCATCTTTAATATCAATTCAGCACGTTCTTTAGCATCAAAATTAACCTTCGCCGAAGATGGAAGAGGCAACAAATCAATAGGTGCACGAGGTAAGAAACCATACACAACTTCAAAAGGGCACATCTTAGTGGTAGAATGTAGCGAATGATTATAAGCAAATTCAATATGAGGCAAGCATTCTTCCCACATTTTTAGGTTATTCTTCAAAACGGCCCTAAGCATAGTAGACAATGATCTATTGACTACTTCAGTTTGGCCATCAGTTTGGGGATGACATGTAGTACTAAAAAGTAGTTTAGTCCCCAACTTAGCCCATAAACATCTCGAGAAGTGGCTAAGAAATTTAGCATCACAATCTGAAACAATTGTATTTGGCACACCATGCAACCGAATAATTTCACAAAAGAACAAATCAGCAACATGAGCAACATCATCACTTTTATGACATGGTATAAAGTTTGCCATCTTGGAAAATCTATCCACGACAACAAATATGCTATCCCTACCCTTCTTAGTTCGAGGTAAACCTAAAACAAAGTCCATATATATATCCTCCCAAGGAACACTAGGTACAGGCAAAGGCATATATAAACCATGAGGATTGAGTCGTGACTTAGATTTTTGACATGTAGTGCAGCGAGCAACAAAACGCTCAACATCCCGTCTCATCCTTCGCCAAAAGAAATGTGTAGAAAGTACGTCCTCCATCTTCTTCACGCCAAAGTGTCCCATTAATCCTCCTCCATGTGCCTCCTGTAACAATAAAAGACGAACGGAGCTAGCTGGAATGCATAGCTTGTTTGCATGGAACACAAATCCATCATTAATAACGAACTTGTTCCACGTTCTCCCTTCTTTACAATGCTGCAACACATCGCTAAATTCAGCATCATGCACATATTGATCTTTGATGGTCTCCGAACCAAATATTTTAAAGTCAAGTTGTGAAATCATAGTATAACGATGGGACAAAGCATCAGCAATAACATTTTCTTTACCCTTCTTGTGTTTAATGACATAAGGGAAAGTCTCAATGAATTCAACCCATTTAGCATGTCTATGGTTAAATTTTGCTTGACTTTTAATATGTTTCAAAGATTCATGATCAGAATGTATAACAAATTATTTGGGCCATAAATAATGTTGCCATGTTTCCAAAGTACGAACAAGAGCATATAATTCCTTATCATAAGTAGAATAATTCAGACTAGGCCCACTCAATTTTTCAGAAAAGTACGCAACAGGTTTACCATCTTGTAATAACACACCTCCTAACCCAATTCCACTAGCATCACATTCAAGCTTGAAAGTCTTATTAAAATTAGGAAGTTGGAGTAAAGGAGCATGTGTTAACTTATCTTTCAAGACCGTGAAGGCTTCTTCCTGTGCGGTACCCCAAGAAAAAGGCGCGTCCTTCTTTGTAAGCTCATTGAGAGGCACAACAATGGTGCTGAAATCTCTCACAAAACGCCTATAGAAACCAACGAGGCCAAGAAAACTCCTCACTTGTGTGACCATTTTGGGTTGCGGCCAACTCTCAATAGATTCAATCTTGGCATTATCAACTTCAATTCCCTGTGGAGTAACAACATAGCCAAGAAAAGATACTCGGTTGGTGCAAAAGGTGCACTTCCCAAGGTTACCAAACAAACGTGCATCATGTAGAGCAATAAACACAGCACGTAGATGTTCCAAATGTTCCTCCAAAGACCTACTAAAAATTAATATATCATCAAAATAGACTACCACAAATCGTCCAATGAAAGCACGTAAAACCTCGTTCATTAATCTCATGAAAGTGCTAGGTGCACTAGTTAACCCAAAATGCATGACTAACCACTCATATAATCAAAACTTAGTTTTAAATGCTGTTTTCCATTCATCTCCCAATTTCATACGAATTTGATGGTATCCACTACGCGAATCAACTTTGGAGAAAATTGTAGAACCACTTAATTAATCAAGCATATCATCTAGTCTAGGAATAGGATGACGATAACGAATAGTAATATTATTAATGCCTCTACAATCCACACACATGCGCGATGTACCATCCTTTTTAGGCACTAGAATAATAGGAACATCACAAGGGCTAAGGGATTCACATATATAACCTTTGTCAAGCAGCTCCTGTACTTGACGCATAATATCCTTTGTCTCCTCTGGATTGGTACTGTATGGTGCACGGTTGGGTAGGGATGCACCGGGAATTAAGTCAATATGATGCTCAGTCCCGCGAATATGTGGTAATCCCGGTGGCACGTCTTGTGGGAAGACGTCAGTGAACTCCTGCAAAATGTTAATGACAGTAGGAGGCAAAGAGGGAGGCATGTCCTCGAATGAAAATAATACCTCTTTGCATACAAAAGCATAGCAAACAGATGTAGCAACATCCAAATCATTAATATCAGATTTAGTAGCAAGTAAACATCCACTCTTCAATTTTATTTCGGATGCAACATTAGATGATGGTTTATTATGCTTATGGTGTTGCTCAAATTCCTATGCTAGAATCTGATTTTCACTCTTATTTTTCTCCTGTTTTGCTTTACTAGCTCTAGCAATGTCATCTTTCATAATATGTTCCAGAGACATAGGAAGCAAAGTGATATTTTGATCCTTATGAACAAGAGTATATTGATTTGTCCTACCATGGTGTACATAATTTTTATCAAACTGCCATGGCCTACCAAGTAGAACAGAACATGCTTGCATGGGTACCACATCACAATCCACATAATCAGAATATGTAGCAATGCTAAAATGCACACGAACAGTACATGTTACCTTAACCTTGCCACTATTGTTGAACCATTTGATGTAATAAGGATGAGGATATGGTCTGGTGGTTAGAGACATCTTCTCCACCATCTCCATGCTAGCCAAGTTATTGCAACTCCCTCCATCGATGATGACACGAACATAATGCTCCTTCACAACTCCCTTTGTGTGGAACAAGTTGTGCCTCTGATTTTGCTCAGCCTGTGTAACCTGCACACTGAGAACACGTTGCGCAACTAAACTTTCATACCTGTCAGCATAATCAGCAGCCATGTAGTGTGTCTCTGGTTCCGCATCCTCGCCACCCTATTCTTCACTTGCAATGAGAGCCAAAGTCTCCTCATCATAATCACTAGCGGTCGCATATCCACCATCCTCAGTAATAATCATTAAACACTTGGAAGGGCGTTCTCTCGCAAAGTGACCTCCACCCTTGCAACGACGGCATATAACCTTATGTGTTTGCCCTATGGATGCAATAGATGAAGAAGAGCTCTGTGCAGGCCCAGAAGGTGTGCTCTTCGCAGAGGGTGGAGTAGGAGCCTGTTTCCTGGTATCATGGTTGGAGTTGGAGGTGGAAGTAGGTGGTGTTGCAGCAGGACGTGCGGAAGTAGAGGAGGTACATGGCATCCATGATGAAGTGTGACCTGCAGAAAAAGTAGTTCTCGCCATTGCCTGTCGATCCTGCACTTCACATTCAGCTTTGCAAGCAAGATGAAATAAACGAGTGATAGTGTTATACTCCTTATACTCTAGAATAGTCTGAATCTCTCTATTTAATCCACCCATAAAACATGCAAGCATAGCTTCATTCTCCTCAACAATACCACATCTAATCATGCCAGTTTGTAATTCCTGATAATATTCTTCTACATAATTTTTTCCTTGTCTTAAACGCTGCAAAATTTGAAGCAATTCACGTTGATAATAAGGTGGCACCCAACGATTACGCATAGCAGTTTTCAAAGCAGCCCAAGTAGTTGGAATATTAGCATGGTGTATTCTACAATGTTCTGACCACCAAACACAAGCAAAACTAGTGAATGAACAAACAGCAGCAGCAACACGTCTATCCTCGGGAAATTATAAGCATGTAAAACATTGTTCTGTTTCTAACTCCCATGTAAGATATATATCAAGAACACATCTACCCTCAATCGTCGGAATATTCAATTTAAGTTTAGGGAGATGGTCATGATCCCATACCTGAGGGGGTGGTGCAGCCCTACCGTTACGGTTGTAGCCATGGGGTCGACCTGGTGCGTATCGTGGTGGTTTCCCCTGAGGATGATCTGGAGCAACCTCTCCCTCATCATCGTAATCACCATCATAATCTTCAACCTGCTCAACGACAGTAGCAGCAGGAGCCACAGAAGTAGCAGCAGTATCAATAGTACCAGTATGTTGGGCTTGGCTGAGAGGCACACGCCACGCTCGTCGTTCGAAAGGGATAGGAGCTACAGCTGCTGGTGGTAGACGGGCAAGCACCTCATTGAACTTGGCGTCCATCTTGGTGTCGAATGTCTTCTCCAAACCATCTAGCTTCTCCATGGCCTCTCCAAAGTTGGTCACGAAGTCTTGTACCTGGTCAGCCATCATTTGCTGAAATTTATCATAGAGCGCTTTGTTGGTCATGCTCTCCCAGTTGATCCTGTCGTCATGTGATCCTGACATGGTTAGCAGAAATAGGAAACACACAAGAATATGAAACCTACAGAGTACTAGGACGTGGTGGTGGTGGTGGTGGTGTGTAACAAATCCTTTAAGCGGATGTCCAATTCTTATCAGTTCTTACCCAATAGGAGGTGGTGATCGGCAACCGTTGTAGTCAAAACTATCAAAGCTTGGATAGAGCGATTGCCAGGTGGTGTCAAACACACGATGTAGATGTATGTGGAGCTGGGATGGCTTATAATATGGTAGAAAAAAGGGTTAACAATAATCAATTCAGAGATGTAAGGTTGAATAAACGCTCAACGACGGTACTGTGCTGGTCCTAGGCTAGACAGTACTAGAGACGCGAGCCTAAAACATCAACAAAAACACGACGCTACACGTAATCAAGGGAAGAGCACACTCTGATTTTTTTTTCGTTTTTTTCGGCGCCTCTTTTTTTTGCTCAAAAAATCAATACAATGGCGAGTGTCTCAAAACTCCTCCCACGTCGTATAAGCAAGATGGGCACGAAATTTGTTGGACTATTTTTTTTGGAGCAATTCGGGGGCTGCGACGACCAAAAATTTCGACAAAAATCACTATGATGACAAGTGTCTCAAAACGCTCCGAAGAACCTAAAATCAAGATAGGGGAAAAAATATTTTCGGCCGATTTTTTTGGGCCAAAACGTGCTCTGCAAAGCGTGCCAGACTCTTTTTTTTCTGACACCTACGTAGGTAGCAAAACACGAATCCGAAATCAAAAGGATCTCGAAACTAAACCTAAAATGAGTTGGACTCGGATTGGTGGCGGATTTGTGGTGCTATATATGGACACCAATGGATAGTGATGGTGGGTGGTGATATATGGCAGCGGTGATGATGGTTGTGGTATATGGCAACTATGAAGACGATGCGGTGGCGGCGTGACAACCTGTGAATAGAACTCGAAACTCTAAAGGACTAGACACTAAGACCAACAACTCAACACGACGATGTAACCGCAAATTCAACAAAGCAAAATACTGAAAAGACTATGCAATGGCTCAGATTGGTTGGGATATGATGATCTAACCCTAATTTTTTGTGGCTTTTTCATGGACTAAAGGTACGAAGAACATATGCGAGATAAACTACCAAAACTGGTAAAATCTCACCGAGCAACCTGGAAATCTGATACCACTTGATAGTGGCTATCGTTTTTGGTGGAGTAGACTTTGACGATCCGACTACGAACGTGTGATGACGCCGCGCCTTAGCAATCGCTAAACCAACTCCGAGAGGTTATTGACCATGTCGGCACACGATCAACCTGACCACGAGGGTCTATTTCCTGCACGCAAATGAAGAACAAGCAAGAAACTAAAATTGCAATCTGGATATTGCGAATATAAGAGGAAAGCTTTATTGATGAAGAGGGGTTCCGAGACGCCTTTGTCTGGTCATGGAACACAAATGGAGAACGCAAAGTTGTAGCTATGGCGAACATGTAATCTAAACAAAACCCAACCCTAAAACATCGCCCTAAGGGCTGTATATATGGGGGAATAGAGGGGAATTTCGTGGCCCCTTGGAGGAGGGGTCCGAAACCGACCTAAACTCAGTTTCCCCATACATACTGACTCTAAAAACAGCCTATAATATGGTATTTCGAAATTACATGGGCCTGGCCCAACAATAAGGTGGCGCAACACCTACATTAGCCTAGGGACGAATTTTATAAAGTAGCATGATGCATATTTTGTCCAAGGCTTCTTGCTCCCATTATGGTGGCTTCAAAGTGCGAAAATGATCACTGGAAGCTCCATTGTTCTTTCCCGCGCGTGCACCTTCTTCTCCATGCTTGATCTCGCTCCAATGGTCATTCTTCTTGTCCATGCCAGGTCCTTCATTCATAAGTAAAACAAAAGTATCTAATTTAGGCAGCATCATATGTTCATGAACATTAGAAGGATTTGCAAGAAACGAAAGTACCTAGTAATTCAATTGACGTGCGCGAGCTCTAGTAATTGGTCCTGTATGTATAGCAGTTGGAGTTGTGGGTGTAGCATTAGCAGGGATGTCCTCATCAAAACCGGTTATAGATATCCCGAGCTACCATCTCCCATCAGGTAGACCCAGTAACCAAAGGCTCCCCGGTTTCCGTAGGAGTGAGTAACGACCATGTACGGATCAAACAAGTTCCCCTCTGTAATACCTGTAAAAAAACTGTACGATTTTGTTTGTTAAAAACCATGTCATTTATGCAATTCCATATAGCCCATAGTAAAGCACACACTAGTATCCAAACATGTCTCGCGGTATATATGTCTACTCCATTTAGCCACGTCCCAAATAACATGTGAATAGTATCTGGAGGTGTGATATTAAAGGCTATATGAATAGATCTCCACAAAAAATGTGCTAACAGACAGTCTAGAAAGAGGTGTTTGATTGTCTCATGGTGATCACAGAAGCTACATCTTGTGTTGCCCTCCCAACTACGTTTTCCCAAATTATCGTTAATGAGAATCGCCTCCTTGTGAATGAACCACATGAAGACTTTGATTCTTAAGGGTACTTTGATCTTCCAAATACAAATGGACTTGGGAATCGGTCCAGAGTCAATAAGGTTCAAATACACCGATTTCACTTAAAACATGTCATTCGTAGATAACTGTCAATGAAGTCTATCAGACTCATCCGATAGATGAACATTCATCAACCTTCTAACTAGATAAAGCCAAGACACCCATCAATCACCCACTATAGCCCTTCGAAATTGTATATTTAGAGGAACAGACTGTAATATTGTAGCAACGTAAGCCTCCTTACGCTGCACAATATTATTGAGAGAAGGATATTGCATGGCTAGCGGCGTCTCCCCCAACCACTTATCCTCCCAGAATCTCGTTGACTCACCATTTCCAACGATAAATTTAGACCTAATGAAGAAAGTTGTTTTCGTTCCCATCAAGACTTTCCAAAAAGGTGAATTGTTGGGTCTGGCAGTGACCTGGGCCAGGGTCTTAGCTTGTAGGTACTTATTTTTTTAATTTGTATCCACATGCCTTCAGTCTCTACAGACAGTCTGAACAACCACTCACTAAGCAGACATCTGCTCTTTACCTCCAAATTCTCAATACCCAGACCCCCTTGGTCTTTGGTCCTACAAATAATATCCCATCTAGAAAGTCTATACTCTCTCTTAACCTCATCACTGTGCCAAAAAAGCAGGATCTATAAAAGTCTAGCCTTTTGCGTACCCCTACAGGTATCTCAAAGAAGGACAGAAGGAACATCGTCATGCTCGTGAGTACTGAATTAATCAATATTAGCCGTCCTCCATAAGACATAAGCTTGCCCTTCCAGCAACTTAGTTTTTTCTCGAAACGATCCTCAATACACTTCCACTCCTTGTTAGATAACTTCTGATGGTGGATTGGTATGCCTAGATAACTAAACGGTAGGCTACCTAGTTCACATCCGGACAATTGTTTATACGTTACTTTCTCTTCTTTGTCTCTCCCAAAACAGAACAATCCGCTTTTATGAAAAATATTTTTCAGGCAACAACTGTTCGAACATGCAAAGTATCAGTTTCATATTTCTATCCTTTGCTATATCATGTTACATGAATAGAATAGTATCATCTGTGTAAAGTAGTATGGAAACTCCACCATCCACAAGATGTGGTACTAGTCCTCCTACTAGGCCTTACTCTTTAGCCCTACCTATCATAATTGCCAACATATCTGCAACTATATTAAATAGGATATGGGACAATGGGTCTACCTACCGTAGGCTTTTGCACGTTTGGAAATAATGCCCAATGTCATCATTAACCTTAATTCTAATGGTACCTTTTTGTACAAAGGATTCAACGCGCTTCCTCCATAAGTCGCCAAAACCCTTCATACATAGAGCTTGTTGTAGGAATGGTCATTTGACTTGTCATGAGCTTTCTCAAAATCTAGCTTGAAGATAACCCCATCTAGTTTCTTCAAGTGGATTTCGTGTAAGGTTTCATAAAGGACAAGCACACCCTCCAGTATGTTTCTGGCCGGCATGAAAGCCGTTTGAATTGGTTGCACTATGGCATGTGCAATCCGTGATAATCTATTCGTCCCAACCTTAGTGAATATCTTGAAACTCACATTAAGTAGGCAGATAGGACGGAATTGTTCAATGCGCACCTCCGCCTCCTTCTTTGGCAACAACATGATAGTCCCAAAGTTTAGGTGGAAAATCTGCAAGTGGCCATTGAACAAATCATGGAACATGGGAAGTAAATCATCTTTAATGATATGCCAACATCTCTTATAGAACTCAGCCAGAAACCCGTCCAAGCCTGGTGCCTTATTATTATTCATTTGTGCAATGGCCTCAAACACCTCTTTCTCCGTGAATGGTGTGGAGAGAAACTCATTCTTGTCTGTTCCGAGATGAGGGATATCTCCGACCATTTGCTCATCCATGGACAAAAAAATGTCCTCATGAGCCCCAAATAGCTGTGTATAATATTCAGAGATATACAATTTTAGGTTCTCATGTCCTACAATTTTAGGTTAGCAATCAAATGGAAGAATTGTGTGTTGTCGTCCCCTTCTACTACCTGTCGCACTTTAGCTCTAAGTGCCCACTTCAACTCCTCCTCTCTGAAAAGTTGTTTGAGCTTTTGCTCAACCTCCGTTTTCGATGCCCTATCATTTGCATCTAGAAATGAGGATTCAACATTTACATCTAACTCGTTCATAAGGTTAAGAAGCCTTTGTTTTCCACGTTATAAATTCCGCTTTCGTTCTTTGCCTAGCCCCTTAGGAACTGCCTCAAGTGCCTAATATTAATTTTCCATTTATCGACATTCTATCTCCCCTGTGTGGCCCTAGCCCATTCTCTAGCTATGAGGTCCACAAAGCCTTCTCTCTCAAACCAAGATAATTTGCAAGAGAAAACGTTCTTGTTGCCCACATGTGTTGCTTCCTCGGAGTCAACAAGGAGTGGGGTATGATCAGAGATCGCTCTTTGTAATACTTGGACAGTCACCAGAGGGAATATTTGTTCCCATTCCACACTAGTGAGAACCCGATCCAACTTCTCAAAAGTTGTGTTGTGTAGCGTGTTTGCCCAAGTAAACTTTCTACCCGAGAGTTCAATCTCGCTCAAGTCTAAACTTTCAATGATAGTGTTATACATAAATGACCATCTTCCATCAAAGTTATCATTTTTTTTCATGTCTCCTTCTCGTTATATTAAAATCCCCCCTGACTAATACCGGTAATCGTTCGTCTCCACAAACCATGACCATGTCAGCCAAGAAGTCCATCTTGAGCTTAGGTTGGGCGGCTCCGTGAACTGCCACAAGTGCCTACTGAAACCCATCCTCCTTTGAGCGCACCCTAAACTTGACAGAAAAGTCCCCGAACGACATGTTCCGGACTTCGAGCGTCTCACACTTAACACCAAGTAAGATCCCATCGAACCTTCCTCTTGGTGGTAAATAGTGCGAATCAAAATCTACTCCACCAGATAAGGTGCTAAGAAATTATGAAGTAAAATTATCCCTACCGGTTTCCATTAGGGCAATAAAGTAAAGTTTGTGCTCCAAAGATGCTTCCGCGAGAAACCTTATTTTAGCCAAGTCTGCTAGACATCTGCTATTCCAAAAGAATCCTCTCATATTTCATCACAGATTTTTTTATTGTTTTAAATCTTGCGCTTCTGTGTATCACAAATACAGGATAAACCTTCCTCTTCTAGGTCCATTTGGGTTTATCCTAGCAAGCCACCCGATCCATACAACCGGTCTCAGGCCGAACGCCGGCCTTTGATTGCGCCGGGGGCATATAACCCTACGAACCAATGGCATCATCCTCATCTGATTTCACAGACGGTGGTACTAGATACTCACATAGGCTCTTTAGTGTCCCAATTCTAAGAGAATTAATTTCATCATCATTCATAGGTTTAACTGATGCGATATTTCTTACCATTTCAATTGCCCTCTTCGCCTCTAGGTCTAGCAGATCATTCACAAATTTAGAGATTCCCTTCCCATTATTATCCAACGACACTCCTAGCTTATTCACATTTAAAATAATATCCTCCTCGGGGAAATGCAAACTAAAACAACTAGTGATGACCAACATACCTGTAGTTGCCTCGACGTCATGAAGCTTAGCCGCCCTCATGGCAGTGCCCAACTGTAGGTCATCGATATTCGACTGAGCTTGGAGATGAAGGCTCATCCTTCTATCTCCAGTCGCCGAGTCTGGGATCCCTCCGAAAGAGATGACATCATCAGTCGTGTGTCCTGTAAGGTTCTGGTTGCATGCCATGTGCCCTGCTAGAGCCCCCACTGTGGCGTTGGATGGTGCGTGGGCAACCGACTTTAGTTTGGCTGATTGCACCTGGCCTCCTGCTATATGCCCAGCTAGAGCAAAGCCACCGACAAACGCCCCACCGGTGAGATATGGTCGCCTACCATGTGCTCACTGATGTGCACCATCTTAGTTAGAGCTGGGATGTGGCCACCTTCCCTTGCCCCAACTGAATCCCCCATCGTCCTCTGTAGGGTTTCGCCTGCTGGGTTGGCCTGCTGCCAACATGCGGAGAAGCTGGTAGCAGCACCTGACTTTGGGCCTCAGACTGAGTGGGAGATCCTAGTGACCTCAGCAAGTCACCCATCTCACATAGTGCGCGGCCGAAGATGGATCAACTAGCGCAAGTGGTTGGAGCTCCTGCTTCACCGGATCATCGCCCTCCACTCTGACTCCCAGAGGCGGTTGGGGGCAGAGCGAGAACCAAAGGAGCTAAACCTTAGCTGGCTCGTGGGGTTGGAAGTTGGGACGCCTCCTTGCTAGATGTAGCCTCCGTTGGCTTATCCAGTTGTGTCGCCCCTTTGACAACACCATCCCACCGGTACGAACCGCTATCCTGAAAACCGTTGTCCTCGTGACCATCCTCAGTGCCCATATCAGTATGCTGAGCCAACTCCTAAAAGTAAGCATTCTCCTCTATCTCTGTCTTAAGGCCATAACTCCTACGACCATAAGTCCATCTGACAATGTCCGGAATGTGCTTAATGCTTACCATGCTGACAAGCAGGCGAGCCACTCCTTGCGCACGCGTAAAGGGCACGTCGATCTGTTCCCTCTTCCCTATCAGAGAGCCAAGACTCTAGGTAACCAGAAAATGATCCAACGGCATACGCGGCACTCCTATGAACTGGACCCAGAGCTGTGATAGAGGGGTCCCCTTAAGCTCCTTGTTAGTCCACTCATGGAACTCAAGGATACAGGAACTATTCAGAACCCTGATCATCTCGAACTTCAAAACTCTAGCAAGATCTTCCTTAGAGGGGAAGTCAACCCTGAAGACCTGCTCATCGAGTCTCATTGGGGCCCACTGATAGCTGGTAGAAACTAACTCACGCAGACACTGAATAAACCATTCCATCGTCATCGACCCATGAGTCACCTTGATGACACCAGTCCGAGAGCTCTCCAGACTTGGTGCAGCTGAGGTGGAGCGAGGTGACTCGAAGAACATCAACTCCGGGCAGCACGCCCCATAGATAGTCACCATATGCTTCAGCCCCAAGAGTAAAGGGCCCTCTCCCGACTCATGCTTGGGCTTGCGGCAAATATCACATAATTCAACTGAGCATTCCGTGACAAAATGACCCGGTTCGCTGCATCGATAGCAACTCATCTTTTCTTTCTTGCGAGCCCACTTTGAAGCTTTATCAACATTTGTCTTGTCAGTAGCCCTCGCACGGTCCGCACTGGGGTTGGCCAGCACCTTGGCCGCAGCAATAGCCCGCACGGTCTCCAAACCTTCCTCCGTCATAACCGTCTCGGTCGCAATGGGCAGCTTGCCCATGGACTGTCCCTAGTCCACCGAAGGGTCCTGCTCCGACACCGGGGCAGGAGAAGGTGGAGGTATCGGAGGAGGTGGCCGCCTGCCACCCCTCTGCCTAGTCGGTTCGCGGGGTACGGACCGTGCTGGCGGTAAGGCGGCCCTGACAAGCCCTCGAAGAAGCCGCCAGGAGGACCATTAAAGCCCCTCGCCGACACAACCTCGTTGCTCCAATCATAACCATGTCCGCCACCCGTCGATGACGACCCGTGGTGCCCCCCCATTGTCCCCGTGGCGACGCACGACCATCATCCGAGAATCATGGGCCTGTGCCCATAGCACCACGACGGCGGCCTACCGCTGGCCTGGCATTGGCCGCCCAAGTGTACTGGTCGTTGTTCTGAGGCGGGTGACCCTGGCCTACGTCGGTACCTCCACGGCCGCGGGCATTAGCATTGTCCCCGACCTCCATCCCGCAACCACACTGTCCCCAGCCCCAAGCTTAGTCCTAGCCGCCGGGAGGACGGGTTTCGGCAGCACCAGAAGATTCCCATGGCCCGCCATACCCGCTGGCGTTGGGTGGGGATGAACCCTGGTAGCCCTGCCCGATCTCAGTGTCGAGAATACGGGCAAGTTCCTCCGCCGGCTAACCCTAGACGAAGGACGTGCTGGTTCTGTTCTAGTGATCACGTCGACTACGGGTGAGCGAGACTCAATCACATGCGGGACATCATCTTGGGATAAGGGCTGGGCCAAATACCCAGCACCTACCGTGCCCACTGAGGGAGTCCTAGTTAAAGGTTCCTCGAATGGCCGACCTGTTTCTCATGGGCTAGACTATGTGGGCCACTGTCTGAGCATTGGATGATCAAAGGCCCCATCGCCGGGGTGGAAGCTTCAAGGAGACGTGGCGTGTCCTCCATGTTTTTGACAGTAGATAGGCATGTTTTTCCTTCGATGTGCAACCGACCATGTGTAAACCCTACTACCCCACGACGTCTATATAAGCCGGAGGGTTTTAGATTGTAGACAAGAGAACAACTCATCTAGGGTTTAGCTATTCGATCTTGAGGTAGATCAACTCTGTAACCTTCATATCATCAATATAATCAAGCAAGACATAGGGTGTTACCTCCATAGGAGGGCCCGAACCTGGGTAAACATCGTCTCTTTCGTGCCCTGTTACCATCGATCCTAGTCTCACAGCTCGGGACCCCCTACCTGAGATCTGCCGGTTTTGACACCGACATTGGTGCTTTCATTGAGAGTTCCGCTGTGATCGCAAAAGGAATCGATGGCTCGCCTTGTCATAAGCAACGAGATCTACAACGAGGATATTCTCATCCATGATCAGATCTTCACAGGAGGCGACGTCTTATCGCACGCCGACCCGACCGACCAACTTGGCCAGATCAGAAGCTTTGCCCCCGATCAAGGAATAAGATTTGGAACCGTAGAGTTCGTCGCTGATTCATGGGGAGAACTTGTCGTGATGGGACCCTCAACTCTCATGGAGGAGCCCGCAGATCCTAACACCTCAACACCGAAGACATCGGGCCCCACCTCTGAGGTGATCGTCACCCTTAGGCTGTCTGCAATGCCCAACCCAGTCGTTGTGCCTGGATCCGCTATGGCCGAATAGGACCCGGATCCGCTTTCAAGCGACTTCAGAGCTGCGACGCCACAAATCGACCCCACTCGCTTCAGCGACACGCATCCTACCGTTGCCTTGTTCCTAAATGAGTTGTTTGATCAGATTTAGACCATGTGTATGACTGACAACTAGACCCCAGTCTATGACGGGCTCGGGCTTAAACACGACGATAGGGAGATTCTCATCCCCACGGTCACACACTTAGTCGCCACCGTTGAGTGTCCGGCTGGGGGCTCGCCCCCCAACGATCGGAATTAAAAACGGTTTATACCCCAATCTTCAATCATTGAGACCTCGCTTGCAACCAAGACCCTGGATTCCGCTCCGGAGTCAGATCGGTATCAGTCCCTGATCTAGCACACAATCCAGAGCCCGTAATTCCGGACTCGCATCGTGGCGTGGAGTCAAGAAAATTCCCACCCACCACCCAAGCCGATCAGTCAAGCATCACAACAGAGTCCATGTCTTCAAACTTACGGGATGTTAAACAGTTACCAGGAGAGTCGGTTCATCATTTTTGGGCTAGACTCCTCCTCGCTAGAAACAAAGTACGAGGTCTTAGTGATTAGGAGATAATGGCAACCTTCAATCGCAATTGCCAGGATGAAGGGATTCTCAACGCCCTAGCTCGTCGGCGCATTTGTGACTTCACCGAGCTGTCGGACTTGCTACAAAAATATTGTGCCATGGAAAGCGTCTGGCAAGCCGAACGGCTATTTTTGGAACCAACATTTATCGAGTACCCTAGAGGAGATTAGAAAAAGAGGATACCTTTGATGCGGCCAGCCAAACTCAAACCCGTTGAAAAGAGAAATAGGGCCCTTACAGGGGTCAGAACTGTCCTTGACGGGCTATTGGATAAAACATGCCCTATACATTCTGTATTGCTGAACACAAGCCCGACTCACAACCTTAGAGCTTACTAGGTCATTAGGCAGATCGTAAAAAGTGGTGAAGCCATTCTTGAGGCACCACCGCCGAATAGGCACTACACATCACCACCAGAATACAATGTCGAAGTCTTGACGATCAAATGCTCCCCTCAAGGAAGAGGAGGAAAAGAGCTCTTATAGAACTCAAATAGGTCTATTATGTGGCAGCAACAAGTGCATGGGCAAACATACCCAGTACCTTCAGAGATACTGACCAACCAGCCATTTGTCCCGTCCAGACCCCGGCCGCACTAGTCCTAATCCCCATCGTCAATGGCTTCAGGTTACACAAAGTGCTAATGGATGGCGGCCGTGGTTTAAACCTCATCTACAAAGATCCCATGGAAAAAATGCAATTCAACCGATCTCTCATCAAGCATAGCAACACGACATTCCGGGGGATCATTCCGGGGATAGAGGCGCGTTGTTCAAGACGTATTGCCCTGTATGTAGTGTTCGGCATGCTCAAAAACTACCGATCCGAAGAACTTCTCTTCCATATCGTGCCCTTCCCCAGCGGTTACCATGCCCTGCTGGGACGACACCTTCACAAAATTCTAGGCTATACCACATTACGGGTATATGAAACTCAAGATGCTAGGACCAAATGGGGTAATCACAATCTCCAGTGATCCGAGTATAGCCCTTTGAGCTGAAAACAAAATAGCAGCGCTCGCCCTTTGCTATAGAAGAACTGACCGTAGTTCGGTCAACAGTAGACAAGGACGATAAGATCCTTAGAAAAAGGCCCAAACCCACGTCCTTTAAACCTGCAGATCAAATCGTTAAATTTTAGGTACACCCGATGAACCCTAATAAGACAACATCCATCGGAGCTCAGTTGGACCCTATAGTAAACAAAGCACCGTGAGCATTCTTACGAGAAAACGGGGACATCGTTGCCTGGCATCCTTCCGATATGATTGGAATCCCGCGACGGCTAGCAGAACATAGTCGGAACATCATCGTAGGTTTTAAGCCCGTTAAGCAGACTCAGCGCCGCTTTTTCGAGCCCAAACGACAAGCTATGGGTGAATAATTAGCCAAAATGCTGGAGGCCGGATTCATTCGGGAGATTAAGCACCCCAAATGGTTGGCAAACCTAGTGATGCTACCAAACAAAGACAAATCCTGGCGGCTGTGCATCGACTTTAAAGACCTCGGCCAGCCCTACCCTAAGGATCCTTTCCTCTTACCATGTATAGACCAGATTATTGACGCCACAGTCGAACACGACTCACTGTGTTTCCTCGACGCTTATTTGGATATCATCAGATTAAAATAAAGGAATCTAATCAAGCCGCAACCGCATTCATCACCCCTTATGGGCCATTCTGCTTCAACATGATGCCCTTTGGGCTAAAAAACGCTGGGGCTACGTACCAGTGCATGATCCAGACTTGTCTCGCAAAACAAGTCGGTAAAACAGTCGAGGCATATGTGGACGATGTGGTAATCAAAACCAAACACGTCAGCCAGTTGATCGATGACCTAAGGCAAACCTTTGGCAGCCTACGTGAGTACGATATACTACTCAATCGGGAGAAATTTGTATTCAGAGTTCCCGTTGGTAAACTGCTCGGATTCATCGTTTCCCATAGAGGAATAGAAGCGAATCCGGATAAGATCCGCACCCTGTCAGAACTTGCAGTTCCCACAAAGCTCCAGAGGTTGGCTGGTTGCATGGCAGCACTAAGCCGCTTTATCTCCTGCCTCAGGGAAAAGGCTTTAATGCTCTACAGACTGCTGAAATGGACCAACAATTTCGAATGGACCGATGAAGCAGCGGTTGCGTTAGAAGAAATTAAAGCACTGCTGGCAAGCAATCCCATAGTCACACCACCAGGCGCTGGTGAACCCATGTTATTATACACATCGTGTACCAACCAAGTCGTTAGCGCAGTGCTCATTGTCAAACGAGAGGAGGAGGGACACAAATTCCAGATACAAAAGCCGTTCTATTACGTCTGAGAAGTACTAACGCAGTGCAAGTCTAGATACCCGCACTATGAGAAGATAGCCTATACAATATTTATGGAATCACGGAAACTTATACACTACTTTCAAGAGAGTTCGGTTATGGTGGCATCTGAAGTACCTCTCAATGATATAATCACAACCAGGGATGCCACCGACCACATAACCAAATGGGCTACTGAGCTCCTTCCATTTGAAATTGCCTACAAGCCACGACGAGCTATCAAATCTCATGTGCTGGCAGATTTGCTCGCCGAATGGACAAAGGCCGAGCTGCCCAGGGAATATAGTACATACTCCCATTGGACTATGTACTTTGATGGATCCAAAACTTGGGCCGGACTGGGCGCTGGAGTTATTCCCACATCCCCAACAGGCGACAATGTTCGATACATGTTGCAGATCATGTATGCCGATTCCCGACAATGCGGTCGAATAGGAAGCACTCTTGCACGGTCTTCGGATGGTAGCATCAATGGGCATATGACGGCTGGAGGTACGGGGGGACTCCAACTTGGTCATCTCCAAAATCAACAATGAATTTGATGCCAAAAACCCGAAGATGGCAGCATACAGAAACACTGTCCTCAAGATATCTGCACGGTTTGAGGGCCTAGAATTTCACCACATCGCTAGAGACAACAACCAAGCCGCTGATGTACTGGCCCACATGGGGGCCAAACACGACCCTGTCCCAAAAAAACTTTCCTGGAACGGCTCTTTAAGCCATTAGTGGTTTGGCAGGACGATCATAAGGGTGTCGGTCTCCCCAGCACAGAAGAGGTTGTCCCCCCTATAAATGAAACATATGACCAAATCATCGGCGGCTCCATAATGGAGAAACGCCTTCGACTCATGAGGTCACAACATTAATCGCGCCATGGACCGAGCCCTTCCTCACCTACCTTCTTTGCAACGAACTCCCCAACGATCAGACGGAGGCGCGACGCATAATTCGGTGATCTCGAAAGCCTATAAAGTCCACGAGGGTGAGTTATACAAGAAAAGCACCACCAAAATACTACGGCGGTGCATATCTGAGGAAGAAGGACGACATCTCTTAGCCAGAGTCCACGCAGGGATGGGTGGCCATCACGCCACAACAAGAGCCTTTGTTAGTAAGGCCTTCTGGGCTGGTCTCTTCTAGCCCACTGTGTCACACCCTGTGTTTGTATCACCTTGATATGTTTGGGTTTATAAAATCTGGAGCCAACTAAAACTTTTTCTAAGTGTTTGTGCTTGCTTGAAATAATGTTTGTTTGCTTCATGATTGTGATTTATGGTACTCCTAGATTCTATTCCACTTCATATTCATCTTCCTTGACCCAAACCTCTTGCCCAATGATCATGCCATGTGAATAGTGCCCAATTTTTTTTATCAAATTTTTTTAGCCAAAAATGATTTATTCAAATAAGGTTTTCAAAACCCCCTGAAATGAGGCTTGCACTGCAAGTCCTCAAATTGGGTGGATCCTTCTTCCCCAAAGACTTTAATTCAAACCTACTATATTTATGACTTTCCAAAACCACCAAATATTAAATTTAAAGATTATTCTTGTATTTTATTTAAAGGCTTTTTCTTAAGGCCAGAAATGGTTTTTCATAGGGAAAAATTATTTAAAAGCTTTGAAAACATTTGAGAAAATTTAGGGAAACTTAGAGGAAATATATTTTCCATATATACGAGTTTCAACTCACGAGCATGATCAAATCATGGGCAAAAGCACTCAAAACCCTTTCTATTCAAATCAAGCTTTCAAAATATTTCTATAAGAAATATTCTCAATAAATTCCAGGAAAATTCCAACAAGCCAGCACCATCATATGTGATGATCTTTCAAAGTTTCATCTAAATCCAAATTTTTTTGGCTCATCAAACCATCCCAAAACCCTCTGTATCCAGATTCAAATTTGAGCAACCCTGCATTGTGAAGTGTCTCCCCTTGACCCCAAACTTTGTGGGCATGCTCTAATGACCAAATAGTGATGCTACACTAAGTGGTGCATCAATGGTAAAAGCCTAGCATCACTAGATCTACAAAAACCTAATTCTGTTAATTTCTAGGGTTTACCAAGTTTCCATTGTCAACTTTTCCCCCTTGGGATCAAACTTGGTGAATCATCTCATTTTTACCTATCATTTCCTGGTAACTATCTCAGTAAGTTGGTAAACTTATCTTGCCCAAATCACTACCAAACACCTTCTGGTGAATTAGTAAAACCTCTGGTTTCACCCCTTTCTCTTTTACCCTTGCCCCCAAACTCTTTCCACAACCCGTCTGGGTTACTAGCTACCTCCAGTAACTCTTCCTGGCCAAGACTCCATAGGTAAGTGCGGTAAAACCCTCCTTTTACCCTTCTGGACAGTAGTTTCTCTCCCTCTCTCTTAGCTTTACTTCTCTCGTAAGGAACCCTAGGGCATCCAAGACTCTCTTCCTCTATTCGATTCCCTCCTCTATCCCCTAGACGCAGGTGGCAGCGCAGAAGATTCCAAGGACAATGCCATGGCATGCAATGGCCGCGCTCCAGAGCGTGCTATAGTGCCGACCACACTATAGCCGCTGCCCAATGGCCGTCCCTGACCACCTTGGGCCTCCCCCGTGTGTCCCCCGAGGCACCCTCGGCATCCATGGCATGCTACATGGTCGACCCCCTCCTCTCTCTGTCCCTCCACAGACCCCTCTTGCACGTGCCTGACGCCGCCTGAGCCGGCCAACGCGCGAGCTCACACGCGCGGGTGCCAGACCCCTCCTCCACTCTCTCTCCCTTTCCCTGGGTCTGGACCGTGTCCAGGAACTCCCTGGACTCGAACGAGAGCCCACGTGGCCTGTGGCGCTGGCCTCGCCCTCGTCAGCGCACCTCAGTATGGTGGATCGGTTCCCCCCATATAAAAGGGCATCCTTGACCCCTATCACCCCTCTGGTCCCTCTGTCCTATCCCCAGCAACCTCCCTGAGCCCCCCAGAGTGCCCCCGACGCCCCCGTGCTCAGGATTGACCCGAGGACTGCCGCGGGCATCTCACCGTCGATCTCCGGGTATGGATCCCCTCCGACCCTCCTCTCTCTTCGGTTGGTCCTCCCTCGATATTCTAACGCATTTCCCCTTCTCCCCGTCCTCTTTGCAGCCTGAAACGGCCCCGACGACCACCTCCCGAAGCGTCCTCCGCCGTGGGCGCTTGCCACGAGCGACTCCGGCCACCTTCAGCCCCCCTTTGACCTCCGGAGGAACGGTGGGTCGACGCTGAGCTCATTATCGCCTTCGCTTGCCATCGTCGTGCCCTGCAATGTTGCAGGTGAGCATGCCGGCCTCCTTGCCGCAAGGTTGAAGATGACAGGCGGGGCCTGCCTATCATCCTCACCCCCTTCCCCTCCTCTCTTTGTTGCTGGCCTTCGGGCCCCAGCCGTCAGGTTTGAACGTGGGCATGCACGCCGGTTCGCCTGGGCTGTTTGGCCTCTGGGCTGGACAACTCCGGCTAGGGCAGTGTGCCCTTCTCTTTTCCTTTTCTTTTTCTATGGGATATTGCAAAAATTCCACACGACCCAAAATAATTCCAACGACAATATTTCTTCCACCAAAAATCTTAGAATACTCCCTAGAATTTATTAGTGCCATTTGTAAAAATGTTTGAAAACATTTTTAGTAATGTTTTAATATAAAACCCCTATTTAGAATTATAAGCTCCTATTTTAAATAGTTTTATAAATCTTTTTGATTTCAAAAACCTAGACAAATATTTTTAGTATAGCTTGTGGTATTTATCAGAGTAGGGTAGCATTTTTGATAGTAGTTTGTGTCCTCTGTTTTTTTGTTGCTTATTTTTGTCGCTTTGATTCGCAACGATGGATTGCACGGTTCACGAAGAAGTTGGACCCGAAGACTTCGAAGACCCCGGAGACTTTGTTGAGCCAAGCAAGTAGCCCTTTGACCATGTCAACAAACCATTTTCATTGCATGTCATATAGCACTTTACTTTTGTCATATTTGATCATGTGGAGTAGTGACCCTCCGGTGGGTTGCTTCCGATACTCTTGCCGTTGACACTTGCATCGTGCATGACCCTACCACCTTATGAGGGTTATGCGGGTGGGAGTAGTTAGGATGCTAACAGATGCTACGCAAGTGGGTTGGGTTTTTATGCATGGTGATGGAAAGGAAAGCAATGATTTCAAAGACTTTTCAAAAACCCCGTCGGGTGCCACTAATGCCAGAGGGAGATGATGATGAGTTGGGTGACCACTTGACGAAGAAGTGGTGTGCCGAAACAAGATGAGGGTGGTTTTCGAAAACAGAGGGTTTAAGATTTGTCGATCGTCCCAACCTTACATGCGCAACCACGATACCCCTAATGGGACGGGGCTTTGTTGATTACTATTGTTGGTGCTAGCAAGGATCCCGCATTACTAGTGGCAAGAGTGAAGTGGTCACTCTTGAGACGGGGTCATCCCAGAAGTGGAAGGTCATGCGCTGTCTTTACAGGCACCAGGCACACCATTGCATGCCCTCATGGATAATACGAGTGATGTATATCATGAGGGATGGCACCAACGAGTGGACGCTTTGTTTATTATCACCATGGGAAATGCATTGTTCGGGTTCTTACCTCGGGTATGTTATATACCGCGATTTGTGGATGACACGGAAGTTCCCTGAGTCTTGTGGGTAAAGTGTGCAACCTCTGTAGAGTGTAAAACTATTCGAGTAGTCGTGTCCATGGTCAAGGACAGTTGGGTGGTGCTGCTTATGCCACATCCAAATGTTTTCGTAAAACTTGGTGTGAGTTTGGGTGTGATGGTGACCAAGAGGTCACATGAGCTAAGTCCGATGACCTAGCATGGGAATTTAACTAAGCCCGATGACTTAGCGTGATGGATGAACATGAGGTGTTCAACCCCTACTTATGACGATATCGGTAACTTGTTCGTATGGATATCTGCCTATTGTTAGCGCATGCTTACTAGTTACTTGATCAGGTCATTGTATTTAAAATTAGCTTTTACGCAAATTACCTACTTAGTGCTATATCATGCATCATTGTTACCTTGTTCCACAACTTGGGTTGCTTGCGAGTACATTCAAAGTACTCATTGGCTTGCCACTGGTTATTTAATTGGCCAGGCATGGAAGAATAGGAGTATGTTGAAGAGTTAGTTGGAGACGAACATACGAACTAGGACACTTCCTAGTCAGAATGCCTCTGGTTAAGGCAGATGGCATGGGTTCACTCTTTCGATCAAGATTTCCGCTACATGTTCTAATTAAGTGTTTGGCCCATATGGCCCTATCAACGTAAGACTAGATCTTCATGGTCTTTATTTGTGTAAGACGCTAAATGTGGATGTAAGACTCTTGTTATTCAGCTTCTGTGCGTTCAGTGAGCATTGATCTCTGGGATTATTGTACACGTGCATTCGGTGATCACGACTTATGAGTCGGGTTCCCCACAGAGCTCGTATAAGAGCCATCCTGACTGTAGGAAGCCCTTAGTTAGCATGGACGTTAGTTAGGATAAAACCGTTTTCAAAACTACACCTAGCATCTATACGTATGAATTCGGCACTATTTACCTCTTGTATTCTTCACACAACACTTTGCTGACTCTCCTCCCTTTAAACCTTTGTAGATGCCCGTCGTAGCCGAAGTCTTCCTGACATCCGGCTTCCCCATACTCCTTGGGGATAGCCTGGAGAAGTGCCAGTTTCACCAACCACCCATTTTCCTATACCATGAGCACTGGGTTGATGTCGTCATGAAGGAGTACCACATACATGTGGTCGTGAAGGCAAACGACTCCCCGACTAGTTGGTTCTTTGAAGGACCATAGATGGAAACCATGATACTTGTAGTCGAGACAGCTTCACGCAAGGCACTCCTGCACCTTCGAGACATCATTGCAGAGATGGCTGATGAGCTGGCTACTCGCTACCTTCCTTTCAGAAAGGATGATCTTGGCAAGAGTTGGACACTGGTTCTGACCCAGGAGGATGGCACACCACTGAGGTTCCATACCTACTTCAGCCTCTCTGCCGATAGTCTGGTTCACCAATTGATTAAGGAGTCTGTCAGGCTCCGCGAGGAACTTCACCACACCCGAGATCTACTTCGGCAAGCCAAGACGGAGCCAGACAGGATCAAGAAGGACGGAGCCCCTAATGGACGACCAACTGTCGCTTATCGAGGAGGAGTACCCCCATCTAGTGATGCACCCACATGTCGTCATCACATGAGTGCGAAGGAGTACCGTGAGCTCTTCACCGACAAGCCAACAAAGCATTGTCAGGATGGACCTCCTCGTTCCTTGACCCCTTCGACCGGGAATGATGCCCGTTCCGATAATGAACAGGAGGAAGACCCAGAGGAGCGTGACTACGAGACCGAGCACTCCACCACCTGAGTCCGAGAACCCCTAGGGTAGGATCAGTCATGTATCCCTCATGCGAAGTCAAGTCCGTGTAATGGTTCATATGAAACCATGTGTGCTTGTTGTTTGTTTTGTTGTTTGTGTTTTGATGCAAGTCGCGCTTTTGCCTTAGGCAACATGTAAACGACTCCATCGTCTATCTTAATATATGTTGGTCTTTCGACCTTTGTTTTATCACACCTGCACTCGACCAACCCACTTAGGCGTGGTTTTCTATTGTTGCTTTTCCTCTCGTCTATCCCAGTTGTTTGACTTGGCTGCTCCGAACAGGATGGTGACTGCTACCCGCAACAGCTCCTTGACCAACCCTGAAGCCGGCAACTCAAGACAACAACAGGGTGCTGGTGGGGCTGCTCACGCTGGAGGACACCAGGAGCAGCCATAGGGCGACATTCCCCCGCCACCACCTCCACCGGAGAACATGACCATAGCTCAGTTTCTCCAAGTTCTCCGGGAGGAGCGCCAAGCCAACAAATTGCTATCTAGCAGATGGCTCAGGCCCTTGTGAACAACCAACAGCAAGGCAGGAACAACAATGGCTGCTCCACGTTGTCTGAGTTCATGAGGAATTCGCCCCCCAACCTTCACCTAGACTGCTGAACCATTGGATGCTGATGACTGGATCCACAACATCAAGGACCTCCTTGCACTGGTGAATTGCAATGAGGACAGTGAGAAGGTGTTGTATGCCTCTCACTGCCTTGGAGGTACCGCCAAAGCTTGGTGGGATGGATTCAAGGTCATGCAAGGAGAACGTGTGATCACTTGGAATGACTTCAAGGAAGGATTCCGCACTGCCCATATTCCTTCTGGGATTATGGCTATCAAGAAGAGAGAATTTCGAGCGCCGAAGCAAGAACGTGGCTCTGTCAAGGAGTGCCTGCATAAGTTCAACCTGTTGTCAAGATATGCACCTGAAGATGTCAACACATAGGCTGCCAAGAAGGAACACTTCATGGAAGGACTTCAACAGATCCTGCAGTATCAGCTCATTGTCTGCGACTGTCGCACCTTCCTCGACTTGGTGAAGAAGGCCCTCATGCTGGAAGACAAGCATCATGCCATAGACGACACTCGCAAGAGTAAGATGATCATCAAGGGTAGCTCAAGCAACCAGAAGCCTCGCCCTGGCAGCCAGCCCCAACCAAGCCAACCTATCAGCCACAACAAGCTAGACCTCCTGCATCTCGTTCGAGCTACCAGCCTTAGCAGTATGCGAATCCCAGGCTAGCTTACAACAACAACCCCAATAACAACAACGGTGGCAGGAACTTCAGCAACAACCCTGGGCAAGTCAGTTGCTTTGGATGTGGTCAGTCCGGACACATATCTAAGCTTTGCCCCAACAGGAAGCCAGATGCACCCCGCCCCAATGCGCCAAACCTAGGTCAAGCCCGTGGAGCACCACCAAGGAACCCCGCTCCCCGAAACCAGCCCAACAATGGCAAGGGTCGTGTGAATCACGTCACCGCAGAGGAAGCCCAGGAAGACCCGGACGTCATACTGGGTACGTTCCTCGTCAACTCAACCCCAGCCACAGTATTTTTTGATTGTGGAGCTTCACATTCTTTTGTCACCCAGAGGTTTGCACTAGAGAGTGGCATGAAGCCCATACCCCTGGGTAGTCGTATGTTGATACAAACCCCAGGATTCGTTATGAAGTCCGGGATAGGGTGTAAGGGAGTGAAGATTGACATCAACAGGGTAGACTTCCTAGCAGACCTTATAGTTCTAGATTCACCCGACCTAGACGTCATCCTTGGCATGAATTGGTTGACCAAGCAACAAGGCATGTTAGACTGTGCCAAGAGGATAGTTACCATGACCAATAGCCAAGGAGTGGAAGTCAAGTATGTTCCCAACCCTGCCTCCACTCAAGCCCCTCAGGCTAACTGTCTATCAGGAGTTGAGTTGGATCAAGTGCCAGTGGTATGTGAATACCCGGCTGTATTTCCTGATGAGCTTCCTGGGATGCCTCCTGATCATGACATTGAGTTCATCATTGAGCTTATGCCCGGATCAAGGCCCATCTATAAGAAGGCCTACAGGATGGGATCCGAAGAGTTCACTGAATTGAAGAAGCAACTGGCAAAGCAGCTCAGAAAAGGATTTATTCGCCCTAGTGCCTCTCCTTGGGGATCACCTATTCTATTTGTGTCAAAGAGGGATGGAACTTTCGGACTCTGTGTCAATTACCGATCTCTCAATGAAGTGAGAATAAATAACAAGTATCCACTCCCCAAGATTGAAGACCTGTTTGATCAATTAAATGGAGCCAAGGTGTTTTCCATGATCGACCTCAGGTCTGGGTACTATAAACTGAAGATCAGACCCCAAGACATTCCGAAGACGACATTTGTAGCTCGGTATGGCCTGTATGAATACACGATCATGTCATTTGGGTTAACCAATGCCCCTACCTACTTCATGTACATCATGAATAAGGTCTTCATGGAGTACTTGGACAAGTTCGTTGTCGTCTTCATTGATGACATACTTATTTTCTCCAAGTCTGAAGAAGAACATGAGGAACACTTGAGATTGGTGCTAGAGAAGCTTCGAGAGCACCAGCTTTATGCCATGTTCAGCAAGTGTGAATTTCGACTGCATGAAGTTGGGTTCTTGGGTCATGTGTTGACTGCAGAAGGGTTATCAGTGGATCCTGCCAAGATTGAAGCTATGACTGAATGGCAAACCCCAACCACCGTGAAGGAAGTCAGGAGCTTCCTCGGACTCGTGGGATATTACCGCGAGTTCATGGAAGGATTCTCGAGCATTGCCCGACCCATGACCCAGCATTTGAAGAAGGACAAGAAGTTCGAATGGACAACTAAGTGCGAGGAAAGCTTCCAGGAGCTCAAGAAGAGATTGACCACAACCCCAGTTTTGGCCACCCCTAATATTCACAAGGAGTTTGTGATATATTGTGGTGCATCAAGAACCGGGCTTGGAGGTGTTCTGATGCAAGAAGGCAGAGTCATAGCATATCTACCCAGATAGCTACGTCCTCATGAAGAGAACTACCCAACTCATGATCTCGAGTTGGCAGCCGTGGTTCATGCCTTGAAGACATGGCAACATTACCTTCTGGGGAAGCGATGTGAGATATTCATAGACCAAAAGAGTTTGAACTATATTTTTACTCAAAGGGAATTGAACATGAGGCAGCAAAGATGGTTGGAGTTGATCAAGGATTACGACCTCAGTGTTCAATACCACCCCGGAAAGGCCAACGTGATAGCAGACGCCTTAAGCAGAAAGGCTTGTTCCTTGAATGCTATGATTAAGGAAAGGCTACCCGCCCTGTATGAAGACCTTGAAAGCTTTGGCTTGGAACTGGTTGCACCCGGATTCCTCGCCAACCTCGAAGTAAAGCCTACCTTGATGGATGATATCAAAGAAGCTTACAAGGGACATAAGAGCATTGAAGGCATCAAGAGGAAGATCAAGGCAGGCAAGGCCCCAGGATTCTTGGTGGATGAACAAGGATTTGCATGGTTCGGGAATCGCATTTGCGTACCCAACAAGGAGGAGGTCAAGAACTTGATCTTCCAAGAAGCTCATGACACTCGATACTCCATCCATCCTGGAGGAACCCATATGTATCAAGACCTCAAGACAAGATTCTGGTGGCATGTCATGAAACGGGAGATAGGCACCTTCGAGGCTAAGTGTGACATATGCCATAGAGTTAAAGCTGAGCATCAGCGACCCGCTGGACTATTGCAACCTCTCAAAGTGCCTGAATGGAAGTGGGACAAAGTCAGGATGGATTTCATCACCGGATTGCCAAGGTAAAGCAAATGACATGATTCCATTTGGGTCATTGTTGATCTCATTACCAAGGTAGCCCACTTCATTCCCGTTAGGACCACCTATGATGGGAGCCAGCTCACAAACCTCTACATCAACCACATCATTAGTCTTCACGGTGTTCCAAAGGAGATCGTGTTGGATCCGGGATCCCAGTTCACCTCAAGATTCTGGAAGAAGTTTCAAGAAGCTATGGGAACCAAGCTCTCCTTCAGCATCACTTTTCATCCCCAGACCGTGGGGCAAACAGGATGAGTAAATCAGATACTCAAAGATATGCTCCGTGCTTGTGTTTTGGCATATGGAGCCAAGTGGGAAGATTGCCTACCATTCACTGAGTTCTCCTACAACAACAACTATCAAACGTGTCTTCAGATGGCACCATTTGAGGTATTGTATGGACGCAAGTGCCGTACTCCCCTCAACTGGCCAGAGAAAGGAGAAGGACTAGTTTTCGGACCAGACATCCTCCGTGAAGCCGAAGAGCAAGTACAACTCGTCTGAGAGGGCCTTGAGACCGCCAAGTCAAGACAGAAGAGCTACACTGACTCCCAACACCGAGAAGTGAGCTTCTGTGTCGGAGACCACGTCTACCTTCGGGTCACGCCTCTCAAGGGAACCAAGTGTTTCCACGTCAAAGGAAAGCTGGCACTAAGATACATAGGCCCCTTCAATATCACCACAATGTGAGGAGAAGTTGCCTACCAGGTAGAGCTTCCTTCTGAACTGTCGGATGTGCACAATGTCTTCCATCTGTGACAACTCCGTAAGTGTCTGCAAGTTCCCAACCGCCCCGACCTCTACAAGCACATCAACCATCAAGCCATCGATCTTCAGCCAGACCTCACTTATCGTGAGAGGCCAGTTCGCATTTTGGATGAAGCAAAGCGCTGCACCTGAAGCCACACCATCAAGTACTTCCAGGTCCAGTGGAGCAACCACACTGAAGCTGAAGCAACATGGGAGCGTGAAGATTATCTTAGATCTGAGTTCCCTTATCTTTTTAGCGCTTAGCCTAGGAATCTCGGGGACTAGATTCTTGTAAGGGGGAAGTTCTGTCACACCATGTGTTTGTATCACCTTGATATGTTCGGGTTTATAAAATTTGGATCCAACTAAAACTTTTTGTAAGTGTTTGTGCTTGCTTGAAATAATGTTTGTGTGCTTGATGATTGTGATTTATGGCACTCATAGATTTTATTGCACTTCATATTCATCTTCCATGACCCAAACCTCTTGCCTAATGATCATGCCATGTGAATAGTGCCCAAAACTTTTTTTTATCAAATTTTGTTTTAACCAAAAATGATTTATTCAAATTAGGTTTTCAAAACCCCCTGAAATGAGGCATCAACTACAAGTCCTCAAATTGGGTGGATTCTTCTTCCCCAAAGACTTTAATTCAAACCTACTATATTTATGACTTTCCAAAACCCCAAATATTAAATTTAAAGATTATTCTTGTATTTTATTTAAAGGCTTTTTCTTAAGGCCAGAAATGGTTTTTCATAGGGAAAAATTATTTAAAAGCTTTGAAAATATATGAGAAAATTTAGGGAAACTCAGAGGACATATATTTTCCATATATATGAGTTTCAACTCATGAGCATGATCAAACCATGGGTAAAACCACTCAAAACCCTTTCTGTTCAAACCAAGCTTTTGAAATATTTCTACAAGAAATATTCTCAATAAATTCCAGGAAAATTCCAGCAAGTCAGCACCATCATAGGTGATGATCTTGCAAAGTTTCATCTCAATGCAGGTTGTTTTGGCTCATCAAACCATACCAAAACCCTCTCTGTCCAGATTCAAATTTGAGCAACTTTGCATTGCGAAGTGTCTCCCCTTGACCCCAAACTTTGTGGGCATGCTCTAATGACCAAATAGTGATGCTACACTAAGTGGTGCATCAGTGGTAAAAGCCTAGCATCACTAGATCTACAGAAACCTGATTCTGTTAATTTCTAGGGTTTACCAAGTTTCCATTGTCAACTTTTCCCCGTTGGTCTCAAACTTGGTGAATCATCTCATTTTACCTATCATTTTGTCATATCCCTAGCTAGATGTCCTAGGATAGCATGTGTTTGCATCATGTTTCATCTTATTGCATCAACATGAAATGGGGAACAAAAGAAACCCCAAGCTCACTTTGAATCCAAACAATTCAAACTTGGTGAAAATTCAATAAATCCAAAATGCCCACTAAAAATGTTCCCTATGTCTGGTAAATTTGGACATGATTATAACAAGGATCATTTTAATTATTTGAACACCTAAAGCAATTTAGAAATAAATGATAAAGCCTTTGAAAATATTAAATAAAGCATTTATCATTATTTTAGTTTTCAAATATCTTGAAACTTTAGAGAAAAGTTCAAAATATTCAAACTTCAATAGATAAAATATTTGGCATATTTTAAATAGCTTATGTGCCTGAAATTAAAATAACACAAATGACAGAAAATAGAAAGCAGAAAATAAAAAGAAAAGAAAAAGGGGGAAAGCCTACCTGGGCCAGGTAAGAAGCCGGCCCAGCCCACCAGGGGCGAACCGGTCTTCTTCCACCTCCGGCCAGAAGGACGCCCGACGTGTGGTCGCCACATGCCGGCCACCTCCTCCCTGCCTGGCTGCTGGCCCGGAGGGCTAGGAGGGAGCCAACGCGAGGCCCCTCACTGTGGCCTCCTTCTCCTCTCCCTCTCCCCTGTGAGCTCTCCCTCTCGCCCTCTTTCCCCCCTGCTCTGCCATCGCCGAGCTTTGCTCGAGCTCGCCACCGTCGCGCTAGCCGCCCCCTCGCCTCGCTAGGTAGCCCTCGAGAACCGCCGCTACCCCCTCGTCCTCTCCGTGACCCTAGAAGACGTCGGGAGCCCCTCTACGCCGTGCCATCGCCCTTCTTCCCCGCCGGTCACTGGAGCTCCGCCCTGACATTCTGCCCCGTCCGAACCTCCTCTGACCTCGCCGTTGCCTCTGCTGGAACCGTCGTGAGCCGCTGGTGCTCCTCCCCTTCTCCCCCTTCTCTTTAGTGCCCCATAGACACCGCAACCTTCTTACCCGAGCTCCGGCCGCCGCTGCCCTCGACACCGGCATCGATCCCGACCACCCCAGCCTCTGGTTTGGGGCTAGATCGACGCGCGGTCGAGCGTAGGCTCTCCTAGTGCTCTCTACCGTCCATTTGGTCGCCGGAGGAGGGATTCCGACCCCCTTCGCTGTTGGAAATATGCCCTAGAGGCAATAATAAATTAGTTATTATCATATTTCCTTGTTCATGATAATTGTTTATTATCCATGCTATAATTGTATTGATCGGAGACTTAGATACATGTGTGGATACACAGACAAAACCATGTCCCTAGTATGCCTCTAATAGACTAGCTCGTTGATCAAAAGATGGTTAAGGTTTCCTAGCCATGGACATGAGATGTCATTTGATAACGGGATCACATCATTAGGAGAATGACGTGATGGACAAGACCCAAACTACAAACGTAGCATATGATCGTGTCAGTTTATTGCTACTGTTTTCTGCATGTCAAGTATATGTTCCTATGACCATGAGATCATGCAACTCACGGACATCGGAGGAGTGCCTTGTGTGTATGAAACGTCGCAACGTAACTGGGTGACTATAAAGGTGCTCTACAGGTATCTCCAATGGTGTCTGTTGAGTTGGCATGGATCGAGACTGGGATTTGTTACTCCGTGTGACGGAGAGGTATCTCAGGGCCCACCCGGTAATACAACATCACAATAAGCCTTGCAAGCAATGTGGCTAAGTGTTAGTCACGGGATCTTGTATTATGGAACGAGTAAAGAGACTTGCCGGTAACAAGGTTGAACTAGGTATGGAGATACTGACGATCGAATCTCGGGCAAGTAACATACCGAAGAACAAAGGGAACGTTATACGGGATTAACTGAATCCTTGACATAGAGGTTTGACTGATAAAGATCTTCGTAGAATATGTAGGAACCAATGTGGACGTCCAGGTCCCGCCATTGGTTATTGACCGTAGAGGTGTCTCGGTCATGTCTACATAGTTCTCGAACCCGCAGGGTCTGCACACTTAAGGTTCGGTGACGTTTTAGTAGTGTAGAGTTATGTATGGTGGTGACCGAAGGTTGTCCGGAGTCCCGGATGAGATCCCGGATGTCACGAGGAGCTCTGGAATGGTCCGGAGGTAAATATTCATATATAGGAAGTCCCAGTTTGGTTTCCGGAAAGGTTTCGGGCTCATCGGTAGTGTACCGGGAGTGCCGGTAGTGTACCGGGAGGCCTCCGGGAGGGGTTTTTCGACCCTAGAGGGACCATGGGCTGTGGGAGAGTATTAACCAGACCTTAGTGGGCTGGTAAATCAGCCACAAAAGGCCCATGGCGCAGGGAGAGAAAAAGGCTAAGGAAAAGGTGAAAAATCAGCCAATAGGAGGCAATCCTACTCCAACTAGGATTGGAGGTGAAGTAGGATTGCTTCCCACCTCCTACTTCGGCTGAACCAAAGGCCTTGGCTGCCTCTCCTCTCATCTACTCCTATATATACTAGTGGAATAGCTAGGGTTTGGCTAACAATTATAGCCACGTGCTACCCGTTCCACCCGTGCTCCTCTAGATTGGTTTTCCGCAGTGCTTAGGCGAAGCCCTGCCGGAATTGCTCCACCACCATCACCGGAGCGCCGTCATGCTGCCGGTGAACTCTCTCTCCTCTCCACCTCCTCTTGCTGGATCAAGACGGTGGAGATCGTCATCAAGCTGCACGTGTGCTGAATGAGGAGGTGTTGTCCGTTCGGTATTAGATCGGAAGGATCGTGATCAAGGCCACGAGACGATTCGTGATGAGATCGCGTGACGGATCGTGATGAGATCATGGGATGGATCGTGATGAGATCGTGGGACGGATCGTGACGAGATCCCGGGACGGATCATGACGAGTTCACGGGACAGATCGTGATTGGATCGCGGGATGGCTCGTGATGAGATCGCGGGATGCTCGGCGATTTGGATCGCGAAGATGTTCGACTACACCAACCGCTTTTCTTAATGCTTCCCGCTTAGCGATCTACAAGGGTACGTAGATCCACTCTCCCTCTCGTAGATGCTCATCACCATGGATAGGTTTGCGTGTGCGTAGGAATTTTTTTGTTTCCCATGCGACGTTCCCCAACATCCGCCGTCCCTGACGTCACCGGCGGCTCAACGCCGGCGAGTCAACCTGTCTGACCGTCAGGGGTTTGACCCCTGGGTCGCTGGCAGGTGGGGCCGGGCCCCTGTAGTCAAATCCTAATTAAGAAAATGAATTAGTTAGTTTAATTAACCTAATCTGTCACTGACATGTGGACCCAGAACTGTTAATTAGTTAGGATTAGTTTTAATTCTTTAATTAGGTGATTAAGTCACTAACATGTAGTCCCCACATGTCAGGTTTGACTCTGGCCCGGTCAGCTGACCAGCTGATGTCATAGTGATGTCATGCTGATGCAATAAAAGCAATTTCTAGTTTAAAAATAATTCCAGAAATTATTCAAAACTTCAAAAATTCATCTAAATTAATCTGTAAATTAGATGAAATAATTTATATATTTGAAAATTTATCAGAAAAATCCAATGAATCCAATGGTGCTATTGTCATGCATGTTAGAACAATCTAAGTAGGTGGACATGGACATTTACTAATAGGTTAGTATATGGAATTTGAAATGAAGAAATTTTTTGAACCAATATGCAAACTCATTTCAAGTTAACTTGAACACTAGTTGCATTAGCTCATCCATACATGCTATCATGCCATGATCATGCATCATATTGTTGCACTTGCGTATGTCGATCGTTTCTTATATGCATTGCGATAGGCCCTGCTTCTGAGGATACCCCCGAGTATCCCGGCAAAGGAGAGAACCTTTTCGCTACCCAGCAAGGCAAGCGACACCTTTGATCATTCTGATAACATCCTACTCTCTTGCTCCTGCTATTGTTTATTGCATTAGGATAGTCGATCACATGTCAGTCATACACGGTAGATGATCCTATTCTGCTGCATAACCTGACATTGTCACAGTAAATAGTCAAACCTTGCAACCTAGCATACGTGGTAGATGCTTGTGCCATGATGTGCTTAGCTTACTTTGCCCGCTATGCTTGCTATGCTTAGAGTTGGGTCAGGTCTGATTCATCTGGGTGATGAACTAAGTGAAACGATGTTGTTCTGATGTGGTGATATAATGATGAACTCGATTTGGTAAAGGTAGCAATGAGAGGCTATGTAGGAGTACATAGCGGGTTGTCTCATTGGGACCGTTCTTAGGAACTGAGTTCCGTGTTTGTGATCCAATACTAGTTACTACCACACGTTGGGATACTTAATTGACCCTCTCGACTTATCATTCGCTTAGTCCTTAGTCCAGGAGTTGCAAGTAGTTTCTGGTGTTTATAGCATGCTGGAGGCCGAGCATAGAGCTCCCCTAGGGGTGGGTTACGACGCGGTAGGCAGTGGCACGGTGTACCAAGGGTCACCCGAATGGTGGGCTTGGGAACCTGCGCACATCGTTTGGGGCCATAGCGGAAACTTCGGCCGGACTTTCGTGCGGGTTCAGTCTCAAATAGGCGATAACCTAGACTAGAGGTCTTATGCGATTGACGGTCGTGGCCGAATCCCTTGCTGAGCATCCGCTTGAAGGTTGCCAAGGTGCATGGTTTTATGAGCACACATCGATAAGTGGTGGGAGCGTGTGTGAAGAAGTACACCCCTGCAGGGTATGAAACTATTCGAATAGCTGCGTCCTCGGATATGGACTATTTGGAGAACTTATGCTGTTAATAGATAATCAAATGGATACTCTTAAAAATATCAAGACAAGTGTGAGTACCGTGGATGTCACTCTCCCAGGAGAGGGAAGTGAATCCATGGTGGTGTATTGCTATGGAGTTAGTGGACTCGTGTGCGATATCTAAAATGTAAACAAAGAGTTAAAATTGAGTAGTGTAGGTTAGCCATGAGTCAAAGCTGGCATTGCTGCATAAAATCCACCACTCCCTTTGTTGATACATGAGCATGAATAGACTAGGTCTGTTTTAAAGACTTGCTGAGTAAGTTTGTACTCACGTTTGCTTAATAAACGTTGCAGATCAGACCCAGGACCCATCAGGTGAGTTCTTTCTAGATGTTGACGATGCCGAATAGCTAGTGGCCCAGCTACGACCTTTGCCCTGTGGCGGGCTGTAGATAGTCAGGCCATGTGCCTTTTTACCCTTTCATCTGTCTTTACTCAGACAGCTTATGCTTCCGCTTGGTTTGTATGAACATGTTTGTATGACTTGCGTGTCGGGTCATGTGACCCCTATCTGTAAGAACATATTTTGCAAGGCTCCTCTGAGCCTCTTAAATAAAAGTCATGTTGTTGTATGGTTATGTTGTGATGCCATGGTTGTATCTATGCATACCGGGCATGTTGTGCGTACATTTGACGTGCGACAGTATGTTTGGGATTCGGCACCTAGTCGTGTGCCTTTAGTAGTAATCTTTACGGGAAACTACCTCTTTGTGCTTCCACCGAGCCATGGTAGCTTGTTACTGCTCCGGACACATTGATTGACCGACATGTATCCTTCTTTGCTGCTATGTTTGTCCCTTCGGGGAAATGTCTCGCAGTGTAATGGAGTCCTTGTAGCCTGCTACAACTCGTCTACGTGCAGTGATGGCATTCGTGTCTCACGACGTAATGGAGTCCCTGTAGCTTGCTATGACTCGTCTACACACGCTTGAGGCCGACACCTGCATTGCTGGGTTATGTATGCCTGTTTCCGTACGGATGTGCCGCTTGGGTTCTATGATTAGTTATGTTGGCCCGGGTTATCTTTCGTTTGATTGCCAGTGACATGTTCACATACATGAGCCAAAAGACGCAAACGGTCCCGGCTAAGGTAAGGCTACATCCGTGGAACTTACCGTGCGTGAGGCCGCAAAGTGATGTGATATGTTACAGTTTGGATTCTTATGACTTACGATCGGGGTCCCGACACATTTGACCCTAGTAAATATCTCAGTAAGTTGGTAAACTTATCTTGCCCAAATCACTACAAAACACCTTCAGTGAATTGGTAAAACCTCTGGTTTCACCCTTTTCTCTTATACCCTTGCCCCCAAACTCTTACCACAACCCCTCTAAGTTACTAGCTACCTCTAGTAACTCTTTCTGACCAAGACTCCATAGGTAAGTGGGTAAAACCCTACTTTTACCCGTCTGGACATTAGTTTCTCTCCCTATCTCTTAGCTTTCCTTCTCTCCTAAGGAACCCCAGGGCATCCAAGACCCTTTCCCTCCATTCTATTCCCTCCTCTATCCCCTAGACATAGGTGGCCGCACAGAAGATGCCAAGGACAATGCCATGGCATGCAATAGCCGCGCTCCAGAGCGTGCTACAGTGCCCACCACACTGTAGCCGCTGCCCAATGGCCGCCCCGACCACCTTGGGCCTCCCCCCGAGGCGCCCTCAGCATCCGTGACACGCTACGCGGTCGGCCCCCTCCGATCTCTCCCTCCTACGACCCCTCTCGTGCATGCCCGACTCCGCCCGAGCAGGCCAACACGCGAGCTCGCATGCGCGGACGCAAGACCCCTCCTCCGCTCTCTCTCCCTTTCCCTGGGTCCGAACCGCGTCCAGGAACTCCCTGTCCTCGAACGGGAGCCCCCGTGGCGTGTGGCGCTGGCCTCGTCCTCGCTGGCGCACCTCAGTACGATGGACCAGTTCCCCCCTATAAAAGGGCCTCCCGGACCCCTCTCTCCCCCTCTGGTCCCTCTCTCCTCTCCCCACCAACCTCCCTGAGCCCCTAGAGAGCCCTCGATGCCCCTGTGCTCCGGATCGACTTGAGGACGACCATAGGCATCTCACTGTCGATCTCCGGGTACGAAGCCCCTTGGGCCCTCCTCTCTCTTCGGGTAGTCCTCCCTCGACATTCCAATGCCTTTCCCCCTTCTCCCCGTCCTCTTTGCAGCCTGAAACGGCCTTGGCGACGACCTCCCGAAGCCTCCTTTGTCGTGGGCGCTCGCCGCCGGCGACTCCGGCCACCTCCAGCCTCCCTTTGAGCTTCGGAGGAACAGCGGGTCGATGCTGAGCTTGTTATCGCCTTCGCCTGCCATCGTCATGCCCTGCAACGTCGCCGGTGAGCACGCCAACCTCCCTGCTGCAAGGTTGAAGATGACATGCGGGGTGTCACATCCCTAGCTAGCTTCTTAGGACAGCATGTGTGTGCATCATATTTCAATTTTTGCATCAACTTGAAATGGGGATGAAAAGAAACCCGAAACAATTCATTTGAATCAAACCAACTTAATGATTGTGAAAAACCTACAACTCCAAAATGCCCATCTAAACTGTCCCCTATGTCTGATAAATTTGGACATGATTATACAAGGGGCCATTTAATTTTTTTGAACAGTTATAGCATTTCAAAAATAAATAATAAAGCTTCTGAAAATGCCAAATAAAGCACTATCAATATTTCAGATTTCAAAATATTCTGAAACTTTTTATAGAAGTTTGAAATATTCAAACTTAATTCTATAAAATATTTGGGATATTTATTACTTAGCAATTGTGGCTGAAAATAAAATAAAACTAATGTGAGAAGAATAGGAAACAACTAAAAAGGGGAAAAGTAGAAAACCCACCTGGGCCTTACCTGTGAAGAAGAGGCCTAGCCCATGGGGGGCAGCAGCATCTTCTTCCTCCTGCCAGGAGGAGAAGCACCTGCGTGCCTCCACCGCAGCCGGCCGTGGCCATGCGCCCGGCCACCTCCTCCCTGTCTGCTTGCTGCTGGCCTCGCCTAGGCGTGCCACGACGCTTCCTGCCACTCTCTCCCCCTCATTGCCCCCTCTCCCCTGCGGTCTCCCCTCTCCTCTGCCCGAGCGCCGCCGTCGCTGCCGCCCGCTGAACCGCAGCCACCGCAGCCGCGTCGCCTGTCCGAGCCGCCTTCGAGCTCCGCCATGACCCTCTCGACCTCCCAGTGGAGCTAGAAGCCTCCAAGAGTTCCTCGAAGCCGTCCTACCGCTGTCTTCCCCGCATCTGGCCGCCTCTCCCCGTCGTTGATTAGCCGGCTGCCGGTCGTCCCCGAGCCCGCTGAGCCCTCCTACAGCACCCTATGAGCTCACCGTCCCTCTCCCCCTCCCCCTGTGTTTCATGGCCGTACAGGCGCCTCCGTGGAATAGCTCGCTGGTGAGCCCTCCAGCGACGTCGAGCCTCCTGACCAGCCCCACTAGACGCGGTCGAGCACGAGCTCCCTCCCAGCGCCTTCGACGCACGAATCCGGCCCCCTAGCGTGGTTTCGACAAACTCCAACGACCCTCCGCCACGGGTTTGGACGCCAACGGCCTCGCTCCGGTGGGCGCCGACGTGTCCGACCGGTGAGTGCTAACCAAACCGGCTAATTAAGCCGTTAGCCGCTGACAGCGGGCCCTGCAGAGGGTCAAACCTCTGCTCAGCACGGCGAATTATCCCCTGACTCTGACACGAGGGCCCCACCCTGTTAGGTTTGACCTCGCCGGGTCTATTGACCAGCTGACATCACAGTGATGTCAGGCTGACGCATTAACTGAATTTTTAGTATGAAAACAAATCAGGAAATTCCCGAAAATGTTTAAAACTTCTAAAATTCATATAAATGAATCTGTAAATCAGATGAAAATAATTTATATGTGAAAGTTTATCAGAAAAAACGAATGAATCGAATGGTGCTGTTATCATGCATGTTAGAGCAACCTATGTAGTTCAACATTGACATTTACTAATAGGTTAATATATGAAATATGAAATGGAGAATGACTTGGAACCTATTTTCAAACTCACTTCAGCTAACTTGGACAACCGTTGCATTAGCTCATCCCTACATGCTGCCATGTCATGATCATGCATATTTGTTGCACTTGCATGTATTGATTGCTATTTATCTGCATTGCGGTAGGCCCTGCTCCTGAGGATACCTCCGAGTTTTCCAACAAAGGAGAATACCTTCCCGCTTCCCAGCAAGGCAAGCAACCCCTTTGATCAATCTGATAACATCCCACTCTCTCGCTCCTGCTCTTATTTATTGCATTAGGACAAACGTTCACCTATCTGTCATACACGATAGATGAACCCATTCCTTTGCATGACCTTTCATTGTCTCAGTAAATAGCTAAACCTTGCAACCTAGCATACCTGGTAGATGCTTGTGCCACGATGTGCTCTGCTTACTTTGCCTGCTATGCTTGCTATGCTTAGAGTTGTGTCAGGTCAGATTCATCTGGGTGATGAACTGGAGTGAAACAATGTTGTTCTAATGTGATAAGCTTATGATGAACCCGATTTGGTAAAGGTAGCGATGAGAGGCTATGTAGGAGTACATACCCGGTTGTCTCATTGGAACCGTACGGAGGAACCGAGTTCTATGTTTGTGATCCAAGACTAGTTACTACCACACATTGGGATACTTAATTGACCCTCTTGACTTATCAATCGATTAGTCCTTGGTCCAGGAGTTGCAAGTAGTTTCTGGTGTTTATAGCATGCTGGAGGCCGTGCGTAGCACTGACCCTAGGGGTGGGTTATGATGCGGTAGGCAGTGGCACGGTGTACCAAGGGTCACCCGAATGGTGGGCTTGGGAACCCTGCGCACATCTTTGGGGCCGTAGCGGAAACTTCGGCCGGACTTCCGTGTGGGTTCAGTCTCAAATAGGTGATAGCCTGGACTAGAGGTCTTATGTGATTGACGGTCGTGGTCGACTCCCTCGCTGGATTTCCGCTTGAAGGTCGCCGTGGTGCATGGTTTTATGAGCACATAGCGATAAGTGGCGAGAGCGTGTGTGAAGAAGTACACCCCTGCAAGGTATGAAACTATTCGAATAGCCACGTCCTGGAATATGGATTACTTGGAGAACTCATGCTGTTCATAGATAATCAAATGGATACTCATAAAAATATCAAAAACAGGTGTGAGTACCGTGGATGGCACTCTCGTAGGAGACGGAAGTGAACCCATGGTGGTGTAATGATGTGGAGTTAGTGGACTCGTGTGAGATATCTTAAATTTAAACACAAAGATAAATTTGTGTAGTGTAGGTTAGCCATGAGTCAAAGCTGGCATTGCTGCATAAACTCCACCACTCCCCTATTTGATACATGATCATGAATAGTCTAGGTTTGTTTTAAAGACTTGTTGTGTATGTTTGTACTCACATTTGATTAATAAATGTTGCAGATGAGACTCATGACCCATCAGGTGGGTTCTATCTAGATGTCGACGATGCCGAATAGCTGGTGCCCAGCTACGACCTTATGCCCTGTGGTGGACTATAGATAGTTAGGCCATGTGCCTTTTTACCATTTCAACTATCTGTACTCAGACAACTTTATGTTTCCGCTTGGTTTGTATGAACTTGCTTGTATGACTTGAGTGTCGGGTCATGTGACCCCTACCTGTAAGAACATATTATGTAAGGCTCGTCTGAGCCTCTTAAATAAAAGTTGTGTTGATGTATGGTTATGTTGTGATGCCATAGTTGTATCTATGAATATCAGGCATGTCGTGCATACGTGTGACGTGCAACGGTATGTATGGGATCCGACACCTAGTCATGTGCCTTTAGTAGTACTCTTTACGGGAAAACTGCCTCTTTGTGCTTCCATCGAGCCTTGGTAGCTTGCCACTTCTCCGGACACATTGATTGACCGACATATATCCTTCTTTGCTGCTGTGTCTGTCCCTTCGGGGAAATGTCTCGTAGTGTAATGGAGTCCCTGTAGCCGTCTACGACTCGTCTATGTGCAGTGATGACATTTATGTCCCACGGTGTAATGGAGTCCTTGTAGCTTGCTATGACTCGTCTACACACGCTTGAGGCCGACACCTGCATTGCTGGGTTACGTATGCCTGTTTCTGTATGGATGTGCCACTTGGGTTCTATGACTAGTCATGTCGGCCCGGGTTCTCTGTCGTTTGATTGCTAGCGACATGTTCACATACGTGAGCCAAAAGACGCAAACGGTCCCGGCTAAGGTAAGGCTGCAGCCATGGAGTTTACCATGCGTGAGTCCGCAAAGTGATGTGATATGTTATAGTATGGATTCATATGACTTCGGATCGGGGTCCCGACAGTGTTGGTATCAGAGCCTGACTGACTGTAGGACTACCAAGCCAAACTAGTGGAAGTTGAGTCTAGAAACACTATAGAAAAGAAGGGCAATTGATTGTGGAAGGGAACGTAAGGCTCTTTTTACTCCTCTTCCCAAGTTATTCTATTCTGAGTCATTCTCATCTTTTCTATGAGGATAAGAACTGGGCTTCTCACCTATTGCTTAGGATGACGAGTTACTAACCATGGACTATTAGCTAGCTTGTTTGCAAGTGAATTCGGTACTCAAGTATTGTTGGTGTGACAAACAGTTGGAAAAGATATTTGAGTGTAGATAGTCGAGTGGTTATGCTATTCCAATCTTTTGCGGTTGTCTCAAAATCCTATTTGAGCAATTACATCTGTTATGTTGTCCAATTTCTGCTAGAATCTCTAATGTCTTCACATCATTCTCTGTTTGAGATGCCCCCTCGTCCTTCCCGTCAGGTGGTACGTTTGACCAGGTGCATCGATGTACCGGGTCACACGGCCATGTTGGTTAGAGTTATGATGGAGGCTAGATACCGATGGTACCCAGAGTACACAGTGGAGGAGCAGTATCGAGACTTCAACCAGAGCCAGTTTTTGTGTACTGTTAAGATATATCCATCATTTCCTGGAGCTGCAGAGCCGCTTCACTGGACTTATGGATTAGGTGTCACCATAGACATGGCAGTTCAGGAGGCCGCCTTCACCATGCTGACTATCATGAGGTTTCACCATGGTCTGCTTCAGAACACAGAGTTCTATTATGTTCCTACTTCTTTGGGAGGAGAGGATAGCTATCTTAGCGCAGCCTACTATGATCGTTCTCATGAGGACCCTGGGCTGCAGGTGACCGCTCAGATGTTGGAAAACAGGGATCGTGATGCACGTGCCCTTCGCATGGAGCTATATGCTACCCATGCACGTCTTTGGACAGTCCTTACGCAGCTAGCACCTGTCCTGTAGACAGGCTATGGAGATTTGGAGATGCTGAACCCATCGTGGACTCATCTGCCAGCACGCGTAGATTGGCCCGATGTTGGAGGCATCACCCCTCTTCGAGGACCGCTGTTGCCACCAACAAGGGGACCAAGGCCACATTCGTGTCCTTACGGTTTCCAGGGATCATAGGCTAGAGTGTTTCCTGATCCTCAGGTTTAGCTCCCGGGTCACGGGGGTAACCTATATGAGGCATTCTACGGCGATGCTTGAGTACGTGTATGTTAGTACTAGTATGGTGGTAGTCGTATTGCCATAGTCCGGCGTGTCTTGTGGGATATGACTGAGGTGTGAGAGCCTGGCTTAATAGGAATGATAGACTACTCATATCAACAAGGAATTCCTTCTTTTTCGGGAGCCCACTCGAAAATAACTCCAAAGTTAAGCATGCTTGGCTTGGAGCGATTCTACGATGGGTGACCGACCGGGAAGTTGGTACCGGGTGCACATGAGTGAGGACAAAGTGCGCAGGAAAGACTAGTGTTGGTCTGTGGGGCTAGTCTAGATCCCGCCAGGCATAACGGGGTGTTACAATTGGTATTAGAGCCGACCCTTGCGGTTACACAGGCATGTACGGGTCAGGTGCACGGGCATGTGGCGCATGGCGTGTGTTGCCCGTTGTGGCATACAACATGGCACATGTGCTGGACTGGATGCGCATACGTGTGCCAAAAGGGAACGTTCCTGATGGGCCAACGAGGACGTCAGTTCCTTTGAGTGGGGGTGTCTTTGAGAGCCTGGCTTAATAGGAATGATAGACTACTCATATCAACAAGGAATTTCTTCTTTTCCGGCAGCCCACTCGAAAAGAACTCCAAAGTTAAGTGTGCTTGGCTTGGAGCGATTATAGGATGGGTGACCGACCGGAAAGTTGGTCCCGGGTGCGCACGAGTGAGGACAAAGTGCGCAGGAAAGACTAGTGTTGGTCTGTGGGGCCAGTCTAGATCCCACCAGGCGTAACGGGGTGTTACATGAGGTTGGGAGTTGAGTTCCGGAGGTGTAGATAGATAATGTATAGGAAGCTTGTAATGCCTCCGATGAGTTGTGTCATCTCTCCGTAGTTTGTATTTCAGCTTGGGCTTGTACTGAACTATGTCACGGTGTGTATGAATCTTGGTATTTCTATGGCAGATGTTTTTACCATGTTGATCGGGTGTTTACCCCTACATGCCATGTTGTCCGGTACATTCCTTATCTCATGTCTTAGAGTTGATGTCCTCTATTTCTAAGCTGTGGGTTTGTTTTCCCAGGATGATGGCAACTAGGAATAACCCCGTGCCTGCCCCCGAGCAGGGCAAAGGAAGCCAACCAAGGCAAGAGAACCTGTCGCACGCGCCCCCTTTGGCAGAAGTGATGCTTGAGGCTGAACGGAACAAAAGGGAGACCAACAGACTGCTGGAACGTATTGAGCAAAACACAACGCGTGCTCCCCGCAATGATCACAATGATGGCGTGTCTCTCGGTGATTTCGTCAAGCTGTGCCCACCTAAGTATCATCATTCGGTCGACCCGCTCGACGCGGATAACTGGCTGACCAGCATGTCCCACAAAATCCGGGCTGCCAATGTTTTTGAGGCCAACAAGGTGACTTTTGCCGCGTACTTTCTGGAAGGACCGGCCAATCTGTGGTGGGAAAATTACGAAGCTATGCGTCCCACAGGCCTCGCACCAACTTGGGCGGAATTCAGCATGGCATTTCGTACCCATCACATTCCGGAAGGGCTGATGGATCGCAAGAGAGAGGAGTTGTGTGCTTTCACCGAGGGCGGATTGACAGTGGATGCCTATAGCCGTGAGTTCGGCAATCTTGCTCGCTATGCTCCGGAGGAAGTTTCAATTGATGACAAGAAACAAGCTAGGTTCCGCAAGGGACTTAGTCATGAGCTCCATCGAGATCTGCGCCTGTATGAGTGCACAACCTTCCAGGCTCTCGTCAACAAGGCTATCAATGCCAAGACCGGACAGACTGACTACGAGGCAACTAGGAAGCACACCCGTGACTTCAGCCCCACATCTGGCTCGGGCTCCAACAAACGCCGGGTGTGGGTGCCCAACACAGCTCTGCCGCCAAGATACACCACGAGGCCATCCTTCCAGGCACCTCGCCCAGCTCCACCCAATCCTCCGGCCAGGACATTTGGAGGTCCTCCTGTCAACGCTGCTCTCCGTGCCACCGTTGTCTGGTACAAATGTGGGGAATCAGGACACTACTCCCGTGAGTGTCCTCAGAACAACGCTAAGTCGACTGGACATGGGAAGCCGGGAAAAGCCTTCTATGTAAAGCCAGCTCCCGCTCGTGGTCGAGTGAACTATGTTTCTGCTGAAGAAGCCCTTGAGGACCCTGATGTTATCTTAGGTATGCTCCTTGTCAATAGCCATCCAACATCTGTTTTGTTTGATACTGGGGCATCTCATTCATTCATATCAGAAAGTTATGCACAATTGCATAACATGTCCTTTTGTGATATGCCTACTCCTTTAGTAGTTCACACTCCTGGTTCAAAATGGCAAACTTCTAGAGTGATCCATGACAATGAGATTCTTGTGGATAGGCTAGTCTTCCTAGCATCCTTGATGGCCCTAAAGTCTCCGGACATCAATATCATCTTAGGTATGGACAGGATGAAAGCCCACTATGCTAAGATTGATACTCATACTAGGAATGTTCAACTTACACATCCCTCGGGTGAGATAGTCAATGTCTCCACTCGAGCAGCCAAGCGCCAACTCTATTCTCTCAATGCTAGCCCTCTTCCAGAACTAGAAGATATTTCGGTAGTCCGAGACTTCCCGGATGTCTTTCCAGAAGAACTGCCAGGAATTCCACCTGTTAGAGATGTTGAGTTTGTGATAGAACTCATCCCAGGGACTGTCCCAATAGCCAGAAGATCCTATAAGATGGCACCCTTAGAACTAGCCGAACTTAAGATTCAACTCGATGAGGCTTTGAAGAAAGGTTTCATCCATCCTAGTTCTTCTCCTTGGGCTTGCCCCGTCCTCTTCGTTAAGAAGAAGGATGGACAGGAATAGATGGTTGTGGATTATCGGCCAGTGAATCTGGTCACCATAAAGAACAAGTATCCGCTCCCCAGGATCGACGACTTGTATGATCAACTCGCTGGATCCTTTGTCTTTTCCAAACTGGATTTGAGGTTGGGATACCATCAAATCAGAATTAGAAACGGGGATATTCCAAAAATGGCTTTTGTTACTCGTTATGGCCAATACGAGTACACCGTCATGTCTTTCGGTTTAACCAATGCCCCAACCACCTTCAATCACTTGATGAATTCGATCTTCATGGAGTATTTGGATAAATTCGTCGTGGTTTACCTCGACGATATACTCATCTACTCGAAGAATGAATAGGAACATGCCAAGCATCTAAGGCTGGTGTTGATGAAACTTCGAGAGCATCGTCTATATGCCAAATTCTCCAAGTGTGAATTTTGGTTGCCAGAAGTGACCTACCTAGGCCACGTGATCTCTGGTAAAGGTATTGCTGTCAATTCCGAGAGAGTTCAGGTCATCCTTGATTGGACTCAACCTAAATCGGTTAAGCAAGTTCAAAGTTTCCTTGGCTTAGCGAGCTATTGCCGCCGCTTTTTCGAAAATTTATCCAAGGTGGCGAAACCTCTGACTGAACTCCTCAATAAAGATAAAAAGTTTGAGTGGACTCCACAATGCGAGCACAGTTTTCAGGAGTTGAAAAGACGCCTGACCTCTGCTCCCGTTCTGGTGCCACCAGACTTCTCTAAGGACTTTGTTATCTATTGTGATGCCTCGTGACAAGGATTAGGTTGCATTCTCGTGCAAGATCATCATGTGATTGTATAGGCATCTCGACAGTTGCGTCCACATGAGGATAATTATCCAACACATGATCTTGAGCTTGCAGCTGTGGTCCATGCACTGAAAATTTGGTGACATTACCTTCTGGGTAATCGTTGTGAAATTTACACTAATCACCAAAGTCTGAAATATATTTTCACCCACCCAGATTTGAACCTCCATCAAAGACGGTGGGTTGAGTTGATTACAGATTACGACTTAGGGATAACTTACACCCCGGGAAAAGCCAATGTCATCGCTGATGCACTAAATCGTAAGTCTTATTGTAACAACCTGATGTTGCAACAAGGTCAACCACTTCTCTATGAGGAATTTTGGAAGTTGAACCTCCACATTGTTCCTCAAGGATTCCTTTCCAACCTGGTGGCGAAACCTACTCTTAAGGAGCAAATAGTAGCTGTCCGGAGGTATGTTAAGGGTATATCTCGGATCAAGGAGAATATTGCTAGCAGAAACGCTAAAGATTTCTCCAAGGACGATGAGGGTGTTATGCTCTTTTAGAACCGGTTGGTGGTTCCTAAGACCACACGCTTAAGACAGCTGATCCTTAGGGACGCTCATGATTCTCCTCTCACGATTCATCATGGTAGTACCAAGATGTATTAGGACCTACGCCAGAGGTTCTGGTGGACTAGTATGAAGAGATAAATTGCTCAGTTTGTTTCTAATTGTGATGTTTGTCGTCGCGTTAAGGCAGAACATCAAAGGCCTGCTGGCACCCTTCAACCTTTAGCTATTCCTAAATGGAAATGGGATAAGGTCGGTATGGACTTCATTACCGGATTTCCCAGGACTAAGAGAGGGAATAACGCTATTTTTGTGGTCAGTGACCGCCTTTCCAAAGTGGCTCACTTTCTTCCTGTTCGGGAGCATATAACTGCTAGTCAGCTAGCAGAGTTATATGTTTCTCGAATAATTTCTCTTCATGGTGTTCTATTGCAGATTAACTCAGACTGCGGAAGTATCTTTACTTCCCGATTGTGGGAAAGTTTCCAAACCTCTATGGGGACTCATCCATCCTTTAGCACTGCTTTCCGTCCACAATCAAGTGGTCAAGTTGAGCGAGTCAATCAAATCCTCGAAGACATGCTCTGAGCTTGTGTTATATCCTTCGGTCTGAATTGGGTGAAATGTCTTCCATTTGCCGAATTTGCTTATAACAATAGTTATCAATCAAGCATGGGTAAAGCCCCTTTTGAAGTCCTCTATGGACGAAGGTGTCGAACACCTCTTAACTGGTCAGAAACCGGAGAGAGGCAACTCTTGGCCTGGATATGATCCAGGATGCAGAGGAGCAAGTTCGCATTATCCATGAAAAGTTGAAAACAGCCCAATCTCGTCAAAAGAGCCAATATGATCATCATCATAAGGTTGTGACCTATGAAGTTGACGAGAAGGCTTATCTTCGGGTTACACCTCTGAAGGGTACCCATCGATTCGGTATCAAGGGCAAGTTGGCTCCTCGTTACATTAGACCTTTTTGCATTCTTGCTAAACGAGGAGAGGTTGCCTACCAATTGGAACTTTCGCCGCATCTTTCCAAAGTTCATGATGTCTTCCATGTCTCGCAACTCAGGCGTTGCTTCTCACACCCAGTCCATGAAGTAGATCACGAAGCACTTGATCTACAAGATAACCTTACATATCGACAATACCCTGTTTGTATTCTTGATCAAGCTAAGCATACCACTCAACATCGGAACATCAAGTTTCTCCAGGTTCAGTGGTCACACCATTCTGAAAGGAGGCCACATGGGAAAGAGAAGATCGTCTTCAACTAGAGTACCATGCGCTCTTCCCGAGGACTTCCAAATCTCGGGACGAGATTCTTTTGAGTGGGGGTGAGTTGTCACATCCCTAGCTAGCTTCTTAGGACAGCATGTGTGTGCATCATATTTCAATTTTTGCATCAACTTGAAATGGAGATCAAAAGAAACCCCAAACAATTCATTTGAATCAAACCAACTTAATGATTGTGAAAAACCAACAACTCCAAAATGTCCATCTAAAATGTCCCCTATGTCTGATTAATGTGGACATGATTATACAAGGGGTCATTTAAATTTTTTGAACAGTTATAGCATTTCAAAAAAAAAGCTTCTGAAAATGCCAAATAAAGCAATATCAATATTTTAGATTTCAAAATATTTTGAAACTTTTTATAGAAGTTTGAAATATTCAAACTTAATTATATAAAATGTTTGGGATATTTTTTACTTAGCAATTGTGACTGAAAATAAAATGAAACTAATTTTGGAAGAATAGGAAACAAATAAAAAGGGGAAAAGCAGAAAACCCACTTGGGCCTTACCTGTGAAGAAGAGGCCCAGCCCATGGGGGGGCAGCAACATCTTCTTCCTCTTGCCAGGAGGAGAAGCACCTGCGTGCCTCCACCGCAGCCGGCCGTGGCCACGCGCCCGACCACCTCCTCCCTGTCTGCTTGCTGCTGGCCTCGCCTAGGCATGCCACGGCGCTTCTCGCCGCTCTCTCCCCCTCATTCCCCTCCCTCTCCCCTGCGGTCTCCCCTCTTCTCTTCCCGAGCGCCGCCGTCGCTGCCGCCCGTTGAACCGCAGCCACCGCAGCCGCGTCGCCTGTCCGAGCCGCCTCCAAGCTCTGCCGTGACCCCCTCGACCTCTCAGTGGAGCCAGAAGCCTCTCCCTATCGTCTATTCGGTGGCTACCGGTCGTCCCCGAGCCCGCTATGCCCTCCTGCAGCCCACTGTGAGCTCACCGTCCCTTTCCCCTCCCCCTGTGGTTCTTCCCACTCTCTAGCGCACCTCCTCCTCGTGGCCGTACGGGCACCGCCGTGGAATAGCTCGCCGGCGAGCCCTCCGGCGACGTCGAGCCCCCTAACCAGCCCCAGTCGACGCGGTCGAGCACGAGCTCCCTCCCAGCGCCTTCGGCGTGCGAATCCAGGCCCCCTAGCGCGGTTTTCACAAACTCCGACGACCCTCTGCCGCGGGTTTGGTTGTCGCCGGCCCCGCTCCGATGGGCGCCGACGTGGCCGGCCGGTTAGTGCTAACCAGCCGGCTAATTAAGCCGTTAGCCGCTGACAGCGGGCCCTCTAGAGGGTCAAACCTCTGGTCAGCGCAGGGAATCAGCCCCTGACACTGACACGAGGGCCCCACCCTGTCAGGTTTGACTTGGCCGGGTCTATTGACCTGCTGACGTCACAGTGACGTCAGGCTGATGCATTAACTGAATTTTTAGTATAAAAAAAATCAGGAAGTTCCAGAAAATGTTTAAAACTTCTAAAATTCATATAAATTAATCTGTAAATCAGGTGAAAATAATTTATATGTGGAAGTTTATCAGAAAAATCCAATGAATCCAATGGTGCTATCATGATGCATATTAGAGCAACCTATGTAGTTGAACATTGACATTTACTAATAGGTTAATATATGAAATATGAAATGGAGAATGACTTCGAACCTATATTCAAACTCACTTCATCTAACTTGGACAATAGTTGCATTACCTCATCCCTACATGCTGCCATGTCATGATCATGCATCATATTGTTGCACTTGCGTGTATTGATTGCTATTTATCTGCATTGCGGCAGGCCCTGCTCCTGAGGATACCTTCGAATATTCCAACGAAGGAGAAAACCTTCCTGCTTCCCAGCAAGGCAAGCAACCCCTTTGATCATTCTGATAACATCCCACTCTCTCGCTCATTCTCGTATTTATTGCATTAGGATAAATGTTCACCTGTCTGTCATACGTGATAGATGAACCCATTCCTTTGCATGACCTGTCATTGTCACAGTAAATAGCTAAACCTTGCAACTTAGCATACCTGGTAGATGCTTGTGCCATGATGTGCTTTGCTTACATTGCCTACTATGCTTGCTATGCTTAGAGTTGTGTCAGGTCTGATTCATCTGGGTGATGAACTGGAGTGAAACAATGTTGTTCTCATGTGATAAGCTTATGATGAACCCGAGTTGGTAAAGGTAGCGATGAGAGGCTATGTAGGAGTACATAGCGGGTTGTCTCATTGGAACCGTTCTTAGGAACTGAGTTCCATGTTTGTGATCCAAGACTAGTTACTACCACACATTGGGATACTTAATTGACCCTCTTGACTTATCAATCGATTAGTCCTTGGTCCAGGAGTTGAAAGTAGTTCCTGGTGTTTATAGCATGCTGGAGGCCGTGCGTAGCGCTGACCCTAGGGGTGGGTTACGACGCGTTAGGCAGTGGCACGGTGTACCAAGTGTCCCCAAATGGTGGGCTTGGGAACCCTGCGCACATCATTTGGGGCCATAGCAGAAACTTTAGCCGGACTTCCGTGTGGGTTCAGTCTCAAATAGGCAATAGCCTGGACTAGAGGTCTTATGTGATTGACGGTTGTGGCCGACTCCCTCGCTGGGCTTCCACTTGAAGGTTGCCGAGGTGCATGGTTTTATGAGCACATAACGATAAGTGGCGACAGCGTGTGTGAAGAAGTACACCCCTGCAGGGTATGAAACTATTCGTATAGTCGCGTCCTCAGATATGGACTACTTGGAGAACTTATGTTGTTCATAAATAATCAAATGGATACTCATAAAAATATGAAAACAGGTGTGAGTACCGTGGATGTCACTCCCTTAGGAGATGAAGTGAACCCATGGTGGTGTATTGATGTGGAGTTAGTGGACTCGTGTGCGATATCTAAAGTTTAAACAAAGAGATAAATTTGTGTAGTGTAGGTTAGCCATGAGTCAAAGCTGGCATTGCTGCATAAAATCCACCACTCCCCTTGTTGATACATGAGCATGAATAGTCTAGGTCTGTTCTAAAGACTTGCTAAGTACGTTTGTACTCACGTTTACTTAATAAATGTTGCAGATGAGACTCGGGACCCATGAGGTGGTTTCTATCTAGATGTGGACGATGCCGAATAGCTGGTGTCCCAGCTACGACCTTATGCCTGTGGCGGGCTGTAGATAGTCAGGCCATGTGCCTTTTTACCATTTCAACTGTCTCTACTCAGACAACTTTATGCTTCCGCTTGGTTTGTATGAACTTGCTTGTATGACTTGAGTGTCAGGTCATGTGACCCCTACCTATAAGAACATATTATGCAAGGCTCGTCTGAGCCTCTTAAATAAAAGTTGTGTTGATGTGTGGTTATGTTGTGATGCCATAGTTGTATCTATGCATAACGGGCATGTCGTGCGTACGTGTGACGTGCAACGGTATATATGGGATCCGACACCTAGTCATGTGCCTTTAGTGGTACCCTTTACGGGAAACTGCCTCTTTGTACTTCCACCGAGCCTTGGTAGCTTGCTATTGCTTCGGACACATTGATTGACCGACATGTATCCTTCTTTGCTGCTCTGTCTGTCCCTTCTAGGAAATGTCTCGCAGTGTAATGGAGTTCCTGTAGCCTTTTACGACTCGTCTACGTGTAGTGATGACATCTATGTCCCACGGCATAATGGAGTCCTTGTAGCTTGCTATGACTCATCTACACACGCTTGAGGCCGACACCTGCATTGCTGGGTTACGTATGCCTGTTTCCGTACGGATGTGCCAGTTGGGTTATATGACTAGTCATGTTGGCCCGAGTTCTCTGTCGTTTGATTGCCAGCGACATGTTCCATACGTGATCCAAAAGACGCAAATGGTCCCGACTAAGGGTAAGGCTGCAGCCATGGAGTTTACCGTTCCTGAGGCCGCAAACTGATGGGATATGTTATTGTCTGGATTCATATGACTTAGGATCGGCATCCCGACACACGGCCTGCCTGTCATCCTCACCCCTTCCCCCTCCTCTCTTTGTCGCTGGCCTTCGGCCCCAGCCATCAGGTTTGAACGCGGGCGCGCGCGTGCCGGTTCGCCTGGGCTGGTTGGCCTCTGGGTCGGCCGAGCTGCTGGCCACCTCCGGCCAAGGCACTGTGCCCTTCTCTTTTCCTTTTCTTTTTTTGTGTGACATTGCAAAAATTCCAAAGGACCCAAAATAATTCCAGTGAAAATATTTCTTCCACCAAAAATCTTAGAATACTCCCTAGAATTTATTAGTGCCATTTGTAAAAATGTTTGAAAACATTTTTAGTATTGTTTTAATTTAAAACCCCTATTTAGCATTATAAGATCCTATTTTAAATAGTTTTAGAAATCTTTTAGATTTCAAAATCCTAGGCAAATATTTTTAGTGTAGCTAGTGGTATTTATCAGAGTAGGGTAACAACTTTGATTGTAGTTTGTGTGCTCTATTTTTTGTGTGTCCCTTATTTTTATCGCTTTTATTCGTGACGATAGATTGCGCGGTTGACGAAGAAGTTGGACACGAAGACTTCGAAGACCCCAGAGACTTTGTTGAGCCAGGCAAGCAGCCCTTTAACCATGTCAAGAAACCATTTTCATTGCATGTCATATAGCACTTTACTTTTGTCACATTTGATCATGTGGAGTAGTGACCCCTCCAGTGGGTTCCTTTCGATACTCTTGCCGTTGACACTTGCATCATGCATGACCCTACCACCTTATGAGGGTTATGCAGGTGGGAGTAGTTAGGATGCTAATAGATGCTATGCAAGTGGGTTGGGTTTTTATGCATGGTGATGGAAATGAAAGCAATGATTTCAAAGACTTTTCGAAAACCCCGTCGGGTGCCACTAATGCCCGAGGGAGATGATGATGAGTTGGGTGACCACATGAGGAAGAAGTGGTGTGCCGGAATAAGATGAGGGTGTGTTTTAGAAAACGGAGGGTTTATGATTTGGCGACCTTCCCAACCTTACATGCGCAACCGGGATACCCCTTATGGGATGGGGCTTTGTTGATTACTATGGTTGGTGCTAGCAAGGAGCCCGCATTACTAATGGCAAGATTGAAGTGGTCACTCTTGAGACGGGGTCGTCCCAGAAGTGGAAGGTCATGCGCTGTCTTTACAGGCACCAGGCACACCATTGCATGCCCTCATGGATAATATGAGTGATGTATATCATGAGGGATGATACCAACGACTGGACTCTTTGTTTAGTATCACCATGGGAAAGGCATTGTTCAGGTGCTTACCTTGGGTATATTATATACCACGAGTCGTGGATGACACGGAAGTTCCCCGAGTTTTGTGGGTAAAGTGTGCAACCTCTGTAGAGTGTAAAACTATTCAGATAGCCATGTCCATGGTCAATGACAGTTGGATGGTGCTGCTTATGCCATGTCCAAATGTTTTCATAAAACTTGGTGTGAGTTTGGGTGTGATGGTGACAAAGAGGTCACATGAGCTAAGTCCGAGGACCTAGCATGGGAATTTAACTAAGTCTGATGACTTAGCGTGATGGATGAACATGAGGTGTTCAACCCCTACTTATGATGATATCCATAACTTGTTCATATGGATATCTACCTATTGTTGATGCATGCTTACTAGTTACTTGATCATGTCATTGCATTTAAAATTAGCTTTTCTACAAATTACCTACTTAGTGATATATCATGCATAATTGTTACCTTGTTCCACAACTTGGGTTGCTTGAGAGTACATTCAAAGTACTCATTGGCTTGTCACTGGTTATTTAATTGGCCAGGCATGGAAGAACATGCGTATGTTGAAGAGTTCGTGGAGACGAACATGCGAACTAGGACGCTTCCCAGTCAGAATGCCTATAGGTTAAGGCAGATGGCATGGGTTCACGCTTTCAATCAAGATTTCCGCTGCTTGTTCTAATTAAGTGTTTGGCCCGTATGGCCCTATCTATGTAAGACTAGACCTTCATGGTCTTTATTTGTGTAAGACGCTAAATGTGGATGTAAGACTCTTGTTATTCAGCTTCTATGCGTTCAGTGAGCATTGATCTCTGGGATCACTGTACACATGCATTCGGTGATCACGACTTATGAGTCGGGGGTCCCCACACACTACTCGAGCAAACGCCCAGTCACTTGTCAAAGACTGCGTGTGGTGTCAACTTTTTGCAAATCAAAGTCACATGCCCCCAACAGCTCTTCGGACTATTCCGATTACCTGGCCCTTTGCGATCTGGGGGCTGGATATGGTCGGACCACTTAAAGCGCGGGGGGGGGGGCAAGAAGAATAAATACCTACTAGTCATGGTTGGCAAGTTCACCAAATGGATAGAGGCAAAACCTGTCAAATCAGCCAAGTCCGGACCAGTAATCAACTTTATATCCAGCGTGGTATACTATTACGGCATCCCGTAGAGTATAATAACGGATAATGGATCCAACTTCACAGCCCAATAGGTCAAAGACAGGTGCGCAAAATTGGGCATCGGGCTCGATTACGCATTGGTGTATCATTCGCAGACCAATGGACAAGTCGAACGAGCAAACAACCTCATCATGAGTGGAATTAAACCACGTTTGGTCTGATCTCTTAATGAGTCCTACTGTCATTGGGTAGAGGATCTTGAAACCATTCTATGGGGCCTGCGCAGCACCCCGAATAGATCAACGGGATACACACCGTTCTTCACGGTCTATGGGGCAGAAGCAGTCCTCCCCTGTGACATTATTCACCACACACCAAGGGTGTGCATGTACGAGGAAAATGAGGCTGAGTTAGGTCAGCGGAATGACCTAGATGTCTTAGAAGGAGAGCGCGACATAGCTCGGGCTCGCTCTACTTTTTATTAACAGCAGGCCCGATGTTACAAGAGTAGGGAGGTCACGACAAACGCGTATAACATGGGTGAACTCATCTTACGACTCCCAAAGAAGCAGAAGCATAAACTCAACCCCAAATGGGAGGGCCCCTTCATAATCGACAAAGTACTCGTGGGAGGGGCTTACCATCTTCAAAACCCATCGGATAACCACCTTGAACCAAACCCATGGAACGCAGCTCGTCTTTGGTGCTTCTACAGATAAACCGGTGTCGTCATACTCTTTACCCTTTACCTACTTTTTTTTTATTTTTTTCCTTTCCCTCCCACCTTGATTTTTGGTATGTTTGATTTTTTTTACTTTTCTTTCTAAGTCTATGTTTGGTTCAACCGATCTTGTATTAAGATTTTTGGCATACATCATTAATTGTTAAATCCGAACACAGTACCTGGGGGCTTCTCCCCAAAGCCAATGAGTTTATACTCTAAGCATCGATCCACATTTATTGTGTATGCATGTTTCCCTTGTCGATTTTAAGCCATTATATGCATCAATTCAAACTAAGATTTTTGCCAAGCTCGGTTGCCTCGCTCCTGTGCTTACCCTCCACGTTCCCGATTGTTCGGCTAGAGGGTAAAGGAAGAACCTCTGCGATTGTTACGACCGGGTCATCCAGATATGTACCTTAGACGGGTGAAGCCAAAAGCTAGCTATCTTTAGCAGAAAAATTGCTCGGCTATGACGGAATTAAAACAAAAGATTATGGTCGTTGTCACCAGTACTCGGGCTTCTTTTCTCACGAAAGCCATTAGTCCAATACTAGCAGCATACGGCCTTACTATCTACGACTTACATAGCAGCCTGAAGAAAGGTATCGATAGAGGTACTATATTCCTTGGAAGATGTTTCTGACGCTAAGCAGTAATATAACGTATCTCCATGTGTGATTTTTGTCTATTCGCACCAAATGGCCGGATTGTCTGGTTCCTCGAACATAGTTCACTCTTCTCGAGTGATATTTTATAAGGAACACTCCCAAGCTCTTAGTGCGGGAGGTCAAAGCCGATGGCCAGTTAAGACAAAGTTTACAATACAGACGGAGCAATTTCTTGATTTTCAAAACATGGTTACATATAATCATACATCTGGCTACTCATCGAGATTGTCTATCAAGGCGTCCGCGGAGCAATCTTCTTGTGAGAGACGGGCGGCGGGTATCGCTTGGTCACACACCAAATGAAGCGGCATTCTTGCCCATCCGACCCTACCGGCCCAACCCGAGCCATATGCTCGAGGTTAAGGCTGGTATAACGGGTCATGATCATCACCCATGCCTCTCGTGCTCCCTCTCGGAAGGCCGATGTCTTCCATAGCTCGAATCGACTTCGGGCTTCCTTGAATCGATCAATCAGTTTGGTCATCTCCTCCGAAGGTTGCTCGACATGCCATAGCGCTTTTATCATTTTCATCATGGCCTTCCGGGCCCGCTCATGAAGGGTGGACAGTTCCTTCAGAAGGCTTCCACGGTAGGATCTGATCTCTTCTTTGGGTCGCCCAGATAAGAGACCTATAGATGAGTCAAAGCATGTCCATTATACTTCACGTATAAGAAGTACCGTCCGATGTTAGGATTAGCCTTACCGAACATGCCCCTCTGTAACTTCTGGTTCTCTTCTTGGGCTTGGGCCAATTGAGCCTTTAAGCTCTTAGTTTCTTCGGCCTGCTGTTTGTTTTCCGCATGGGGGCGGTTCTTCTCCTCAAGGTTTTGTTAAAATGAACGATAGCCGGCCTCATGCTGGGACTCAGCGTACCTCTGAGATTCTCGCGCTGCATCTAAATCCTTTCACAATTTCCCTATTGATTCAGCTGCTATAAAGTACCCTTGCAGCAACATGGTATTATATACTAAGATCAACAGAGCAGATATACTCACCATGCACCTCTCGGGTAAAACTCTTCACTTGCTCAAGTTCAGCCTTCACGGTCTCCACCTGTGTTTGGCTCGCCTCCAATTCCTTGGACAGTTGCTCGTTCTACTGCCTAGAGGCCTGCATCATTAGTAAGCATTACGCGGACCCTTAAATTCAGTCGTTATGACCAATTCAAGTCTCGGGGGCTACTGGGTTTACAGGTGTGTTCGGATTCTTACAACCGATCACTCACCTGCAGGCTAGACGATATCAGTTTCATGGCCTCCCCAAACCCAGCTCGGGCAGCTCCGATGTATGCGTCAGCTGAGCATAGGGCATTGAACTCTTGTTTAGAGAACGCTGGGTGGCGTAGGGCTTCTCGTCGCCGCCAGAGACCCATCGCGCTGTCTGCTTCGGATTTACTAACTGATACCACGTCCCAGAGTCTTCAGGGGTCTGATTGACCACAAGGACCTCCGCAGCTGGTTTAGCATGAACCGAAGATCTAGAGTCATGAGTGCTGCCACACACCATGGCAACGTCCTTGGCATGAGATGGCTAAACTTGTTGCCTAAGTATTTCGATATGATATGTCGGGGGGATAACCCCGGGGTAGCCTAAAGCAACCCACTGCTCCAACTTTCTGAAACGACTGAAGGGCAAGCCGCCTCCCCCTACAACCAAGATTGTGCCCGGCCGGCTACGCGATGCGGGCTGGGCTCTCCCGGCTACAAATGGCCGGCACCGCTAGGGCTATCGGCTGGGGGCAGGGATTCCTGGCCCCCCTAGCCAGTCGCGCCTTGGACCCCACGGCCTAGGCACGCGTGGCTACAGTGGCCCCCATCCCATCGGGGGTCAGCGCCCGTATGACCACAGTGAAGGCAATAGTGTCGCTGACTTTGGCTGACCGTGACCGGGCTTCCAATAGTGTCGGCACGCCTCCAACCGCTCCATAACCTTCCCCGGCGTGGCTACAGTGCAGCTGGTCATACCGCAGACCATGGCTGGCTACCAGAAGGCGACGCCCCAAAGGACGACCCGTGTCATGAAGTGACCGTTGCTGGGACCTACTACGCGAGCCCCTCCGACTGTGGACAAGACCTCCCAGCCAACGTGCCCTATCAGCGAAGAGACCCTACAGTCGGGGGCCCCACGGACGGCTACAAAGGCTGCTAGCTGGGGTACCCTGCGGCTTTCCACCCATATTTTAATCCGGGGGGTTGGCCTATAAACCCCCCTAGAGCCTCCCATGGAGGGGCAAGAAAACAGATAGACAAGAACACACACATAGAGAGGAACACCTCGTTCCACTACAACCCTCGTAGCAAGGGAAGGGAGTCGGTTGCTCCTTCTTCCACCTCTAGACACAGCTCAAGGAGCACCATTGTGAACTTTCCTCATCGATCAACTAAATCAGGCAGGACTAGGGGCATTACGTCCCATGGAGGGCCCCGAACTTGGGTACATTGTGTGTCAGTCGCTCCTTGTGCCTAATCCCGCTCCCGGAGCCCGTCAGCATCCTCCGGCCCCAACCACCTTCGATAAGCCTACCCATGGCATCTGTCGTGAGAAAGCGACGACAGTTGGCACCCACCATGGGGCCGTACGCGGTGCCGACCGGAGTCATGCTCCGGGCAGGTCCCTTCGCCATTCCCCGTGGCCACTGCACGTCCAGGTGGAACCGCTGGCTCGTGGGGCTTGCTCCGGTAGGCCATGTGGGCAGCTTTGTCGATCTCGCGCTCGACATCGAGGCGCTCACCGAGCGCTTTAGCAAGCTAAGCCTTGCCGAAGCGCCGGTCATTGACGAATATCCTAGCCAGGTGCTCGACTGCACCGACCCTCCCACGTTCGTGGGAACACTCGCTGCAACCCAGTCCAGCGGCTCTCACATCGGCGTGGGAGTGATGGCCATCACCTCCACCACCTGTTCTGGCCGGGCGCGGGCCGACGCCGACACCGCCGTGGCCCGCACCGGCACCTTCGACCCACTCCATGCAGCCCTTTGAGTCCTGAGCAACCCCATTGCTCCGACGGCAAACCCCGATGTCACCACGGCTGAGCTGGAGGAGGCCCGCCGCCTGCTATTCGAGAACGCCAGCTCCCTCGTGGCTGCACAGCGCTGCATGGAGGCTGCTCAGTGGGAGTACGCCTCCGCCTACGGTCTCACCCTGGCTGGCACTGAGCCCAGCCGGCGTGGGGCCGTGCACGACCGTGGCCGTGTGGTCGCAGAAATCCTCGGCGACAGCATGCCCGTCTACGACACCCCCGCGGCCAACCTACGGGCCGCCAAGGTAGCCTACGAGGATCTTGCTACCTTGGAGGGCGAAGAGCATGTCGCCCGTGAGCGTCACATCAAAGACCTCATCGACGCTGCGGACGCGCAGCAATGTCTGCTCGCCCCCGGGTGGAGCCACCTCTGAAGGCCCCCGTCCTGAGGGCGAGGGCGTCGGGACTACTGGTCGTTAGCCGGCTCAGCACTCCTGTTCCCCTCGCGCCTTCGGCTACCGGGTCGAGGCGAGCAACCCCCAGCTCTCCTAGCTGTCGGCAAACGAGCAGCCGGCTATGAACAGCTGGAACAGCAACCACCTGGCTCACATCCACCGCCGCAATGAGGGCATACACCGCCTCCGTGGCACGAGCCTACACAATAGGTCCCGCCTGTCATCCGCCCCGAACTCTTGGCCCGGCTTGGACCGCTGGTCCTCCACAGCGTAGATGATGCCCATCTCTGCATCGACCGGCTCGCACGGTCGGCTCTTCTCGAGGAGGAGGGCTCGACTGGTCCGGCATGTTTTGGCCCTCAAATCCACAATGAGCCCTTCTCGACCAGCTTCACGCTCCCCCGGGACACCCCAAAGTACAACGGGGCCGCCAAACCCAAAGACTGGCTGGTCGACTACACCACTGCAGTCGGTAATGCCAGGGGGAACAAGCGCGTGGCCGTCCGCTACGCTCCCCTCATACTGATCGGTTCGGCCCACACCTGGCTCAATAGCCTAGCGGCCGGTAGCATCAACACCTAGACAGACTTTGAGGAAGCATTTGCCCACAACTTCACCGACACCTACAAGCAGCCTAGCCGCCTCTGTGAACTAGCCATGTGCGTTCAGGGGCCGGACGAGTCCCTCCGCAACTCACCCGATGGACTGAGCTCTACAACTCCTGTGAAGGGGTGCACGAGGTGCAATCCATACAATACTTCATCGAATGATGTCGTGACGGTACCCCCCTCAAGCACAAGCTCCTGTGTTGTGAGCCGGCTATGCTAGCCGAGCTCATGACCAAGGCAAACAAGGACGCCATGGCTGACTCTGCCATTCGGGTCGACGACCTGCCTGCCAAGGCAACATTGACGCTGACAATGTCATGACCACCTGCCGACAACTGGCAGGCATAGAATAACAAGCGCAAGAATGACCAGCCCGACTCCCGCTATGTGAGTCGGCAGGTCACCACCATCGAGGAGCAGGAGCCGGCTCCCCAGCCTTCTAGTCAGCGTCAGTGCACTGGCAAGGTTGCCTGGCAGCCCAAGCTCACATTTGAGCAGATGCTCTACCTCCCCTGCAAGAACCACTCTGGGGCCAAACCCTCTATGCACACACTCTGGCAGTGCAGCTTCTCACAGCGATTGGCCCGGGGGACGGGCTTCCGGCTCCTCCCGCGCCGCCTGCTCGGGCGCCGGCCCCGGCTCCAACTGCCGCCCTGTCATCGGCTCCGGCTCCGGCCCATAATGACGGTCGTCTGCACGACCAATTCCACAACCAGTATGGTTGCTACATTTTCTTCACCAGTGAAGAGATGGGCAAACATGCTCAACGCCAGCTCCATCGTGAGGTGAATGCCACCATGTAGGCAACGCCCCAGTTCATGCACTGGTCAGAGAAGCCGGTCACCTGGAGCCGGGCAGACCACCCGGCTGTGATGCCGAGTCCTGGCAGCTACGCCCTGGTCCTCGACCCCACCATCGCCACTGAGAAATGCACCTGCCACTTCTCGCAGGTGCTGATTGATGGTGGCAGCAGCATCAACATCCTCTACCTCAACATGATGCGCAAGCTGGGGCTGAAAGTAGAAGACCTACAGGCGAGCCGGATGGTCTTCCATGACATCATGCTGGGAAAATCCTGCTCCCTTGTCAGCAAGATAAAACTAGACGTCCTCTTCAGCGGTCTCGGTCACTTTCGCCATGAGCCGGTATGGTTCGAGGTAGTGGACTTTGAAAGTCCCTACCACGTGCTGCTCGGCCGACTGGCTCTCGTCAAGTTCCTGGCGGTCCCCCACTATGCCTACCTCAAGATCAAGATGCCGGGTCACAAGGGGATCATCACCATCGTGGGTGACTACAAGATGTCGACCGAGCACGCTCGAGACAGCAGCCGGCTAGCCGAGGCCCTAGAGATAGGCGAGGAAAAGCGGCAGCTCGACCGGCTCGCGGCCCTTGCTGCCAGCTAGTCGGCCGTGCTGGCTCCTCCCTTGCAGTCGGTCAGCGAGGCCTCCTGCCAGCTGGCCAAGGACACCAGGCAGGTCCCGCTCGACCCAGCCAACCCCGCACAGTCCGTCACTATCGTCTCCCGCCTCGACAGCAATTAGGAAGGCGAGCTCGTCGACTTCCTCTGTGAGAATCGGGACATCCTTGCATGGTCCCCCAAGGACATGCCGGGTGTTCCGAGGAAGTTCGCCGAGCACATGCTTCACGTCCGGCCGGACGCTAAATCGGTCAAGCAACCCCTATGTCGTTTCTCTTAGGAGAAGTGGTGCACTATAGGAGAAGAGATCGCCCGGTTGCTCGTAGCCAGCTTCATCATGGAAGTTTTCCACCTGGACTGGCTGGCCAACCCAGTCATGGTGCTGAAGAAGAACAAGACCTCACGCATGTGCATCGACTACACCAGCCTGAAGAAAGCATGCCCCAAGGACCCATTCACCCTGTGACCTATCGATCAAGTCATCGACTCCACGGCCGGCTACGATTTACTATCCTTCTTGGACGCCTACTCTGGCTACCACAAGATCAAGCTGGACCCGGACGACCGACTCAAGAACTCCTTCACCATGCCCTTCGGGGCCTACTACTACATCACCATGTCCTTCGGTCTGAAGAATGCAGGCGCCACCTTCCAGTGATGCATGCAGAATTGCCTCCTGCCTCTGATAGGCAGGAACGTCCACGTCTACGTCGACGACATTGTCATCAAGACCAAGAAGCACTTTAGCCTCCTCGACGATCTCTGAGAGACGTTCGTGATCCTGCATGAATACAAGATCAAGGTCAACCCAGAGAAATGTGTCTTCGACGTCCCAGCCGGCCAGCTCTTGGGTCTCTTCGTGTTCGCTCGCGGAATCGAAGCCAACCCAGAGAAGATCAGTGCGATCGAGTGCATGCCCAAGCCGATCCGGCTCTGCGACGTTTAGAAGTTCACCGGCTGCCTCGCCTCCCTTAGCCGGTTCGACAGCCGGCTGGGGGGAAAAGCCTTGCCCTTCTACGGCTCCTTCGCAAGACGGCTCTGGCCGAGCCGGGCCACATGAAGAAGCCGGGCATGTTCGACTGGCCCAACGAGGCAGACGAGGTCTTCCACGACCGCAAGCGGGCCCTCACCAATGTGCCCATCCTGGCTGCACCGGCTGAGAAGGAGCCATTACTTGCCTACATCACGGCAACCACGCGCGTCATCAGCGTTGTCCTGGTGGTCGAGCGGCCAGAGGAAGGGAAGTCCCTGCCGGTCCAGCGCCCCGTCTACTACCTCGGCAAGGTCTTCTCTGCCTCCAAGTAGAAGTACCCCCACTAACATAACATATGCTATGACATCTACTTTGCCGCCAGGAAGGTCAAGCAGTACTTCCCGGAGCACACCATTACCATGGTGAGCACGGCCCCGCTCGGCGAGATCACGAGCGGCTGGTTCCCCACCGGCAGGATCGCCAAATGGGTCATCACCCTTGCCGACCACGAAATCCGATATGAGCCGCATACCGCCATCAAGTCATAGGCGATGGCCGACTTCCTCGTCAATTGGGTGGAGACCGAGTTCGTGCCGCCTCCTCCAGACTCCACGCATTGGCGCATGCATTTCGACGGCTCGAAGATGAGGACCAGCCTGGGTGCCGGCATAGTCCTCTCCTCTCCAAAAGGTGAAAAACTCAAGTACGCACTCCAGATTCATTTCGCCAACTCCAACAACGTGACCGAGTACGAGGCGCTGGTCCATGGCCTCCGGCTCGCCAAGGAAATTGGCATCAGGCGCATCTTGTGCTTGGGTGAATCCGACCTCGTAGTGTAGCATGCCTCGGGCAAATGGGACGCCAGGGACACCAACATGGACAGCTATCGCTTCCTTGTCCAGTAGCTCACCTACTCCTTCAAGGGTTGTGAGTTCCACCACATCCCGCGGGCGAACAACGAGGCGGCTGATACGCCAGCAAAGATCGGCTCCACTCGACAGGCGATCCCATCCGACGTCTCCCTTGAATGGCTGCTCAAGCCATCGATCAAGCCCTCCCCCGAATTGGAGTCCATCTTCGTGTCAGCTGAAGCTGCTGGCTCGTCGGCAAACCCGGCTGCCCCATTGGCATCTTCGTCTCCGGCTCCATCAACCTCGGCTACCTTGTAGGTACAGGCTCCACCAGTCCAGCCGGCTGCATCCAAAGCAGCCGGCTCCGACACCACGATGGTCATGATGACGATCGACGCCCCTCCCATCGTCCCCGTCCTGGGGGATGGCGATCCGGTCCCGGGGACTGACGAGCCAGTCTTGGGGGCTGAACACCTAGACCTTGGACTCCTGAACCGGCCCCCGTCTCGGCTCCCTCATGGGCCCAGCCCATCCTGGCTTTCCTCCTACATGGCGAGATCTCTCCCGACGAGGCTACGACGAGGCAAATCCAGCACCGAGCCCTGGCCTACAGCATTATCAACCGCGAGCTTGTTCATCGCAGCACCATCGGCGTCTTTCAGCGGTGCGTCAAGCCGGAAAAGGGTCAAGAGATCCTCCTCGACATCCACCAGGGCGAGTGCGGGCACCATGCCGCCTCTAGGAACCTTGTGGCCAAGGCCTTACGCCACGTTTTCTACTGGATGACCGCCTTGGAGGAGGACAAAAAGTTGGTTGACGAGTGCAAGGGCTGCTAGCGCTTCAGCACGCACAGCCACCTGCCGGCTATGACCCTTCACACACTACAAGAATCAGGCACATTGCCGTCAGCCATCCCGGACAGCAAAGGATTTGCCGTCCGCCAGCAAACGGCCAACCGTCCAGCTGAATAAGCCACGGTAAAGGGTGCTTTGTCATCCGCTAGTGGATGACAAAGACCTTTGAATCTTTGATGTCTGCTAGCAGACGACAAAGGGCGTGGACGGAACACGTGGCAACTTAGCTCCGTTAGGGGGCTTAACAGCATGCTTTGCCGTCCACTGGTGGACGACAAAGACCTTAGGTCTTTGCCGTCTGCCAGCAGACGACAACGCACCTTTTTTTGCTGGCCTAGGTTGGTTCTTTGTCGTTTGCCAGCGGACGGCAATGAACCAACCTAGGCCAGCCCCAGGTTGCACAGGTTGCTGCCATGTGGCCACTTTGCCGTCCGCTGGCAGACGGGAAAGCTCTTTGCCGTCTGCCAGCTGATGGCAAAGTGGCTAGATAGCCCCTGTTTTTTTAAATCATTCAATTTGAAACATAGATATCCAACAATATCACATATATATCCAAGCATAAAAACAATAAGTTGAAACAAGCATATACCAACAATAGGTTTCAACTTACAAGTCCAACATATATAAACGTTTTCAACAACACACAATATGGTTTCCAACAACATATCCGTACAAACATATCCAAAACAAGTTTTCCATAAACATAAAGGTAGCAGACGTAGAAGAGTACAGTCCATCAATGCACTCTTCCTCATCTATAGCAAATCTGCAAAGTAGGAAAGATGATAGTTAGAAGAAGAAGAAGAAGACTAGCTAGAAGAAAAAGAAGAAAAAGAAGAAGAAAAAGAAGAAGAAGAAAAAGAAGACGAAGAAAAAGAAGAAGAAGAAGAATTTATCTTCTATTTCTTGTTATCCTCTCCTCTCCTCTTCTCCAAGGTAGTAATGCCATTTTCTAGCTAACCAAGCATATCAAGTCATTCTGGAGGGAAAAAAATGCTAAGTATAGGTCATTTTATAGCTATCCTAGGTAGAATATATCACTTTGGAGGTAAGTAAAGTTATTATGTACTTTTGAGGAAAATAAGCTAAGTATAGGTCATTTTGGAGCTACACCAAGGTTATTATGGCATTTTTTACCTAAGTGAGCATATTATGTCATAAATGAACTAGCAAAGCTAATTATAGATCATTATTGAGGTATCCTACGTAGTTATGCCATTTTGTACCTAAGTGAGATAATTATGTCATAAATGAACTGGCTAAGCTATCTATAGATCATTATTGAGCTATAGTAGGTAGTAATGCCATTTTCTAGCAAACTAAGCATATCAAGTCATTTTGGAGGAAAAAATGCTAAGTATAGGTCATTTTATAGCTATCCTAGGTAGAATATACTATTTTCTAGCTAACTAAGCATATCAAGTCATTTTTGAGGAAAATAAGCTAAGTATAGGTCATTTTGGAGCTAAGTAGGTCATTTCTTAAGCTAAGTATGCATTTGTTAAAGAAAACACTTGGGAAAACTTACCATCAACATGAAGGTGAAGGACCGGTAGGGTTTGGGCCAGGGTGAGACATAGAAGGACCGGTCGGGGTTGCGGCAGACGCAGAAGGATCGGTCGATGCTTGTCGGGAGGCACGCTGCACCAAAGATCATTTGCAATGTCTCCTTAGAATGATACAACTCAAACGTGAATACTAGTAACTAATGACCATTATATGAAACACACCGTGGGTGCTATAGAAATATGGGGCATCGACGGAGGGGTCTGACCATTGTTCTGGCACACGGTCTGCACATTTTGTTTTCACGAGTCATTCATATTAGTTAGTGATGAATCGAACATTACGTGCATGATTTGGCTAATATGCAGGAGAAACTTACGACGAGGAGCTCGTATAGGGCATGGTGAGACGCATCGTTCCGGTTCCTCTCCTCCTCCAATACCCTAGCCGCCCTCTCCTCCATGTCCCTCTCCCTCTGTGCCGCCTGCCTGTTTGCCTCCGCCAGAAGTTCCTGGGCCCTAGCCTCAATGGCAAGCTCCATTGGCCGAGGACGAGGTGTTATCTCAGGATCAGAGCTCATCTGGCACTTCTTGATCTCCGGGAGAGTTCTAGGACAACGAATCAGTCCATCCTCAATGGCTATCGAGCCATGGGGCCTCCCACCAGCAGATATCATCATGAGCTCTGGACCAAAAGGACTCTGGCTTGGGTTGATGTCCTCCCCTTTCCTCGCCTTCCCAAAAGCTCTGTACCTCACGAGCTTGTTGTGGGAGGAGATGTTGCTAAAGCTCTCTGGATGATCAAGGTCATCCTCAGAGAATGCCTTTGAAATACCCTGGATGATTCTGGATCCGGCTTGAGAGTGTTTATCTGATCCAGGATCTGTTGGCCTGTCAATGCAGGTGGTGCAATGTTTTTGACAACTCTACCTTTGATGAAATTCTTCTTGTCTTTTCTGAACTTATGGTCAGGATCCAGGAACTGTCTATGCATGTCGAAGCAAGAAAACTTGCGACCCGTTTCCAGCCAACGGAACTAAAGAGCTGCCTTGCATGTGGGGCACGGAAACCTTCCATGCACACACCAGCTAACGAATAGCGCATATGCCGGCAAGTCCTGCATCGAGTACATGTACCACACATGCATTTTGAAGTTCTTTTTTGTAGCGGCGTCGTATGTCTTGATCCCATTATCCCAGGCTTCTTGCAATTCATCCTTAAGCGGTTGCATGTACACATTCATATTCTTCACTGGATATTTGGGCCTTGGAATTATCAACGTCAGGAAAATGTTCTTTCTTTTCATAATCTCTGCGGGGGGAGATTGAGTGGAATGACAAATACAGGCCAACAACTGTATTGTGCTGCCATCATACCATACACGTTGAACCCATCCATGCTAATGGCAGCTCGAGGATGCCTTGGATCTGCCGCTTTATCCTTATGTAATGCATCGAAGTGCTTCCATGCAAAAGCGTTTGAAGTGTGTCCCAACATCGGATTCCCATCTGCATCCAGTTCTGTTCTTTTGCCCAATTTATGCCACGTCATCTGTCTAGCCATCTCTTCGACCATGAAAAGCCCTTGAAGTCTTGGTATGATTGGCAGATACCGAAGAACATTAATGGGGATTTTGGTCTGACTCTTCTCACCCATACCGTTGTCTACCAGAACATACCAGGAAGCATTGCAAATGGGGCAATAGTTCAAGCCCGCATACTCAAGCCTAAATAAGGCACATCCATTCTCACAGGCATCTATCTTCTCATAGGGCATCTTAAGCGCACATAGGATTTTGTCTGACTGGTACAGGTTTGGTGGCAATACATGGCCTTTGGGTAGAAAGCGTCCAAATATCGTCATCATCGCGTCGTAGCATTCTCTGCCCAGGTTGAACTGAGCCTTTAGAGCCATTACTTGCGCGATGGCATCCAGCTAACAAAGCTCAGTGTGCTCGTGGAGAGGACGTTTTGAAGACTCCAAGGTTTCATAAAAGGCCTTTGCAGATTCCTCCATCTCATCGTCCGAATCCCGAGCATCATCAAGGTCTTGCACCATGTATTCGATCCCGGTACCATGCTCATCGGTGCGACGCCGAAGCACCTCAGCTCTGGCACGTTGGGCAGACTCACCATGAAATGTCCAGACCATATAATTAGGCGTAAAACCCCACTTCTACAGGTGTTTGATCATTTCAAACTCTGACTTCTTCTTACAGTTGTCATAATCGACACAAGGGCACCAGGTTGTTTTCTGTCCATTTGCAAATGCGACTCTCACAAACTCCTTGGTTTTTGTTAACCATTCACGGGTCATGTCTTTCTAACTCGTGTGGCCCATGTACATCCACCCACGATCACTCATCCTGCCTAGCTACTGGAATCACACAAAATATATACATAATTCAGCAAACCATATTCATTAGTTAATAGAGTTTGTCAGTTTCATTACGTCGATGCAACCTAGATGCTAGTAGGTAAAGTTAGGTCCTAATCCCACCCAAGTATGTGTAGATTGGGTTGATTTTCCCATGCTCCGCTCCGGATCCGACGCACAATTTCGGCAGCACCTCCCCGTTGTTCTCCTGATACACGTCTCGGCAATAGGCAAAGAGGATGTGTACCCGGAGAACAACAGGGAGGCACTGAAGAAATTCTGCATTGGATCCGGAGCAGAGCATATGGGAAAACGAACCCAATCTACACATACTCGGGCTGTCCATGGATAACGTTGGACAATTCAAAAGAATCACGGGTATAAATATGCTAATGAATGCTTATTTATAGATGTAACCCTTTCGAACGGGAGACACATTGTGGTCACGCATACTGATGTTTGTAGAAACCTATAGCTAGAAAGTTTCATCGACACGAAGACCAGAACAGAGGAAATGAAGGGTGCAGGAGGAGATGTCATTTGTGCTCACCCACGAATGCAGGGGCGGAGCTCATTGAACGCACAGGGAGGTCGTCGAACACCAAGCCCTCGCAGCGACGAAATAACTGCACATTTAAATCCACTTGATCAACATAAATATGATGTTTTGTACAAAAAAATTGAAAAATATATGACCTAACTCATAATTCACAAATATATGACCCGTGTCGGGGTCGGGGGTGTCGTGTTGGGGGGTCGGGGTGTCGGGGGTGTCGTGTCGAGGTCGGGGTGCTGTGTCGTGGTTAGGGGTGCTATGTCAGGGTGTTGGGGTCAGGGTGCTGTGTTGGGGTCTCGGGGTGTCGGGGTCGGGGTGCCGTGTCGGGATGTCGGGTGTCGTATCGTGGTCGGGGTCGGGGTAGGGGTGTCGTGTCGGGGTCGGGGTGTCGGGTCGGGGTCAGGGTGCCGTGTCGTTGTTGGGGGTGCCGTGTCGGGTTGTCGGGGTGTCGTGTCGGGGTGTGGGGGGTCTCGTGTCGGGGTCCGGGGTGCCGTGTCGTGGTGTCGGGGTGTCGTGTCGACGGTCGGGGTGTCGGGGTGTCGTGTAGGGGTCGGGGTGTAGGGGGTGTCGTGTTGGGGTCGGGGTGTCGGGGGTGCCGTGTCGTGGTGTCGGGGTGTCGTGTCGGGGGTCGGGGTGTCGGTGGTGTCGTGTCGGCGATCCTCGAACCGGTTACGTCGGCGCCGACGCACCCCTCCTCCTCCTCCTCCTCTTCTTATTCTCCTTCTTCTTTTTCTTCTTTTCTTCTCCTCCTCCTCCTCCTTTTCTTCTAACTAACTAACTAACTACACCTAAATTACAACTAACTAACTAACTACACCTAAATTACAACTAACTAACTAACTAACTACACCTAAATTACAACTAACTAACTACACCTAAATTACAACTAACTAACTACACCTAAATTACAACTAACTAACTAACTACACCTAAAAATGAAAAAAATAGGGGGAGGGCACTCATCGGAGTGGGGCAGCGGCCGGCAGGGGGCGTCCACGGCGGCCGGCGGTGGGTGTGAGGGGCGCGGGCGGCGGTGGGGGTGAGTGGCGCGGGCGGCGGGCGACGGTGGAGGTGAGGGGCACGAGCGGCGGCCGGCGGGAGGGCGCGGGCGGCAGGGGGGGCACGGGCGGTGATGGGCATGGGCGGGGAGGTGTCCGGCCGGCGGTGGGCATGGGGCGGCGGGGGTGGGGGCAGTGGGGGCACGACGGGGGCCAGCGGTGGGTGCTGGCGGCAGGGGTGGGGGTGGTGGGTGCACGGGTGGCGGTTGGCGGCGGGGGCGTGATGGGGGCCGGCGGCGGGGGCGCGACGGGGGCGCGTCGGCGGCCGAGAGCACAGGGGCGGGGCGACGGCTGGCGTGGGGGCGCGGTGGGGGTGGGGGCTGGGGAGATGGGTCGAGGGAGAGAGATGTGTGGCGTGGGGGTGCGCTGTTAGCGGTTTAGGTATCCACCTCTTTGCCGTCCTCTAGCGGACGACAAAGAGGTGGGGTGGTGGGCCGTTACAGTACTGCCGTCAACTGGACCCCACCCACCTCTTTGCCGTCCGCTCGCTGACGGCAAAGCCCCTCTTTGCCGTCCGCCGGCTCTTTGTCGTCTGCTTTGTGCTAGCTGATGGCAAAGACACTCTTTGCCGTCTACTAGCAGACGGCAAATTGTCCGGTTCCAGTAGTGACACCATCCCCCTCTCGTGTCCCTTCGCCATTTGGGGGTTGGACATGGTGGGTCCCTTCAAGACCGCACAAGGCGGCATGACACATCTGCCGGTGGTCGTTGACAAGTTCACCAAGTGGATCGAGGCCAGGACAATCAAGAAGCTGGACGACCCCATGGTCGTCTGATTCATCGAATACATCACGGTCCGCTATGGAGTCCCCCACAACATCATCACCAACAACGACACAAACTTTGCCAAGGGCGTGCTGGCGCGCTTCAGCACAAAAGAAGGCATCCTGCTTGACTTGGCGTCAGTTGCACATCCACAGTTAAACGACCAGGTCAAGAAGGCAAATGACCTAATCCTGGCCGGCATCAAGCCCCGGCTCGTAACGCCGCTGGTCAGGTCAGCCGGTTGCTGGATCGACTAGTGGCCGGCTATCCTTTGGAGCCTTAGGACCACGCCCAACCGGTCGACCGGCTACACCTTTTCTTTCTCATGTGCGGGTCCGAGTTGATCATCCCCACTGACATCGAGTTCGACTCGCCTCGGGTCGCCCTATACAAGGAGAAGGACGCAAGGGAGGCAAGAGAAGACGTCGTCGACCTACTTGAAGAAGCACGCGAATTGGCCTTGAGCCGGATGACCATCTACAAGCAGAAGCTCCGGCACTACCACAGCAAGCCGTCGGTGGATCTAGCGAACAACCGGCCAACACAAGCTGTCCTCCCCATGGGAGGGCCCACTTATCATCAGCAAAGCGCTGCACAATAACGCGTACTACCTGATAGACGCCCAAAAGTCACAGAAGCGCAAGAGAGACGCCTCCGGCGAGGACACGGAGCGCCCATGGAACGCGGGAATGCAATGGGTTCCCAAAGCCGACTCTTGGGACATGCCCCTTCCCGCTCCATTTCAAAAATTTCGAATCAATGTGCCGGCTCCCAGATCCGGCTCCCAGTCCCGGGGGCTCGCCGGCCAGTCCTAAATGTCTTCCCTCGAAGTAGATCAAGTAGTGTGGGCCGAGTAAGTTCTCCGACACCTCCCAGCTACAGACCGGCTCCCGACTGTCCGGCTAACGGGGTCCTGGGGCAGCAAAGCTTGGCACACACGAAAACCGATCGCTAGGGGGTTGCCAGCTAGGTCTAGCCGAATCACTTTCTTGGCTCTGTCGCTTACCTTACCGAAAAAGCCCTCATGGTCCTTAAAACCAAAGCTGGCTCCCTCGAGGCGGACGCCCCGACCCAGCTACAAACCGGCTCCTGGCTGTCGGGCTGGCGGGGACGAAACCAAGGGGGAAAGAATTTGAATGGACGGAACCAAAGGGGCAAACAAAGGGAAGGGAAACCCAGTAAGTATAAAAACAAGTATTGCAACAACTAGAAACTGCATAAAATTTAAAAAGTCCCCTGGCCACGAGTTCATTACATTTCCATCCCTAGTGGGTGGAGATGAAGTTCTAACAAAAATGCAGGGATAAAAAGAAAGAGCTCTAGGTGGCGGTTGCCCCGTCCTCCCCATCACCGCCCGCGGCAGCTCCTGCCTCTCAGTCTCGAGATGGCTCAGGGTCGGTCTAGTCGTCGGTACTAGAGCCGGCATCCTCACCGTCCGTCTCTGTGCCGCTTCCCTGTAGGTCGTCTAACATGAGTGCGTACCGATCCTCCGGGACCATCGTGCCATCTGCTCAATGCCCCGGGATGTATTCATCCCATGCGGCAAAGGATGCAAGGTCACTCGCGTGCATGGCTAGCACATCGGCCACCGCTTCCAGATCTGCATCGGTGCTAGCACGCCGGGCCGTGAGAAGGCTCAGGTCCAGCTCGGGATATCATAACCTCGCGACGCGAAGGACCATGTCCACATCAGTGCGCGCGGCGGAGGCCCTCCAGGCATTCACCAGTGCGGTCCCAAATTCTAGCCATCACGATAGCCGGCTCATGGAGCCCGGCTCCGCCGCCCCCGGCTAGAGAGTGCGGACCAACGCCTGGCCGGCCGCCTGGAGCCGCTTCAAGGCACGAACCACCTCCTATAGTCTCGCTCTGGTGGCGATTCCCACCTCGGCCAGGTTCTAGGGGGAAAGCAACCCAACGTCGACCCCTTGCTCCCGCTGGCCCTCGCGATGGGTTGCCACGGCCGCCTCAGCGACCTCCTGCGTGCCAGGGAAGAGCCCCGAGAAGAAAAGAAGAAAAAGAAGGATGAACGAAAAGGCCAACCAAACCCAGAGACAAGCAACGGAAAGGACGAGACGACAGGGACTTACCATGCAGCATGCGGTATATCTCATGCCCCTGCTCCCGCAGCTCCGACTCCCTGGCGGACCACTCCTAGAGCCGGCGCTCGTGCTCGCTCCAAGCCATCTGCACCTTGCCAGCCGCCTGTGCCAACGCGGCGTCCTTGGGCTCAAGCTCCTGGTGATGGGCGTGCTCTCGTTGCTCCTCTTGCTAGCAAAGGGCTGCCTCGCGGTCCGATAGCTCCTGGGGGAGGGCCGCCTCGCGTTCTGTTAGCTCCTGGCGGTGGGTCGTCTCACGCTCGGCCACCTATGCCTGCGCCCGAGCCACCTCCTGGCGGAGCCGATCAGACTTTGCGGCCAGGGAGTTCCGCTAATCGCCGAGCTCCATGACCTGGCGTCGGAGGTCGACCGCCTCGGCCTTGGTGTCTGCCCGGGATGGGAAAAACCTCAATCAGAAGACAAGAGAAGGAGAAGGGGATTTGGCCCGCCTTTGTGGCGACCGGCTCGAATCCTAGGGGCTACACCCCTGCCTCGAAAATTGTCAAGGCCTTACCTCGCAAGTCCCAGGACAGGGTGGCCAGCCGGCCCTCGTTTTCTCGGTACAAGATCAGCAAGGAGTTGTACGCAATCATGCTACGGTCGTGCACCGCCTGTAGACAACAACAAACATGATACAGTGTTACACTCGACCTACCTACGCCACAACCGGCTCGAGTATCGGGGGCTACACCCAGTGGGTGCGCTAGCGCACCCCCCAATGGAGAAAATGCCGAGAAGAAAAGAAAGAAAGGAGGGAAGCTTACCACGACGGTCCGCTCCAACTGCACCAGTCGGTCATTAGCCACCCGTGCGTCTTGCACCGTATGGGCACGACAGGTGGCGAACGCCTCGACTGCAGTGGACACCGCCACCACGAGATCACTCGGCGTATCCCTGGTAACCGAGCGGCTGGCCGTGGCCCAACTCTGCTGTGGTCGGCCTCCATCCGCCGCCCCCTTGCCTGAAGTCACCAGGGGGCCGGCTCCTCCCGGCACCATCGTTCCAGCAGCCCCGGACGAGGAGCCCGCACCTCTCGATCCGTCGGGCGCCTTGGCCTCCCGCCTCGATTCTCCGCTTTCGTCCTCTCTTGCCCGGTTCAGCCCGGGAGCCGGCGCTCCCATAGCCAGCTCGTCTCGAGCCGGCACCTTTGGCGCCGGAGCCTCCGGTGGCGGCACCTCTGGAGACGACATGTCCGGAGCATGCGCTCCCACAATCGTCACCTCCGCATCCAGGGGACCCTCCGCCCCGGTGGCATGTCATTTACCCCTGCGGGACCCATGCCACGGTCCGCCCCCGGAGGCACGTCGTTTCCCCCTGCAGGACTCGCGCCATGGTCTGCCCCCAGTGGCACGTCGCCTGCCCCTGGGGGGTCCACGCCATGATCCGCCTCCTCGTCCTCCTCGCCGGCGGCGCAGTCCGCTCCCGCGCCCGCCGGCGCACGCGCATCCTCCGCAGCCTTCGCGGATGCCTCCACCTGTCGCGCGCGGTCGTGGCGATCCTTGGACCGCCTCTCCCGGCTCTCGGGGAAAGGCTCTCATGACTGGTCGGCCGCCTCCAGGCCAGCCCCTCCTGATGGTACCCTTTTCCTCACCGCCTCCTCCCACGGGGGGTGCCCCTCGATGCGTAGCTCCTGCTTGACCGCCTCCAGGTCGCGCAAAGCTTCGCTCTCCCTATCCTCGGCGGTGCTCGGCGGTGTCGTTACCGCAGCGTCCCTCGCCGAGGTCCTCCCTAGGGCGCATGCTTCCATGGGCAGAAGGAATAAGAGAGGGAGGGGATAAGAAAGAGCCTGGCGAACAGGATTAGGGCGAGCTGGCTTACCCGATGACGACTGGGACCACCGTCCTCGCGAGGCCCATCGGGACGACCCACCTCCTCATGCCACCGCCTCCACGGCTGCTACCCAGCTGCTCGGTAGCAGCCCATTTGAGTACCGGTCCGGGGCCGACCACCTGCTTCCCCTTGCCACTGGCCGCCACGTCGTCCCGGCTGGGCTCGTCCCCGACACGGCGAAGACGCCTCCTTGGCGGCTCCATAGCCTCGTCCTCCGAGGCCTCGACATCCTCCGAGGCCTCGACATCCTCTGAAGCCTCTGCATTGTGTGACTCCTCCGACTTAGCATTGTCGTCAGTCCAATCCCACAAATTTGGACAAGGAGGGGACTCACTCGTTGAATCGGTCACCTCCGTCTCCATCTCCACCCCCAGCCTCGAAAGCGCCGGCTCGATCCGAGTCGTCCGGCTCCATGTCATCGACATCCTCCACCTCCTCGGCGTCCGAATCCACCAAGTCCGCGGCCGTCTCCTCGTACTCCTGCAACGTGGAAAAACCTACAAGCCGGGAGTCATTTTTCATTATCAAGTTGAGGCGGCACCTCCGGTAGGGAAAAGGAAGACAAGCCGTCTGCTTCACTTACCAGTGGCGCCGGATGGCTTCGGCTGTATGGGGTTTTTCCCCACTGCCAACTCCCCTCCTTCAGCTTCACCATGGAGATGGCGTTCACCCTCCGTGCCATGTGAACCAGCTTCAGCTCCTTAGTGGAGAGCCGGCAGGGGTCATGCCGGCCCCCCATCTGGCAGATGAGATGCGACCGGCTCTATAGCGGCTGCACCCGGCATGCCACCATCATCGTCAGTAGATCGGCTGCCTTCAGGCCTTCTGCCCCGGTCATGAATAGCACCTGCTCGCAGAGCTGGTCCGCTATCTCTGGGGCCTAAGGTAGAGCCATCTGCCAGTTCAGCGCTACCACTGGCGGCACATTAATGAAGTTAGGAGGTTGATGTAGTCCTTCTCCGGCTTCACTATCTGCACATAGAAGAACCTTCATGCCAGTTCTTCACTAACTCCTACAGCGGAAGCTTCGGGAAACCGGCTCCCTAGCAGATGTGGATTAAAGCGCACCCATAGGCGGTCATGACCGCCTGCTTCGTCACCAGATCCTTTGCCCTCTGTTGCTTGAGGAAGAAGAGGCGAAACCAGAGGTCAAGCCTCGGCTCCACCCCTAGGTACCCCTCGCAGAGGGTGACATAGGCCGCCAGGTGTAGAATGGCATGGGGGCGAGGTGGTGCGATTGCAGGCCGAACCGCGTCAGGAAACGCCGGAAGAGCGTGCTTGCCAGCAGCCCGAGCCCACGAAGGAAGTGCTCGGCGAAGATGACCACCTCGCCGTCCCGTAGGGCCGAGAAATTCTCTGGCCCGGCAATGTGCGCGTCCACGAGCTCCTCTGCCGGCAGCTTGCGGCGGTGCCGAAGGTGCTCAATGAACTCCTCGTCGATGATGTTGTCGTCATGCGCCCCCTTGCTTGCCATGGCTCCTCGAGGGGCTTGCGGGTGCGATGGCGGGCGTGGGAGTTCGGCTGCAGGGCGGTCTCCGGTGGCGATGGAAGGTGCACGGTGAAGGGCACAAGTTTCTCTCTCTTTCTCTCGTTCTTTCGGAGCGGGAGAAGGAGGGCGACGAGTGTGAAGTGACAGGGGTGAGGGGAACGAATGTGCCGTTCTGGTCCCCTCCCCCTCTCCATTTAAACCCCGCGCGGACGGTTGTGGGGGCGGATTCATTGCGCACGTCCCCCACGATCCCCGTCATGTGCGGGACGACAGTTATTGGCCTCGGGCATGCCAACCGATGGCCCAAAGAGCAAAAGATCCGTGCACGTGGGTCGAGGCCATGGCTGGGGTAGGCCCCTCCTCCCGGTCTGGTCTTGTCCGCCATGTGGCCTATCAGGATCGCGACACATTGCGTCCACCACGTGACATGGGTGTACCGCCCGACGAGGCTCCCAATACGGTGCTTGAAACATCGAATGGTTGCGCAGCTGGCGGCCGGTCAACCATCGATGACCGGTTTTCGAAGCCGGCTGTAGCATTGGGGCGATGTTCAAGCCGGCGAGGTCCGCCGCGGCTAAGTAGCGGGCCTCCCCTGCTTCGGGGACTACTGTCGAGGGGATAACCCCGGGATAGCCTAAAGCAACCCACTGCTCCAACTTTCTGAAATGATTGAAGGGCGAGCCACCTCCCCCTACAGACAAGATTGTGCCTAGCCGGCTATGCGACGCCGGCTAGGCCCTGCCAGCTACACATGGCCGGCACCGCTAGGGCTGCCGGCTGGGGGCAGGGATTCCAGGCCCCCTAGACGGCCACGCCTTGGATCCATCGACCCAGGCATGTGAGGCTACAGTTGCCCCCATCCCGTCGGGAGTCAGTGCCCATATGGCCATAATGGAGGCAATAGTGCCGCTGACTTCGGTTGACCATGACCGGGCTTCCAACAGGGCCAGCATGCCTCCAACCACTCCATGACCTGCCTCGACATGGCTATAGTGCAGCTGGCCGTACCGCTGACCGCGGCCAGCTGCCACAAGGCGACGCCCCGAAGGACGACCCGTGTCGTGAAGTGACAGTTGCTGGGACCTACTACGCAGGCCCCTCCGACCCTTGACGAGACCTCCCAACCGGCGGGCCTTACTAGCGACGAGACCCTACAGCCAGGGGGCCCACGGCCGGCTACAGAGGCTGCCAGCTGGGGCACCCCGTGGCTTTCCACCCATATTGTAATCTGGGGGGTTGGCCTATAAAACCCTCTGGAGCCTCCCATACAGGGGCAAGTGTCACACCCTGTGTTTGTAGCACATTTTTATGTTTGGGTTTATAAATTTTGGAGCCAACTAAAACTTTTCATAGTGCTTGTGCTTGTTTGCTATGTTGTTTGCTCACTTGATGATTGTGACTTATGGCACTCCTAGATTCTACTCCACTTCATCTTCATCTTCCTTGATCCAAACCCCTTGCCCAATGATCATGCCATGTGAATAGTGCCCAAAATACTTTTACCAATTTTTGTTTCAACTAAAAATGATTTATTCAAATTAGGTTTTCACAACCCCTTGAAATGAGGTTTGCACTGCAAGTCCTCAATTCAGCTGGACCCTTCTTTCCCAAAGGCTTTATTTCAAACCTACTATATATATGACTTCCTAAAACCACAAAATATTATTTTTAAATATTATTTTCATATTTTATTCAAAGACTTTTTCTTAAGGCCAGAAATGGTTTTTCCTAGGGAAAATTTATTTAAATACTTTGAAAATATTTGAGTAAATTTGGAGAAACTCAGTGGACATATAGTTCCCATATATATGAGTTTCAACACAAGGGCATGATCAGATCATAGGCAAATGCCCTCAAAACCCTTTCTGTTCAAATCAAGCTTTTGGCCTATTTCTATAGAAATGTTCTTAATAAATTCCAAGAAAATTCTAGCAAGTCAACACTATATTAGGTGATGATCTTGCAAAGTATCATCTCAATCAAGGGTGGTTTGGTTCAGCAAACCATCCCAAAACCATTCCTGTCCAGAATCTAATTTGAGCAACTTTACATTGTGAAGTGTCTCCCCTTGGCCTCAAAATTTGTCATCATGCTCTAATGGCCAAATAGTGATGATACACTAAGTGGTGCATCAATTGTAAAAGCCTAGCAGCAATGGATCTATAGAAATCTGATTCTGCCAATTTCGAGGGTTCATCAAATCTCCATTGTCAACTTTTTCCTCTTGAGCTCAAACTTGGTGAATCCTCTCATTTCTACCTAGCCTTTCACCCTGGTAAGTGTCTTAGTAAGGTGGTAAAGTTTCCTGTCCCAAATCACTACCAAACACCTTCTGGTGAATTGGTAAAACCATCTTTCCCCCACCTTATCCTTTTACCCTTGGCCCCAGCTTTTTACCATAGCCTCTGGTAAGTGCCTTGCACCTCCAGTAACTTTCCCTGGCCAAGGCACCTCAAGTAAGTGGGATAAATACCTCATTCTACCCCCTGGACAGGAGATTTTCCTCTCTCCCTCTCACTTTTTCTTCTCTCCTAAGGCATCCTGCAGCATCCAATGCCCTACCCTCTATTGTAAAAACACCTAGATCCCCCTAGGCATAGCCGGCCATGCAGAAGACGCCGTTGGCATGCCGTGGCATGCCAAATACGCGCTCTGGAGCACTACAGTAGCGACAGGCACTATAGCCATCGCCCATTGCATGGCTCCGGCAGCGTCGGGCCTCCCCGCGCGCCACTTGGTCCCAGTCGGCGTCCGCGCCATGCCACCCCTGTCGGCCCCTCCTCTCTCTCCCTCCTCCGGCCTCCTCTCGCACGCGCCGCGGTCACCCGAACCGGCCAACCGTGGGGCTCGCACGCGCGTGCTCCCCCGCCCCTCTCTCCTCTCCCTCTAGTCGTGGGCGATGCCCAAAAACACCGCAGACACCATCTCTCCCTTCCGCGAGCCCTCCAGCGAGCGCCACGTCCTTGCCAGCGCATGGGTCCACGGTGGTCTGCCCCTCCTTCTATTTAAGCCCCTCGGGAATCTCTCTCCCCTCCTCTGGACCCCTCTCATCCTCCATAGACCGCCCGAGCCCCCTTTTGAGCCCCTCGAGCACCAGTGCTCGAGATCGACCGAGGCGCCGCCGTGGTGGAGCTCCGTCGATCTCGGGACACAGGCCTGCTCCGGCGCTCTCCTCTCCTCCTTTGAGCCTGCAGCTCACCCCTGGCTCGTTTCCCCCTTTCCCCCGCTCATTTTGAGGTAGGAAATGCCGGCTCTGACCCCCTCCCGAACCTCCTCTGCCGCGACCATCTCTCCGTCGGCGACTCTGGCCACCTCCGGCCACCCTTCCACCTCAAGAGGACCAACGAGTCAACGCCGAGCCCGTTCCTGCCTCCAGATCCCCTCGCCACGCCACCCCTCACCACCGGTGAGCTTTCCCCTCGCTATCTCGAGGTGGGAGAAGGACCCGACAGGTGGGGCCCACCTGTCGACCTAACTTCCTCCCACCCGTGTTCTCTCTTCCCCCTCGTGTCGTTGACGACCGGGCCCCGCATGTCAGGTTTGAACCTGACTGCGCGCGAGGCCAGCCGGCTGGCCAGCTGGGCCGGCCCAGCCTCTAGACGCCTCTAGCCCAGGTCCTAGTGGCCTTTTTATTTCTTTTTCTTTTTCTTTTTCTGTTTTCTGTGGACTTTGCAAAAATCCCACAGAACCCAAAATAATTCCTATGACAATATTTCTTCCACCAAAATTCTTGTAATATTCCATAGAATATATTAGTGCCATTTGTAAAAATGTTTGAAAAACTTTTTAGTATTGTTTTATTTTAAAACCTATATTTAGGCACCTTTTTGGCTCTATTATTTAATTTCTAAAATGTTTTTCACAACAAAACTCTAGGAGAATATTTTTAGTATGACATTTAGTATATATCAAAGTAGGATAACATTTTGGTAGTAAATTGAGTGCTTTGTTTTGTGTGATTGCTTATTTCTATCTCTTTCTTTCGCAACGATAGATTGCGCGGTTGACGAAGAAGTTGGACCCGAAGACTTCGAAGAGCCCGGAGACTTTGTTGAGCCTGGCAAGCAATCCTTTGACCATGATAATAAACCATTTTATTGCATGTCATATAGCACTTTACTTTCATCACATTCGATTATGTGATGTGGTGTTCCCCTTTCGGTGGGATGCCTCTGGTACTTCTCCATTGACACTTGCATCGTGCATGACCCTACCCCTTATGAGGGTTATGCGGGTGGTTGTAGTTAGGATGCTAGTAGATGCTACGCAAGTGGGGATGGGACTTATGCATGGTGATGGAAAGAAAAGAAATGATTTCAAAGTTTTTTCAAAAACCCCATTGGGTGCCACTAATGCCCGAGGGAGATGATGATGAGATGGGTGACCACTTGAGAAAGAAGTGGTGTATTGGGACAAGTGAGTGTTGTGGTTTTCGAAAATGGATTGGTGTAAGTTGCACCGTTATTCCAACCTTGCATGTATGACCACGATACCCCTTATGGGACGGGGCTTTGTTGATTACTATGGTTGATGCTATCAAGGATCCCGCATTACTAGTGGAAAGAGTGAAGTGGTCACTCTTGAGATGGGGTCGTCCCTGAGTGGAATGTCATGCAATGTCTTTGCACGCACCGGGCACACCATTGCGTGCCCTCATGGATGATACGAGTGATGTATATCATGAGGGATGGCACCAACGAGTGGACTCTTTGTTTAGTATCACCATGGGAAAGGCATTGTTCGGGTGCTTACCTCGGGTATGTTAAATACCGCGAGTCGTGGATGACACGGAAGTTCCCAATGTCTTGTGGGTAAAGTGTGCAACCTCTGCAGAGTGTAAAACTATTCGAATAGCCGTGTCCACGATCAAGGACAGTTGGATGACCGCTCTTTTGCTACGTCCAAATGTTTTCACAATGGGTGTGTGGGTGTGTTGGAGGCACAAATGGTACTTGAACTAACTCCGATGACTTAGGATGAGAAGTGATCTAAGTCCGATGACTTAGCATGAGAAGTGAACACAAGGTGTTCAACCTCTACTTATGTTGCTATCTGTAACTTGTTCATATGGATATCTCCTAATTGTTGATGCATGATAACTAGTTACTTGATCATGACATTTGCATTCAAGTTAGCTTTCCAGAAAATCACCTACTTAGTGCTATATCATGCATCATTGTTTCCTTGTTCAACAACTTGGGTTGCTTGCAAGTAAATTCAAAGTACTCATTGGTTTGCCACTGGTTATTTAATTTGCCAGGCATGGAAGAACAGGAGTATGTTGAAGAGTTCGTTGGAGACAAACATGCGAACTAGGATGCTTCCTAGCCAGAATGTCTATAGGTTAAGGCAGATGGCATGGGTTCACGCTTTCGATCAAGATTTCCGCTGGTTGTTCTATTTGAAGTGTTTGGTCTGTGTGGCCCTACCTATGTAAGACTAAGACCTTCGTGGTCATTATTCTTGTAAGACGTTAAGTGTGGATGTAAGACTCTTGTTATCCAGCTTCTGTGTGTTCAGTGAGCATTGATCTCTGGGATCACTATAGATGTGCATTCGGTGATCACGACTTATGATTCGGGGTCCCCACAGAGCTGGTATTAGAGCCAGGTTGACTTTAGGAAGCCCTTAGTTAGCATGGATGTTAGTTAGGATAAAATCGACTTTCAAAACTACACGTAGCATTTGTACTTAGGGATTCTGCATTGTTTACCTCTTCTCAGCTTCACACAACACTCTGCTGATCCTCCTCCTTTCAAACCTTTGTAGATGGTCGTCGTACCGGAAGCCTTCCTAACATCCGGCTTTCCCTTACTCCTTGGGGATAGCCTGGAGAAGTGCCAGTTTTGCCAACCACCCATTTTCCTCTACCACGAGCACTGGGTCGATGTCGTCACAAAGGAGTACCACGTAGATGTGGTCTTGAAGGCAAACGACTCCCCGACTAGTTGGTTCTTTGAAGGACCATGGATGGAGACCATGATGTTTGCCGTTGAGACAGCTACACGCAAGGCACTCCTGCACCTTCGAAGCATCATTCCAGAGATGGCTGACGAGCCAGCTACTCGTTCCCTTCCCTTCAGGAAGGATGACTTTCGCGAGAGTTGGACGTTGATTCCGACCAAGGAAGCTGTCACACCACTCAGCTTCCAGACCTATTTCAGCCTCTCTGCCGATAGTCTGGTTCACAACTTGATGAAGGAGTCCGTGAAGCTCCACGAGGAACTTCACCACACCCGATAGCTACTTCGGCAAGCCAAGACAAAGCTAGACAAGATCAAGAAGGATGGAGCCCCCGAGGGACGACTAGCTGTCTCTTATGGAGGAGGAGTACCCCCACCTAGTGATGCACCTACGCGTAGTCCTTGCATGAGTGCAAAGGAGTACCGTGAGCTCTTCACCGACCCGCCTACAAAGCATCATCGGGATGGACCTCCTCGTTCCCCAGCCCCTTCGACCAGGAACAATGCCCGTTCAGATGATGAACAAGAGGAAGACCCAGGTGAGCATGACTACGAGACCGAGCACTCCACCACCTGAGTCCGAGAACACCTAGGGTAGGATCAGTCATATATCCCTTGTGCGAAGTCGAGTCCATGTAATGGTTCATATGAAACCATGTGCGCTTGTTATTTGTTTTGGTGTTTGTGTTCCGATGCAAGTCACGCTTTTGCCTTAGGCAACATGTAAGCGACTCCATCGTCTATCTTAATATAAGTTGGTCTTTCGACCTTTGTTTTAACACACTTGCACTTGACCGACCCCCTTAGGTGTGCTTTTCCGTTATTGCTTATCCTCTTGTAACTCCTAGTTGTTTGACTTGGCTGCTCCGAACCGGATGGTGACTGCTACCCACAACAACTCCTTCACCAACCCTGAAGCCGGCAACTCGAGCCAGCAACAGGGAGCTGGTGGGGCTGCTCATGCTGGAGGACACCAGGAGCAGCCACAAGGCAACATTCCCCCGCCACCACCTCCACCGGAGAACATGACCATAGCTCAGTTTCTCCAAGTTCTTCGGGGGGAGCGCCAAGCCAACAATGCTACTATCCAGCAAATGGCTCAAGCCCTCGTGAACAACCAACAGCAAGGCAGGAATGGCAATGGCCGCTCCATGCTGTCTGAGTTCATGAGGAACTCGCCCCCAACCTTCACCGAGACTGCTAAACCATTGGATGCTGATGAATGGATCCGCACCATCGAGGACCTCCTTGCATTAGTCAATTGCAATGAGGATCGTGAGAAGGTGCTTTATGCCTCTCACTGCCTCGGAGGTACCGCCCGAGCTTGGTGGAATGGATTCAAGGTCATGCAAGGAGAACGTGTGATCACGTGGAACAACTTCAAGGAAGGATTCCGCACTACCCATATTCCTTCTGGGATCATGGCTATCAAGAAGAGAGAATTCCAAGCGCTGAAGCAAGGAAGTGGCTCTGTCAAGGAGTACCTGTAAAAGTTCAACCTGCTGTCAAGGTATGCACCTGAAGATGTCAGCATGGAGGCTGCCAAGAAGGAGCGCTTCATGGAAGGACTCCAACATGTCTCGTAGTATCAGCTCATCATCTGCGGCTGTCGCACTTTGTTCGACTTGGTGAACAAGGCCCTCATGCTAGAAGACAAGCGTCATGCCATCGATGATACTCGCAAGCGCAAGATGATCAACAAGGGTAGCCCCAGCAACCAGAAGCCTCGCCCCTGGCAGCCAGCCCCAGCCAAGCCAACCTATCAGCCGCAGCAAGCTAGCCCTCCTGCGCCTCGTCCAAGCTACCAGCCTCAGCAGTATGCCAATCCCAGACCAGCCAACAACAACAACCCCAATAACAACAACGGTGGCAGAAACTTCAACTACAACCCTAGGCAGGTCACTTTCTTTGGATGTGGTTAGTCTGGACACATCTCTAAGTTTTGGCCCAACAGGAAGCCATATGCAATGTGCCCCAATGCACCAAACCAAGGTCCAGCCCGTGGAGCACCACCAAGGAACCCAGCTCCCCGCAACTATCCCAACAATGGCAAGGGTCATGTAAATCACGTCACCGCATAGGAAGCCCAGGAAGACCCAAACGTCATACTGGGTACGTTCCTCGTCAAATCAACCCCAGCAACAGTATTGTTTGATTGTGGAGCTTCGCATTCTTTAGTCACCCAAAAGTTTGCACTAGAGAGTGGCATGAAACCTACACCCCTGGGTAGTCGTATGTTGATACAAACCCCTGATTCAGTTATGATGTCTTGGATAGGGTGTAAGGGAGTGAAGATTGACATCAACGGGGTAGATTTCCTAGCAGACCTTATAGTTCTGGATTCACCCGGCTTGGACATAATCCTTGGCATGAATTGGTTGACCAAGCACCAAGGCATGCTGGACTGTGCTAAGAGGATTGTCACCATGACCAATAGCCAAGGAGTGGAAGTCAAGTATGTTCCCAACCCTGACTCCACTCAAGCCCCCCAGGCTAGCTGCCTATCGGGAGTTGATTTGGATCAAGTGCCAGTGGTATGTGAGTACCCGGATGTGTTTCCTAATGACCTTCCCAGAATGCCTCCTGACCGAAACACTGATTTCATCATTTAGCTTATGCCCGGATCAAGGCCCATCTATAAGAAGGCCTACAGGATGGGATCTGAAGAGTTGGCTGAGTTGAAGAAGCAACTGGCAGAGCAGCTCAGGAAAGGATTTATTTGCCCTAGTGCCTCTCCTTGGGGATCGCCTATTCTGTTTGTGTCAAAGAGGGACGGGACTATCAGACTTTGTGTCGATTACCTATCTCTCAATGAGGTCACGATAAAGAACAAGTACCCACTCCCGAAGATTGAAGACTTGTTTGATTAGTTGAACGGAGCCAAGGTGTTCTCCAAGATCGACCTTAGGTCTGGGTACTACCAGCTGAGGATCAGACCCCAAGACATTCTGAAGACGGCATTTGTAACCCGGTATGGCCTGTATGAGTACGCGGTCATGTCATTCGGGTTAACCAATGCCCCTGCCTACTTCATGTACCCATGAATAAAGTCTTCATGGAGTACTTGGATAAGTTCGTCTTTGTCTTTATTGATGACATACTCGTCTTCTCCAAGTTTGAAGAAGAACATGAGGAACACTTGAGATTGGTCCTAGAGAAGCTTCGAGAGCACCAGCTTTATGCCAAGTTTAGCAAGTGTGAATTCTGGCTGTATGAAGTTGGATTCTTTGGTCATGTGTTGATTGCAGAAGGATTTTCAGTGGATCCTGTAAGATTGAAGCCGTGACTGTATGGCAAACCCCAACCATCGTGAAGGAAGTTAGGAGCTTCCTCGGACTCGCAGGATATTACCACAAGTTCGTGGAAGGGTTCTCAAGCATTACCTGACCCATGACCCAACTTTTGAAGAAGAACAAGAAGTTCGAATGGATTGCTATTCACAAGAAGTTTGTGATTTAGCTTCCAGGAGCTCAAGAAGAGATTGACCACAGCCCCTGTCTTGGCCACCCCTGATATTCACAAGGAGTTTGTGATTTATTGTGATGCACCAAGAACCAGACTTGGAGGTGTTCTGATGCAAGATGGCAGAGTTGTAGCCTATCTATCCAAACAGCTATGCCTGCATGAAGAGAACTACGCCACTCATGATCTCGAGTTGGCAGTCGTGGTTCATGCCTTGAAGACATGGCGACATTACCTTCTGGTGAAGCGATGTGAGATATTCATAGACCACAAGAGTTTGAAGTATATCTTCACTCAAAGGGAGTCGAACATGAGGCAATAAAGATGGTTGGAATTGATCAAGGATTATGACCTCAGTGTTCAGTACCACCCTAGAAAGGCCAATGTGGTAGTAGATGCCTTGAGCAGAAAGGCTTGTTCCTTGAATGCTATGATTAAGGAAAGGCTACCCGCCCTCTATGAAGAGGTTGAGAGCTTCGGCTTGGAACTGGTTGCACCAGGATTCCTCGCCAACCTCGAAGCAAAGCCTACCTTGATGGATGAGATTAACGAAGCTCAGAAGGGACATGAGAGCATTCAAGGCATCAAGAGGAAGATCAAGGCAGGCAAGGCCCCAGGATTCTCCGTTGATGAACAAGGAGTTGTATGATCTGGGAATCGCATCTGCATACCCAATAAAGAGGAGCTCAAGAACCTGATCTTGCAAGAAGCTCATGACACTCCATAATCCATCCACCATGGAGGAACCAAGATGTATCAAGACCTCAAGGCAAGGTTCTGGTGGCATGGCATGAAACGGGAGATAGGCACGTTCATGGCTAAGTGTGACATATGCCAGAGGGTCAAGGCTGAGCATCAGCGATCCGCTGGACTGCTACAACCCCTCAAAGTGCCTGAATGGAAGTGGGATAAAGTCGGGATGGATTTCATCACCGATTTGTCGAGGTCAAGCAAAGGACATGATTCCATTTGGGTCATTGTCGACCACCTGACCAAGGTAGCCCACTTCATTCCTATCAAGACGACCTACAACGGGAGCCAGTTGGCCAACCTCTACATTAGCCAGATTGTGAGCCTCCACGGGGTTCCTAAGGAGATTGTGTTGGACCGAGGAACCAAGTTTACCTCAAGATTCTGGAATAGGTTCCAAGAAGCGTTGGGAAGCAAGCTCTCCTTCAGCACTGCATTTCACCCTCAGACCGGTGGGCAAACAGAGCGAGTAAATCAGATACTCGAAGACATGCTCCGAGCTTGTGTTTTAGCATATGGAGCCAAGTGGGAAGATTGCCTACCAATCGCTGAGTTCTCCTACAACAATAGCTATCAGTCGAGTCTTCAGATGGCACCATTTGAGGTGTTGTATGGACGCAAGTGCCGTACTACCCTCAACTGTTCAGAGACCAGAAAAGGATTAGTTTTTGGGGTAGACATCCTCCGTGAAGCCGAAGAGCAAGTTCAACTTATCCGAGAATGCCTTGAGACCTCCAAGACTAGGTAGAAGAGCTACGTCGACTCTCATCGGCGAGACATGAGTTTCCGTGTTGGGGACCATGTCTACCTCCGAGTCACACCTCTCAAAGGAACACGTGTTTTCATGTCAAAGGGAAGCTCGCACCAAGATTCATGGGCCCCTTCAAGACCGCCGACAGGCGAGGAGAAGTTGCATATCAGCTAGAGTTACCTTCCGAGCTGTCGGATGTGCACAACGTCTTTCATGTGTCACAGCTCCGGAAGTCTCTACAAGTTCCCAACCGTGCCGACCTCTACAAGGACATCGACCATCAAGCCATCGATCTTCAGCCAGATCTCACTTATCGTGAGAGGCCAGTATGCATTCTGGATGAAGCCAAGTGCTGCACCCGAAGCCGCGCCATCAAGTACTTCAAGGTCCAGTGGAGAAACCACACTGAAGCTGAAGCAACCTAGGAGCATGAAGATTATCTTAGATCTGAGTTTCCTTATCTTTTTAGCGCGTAGCCTCAGAATCTCGGGGACGAGATTCTTGTAAGGGGGGAAGGTCTGTCACACCCTGTGTTTGTAGCACATTGTTATGTTTAGGTTTATAAAATTTGGAGCCAACTAAAACTTTTTCATAGTGCTTGTGCTTGTTTGCTATGTTGTTTGCTTGCTTGATGATTGTGATTCATGGCACTCCTAGATTCTATTCCACTTCATCTTCGTCTTCCTTGATCCAAACCCCTTGCCCAATGATCATGCCATGTGAATAGTGCTCAAAACTACTTTTACCATTTTTTGTTTCAACTAAAAATGATTTATTCAAATTAGGTTTTCGAAACCCTCTGAATGAGGTTTGCACTGCAAGTCCTCAAATTAGGTGGACCCTTATTTACCAAATGCTTTATTTCAAACCTAATATATATATGACTTCGCAAAACCACAAAATATTATTTTTAAATATTATTTTCATATTTTATTCAAAGGCTTTTTCTTAAGGCCAGAAATGGTTTTTCCTAGGGAAAAATTATTTAAATGCTTTGAAAATATTTGAGAAAATTTAGAGAACTAAGTGGACATATATTTCCCATATATATGAGTTTGAACACAAGGTCATGATCAGATCATAGGCAAATCCCCTCAAAACCCTTTCTGTTCAAATCAAGATTTTGGGATATTTCTATAAGAAATGTTCTCAATAAATTCCAAAGAAATTCCAGCAAGTCAACACTACCTTTGGTGATGATCTTGCAAAGTTTCATATCAATCCAAGTTGGTTTGTTTCATCAAACAATCCCAAAACTATTTCTGTCCAGAATCAAATTTGAGCAACTTTACATTGTGAAGTGTCTCCCATTGGCCTCAAACTTTGTGGGTGTGCTCTAATGGCCAAATAGTGATGATACAGTAAGTGGTGCATCAAGGGTAAAATCCTAGCATCAATGGATCTAGAGAAATCTGATTCTGATAATTTCTAGGGTTCATCAAATCTCCATTGTCGACTTTTTCCTCTTGAGCTCAAACTTGGTGAATCCTCTCATTTCTTCCCAGCCTTTCACCCTGGTAAGTATATCAGTAAGGTCGTAAAGTTTCCTTGCCAAAATCACTACCAAACACTGAAAGCACATTTGCTCCGTTGGTGGTTTTGGTAATTAATAACAACATATAAGTCATTGAACTAATGTTTACACCAAGTATATTTCAGGAAATGTTCAATGATAGGATTGGCAAAATGAGACCATGCATAAACCCCAAGATACAAGGAAATAGGTTGGCCAAGCTTCATGCAAGAGGACTCTACATTTTATATTTGTGAGAAATCACTTTGAGTCCATAGGAAAGCCAATACTATTAAAAGGGCGTAAGGTTTTGTTGGTGAGCAATATGCTCAAACATGCACAAGTGATAATCGCGGAAACATCCACAAACTCTCCCACCAAAGTCTATTCTATACCCAACACTCTAAATCGGTGCAACCAACTTTCCCACTTCGATGCCACCGATTCCAGAACCTAGACAGACTCAAGCCAAACCCTAGCCACTTCGGTGCAACCGATTCCACACTGGTGCCACCGAGTTTAGGTTGCCAACTTTCTGTTACGCAAATTCACATTTTCCGTCCCTTCGAAAATGTTGGATCGGCGTCACCGAGATTGGAGATCTAACCGTTGGTCACCTTATCGATGCAACCGAGATTCCTATATCGGCTTTACCGAGATTCAAAAGTTGCCACCTTTTGGTCACTTCGGTACCACCAAGATAAACACATCGGTGTCACCGAGTTGGTCATTTTGTGTGTAACGGTTGGATTTTTGGGGATGCCTATATATACCCCTTCAACACCACCTACTCAAAAGATAAGCACTTAGAACTATTGCATACCTATCCTATCAGATTTTCTGAGAAGGAACCACCTACCTTTGTGTTGAGGTCAATGTTTTCCACTCCAATCATATGGATCTTGATTTCTAGCCTCCCGAAGTAGCTTTCCACCAATCCCATCTCTTCCACCATGCCAAATCTGTGAGAGAGTGATTGGGTGCTGAGGAGTCTATCATCTTGAAGCACAAGAGCAAGGAGTTCATCGTCATTATCGAGCCTACTACCTTTTGGAGGGTGGTGCCTCCTAGATTGGTTAGGTGTCGCTTGGGAGCCTCCTACTTTGTGTTGTGTAGTGAACCAAGAAGTTTGTAAGGGCAAGGAGATAGCCTACTTCGTGAAGATCTACCCATAGTGAGGCTAGTCCTTCGTGGACGGAAGTCGTATGGAATAGTCAAGGTTGCTACTTCGTGGACCCTTTTCGGTGGAGCCCTCTGTGGACTCTCGCGACTGTTACCCTCCGTGGGTTGAAGAGTCCATAAACGTGGATGTACAATAGTGCCACCTATCGGAACCACAGGAAAAATCATCGTGTCTACAACTGCGTTTGATCTTCCTACCCTATCCCTTCTATACATGCTTGTTGTTACTTTCCGCTGCTATATACTCTTAGACTTGCATGTGTAGGGTGTACTTGACTTGCCATGAAATGCTAAAAACAGTTAACCCTAAAACTTGGTATAGGCAAAACTTTTAATTGGTCAAGTAGTCTAATCACCCCCATCTATACATACTTTCGGTCCTACAAGTGGTATCAGACCTTTGGTCTCCATTGCTTAGGTCTCACAGCCTAGGAGAAGTATGGCATCTAGTGAGGGAAGTTATCACCGTAGAGGTCCATACTTTGATGGCACTAATTTGCTAGTTGGAAGCACAAAATGAAAATGCATATTCTTGGTCATAACCCCACCGCTTGGGCTAATGTTCGTGTTGGCTTGCAAGGTGAGTTCTTTGCGGATGGACGGGAACCGGATCGTGAAGCGACCGCGGATGAATTGAAGATGTTGCAACTCAATGCTCAAGCAGGCAGCATTCTCTTCAACTGCTTATGCCCCGAAGAATTCAACAAAACCAGCCATCTTGAGAATGCAAAAGAGATTTGGTATACTTTGGTTAATATGCACAAAGGAACCGAGTCCGTGAGAGAATCCAAGTTAGATGTTCTTCAAGGTCAGCTTGACAAGTTCGAGATGAAGGATGGTGAAGGAGTCACAGAGATGTACTCTAGGCTAGCTCTCATCACCAATGATATTGCCGGCTTAGGAAGTGACGAAATGACCAACAAATTCATAATCAAGAAGATACTTAGAGCTTTGGATGAGAGATACGACACCATGTGCACATTGATCCAAATGATGCCAAACTACAAAGATCTCAAGCCTACGGAAGTCATTGGAAGGATTGTTGCTCATGAGATGACACTCAAAGATAAGGAAGAACTTCATCACAAGTCTAGCGGTGCTTACAAAGCCACAAGTGATGCTCCCACAACTTCAAGAAACAACCTTGTCACCAATGAATAGATAAGCCTCATGGTCAAGAAATTCAACAAGTTCTACAAGAATAGAGGCAAAAAAAGAAACTCCAACTCAAGATATGAAGAAAAGGGTTTGTCAAGTCGTGACCGCAATTGCTACAACTGTGGGAAGCCCGGACACTAATCAAATGAGTGCACGGCTCTCTACAAAAGAAGAGAAGAGTCACCACAAAGAGAGAGAAGGAGCAAAGATGATCATTATGAACGAAGACACTCAAGGAGAACTAGTGATTCGGCGAAGAAGGACAAGTAAACCAAGAGCTACACAAGAAAAAAACATCAAGATCATGTTGGTGAATGGGTTTCCGGCTCCGACTCCGACAACAACTCCGAGAGAAGCTATCACTCCGACTCCAACCATAGTCAAGATGATGGTGTTGCCGGGATTGCTCTAGTGACTACCAACTCCTACGATCTATTTGATTCACCAAACGAAGGGAGTGGAATTTGCTTCATGGCTAAAGGCCCCAAGGTATCACACCCCGAGTATCTTGATTTTGATAGTGATGAAGATGATTTGCTTGTTGATGATGACTTGCTTTGTGATAAAACTAGTGATGTTAATCAAAATGAACTTGATAATTGTCATGCTAGTCAAGATAAGTCATTTGATGATGATAATATGAAAATAGAACAACTAACTAAAGAACTAAACACTCTTAAGTTAGCTCATGAATCTACTTTGGAAGAACATAGAGAGCTTGTGAGAACTCATGAGAAGCTATGCTTCGAGAAGCTCAACTTGGAGCAAGAGCATGAGTTTCTCAAAGCTATCAATGACGATCTCCAAAAGAACACCTCATCTTATCTAGCCAAATGACTACTCTTGTCTACTTTCATGCCTCAAGTTGAAATTAAGCAATCTAGTAACAAAGGCAAGAATCGTTCTTCATCTAGTAGCAACAATATAAATGCTAAACCCAATGATGTTGCTTCTAGTAGTACTATTGATTCAACTAATGATGATTATCTTAGCCAAGTTACACTTGAGCAAGAAAATGCTTTATTGAAAGGAATTATAGAAAAGGGTATCTACAAGACTCTTGCCGGATGTAAGCAATTTGAGGAAATTGTACGCAATCACGGAGGATACCGGAAGAATCGTGGTGTTGGCTACTTCAACGCTAATGGAGTTGAGTGGGAAGAAGGTCAATATCCCAAGCCCATGTTTGTTCCTCAAAAGGAGAAGTATGAAAATACTCTTCCTAAGGGGATAAACACTCAAGATGACCTTCCACCACAAGACCACAAGATCAAGGGCAAGAACAAGCTTCAAGAGTACATTGAATCATATGAAGATGAACCCCTAGCTTTGGTGAAGTGGGTTCCCAAGGCTACTTCAAGCTCAACTACTACAAAGGCCACTTCAATACCAAGGATCCCCATCAACTTGATGTGGGTTCCCAAGAAGAAGAACTAGTAAGTTCTTGAGGGGTGATTCCGCCAATGAAATTCACTCACATTCATTATTGACAAGAACTATTTGCACTCAACATCAACTCAATGCAATAGTTCAAGGAGTCACACATTCCCTCAAAGGTAAGCAAGGGACAAGGTAATCAACTAATCAATGGACATCATAACATATATATGCATTGCACTCCATGTCCATAGGTATCCTTGTATTTGTCTCTTGTATGTTGGGACTAACCCATGTGGGTGAGAGGAGTAAGGAGACAGCAAGGATGCTCCCAACTCTTGGTGATCTTCATCAACATTGAGCATCCACAACTACCTCACCAACATGAACTCTTCATCGACAAAACCCAAGGTTATTTTATCCCTCTTATGGGGGGATGTCACATTAAGGGGGAGATTTACTCTAAGACTTGAGTCAAAGCATCTCTTAGTGTCTGACAACATTAAATGCTTTATGAAAAAGTGGTAACCCCACTTGTGCTTAAATCATGAGTATGACCTATGATCAAGTAATCTTACTTGCCTCCTAAGTCAAATACTCATATATAGATGACTTCATCATCGCCCAAGTGCTTGTTAGATGCTAGAATGTTTGTGCATGTTTGCCATGATTTCTTTTGACATATTATTGTGTGAGCATGTTGGTCTGCATTTATTTTCTCATTCGAGGACATCCAATTGTTGCTATTTGGCTTTTGATTTATCTTTTGCCAATTGGATGAACAAGAATGCCTAGAACTTTTCTTTAGCTATCTATGCTTTCTCACCTCATATTCCATTCATGATGCATCACAAAATTTGAACAAGTGCTTTTTGATCCCTCTGTGTGTGGAGCACTCGGAGTTCCGTATCGACAAGGACTGAACATTAAAACCTCCCAAGTGCATCTCGGTGGAACCAACTCCATAATCTCGGTCTCACCAATTGCCTAGGGTTGATCTGGTTTTCAATCTCGGTAACACCGATTTCATATTCTCGGTTACACCAATTTTCCCTGTCAACTGACAATTGTGGCACTCGGTGACACCGAAAACATAAAATCGGTATCATTGACAGTGAAGGGTATATATGATGTGGACCCCAATGTTTTGAAATTCAATCTTCAACGTCACGCCTCAGAACCCTAAGCTGCCACCTCAAGACCCATGGTCGTCGCCCTTATCTTCCCGAGCTCCTCCGCCGCTGGGAATCGCCGCCGTCGACGAAATCTACTCCATCGTTGCCGCCGTAGAGGATCCGCACCAAGGTAGGGTATGGATTCAATCTCTAGTGCACTCCCCATCCGATTCTTGCGCAGTAGATACTTGATTATCATCTTTACACCCTTTGCTCATATACCCATCCACTTAAATCTGCAAAATCTCGAGTTAGATGGATTTTCTAGGGTTTTGTCATCCGCCCGATATATCTCGGTGGAACCGAAACGAAAATATTGGTCTCACCGATATGCTTTTCTATGAGGGTGTTAACTGACTCGGTGGAACCGAGTAGGACTTTTCGGTACGAGCGAAAAGGCTGCCAAGTTCCTGTTAAAACAGTTGGTTTGTCTCGGTCTCACCGAAAAGTTCTTTTCGGCTGCACCGATATGTATGTGACAGATTGCAAAACTTTTTGAAAACTCATTGCTCAAATTTCAAAAACCAGCCTCATTTTGTGATAACTCATCTGCTTCTTCTCATCTACACTCTATTCATAGGGTCAGTATGTCAGGCTCAGAAGATAGTCAGAATGTGCCAGAGCAGGGAGTTGATATGAGTTCTAGAACAAGCCCAGAAGCTAGTTCTTTCTGAGACCCAGGCACCCCCAGCTCTCATGAGTTGCCCGAGGCTGCCACCAGAACAAGGAAGAAGTTGAACTCAGATGAAGAAGATTCAGACTTTGTTCCATAAGAGATTCTTGCTAAGAAGAAAGAGAAGGCTGCCAAGAAGTCAGCAACTGATGCTACTTCCTCTCGAAGAGTTGTCAGCAAAATTTATGCACCAACTTATACCTTCAAGGCTCATGAGACTGCTAGAGCAACTATGTCAGTTGAAGTCCCCAGGAGAGCAATGCCTAAGAAGGCAGAGGAGAAAAAGTCTAGGAAGAGGATCATTCATGTGACTGCCAGGCCTACCTCCATGTATGAGGATCTAGAGGAAGCATCTGGTGCTGCTGCTAAGGAAGAGGAGGATGAGCCAGCTACAAAGGCTCCTCCCAATAAGAAGGCAAAGAAACTTATGTCTGCTGCTATGCCTATGACCAACACATCCAAGAAGGCTACTAAGAAGCCTAAGAGGATAACCAGGCAGATTCCAGCTTCCGAGAAGAACAAAGGAACTGCTTCCAGAGTTGAAGATGTGGATGACTTGACAACATTGATGAAGCTCAAACCACACCTTCCAGTACACAATGCCAGCTACCCACTAGCAGAGGACATGAAGCAGAGGAAGGACTCCAGATTGAGGGCATGGAGAGCTATTGATCCTTATGATTAGAGGAAGAAGACTGCTGTGGACTACAAGTTCTATACCAGAGAGCAACATGATTTCTATGAGACCGTGCTCTTTGACAAGAGTCCAGTTGTCAGTGATATGCGATACGTTGATTGGAAGTTCATCAAGGAGAATGAGGACTACTTTCCAAGTGTCCAGGACAACTTCCATTGCATAGGTCTGGATGAGTTCGTTGGCAGAGAATTCATAGCTTGGAATGATGAAATGATCATGCAATTCTACTCCATTGCACACTTCTATGGAGATGGTAGAATTGTGTGGATGACTAAAGGTGCAAGGTACGAATCAACTGTTGAGGAATGGGCTGATATCTTAGGAGTTCCTGAAGCACAGGATGGTGACTTGGATGTATACTGAGAATCCAAGGCTAGCCACAATGCTATGGCTAACATGTACAAGGAGATCCCTGCTGCAAATGTGAAGTCTCACAAGCTAGGATCAATCTACTTTCTCCAGGCTGGCCTCCAGACGATCAACACAATTCTAAGGCATACTTTGATGCCCAAGTCAGGAGATGACAAGATGATCCGAGGCCACTCCATGAACATGTTGATCCACCTTGACAGCCACACCGGGATCAGAGTCATGGATCTGATTGTTGAGACAATCAAGAGGGTTGCTGCTGACTAGAAGCGCTCACGCTGCTATGCACCCTACATCCAGGTGCTCATAAACTCAAGACTGGAGAAGCACATCTTTACCCTAGATCATCCACATTTGCCCCTACAGCCAGATCTCGAGGACAATATTGTGGTGATGGATACTGATCATCCCACTTCAGCTGCAGCTCAAGAGGAAGCAGAGGTAGTCAGAGCCACTAGTGCTTAGGTCCCTAGATCCATGAACGAGCAAATAGATCTGTTGATAGCATCAGTTCAGGGCATGCAGAAGGACATTAAGGGGATTCTGGACAACCAGAACAGTCTTGTCAAGATCTTTGAGACCAGAATCAAGACCCTTAGCGATAAGGTGGATGGGCTGACTAAGACCATCACAGAGCTTCAGCATGAAGTTGACTCCATGAACATCCCTCGGGTCTCTTCTACTTCAGATGAGGACGACGATGATGATGAGGAGGATGAATCACCTCTAGGGCCAGGCACTTAGTTCACCACTTAGGCTAGATCAGCCACTGTGCCACCTCCATCAGCTCCATCAGCTCCATCAGCATCTAATCCATCAGTGACCACTCCAGTGCCATCCACGACATTTGCAGACATCTTCGCCGAAACTGTCATTTCGACTCCTTCATCAACAACCGGAGGAGATATGGCCAAGAACGTTTAGATATATGTGTTTGAACTTTTTGGTAACTTGTTGCCAAAGGGGGAGAAGTGTATAGAGATCTTTAGGCTTCGAGCGAGAGAGCGTTTTGGTGTTTTATTGCTTTTCAAAACATTTGGTTCTTTTGGTTTGACGTGAGATACTTTTGTGTTTGTGTGTGATCATACGTTGTTATGGCGATACTACTATTTCCTATCATCTTAAATGATTATGAGATGATATGCTTATGAGATGATCATTCACCTTTGCTTGATTGTGTTGTGCATTGTTATTCATTCTAATTATTCTCGCACACCACCAAGTTGTATGTGACATGGAAGAAGTTCCCCATATACCTAATTGATTGTGCATTTGCATTCAAACGCAAATTCAAAATAATGCACAAATTTAGGGGGAGCTCTTGCTTATCACATAACTCTCAAAGTGATGATTATATTCATTGAGTTTATCCTATGTTGAAGCTTTGATCTATATGTTGTCATCAATTACCAAACAGGGGGATATTGGAAGCACATTTGATCCCTCCATGGTTTTTGTAATTAATAACAACATATAAGTCATTGAACTAATGTTTGCACCAAGTATATTTTAGGAAATGTTCAATGATAGGATTGGCAAAAGGAGATTGTGGAGAAACCCCAAGATGCAAGGAAATAAGTTGGCCAAGCTTCAAGCAAGAGGACTCTACATTTTATATTTGTGAGAAATCACTTTGAGTCCATAGGAAAGCCAATACTATTAAAAGGGGGTAAGGTTTTGTTGGTGAACAATATGCTCAAACGTCCACCAGTGATAGTCGCCAAAAACATCCACAAACTCTCCCACCAAAGTCTGTTCTATACCCAACACTCAAAATCGGTGCAACCAACTTTCCCACTTCGGTGGCACCGATTCCAGAACCTAGACAGACTCAAGCCAAACCCTAGCCACTTCGGTGCAACCGATTCCATACCGGTGCCACCGAGTTTAGGTCGCCAACTTTCTGTTATGCAAATTCACATTTTCGGTCCCACCGAGAATGTTGGATCGGCGTCACCAAGATTGGAAATCTGACCATTGGTCACCTTATCGGTGCAACCGAGATTCCTATATCGGCTTTACCGAGATTCAAAAGTTACCACCTTTTGGTAACTTCGGTACCACCGAGATTAACACATCGGTGTCACCGAGTTGGTCATTTTGTGTGTAAGGGTTGGATTTTTGGGGATGCCTATATATACCCCTTCACCACCACCTACTCGAAAGAGAAGCACTCAGAACTATTCCATACCTATCCTATCAGATTTTCTGAGAGAGAACCACTTACCCTTGTGTTGAGGTCAAGATCTTCCACTCCAATCATATGGATCTTGATTTCCAGCCTCCCCAAGTAGCTTTCCACCAATCCCATCTCTTCCACGATGGCAAATTTGTGAGAGAGTGATTGGGTGCTGAGGAGTCTATCATCTTGAAGCACAAGAGCAAGGAGTTCATCATCATTATCGAGCCTATTACCTTTTTGAGGGTGGTGCCTCCTTATTGGTTAGGTGTCGCTTGGGAGCCTCCTACTTAGTGTTGTGGAGTGAACCAAGAAGTTTGTAAGGGAAACGATATCTCCTACTTCGTGAAGATCTACCCATAGTGAGGCTAGTCCTTCGTGGACGGAAGTCGTATGGAATAGTCAAGGTTGCTACTTCGTGGACCCTTTTGGGTGGAGCCCTCCGTGGACTCTCGCGACCGTTACCTTCCGTGGGTTGAAGAGTCCATAAACGTGGATGTACGATAGTGCCACCTATCGGAACCACGGGAAAAATCATCGTGTCTACAACTGCGCTTGATCTTCCTACCCTAACCCTTCTATACATGCTTGTTGTTACTTTCCGCTGCTATATACTCTTAGACTTGCATGTGTAGGGTGTACCTGACTTGCCATGAAATGCTAAAAAACTATCAACCCCAAAACTTGGTATAGGCAAAACTTTTAATTGGTCAAGTAGTCTAATCGCCCCCCTCTAGACATACTTTCGGTCCTACGAACACCTTCTGGTGAGTTGGTAAAACAATATTTTCCCCACCTTATCCTTTTACCCTTGGCCCCAGCTTTTTACCACAGCCTCTGGTAAGTGCCTTGCACCTCCAGTAACTCTCCCTGGCCAAGTCACCTCAAGTAAGTGGGGTAAATTCCTCATTTTACCCCCTGGACAGGAGTTTTTCCTCTCCCTCTCTCACTTTTTCTTCTCTCCTAAGGCATCCCGCAACATCCAATACCCTACCCTCTATTGTAAAAAACTCTAGATCCCCCTAGGCATAGCCGGCCACGCAGAAGACGCCATTGGCATGCCATGGCAAGCCAAACGCGCGCTCTGGAGCACACTACAGTGCCGACAGGCACTCTAGCCATCGCCTACTGCATGGCTCCGGCTGCCTCGGGCTTCCCCACGCGCCACTTGGTCCCCCTCGGCTTCCGCGCCACACCACCCCTATCGGCCCCTCCTCTCTCTCGCTCCTCTGACCTCCTCTCGCACGTGCCGCAGCCGCCCGAACCGGCCAACCGCAGGGCTCGCACGCGCGCGCTTCCCTGCCCCTCTCTCCTCTCCCTCTTGTCGTGGGCGACGCCTAGGAACACTGCGGACACCTTCTCTCCCTTACCCGAGTCCTCCAGCAAGCGCCAGGTCCTCGATGGCGCACGGGTCCACGGTGGTCCGCCCCTCCATCTATTTAAGCCCCCGGGCATCTCTCTCCCCTCCTCTGGACCCCTCTCCTCCTCCATAGACCGCCTCGAGCCCCCTTTTGAGCCTCCCAAGCACCAATGCTCGAGATCGACCGAGGTGCCACACCGGCGGAGCTCCGTCGATCTCGGGACACAGGCCCGCTCCGGCACTCTCCTCTCCTCCTTTGAGCCCGCAGCTCATGCCTGGCTTCTTTCCCCCTCACCCCCGCTCATTTTGAGGCAGGAAACACCGGCTCTGACCCCCTCCCGAACCTCCTCCGTCGCGGCCATCTCCCTGTCGGCGACTCCGGCCACCTCCGGCCACCCTTCCACCTCAAGAGGACCAGCGGGTCGACGCCAAGCACGTTTCGGCTTCCAGATCCCGTCGCCCTGCCTCCCCTTGCTGCCGGTGAGCTTTCCCCCCTCCCTGTCCCGAGGTGGGAGAAGGACCCAACAGGTGGGGCCCACCTGTCGACCACTCTTCCTCCCTCCTGCTCTCTCCCCCCCCCCCTCGTGTCGCTGACGATCGGGCCCCGTGTGTTAGGTTTGAACTTGACCATGTGCGAGGCCGGCTGGCCAGCTGGGCCGGCCCAGCCTCTGGCCGCCTCTGGCCCAGGTCCCAGTGGCCTTTTTCTTTCTTTTTCTTTTTTTGTTTTCTGTGGACTTTGCAGAAATCTCACAGAACCCAAAATAATTCCTATGACAATATTTCTTACACCAAAATTCGTAGAATATTCCATAGAATATATTAGTGCCATTTCTAAAAATGTTTCAAAAACTTTTTAGTACTGTTTTATTTTAAAACCTATATTTAGGCACCTTTTTGCCTCTGTTATTAATTTCTAAAATGCTTTTCACAACAAAACTCTAGGAGAATATTTTTAGTATGACATTTTGTATTTATCAGAGTAGGATAACATTTTTGGTACTAGATTGAGTGCTTTGTTTTGTGTGATTGCTTATTTTTATCCCTTTATTTCGTGATGATAGATTGCGCGGTTGACGAAGAAGTTGGACCCGAAGACTTTGAAGACCCCAAAGACTTTGTTGAGCCAGGCAAGCAGCCCTTTGACCATGATAAGAAACCATTTTATTGCATGTCATATAGCACTTTACTTTCATCATATTTGATCATGTGATGTGGTGTTCCCCTTTCGGTGGGATGCCTCTGGTACTTCTCCATTAACACTTGCATCATGCATGACCCTACCCCTTATGAGGGTTATGCGGGTGGGTGTAGTTAGGATGCTAGTAGATGCTACACAAGTGGGGATGGGACTTATGCATGGTGATGGAAAGAAAAGAAATGATTTCAAAGATTTTTCGAAAACCCCGTCGGGTGCCACTAATGCCCGAGGGAGATGATGATGAGATGGGTGACCACTTGAGAAAGAAGTGGTGTATCGAGACAAGTGAGTGTTGTGGTTTTCGAAAACGGATTGGTGTAAGTTGCGACCGTTATTCCAACCTTACATGTACGACCACGATGCCCCTTATGGGACGGGGCTTTGTTGATTACTATGGTTGATGCTAGCAAGGAGCCCGCATTACTAGTGGCAAGAGTGAAGTGGTCACTCTTGAGACGGGGTCGTCCCTGAGTGGAAGGTCATGTGCTGTCTTTATAGGCACCGGGCACATAGTTGTGTGCCCTGATGGATGATACGAGTGATGTATATCATGAGGGATGGCACCAACGAGCGGACTCTTTGTTTAGTATCACCATGGAAAGGCATTGTTCGAGTGCTTACCTCGGGTATGTTAAATATCGCGAGTCAAGGATGACACGGAAGTTCCCCAAGTCTTGTGGGTAAAGTGTGCAACTTCTGCAGAGTGTAAAACTATTCGAATAGCCAGAATATGTTATACCCTCCAATATAGTCGAAACATCTACACATATAGTCGAAACATCTACGCATGCAAGATGATGAACACAAGTAAAAGCGGGATAAATGTGTTATACCCTCCAATAGGCCAGTTGGTCATAGCAGCAGCATTGGCCTTGGCGGCATGCTCGGCCTCCTTCTTGTTGGCTTCGAGCTTCTCAATAGCAACACGGTTGACGTCGGATGGGGACGACATGGTGAAGACGATGGAGGCGATGTGGATGTAGATGAAGTAGACGAACGGAAGCGAGCAGTCACATAGTCACTCCCCAAAAACCTAATCGCCCCTCTACCCGCACACGACCCGGAGAGGCATGGCTTTGGAGGCCTGCTCTCCTGTCAACCATGTATGCGGTGAATGGGACGGAGTCGCCACCGGCAGCAGCAGCAAAAGGAACGATGTGGGCATAGCGCGTGGAGGCAGATGTGATCTATTTTCCGTGGCGGCTATGGTTGGCTGAAGCCCTGCTTATGCAGGCAGTGTCCAGGTGGAGAGACGTGGGCTAAACCCACCTCCAAGTAGGTAGCCCACGATCCAACGTCTCAGATCGTGGCGTTATGTGTTCTTCGTTCCTGACCGGCAAAAATAAGCGCGTAGATATGAGCTTGGCTTGGCTCATTCCCGCAACACGCGGCGCGTCGTGACGAGGTGGGGCGTGGTGAGGCGGGTGGCGGAGGAGGAGTGCATGAGGGCCTCTTCTCTTCTCATGCTCCAATAGCATGTGGAAGAGAGACCCTTATAAAGAGGTGCAACTCCCTCTCCACTAGCAATGTGGGACTAAACTTCCCACCCGCCTTGTCATGCCACCTACATGGGCCCTTAGAGATTTTTCTGAAATTGTCTTATGGGCCTAAAACCCATCTCAGATTTCAACAATCCCCCAAGATCTCAAGGGCCCATTTCATCCTCTGTTCCAATTGCTATTTTGATATACCAGTATTTCAGTGAAGACATGTTAAGGTCGAGCTTCCCCTAGAACAAGTAGCTACACTATGCCTTGAATTGTCAGTTTGGCGTCAAGAAGTTTCACCACAAGTCCTACTAGTACTAGTCTGCCGAATGCTGACCCCTCGGGTGGAGCATATTAGTCACACTCCTGGCCTATTCGTGAGCTTACTAGAGATCACCCCAATCTCATAGACCGTGACCAGCAGTCGGGCTCATATAGGTGTATTCCTCCAAAGATTGCTCTGTAGGACAACATCTTGGTTACATATAAGCGTAAGAACACATTAAGACAGTAGTCATCCTACCATAAAGTGTCCGAGAGTGTTGCATCTCCAATGGAGTGGGTTAGTAAAGTTACACTCCTCAGTTCACCACTGGCTTGTTTTCCCAGGTCCTACTTCATGGGATCTCCGATCACATAGGTTGGTTTCTACCATGGCAACTCGTGTGGATATCATACCCATCTCTTTCACACCTTGTGTTTGCATCACTTGTTATGCTTGGATTTATAAAATTTGGAACCAATTAAAACTTTTTTTAGTGCTTGTACTTGTTTGATTTCGTGATTGTTGATTGTTTGCTTGTTGTGTATGGCACTCTTAGATTCTATCCCTCTCCATATTCGCCTTCCTTGACCCAACCTTTTTGCCCAATGATCATGCCATGTGAATACTGCCCAAAACTATTTGTACCAAATTTTATGTTGACCAAAAGGGATTTATTCAAATTAGGTTTTCAAAAAACCCTGAAATGAGGTTTGCACTGCAAGTCCTCAAATTGGGTGGATCCTTCTTCCCCAAAGGCTTTACTTCAACCTAATATGTTTACGACTTCCCAAAACCACCAAATATTAATTTTAAAGATTATTTTAATATTTCATCTAAAGGCCTTTTCTTAAGACCGGAAATGGTCTTTCATAGGTAAAAATTATTTAAATGCTTTCAAAATATTTGAGAAAAATTAGTGAAACTCGATGGACATATATTTTACATATATATGAGTTTAAACACATGTTCATGTTCAAAATAATGGGCAAAACCCCTCAAAACCCTTTCTGTCCAAATCAAGCTTTTGGAATATTTCTATAACAAATATTCTCAAACAATTCCAAGAAAATTCGAGAAAGTCAACACTATCATAGGTGATGATCTTGCAAAGTTTCAACTCAATCCAAGTTGATTTGATTCATCAAACTATTCCAAACCCCTTCGGGTCCAGGTTCAAATTTGAGCAAGTTTACATTGTGAAGATTCTTCCCTTGACCACAAACTTTATGGACATGTTCTAATCACCAAATAATGATGCTACACTAACTGGTGCCTCAATGGTGATACTTAGCATAACTAGATCTACAGAAACCTGATTCTATTAGTTTTTAGGATTCACAAAGTTTCTATTGTCAACTTTGCTCATTTGAGCTTAAACCTGGTGATCCATCTCATTTTTACCCACCATTTGATCCTGTTGAATATCACAGTAAGTGGGTAAATTTATCTTGCACAAACATCTATCAAACACCTTCTGGTGAAATGGTAAAGTTATTGTTTTCACCATTTTTCCCATTCCTCTTGCTATGAAACTTTTACCACAACCTCTCAGGGTTACTATCTACCTCTAGTAATTCTTTGGGGCCTCAGCTCAATAGTGGATGAGGTAAAACCCCCGTGTTACCCTTTGTTTTACCACATCAGGAACTTCTTCCCTCTCATTTTTTCTCCCTACCTCACCCTAGCTCCTCCTAGCCCATAAGCATCTCCAGAACCCCCAAGACACTAGAGGACATGCTGGTTGGCATTGTTTATGCCATGGCATGCCAAATGGGCACTCTGGTGCGTGCTACAGTTCATTAGGGCACTTTGGCCGCCCCTGCCCAGTGCCTCCTGACCACCTCGTGCCTCCCTAGCATGCCTGTCTAGGGAACTCGGCGTACGCAACACGCCCCCCTTGTCCCCCTCCTCTCTCTCCCACTGTGGCCCCTCTCTTGTAAGCACGTCGGCCGCCCATCATCCCCAATGGGCAACCTCAAACGCGCCATGCCCGGGATGCGGCCGCTCCTTCTCTCCCCTCCTGCGTACCAAGACCGCACCCAAGAACACCCAGGACATGCCCTGGCGAGCCCCCGAGAGCTCAAGCGATGGCCTCGACCTTGCCGGACTTGTCTCCATGCTACACCAGCGCCCGACTATATGAGCACCCTCCCCTGAGCCTACCCTGCTTCCCCCTTGCTCCCTCCTCCCCCCCAGTCACTCTCCCGTGCCCAGCCCCCATCGTTCCCATGGTCGGGAGCTCGAACCTGAGCCAAATCCCTCACCGCCGTGCGAGTTTCCCCCTCGCTGATGATTCCCTCAACATCGATGACCGCCTCGACCATGCACCAATGCACGGGTCGACGCTGAGCACGCCGGTGCCCTCCGCTTGAGCCACCGTGGCCTGAGCCCCCACCGGTCAGCTCCTCTCCGCCCCTGTCGTGAGGTGAGGGATAACAGGTGGAGCCCACCTATCATTCCCTCACCCCCTCTCTCGCTGCCAGGTTGGGCTCGCGGGCAGGTTTAAAAACAAACCTGCCGTGCGCACCGCTTCACCCTGGGCCGGTTTCCCTTTGGGCCGGCTCAGCTGCGATGCTTTTGGCCCAAATAGGCACAATGCCATTTTTCTTTTTCTTTTCCCCCTGCTTTTCAAAAATTCCACAGACCATAAAATAAATCGAATGACCATAAGTTTTCCACCTAAAATCTTGAAATATTCCATAGAATTTAATAGTGCCATTTTTCAAAAATGTTGAAAACTTTTTATGCACTGATTTATTTTAAAACCCATTTTAGGCACCTTGTTGTCTATGTTAAATAGTTTTCAAAAATGTTTTTCATAGCAAAACCTTAAACAAATATTTTTAGTATAGTTTTTAGTATTTATTAGATTAGGGTAGCATTTTAATATTAGCTTTGTGTGCTCTATTTCTGTGTGATGCTTATTTTTATCACTATTTATCACGACGATAGATTGCACTATTGACGAAGGGGCTGGACCCGAAGACTTTGAAGACCCTGAGGACTTTGTTGAGCCAGGCAAGCAGACCTTTGAACATGTTAAGAAACCATGTGTATCGGCGCAAGTGGGTTTGTGTGGTTTTCGAAAATGGATTGGTGTAAGTTGCGACCATTATTCCAACCTTACATGTACTACCATGATACCCCTTATGGGACGGGGCTTTGTTGATTACTATGGTTGGTGCTAGCAGGGAGCCCGCATTACTAGTGGCAAGAGTGAAGTGGTCACTCTTGAGACAGGGTCGTCCTGAAAGTGGAAGGCCATGCGCTGTCTTTACAGGCACCGGGCACACCATTGCGTGCCCTCATGGATGATACGTGTGATGTATATCATGAGGGATGGCACCAACGAGTGGACTCTTCGTTTAGCATCACCATGGGAATGGCATTTTTTGGGTGCTTGCCTCGGGTATGCGATGTACCGCGATTCATGGATGACATGGAAGTTCCCCGAGTCTTGTGGGTAAAGTGTGCAACCTCTGCAGAGTGTAAAACTATTCGAATAGCCGTGTCTGACAGTTGGATGACCGCTCTTGTACTACGTCCAAATGTTTTCACAAACTTGGCATGTGTGTGTGGTTTACACTGAGGTGACTCTTGAAATAAGTCAGAAGACCTGATATGATGAATGAGCATGAGATGTTCAACCCCCCTGATCATGATGATATCTATAACTTGTTCATAAGGATGTCTACAAAATGTGAATGCATGCTTATCTAGTTACTTGACCATGTCATTGCATTCGAAATTAGCTTTCTGCAAAATACCTATTAGTGCTACATCATGCATTGTTATTACCTTGAGAGTACATTCAAAGTACTCATTGGCTTGCCACTAGTTATTTAATTGGCCAGGCATGGAAGAACAGGGGTACGTTGAAGAGTTTGTTGGTGACGAACATGCGAACTAGGATGCTTCTCGGTCAGAATGCATGTAGGTTTAAGACAGATGGCATGGGTTCACGCTTTCGATCAAGATTTCCATTTCTTGTTGTATTTAAGTGTTTGGCCCTTGTGGCCCTATCCATGTTAGACTAGACCTTCATCGTCTTTATTTGTGAAAGACGCTAAATGTGGATGTAAGACTCTTGTTATTCAGCTTCTCTGTGTTCACTGAGCATTGATCTCTGGGATCACTGTACACGTGCATTCGGTGATCACGACTTATGAGTCGGGGTCCCCATAGAGTGCTGGTATTAGAGCCATCCTGACTGTAGGAAGCCTTAGTTAGCATGGACATTAGTTAGGATAAAACCGTTTTCAAGACTACACCTAGCACCTATACTTAGGAATTCTGTACTACTTACCTCTTCTATTCTTCACACAACACTCTGCTGACTGTCCTCCTCTCAAACCTTTGTAGATGGCCATCATATCTGAAGCCTTCCCGACATCCGGCTTTCCCTTACTCCTTGGGGATAGCCTAGAGAAGTGCCAGTTTCGTCAACCACCCTTTTTCCTCTACCATGAGCACTTAGTCGATGCCGTCACGAAGGAGTACCATGTGGATGTGGTAACGACTCCCTGACCAGTTGGTTCTTTGAAGGACCATAGAGGGAGACCATGGCACTCGCAGTCGAGACAACTGCATGCAAGGCACTTCTGCACCTTCGAGATATTATTCCCGAGATGGCTGATGAGCCGGCTACTCACTACTTACCCTTCAGAAAGGATGATCTTGGCGAGAGTTGGACACTGATTCCATCTAAGCAGGATGGCACACCACTCATGTTCCAGACCTACTTCAGCCTCTCCGCCGGTAGTCTGGTTCACAACCTGATTAAGGAGTCCGTGAAGCTCCGCGAGGAGCTTCACCACACCCGAGAGCTACTTCAGCAAGCCAAGACGAAGCCAAACAAAATCAAGAAGTATGGAGCCCCCGAGGGATGACCAACTATCGCTTATCGAGGAGGAGTACCCCCAGCTAGGGATGCACCTACACGTTGTCATCGCATGAGTGCGAAGGAGTACCATGAGATCTTCTTCGTCCCTCGACCAAAGCGTCGTCGGGATGGACCTCCTCGCTCCCCGACCCCTTCGACCGGGAATGATGCCCGTTCAGGTGATGAACAGGAGGAAGACCCAGAGGAGCGTGACTACGAGACCGAGCACTCCACCAACTGAGTTCGAGGACCCCTAGGGTAGGATCAGTCATGTACCCCTCCTGCGAAGTCGAGTCCATGTAATGGTTCACACGAAACCATGTGTGCTTGTTGATCGTTTTGTTGTTTGTGTTCCGATGCAAGTCGTGCTTTTGCCTTAGGAAACATGTAAGCGACTCCATCGTCTATATTATCTTAATGTATGTGTTGGTCCTTCGACCTTTGTTTTACCACACTTGCACTTGACCAACCCCCTTAGGCGCGATTTTCCATTGTTGATTTCCGTCTCGTCTATCCCAGTTGTTGACTTGGCTGCTCCAAACAGGATGGTGACTGCTACCCGCAACAGCTCCTTCGCCAACCCTGAAGCCGGCAACTCAAGCCAGCAATAGGGAGACAGTGGGACTTCTCACGCTAGAGGACACCAGGAGCAGCCACAAGGCAACAATCCCCCGCCACACCTCCACCGGAGAACATGACCATAGCTCAGTTTCTCCAAGTTCTCCAAGAGGAACGCCAAGACAACAATGATGTTATGTAGTAGATGGCTCAAGCCCTTGTGAGCAACCAGCAGCAAGGCAGGAACGGCAATGGCCCCTCCACTGTGTCTGAGTTCATGAGGAATTCTCCCCCAACCTTCACCGAGACTGCTGAACCCTTGGATGCTGACGACTGGATCCGCACCATCAAGGACCTCCTTGCACTGGTCAATTGCAATGAGGACCATGATAAGGGGCTTTATGCCTCTCACTGCCTCAGAGGTACCGCCCGAGCTTGGTGGGATGGATTCAAGGTCATGCAAGGTGAGTGTGTGATCACTTGGAATGACTTCAAGGAAGGATTCCGCACTGCCCATATTCCTTCTGGGATCATGGCTATCAAGAAGAGAGAATTCCGAGCGTTGAAGAAAGGAAGTGGCTCTATCAATGAGTACCTACAGAAGTTCAAGCTACTGTCAAGGTATGCACCTGAAGATGTCAACACGGAGGCTGCCAAGAAGGAACGCTTCATGGAAGGACTCCAACAGACCTTGCAGTATCAGCTCATCGTCTGCGACTATCGTACCTTCTCCGACCTGGTGAAGAAGGCCCTCATGTTCGAAGACAAGCGTCATGCCATAGACGAAACTTGCAAGCACAAGATGATTGTCAAGGGTAGCCCAGCAACCAGAAGCCTCGCCCCTGGCAGCCATCCCTAGCCAAGCCAACCTATCAGCCACAACAGGCTAGACCTCCTATGCCTCGTCCGAGCTACCAGCCTCAGTAGTATGCCAATCCCAGGCCAGCTTACAACAACCTCAATCACAACAACAACAACAGAAACTACAACAACAACCCTGGGCAAGTCACTTGTTTTGGATCGGTCAGTCTAGACACATCTCTAAGCTATGCCCCAACAAGAAGCCAGATGCCCCACGCCCCAATGTGCTAGCTCAAGGTCAAGTCCGTGGAGCACCACAAAGGAACCTCGCTCCCCGCAACCAGCCCAACAATGGCAAGGGTCGTGTGAATCACGCCACCATAGAGGAAGCCCAGGAAGACTCGGACGTTGACGGGGTTATTACCAATAGGGAGTCCAAAGCAACGGGGTTCTGCCCCTTTTGCTTCGAAGAAAGACTACGCGACCGGCTGCCCACGGCCGGCTGGGGGGCAACCAGCTCGAGCTGGCGCTGGCTGGCGACATGGATGGCTGGTCGTGTAGCCGGCTTGACCCCCCGCCGGTTGGGCGCGGTCGGCTGCTTTTGGGCCGCCTCCTCCGTTGACCCCAGGGTAGACATGCAATGTCCCGTCCCTCTACGTGTGGGTATGACGACACGACATGATCGCCACAACGGGCGCCCCTATGGCCACAGTGGCCACTGACGCACGGGAGCGCATGGCTATAGTCCGGCCGTCCATGCCACTGAGCATGGCGAGCACGACTGGGCCGGGAAACATTGCTGGCACACCCTCGCCAACTCGATTACCTGCCCCGGCGTGGCTAGAGTGTATCCTGCTGTACTGGAGACTTTGGCCGGTTGGCACTAGACGACGGCTCCCGGGCGACCCGTGCCGCGGCAGGTGGGCGAGGGCCAATCGCAGAGCCAGCTGGCAGGCCCCTCACAGGCGACGGGACCACACAGCCGGTGGACCCTACGGACGACAAGACGGCTCGAAGGGTGGGACCCCCTGGTCAGCTGGAGAGGGTGCCAGCCGGGTCCCTCCACCCATGTACCTTAGAATACATTATAAAGCCGGGGGTTGGCCTATAAATCCCCCCGTGCCCCCATGCAATGGGGATGAACAATCATTCGCTCACACCCACATAGATCTCTCCTCTCGTTCCATCCTTAGCGACAGAGGAAGACGAGCCGGCTGCTCCTTCTTCTTCCTCTAGACACAGCTTTAGGAGCATCCCTCTAAACCCAACTATCCATCCAACTAGATCAAGCATGACTAGGGGTATTACCTCCCACGGAGGGCCTTGAACCTGGGTACATCGTGTGTCACCACCGCTTGTGCCCAATCTCGCACCCGGAGCCCGTCCGCGTCCTCCGGCCCCAACCACCTACGATAAGCCTACCCATGGCATCTGTCATGAGAAAATGACGACAGTTGGTGCCCATCGTGGGGCCGTACACGGCGCAGGCCGGATTCACTCTTCGGGCGGGACCCCTCGCCATTCCTCGCTGCCACCACATGTCCAGGGGAAACCGCAGGCTCATGGGGCTTGCTCCAGCACGCCCTATAGGCGACTCCATCGGCCTCACGACCGATATCGACGCGCTCACCAAGCGCTTCGGCAGGCTCAGCCTCGCCGAGGCTCCGGCCGCTAACGAGTATCCTAGGCAGGTGCTCATCTACGTTGATCCGCCCACGGCTGTGGGCGCACTTGTTGCCACCCAGTCCATCGGCTCCCCCGATCGTGTGGGGGCAATGGACATCATCTCCTCCACCTCCTCCGGACGTGCACGGGCCGTGGCTGACGCAGTCGCGGCCCGTGTCGGCACCTCTGACCTGCTCGGGACGGCCCTTCGGGGCTTGAGCACACCTATCGCCCCGACGGCTAACCCCGACGCCTCCGCGATTGACCTCGAGGCGATTCGCCGCGTCCTGTTCGAGGACTCCACCGCCCTCGCGGCCACGTGGCACCACATGAAGGCTGGCCAGCGGGAGTACGCTTCCGCCTACGGTCTCAGCCCGGCTGGCACCGAGCCCAGCCGGCGTGGGGCTGTGCACGACCGCGGCCGCGTGGTTGCCGAAATCCTAGGCGGCAAGATGCCTGTCTACGACACCCCCGTAGCCAACCTGCAGGCCCTCAAGGTAGCCTATGAGGACTTGGCTACCTTGGAGGGTGAAGAATGTGCCGCCCACGAGTGTCACATCAAGGAGATCATTGACGCCACTAACGCGCAGCAGCATCTGCTCCCGTCATGCAGCGCCGCCTCTAGAAGCCCCCGACTTGAGCACGAGGGTATGGGGACTGCGTGCCGTCAGCCGGCTCATCACTCCTCTTCCCCTCACGTCTCCGGCTACCGGGCCGAAACAAACAACCCCAGGCCCTCTCAGCTACCGGGGAGCAAGCAACCGGCTGTTAACAGCAAGCGCACCAACGACCCGCCTCGCAGCAGCCGCCACCACGAAGCGCCGGCAGCCGGCTTAGCCGTGGGCACACGCCGCCCCCACGGCGCAAGCCGGAACGGTCGGTTCCGCCCGTCATCCGCCCCGAGATCTCGGCCCGGATCGGGCCGCGTGTCCCTCACAGCGGGAACGATGCCTGCAACCGCATCGACCACCTCGCACAGTCAGCCCTCCTCGAACAGGAGGGCATGATTGGCCTGGCTTCACACTCCCTCGAGACATCCCGAAGTATAACAGGGCCGCCAAGCCTGAGGACTGGTTGATCGACTACACCACCGCCGTCGGCATTGCCAGGGGGAACAAGCGCGTATCCGTTTGCTACGCTCCCCTCATGCTGATCGGCTCGGCCCGCACCTGGCTCAACAGCCTGGCAGCCGGCAACATCAACACTTGGACGAACTTCGAGGAGGACTTCGTCCGCAACTTCACCGGCACCTACAAGCGGCCTGGCCACCCCCATGAAACCGCCATGTGCGTTCAGGAGCTGGACGAGTCCCTATGCGACTACCTTACTCGGTGGACCGAGCTCTGCAACTCCTGCGAGGGGGTGCACGAGGTGCAAGCCGTGTAGTACTTCATTGAAGGCTACCAAGAAGACACCCCCCTCAAGCACAAGCTTCTATGCTCTAAGCCGACCATGCTTGCCGAGCTCATGACCAAGGCGGACCAATACGGCACGGCTGATTCTGCCATCCAGGTCAAGACGACCCTGCCCGCCAAGAAAACAACAACGTCGGCAGCGTCCCGGCCGACTGCCGCGAACCAGCAGCCGCAGAACAACAAACGCAAGAACGACCAGCCGGATCCCCGCTACGGAAGCCGGCAGGGCAACACCATTGAGGAGTAGGAGCCGGCTGTCCAGCCTTCCAGCCAGCGCCAGCAGAATGCCAAGGCTGCCTGGCAGCCGAAGCTCACCTTTGAGAAGATGCTCGACCTCCCTTGCAAGAACCACTCAGGGGACAAATCCTCTACGCACACGCTCTGATAGTGCAGCTTCTTACGACGATTGGCTTGGGGGGAGGGCCTTTCGGCTCCTCCTGTGCCGCCTGCTTGCACGTCGTCCGCAGCCCCAGCTGCCGCTCTGGCGCCGGCTCCGGCTCTGGCCCAGAATGACGGTCGTCTGATCAACCAGTTCCCTAACCAGGATGGTTGTTACGTCATCTTCACTAGTGAAGAGTCGAACAAACACGCTCAACGCCGGCTCCATCGTGAGGTGAACGCCACCATCCGACAACTCCCCAGGTCATGCACTGGTCAGAGAAGCCGGTCACCTGGAACCGGGCGGATCATCCCGCGATAATGACAAGTCCCGGTAGCTACGCCCTGGTCCTCGACCCCATCATCACCATCGAGAAGCACACCTGCCGCTTCTCACGGGTGCTGGTTGGTGGTGGCAGTAGCTTCAACATCCTGTACCTCGACACGATGCACAAGCTGGGGCTGAAGATAGAAGACATATAGGCGAGCCGGACAGTCTTCCATGGCATCGTGCCTGGAAAGTCCTGCTCCCTTGTCGGCAAGATCATCGGCCCTTCGCCCGACGCCGTCGCCCCCTCCACCTCCTGCCGCTCCGGCACAATGATCACGACGAATGGCGCCTCCACCTACATGGCCGCCACCTCTGATGTCGCCTCCAGGGCCACCGGGACCTCCAGCACGATGACTCGGGGCAGCTCGGCCGCGGGCGGTGTCATCTACGGTACCTCCGGCTAGGTCGCCTCGAGGGCCGGCTCCACTGCCTCCACCCTCACTCGGGCTGCTTCCTCCGCGGATTGAGGCGCAGGCGGCTCCATGGCCGCCCCTCGCGGATCACTCGATGGGGGCCTTGACAGGCGGGTCGATTCCGTCGCTGAGTCCAATGCCCGCATGGGGTCCGCGGACCTCCTCCGCCTCCCGCCTCTCGAAGTCCTGGAATGCAAGGCCCCGCCTCGCGTTCTGAACTTTGAGGCTCGCAGCTATGCAAGCCTTCTCTTCTCCTCCCGCTAGGTGGCCGCGTGTTCGCGGGCCAGCCGGCTAGAGGCATCCATCAGGTCCCTTGCCGGCTCCCCCTCATGGAGCTCGATGGGGTCCCTACAGCGCACAAAGGCTGGTCACCTACCGGCTCGTGACCCAGAAGAAAACACACACAAAACACGAAAAAGGGACTTACCCGATGACGAGGGGCAAGGCCCGCTTGGCATGTGCCGGCGGCTTCCGCGTGGCCACCTTCACCCGCTTTGGGACTCATGGCGGGGCCGTCGGCCCCTCCTGAGATGGCCTCTTCGCACGGTCGGCAGCTCCGGCCGCCGGGGCTTGAGCCGGCCGCTCCTCGCTCCGCCGACCCTGAAGTGCTGAGGGAGAAGGCTCGTTTAGAATCATTATGTCATCATCATCATCATCGTCCCTGATCGTGTTGGCAAGAGGGAACTCACCGGCTCTGCAAGGCTCCCCGGCTGCACCGGACCTTCTGGCTCTACTCGGGTCGCCGACTTGCGTGTCTGACGGCTCGTCGACTCCTCCCGAGGAGTCCATCCCCTCTTCTAGCAGGCCTCCCCGCTCGTAGTCTTCGGAATCAGAGTGGTCACACTCCGCCTTGAAGACTTTGGGGTGTGGTCTGTCTGGCGTGTTCTGTCGCACCAATAGCTGCGGTCAGCACGGCGAAGTAAGGTCCGCTGCCGGCTACTAACTGGAAAGAATCAAACAAAAAGAAGGGCCGGCTCATCGAAGACTTACCAGGGGAGGACGGTTGATGCGGTCGTATGGATCCATGCCAAATGTCCATGAAGCAGGCATCAGCTTGAAAGTTGTGAGGGCGTTCACCCGCATCGCTACCTGAGCCAGCGTTAGGTCGACAGTCGACAGCCGGCAGGAGTGCCGACGGCCGGACATGTCACAGATCCGGTGCGAACTCAGCTGGAGAAGCAACACCCGGCGAGAGATAAAGGCCAGCACCATATCGGCGGTGACCAATCCCTCAGAGCTCTTCAGCTGCGCGAGCCAGCCAAGCTTCGCCAGAGCCACGTTGTGCGGGGCGGTCCCCATCCAGTTCAACTGGGTGGACTACGCATCGATGAACGGCGGTAGCCGGATGAAGTCCAGATTTGGGTTGGCGTTCTTCACGTAGAAGAACGTCCGGTGCCACCCCTTGATGGACTTGATGAGAGAGAAGGGCGGGAAGCACGTGATGCCACGGCAGCACACCATCGTGCCCCCACAAGCACTGCTCTTCAGTGCCTTAAGGTAGAAGAGGGCGTTGAAGAAGTAGTGGAATGGAAGGACCCCGAGATACCCCTCGCACATCATCACGAAGCCGGCAAGGTAAAGAATCACGTTGGGGCCGAGGTGGTGTGGTTGGAGGTCGAAGGTATCTAGGAGCAGGTAGAAGAAGTGGCTCACCGGGAGCACGAAGCCACGGGAGAAATGCCAGAGGAACATGATGTGTTCCCCCGGCTACGACGCTGGCACCACCTCGTCACCCGGCGCGCGAGCGACCACCCGCTCCGTCGCCGGCAGCATGCGCATGTGGCGGAGCTCCACAATGTCTGCATCCGTAAGGATGGAACCAGCCCAGATTCCTCCGCATCCGTCGGCCATTGCGGCGACAGGGCGGCGTGCGGGCATGGTTGCGGGTTCGGGCGCGGTGTTGCACGAGGAGAGCGGGGAAGATGAAGAAGGCTAGAATGTGAGGCAGCAAGGGGGCGAGTGGGATGCGGGTACCTCCGCCCCCTATCCTTCCTTCCCTTTTATAGGGGAGGCCAAGACCGGGGGAAACTCTGCGCGCGCGTGGGTGGCCCCGGGCCGTAATGGCCGCTTTGGGGCACAGAGGATCCTGGCCTGCGCCCCGAGACCTATTGGGCTATGCCCTGGGCCCAGCAAGCTAGGCCCAGGCCGACGTCCCGTCTCCCCACGTGCGCGGGGACCACCGCATCATTACTCGCCGTATGGCACGCGGAGGACCGACTCGGGTCCCGGGGTGATGCGCCGGTGAATGAGGCGTAGGGTCCAATGGCCGACCCGGCTGGACCGTTGGCTTCGCGCCAAAGGAAGATACCGCTGGTGGGAAGCGGCCGGCTCCCCTCTGTCTGCCGGACGTAGGCCCCCACCGGGTTCGGGGACTACTGACAGGGTTATTACCCTTAGGTAGGCCAAAGCAACGTGGTTCTGCCCCCTTCCGCTTCAAAGAAAAACTACGTGACCAGCTGCCCACGGCCGGCTAGGGGCCGACTGGCTCGAGCTACCGCCGGCTGGCGACACGGACGGCTGGGCATGCAGCTGACTTGACCCCCGGCCGGCTGCGCGCGGCCGACTGCTTCCGACCGCCTCCTCCATTGACCCCGGGGGAGGCATGCAACGTCTCGTCCCTCTATGTGCGGGTACGACGACACGACATGACCCCCATGATGGGCGCCCCTGTGGCCACAGTGGCCGCTGACGCACGGGAGCGCGTGGCTACTGTCCGGCCATCTAGGCCGCTGACCTTGGCAAGCACGACCGGGCAGGGAAATAGTGCCGGCACGCCCTCGCCCACTCGATTACCTACCCCAGCATGGCTACATTGCAGCTGGCCGTACCGGAGACTTTAGACGGCTGGCACTAGATGATGCATTATGGGCGACCCGTCCCGTGGTAGGTGGGCTAGGGCCAATCGCAGAGCCGACTGGCGGGCCCCTCACAGGCGATGGGACCATGCAGCCGGTGGACACTAAGAACGACGATACGTCTCGAAGGGCGGGACCCCCTGGTCAGCCGGAGAGGCTGCCAGCCGGGTCCCTCCACCCCTGTACCTTAGAATACATTATAAAGCTGGGGGGTTGTCCTATAAAGCCCCTCGAACCCCCATGCAACAGGGACAAACGATCAATCGCACACACCCACATAGAGCTCTCCTATTGTTCCATCCTTAGCGATACAGGAAGACAAGCCGGCTGCTCCTTCTTCTTCCTCTAGACACAGCTCTAGGAGCATCCGTGTAAACGCAACTATCCAGCCAACTAGATCAAGCAGGACTAGGGGTATTACCTCCCACGGAGGGCCCTGAACCTGGGTACATTGTGTGTCACCACTGCTTGTTCCCAATCTTGCACCCGAAGCCCATCAGCGTCCTCCGGCCACAACCACGTACGAGAAGCCTACCCATGGCATCTGTCATGAGAAAACGACGACATACGTCATACTGGGTACGTTCCTCGTCAACTCAACCCCAGCAATAGTACTGTTTGATTGTGGAGCTTCGCATTCTTTTGTCACCCAAAAGTTTGCATTAGAGAGTGGCATGAAACGTAAACCCCTGGGTAGTCATATGTTGATACAAACCCCGGGATCAGTGATGAAGTCTAGGATAGGTTGTAATGGAGTGGAGACTAAGATCAATGCGGTCGACTTCCTAGCAGACCTTATAGGCCTAGATTCACCAGGTTTGCACGTCATCCTTGGCATGAATTGGTTGACCAAGCACCAAGGCTTGTTAGACTGTGCCAAGAGGATTGTCATCATGACCAATAGCCAAGGAGTGGAAGTCAAGAATGTTCCCAACCCTGTCTCCACTCAAGCCCCTCGGGATAACTATCTATCGGGAATTGAGTTGGATCAAGTGCCAGTGCTATGTGAATACCAGATGTGTTTCCTGATGAGCTGCCTGGAATGCCTCCTGCTCGTGACATTTAGTTCATCATTGAGCTTATTCCCGGATCAAGGCCCATCTATAAGAAGGCCTACATGATGGGATCCGAAGAGTTGGCTGAATTGAAGAACCAATTGACAGAGTAGCTTAGAAAAGGATTCATTCACCCGAGTGCCTCTCCTTGGGGATCACCCATTCTATTTGTGTCAAAGAGGGATGGGACTATAAGACTCTGTGTCGATTACCGTTCTCGCAATGAAGTCACAATGAAGAACAAATACCCACTCCCCAAGATTGAAGACCTATTCGATCAGTTGAACGGAGCCAAGGTGTTCTCCAAGATCGACCTCAGATCTGGGTACTATCAGCTAAATATTAGACCCCAAGACATTCCGAAGATGACATTTGTAACCCGATATGGCCTGTATGAATACACGGTCATGTCGTTTCGGTTGACCAAGGCCCCTACCTACTTCATGTACCTCATGAATAAAGTCTTCATGGAGTACTTGGACAAGTTAGTTGTCGTCTTCATTGATGGCATCCTCATGTTCTCCAAGTCTTGAGAAGAGCATGAGCAACACTTGAGATTGGTCCTAGACAAGCTTCGAGAACACCAGCTTTACGCCAAATTCAGCAAGTGTGAATTCTGGCTGCATGAAGTTGGATTCTTGGGTCATGTGTTGACTGCAGAAGGATTATCAGTGGATCCTGCAAAGATTGAAGCCGTGACTGACTGGCAATCCCCAACCACCATGAAGGAAGTCAGGAGCTTCCTCGGACTCGCAGGATATTACCCCAAGTTTGTGGAAGTGTTCTCGAGTATTGCTCGACCCATGACCCAGCTTTTGAAGAAGGACAAGAAGTTCGAATGGACAGCTAAGTGCGAGGAAAGCTTCCCCCAGTTTTGGCCACCCCCAATATTCACAAGGAGTTTGTGATATATTGTGATTCATCAAGAACCGGGCTTGGAGGTGTTCTGACGCAAGAAGGCAGAGTTGTAGCATATCTATCCAGACAGCTACGACCTCATGAAGAGAACTGCGCTACTCATGATCTCGAGTTGGCAGTCGTAGTTCATGCCTTGAAGACATGGCGACATTACCTTCTGGGAAAGCGTTGTGAGATATCCATAAACCACATGAGTTTGAAGTATATTTTCACCCAAAGGGAATTGAACATGAGGCAGCAAAGATGGCTGGAGTTGATCAAGGATTATGACCTCAGAGTTCAATACCAACCCGGAAAGGCCAACGTGGTAGCAGATGCCTTAAGTAGAAAGGCTTTTTCCTTGAATGCTATGATTAAGGAAAGGCTACCTGCCCTGTATGAAGAGCTTGAAAGCTTCGGCTTGGAACTAGTTGCACCTGGATTCCTCGCCAACCTCGAAGCAAAGATGTTAGTGCATCTAGTGCCCCTTAGTGATTTTGGTGTATTGAAGACTTATAGGTTAAGGAACTAATTTTTTTGTGAGTGTACAGAGGATCTATAAGTCGATGAGGAGTTTCATATATTCAGAGATTACCGACACCTAAAAATGTATGTCTTCAACTGAAGACTTTGGTGAAGGCTTTGGTGAAGACTTTGTTGAAGACCTTGGTATTCCTTGAAGACTTTGAAAATGAAGAAATTGGTGTGACCTTGAAGATATGAACGAGGACTATGAAGCGTGAAGACTTTTGTTTTCATAGTTTCATTTTCTTTCTTTGAGTCATAGGAAACACCGTACCATTAAAGGGGGCCAAGGTAATACTAAGGAAAGTTTCCAACTGATGCTGAACTCAAAATCCTCAACCTATCCAATCCTTCGAGTGAAGCCTTTGGAAATCTCTTGCAGTTCAGTCAAGTTCTTCAGTAATAGAGACAATGTTCTTCTGGTCTCTGATGAAATTGATTTGACTTATGAGTTAGGATTTCGCCAGTGCGAATTGCCTACAAGTGAGGAACATGATAAGCCTGAGGACTTTCAAAGTTCGAAATTTCAACCGTTGCCTTGCTTAGTGCCAGCTGTCCCCAATCATAACATCCACATAACGGTCATATCATTGGGGGCATTTATGTCTTATCATGTCAGGTTGCACCCTGCCTATAAATATCCACCACCCACAAGCACTAGATGGTTGGCTGCTCCGAGAGAGAACTGACACTTGTCATTTGAGAGCAACCCATCCTCCGAGGACTTTGAGAGAAAATCATCAGTGAGGAAAAACCCAAATCCAAACCACCAAACCCAAAGTGATTGAGCATCACTGAAGAGATTCCTGTGTGGAATCGACTCTTGTTACCTTTGAGGACTGTGCATCCTCCAGACGGTTAGGCGTGATGGTCTAGTGCATCCTGCAGTCAATTGGGGATCACGAAGTGAACTTGTTTTAGAGCATCTAGCAGTAAATTGTGGATCGCCGGGTGACCAGTTTGTGAGGGTTTTGGAAGTATACCCTGAAGACTTACCACGAGTGTTGGGCGAGGACTGTGTGACCTTATCTCAAGGAGAATACGGTAAGGACTATGTCCTAGGACTATGTGTCTTTTGGTTTAAATACCAGGACGCTCCAAACCATATGTATGACTGTCACAACAGTTGGAACTAGGTCATCAAATCATTGTCTTCATCGAGCTACCTGGTTGTATTTCCTCAACCCCTCTATTCCTCGTATACTTGTTGATGAAATTGATCGTTGCTGTTTGAAGAATTTGACTGAAGACTTTCACAATTTCCTCATCTCAAATTCTTCAAGTTACCTTGTTCATCACTGCTTACCGTGTATCATGCTACCTGTAATTTGTGCATGTTCATTTCATCATCATGACTATGTTGTTGCTATGTTCGTCATGCACTTGAGTACTTAATCTGCTACTAGTTACTCGTCACATTTCAAATTCCTCAAGTTGAAATTCCTCAAGTGATGAATTTGTAAAAATTGTCTATTCACCCCCTCTAGTCGATATAACGCACTTTCAATTGGTATCAGAGCAAGGTACTCCCTTGTTCTGTGTGATTTTGGTTTAACCACCTAGAGTTCTAGTTATGTCGATTGTAGGTATGATCATGGTTTCCGCGGGATGTCCTACCTTCGATGGGACGGACTACCCCTACTGGAAGAACCAGATGCGCATGCATCTTGAAGCTATTGACAACGATCTCTGGTACGTTGTGGAAAATGGTGTTCCCTCTGTTACTCCCACGGTCAACGCTGCTGATGTGAAGAGATTCAAGCAACTCGATTGTCAAGCGAAGAATATCACCTGTGGCCATCTGAGAAAAGGTCAGTAGGGCAGAGTGAGTGCTTTGGAGTCTGCTAAGCTTATCTGGGATAGGCTGTCCAAAGTCAACAAAGGTGTTTCCACTCAACGTGACTCTCGTGTTGATGTTCTTCGCAATCTCTTCAACCACTTCAAGAGACTCGACAATGAAAAATGTCCAGCAAACTTTTGATCATCTCACTGATATCTCCAATGAGCTTCAAGCACTGGGTGCCACCGATATCACTAACCATGAAGTGGTGAAGAAACTGCTAAGATCTCTTGCCTCCTCATTCGATCCTCTAGCTTTGATGATCCAAGAACGTCGAGACTACAAGTCACTTGATCCTGCTGATATTCTTGAGAGACTCAATACTCATGAATTCCAACAAGCTGAGAAGAGAGACCTCTATGGGCCAAGCTATGGGAGATCTTGTGCTCTGAAGGCAAAGGCAATTTCCTCATCCGAAGAAGAAGATTCTGACAGTAGCCATGATGATCCTGAAGAACTAAGTCAGGAGCTAGCAATGCTCGTGAGGAAATTATAGAAGTTCTCAAGGAGAGGTGGATTTGGAAAGTCATCAAAGAATGGTTTGAGGAAATCAGATTCCAATGATGACTACAAGAAAAGAACACGTCATCGTTGCAAGAAGCCTGGTCACTTTATCTCTGACTGTCCTCTTTGGGAAAAAGATTCAAAGAAGAAGAAGAAATACAAGGATGATAGTTCTGATGACTCGAAGAAAAAGAAGAGATCTTCAAAGTCCTCATGTGCAAAGTCCTCATCTTCAAAGTCCTCAAAGCACAAGAAGAATGGTTCCAGAAAGGCTCGAGCAGTCATTGGCAAGGAAATTGATTCTAAAGAAGAATATGAAGAATATGAAGAAGAAGAAGAATCTAAGGTGGAATCTGAATCTGGTGTCGCTAGCCTTGCACTTGCTACTGCTTTTGTCAGCGATTCCATCTTCAACAATGAAGAAAATGACTACTCCAACGACTCTGACGCCAGCAATGATGATTACGCTCCCACCTATTGCTTCATGGCAAAAGGCTCAAAGGTACAGAAACATCATTCCTAATCTGAATCAAGTGAAGATGAATATTATGAATATGTGAAACCTAGCTATGCTAAACTTGTTAAACTTGCCACTAAGCAACAAAGTGCAATTGAAAAGCTTCAGAAAATGCTAGACAAAAGTGATGATCTGTTGAACGATGAAGTGGACCGTGTTGGAAATATGCCCTAGAGGCAATAACAAATTAGTTATTATCATATTTCCTTGTTCATGATAATCATTTATTATCCATGCTATAATTGTGTTAATCAAAAACTTAGATACATGTGTGGATACATAGACAACACCATGTCCCTAGTATGCCTCTAGTAGACTAGCTCGTTGATCAAAAGATGGTTAAGGTTTCCTAGCCATGGACATGAGATGTCATTTGATAACAGGATCACATCATTAAGAGAATGATGTGATGGACAAGACCCAAACTACAAACGTAGCATATGATCGTGTCAGTTTATTGCTACTGTTTTCTGCATGTCAAGTATATGATCCTATGACCATGAGATCATGCAACTCACAGACATCGGAGGAGTGCCTTGTGTGTATCAAACGTCGCAACATAACTGGGTGACTATAAAGGTGCTCTATAGGTATCTCCGAGGTGTCTGTTGGGTTGGCATGGATCAAGACTGGAATTTGTTACTCCATTTGACGGAGAGGTATCTCAGGGCCCACTCGGTAATACAACATCACAACAAGCCTTGCAAGCAATGTGACTAAATGTTAGCCACGGGATCTTGTATTACGGAACGAGTAAAGAGACTTGCCGGCAACGAGGTTGAACTAGGTATGGAGATACCGACGATCGAATCTCGGGCAAGTAACATACCGAAGAACAAAGGGAATGTTATACGGGATTGACTGAATCATTGACATAGAGGTTCGAGCGATAAAGATGTTTGTAGAATATGTAGGAACCAATATGGTCATCTAGGCCCTGCTATTGGTTATTGACCGTAGAGGTGTCTCGGTCATGTCTACATAGTTCTCAAACCCGCAGGGTCTGCACACTTAAGGTTTGGTGACGTTTCGGTAGTATAGAGTTATGTATGGTGGTCACCTAAGTTTGTTCGTAGTCCCGGATGAGATCCTGGACGTCACGAGGAGCTCCGGAATGGTCTGGAGGTAAAGATTGATATATTGGAAGTCCCATTTTGGTCGCCGGAAAAGTTTCGGGCTAATCGGTAATGTACCGGGAGACCACCGGGAGGGGTATTTCGACCCAAGAGGCTTGATGGGCTGTGGGAGAGTAAATACCAGCCTTTTGTGGGCTGGTGGAAGTCCCACACAAGGCCCATGCGGCTGGGAGAAAAATCCCAAAGGGAAAAAGGTGGAAAAAGGCCAAAAAAAGGAGGAATCCTAGTCCTACTAGGATTCGAGGAGGAGTCCTCCTCTCCTCCCCACTTTGGCAGCCAAGACTCCTTCTTCTCCTCCTATATATACTAGAGGATTTTAGGGTTTTGGCATAGAATTTTCAGCCACGTGCTACCCGTTCCTCTAGTGCATAGTTTCTCCTCTAGATCGGTTTTCTGCAGTGCTTAGGCGAAGCCCTGCCGGAATAACTACACCACCATCGCCGCAGCGCCGTCACGATGCCGGAGAACTCTTCTATCTCTCTGCTCCCTCTTGCTGGATCAAGAAGGCAAAGATCGTCATCAAGTTGGACGTGTGCTGAACGCGGAGGTGCCGTCCGTTCGGCGCTATATCGGAAGGACCGTGATCAAGATTGCGAGACGGATCGTGACGAGATTGCGGGACGGATCGTGATGAGATCACGGGATGGATCGCGATGAGTTCGCGGGATGGATCTTGGTTGTATCGCGGGACGGATCGTGATGAGATCGCGGGACGCTTGGCAATTTGGATCGCGAAGACGTTCGACTACACCAACCGCGTTTCTTAACGCTTCCCGCTTAGCGATCTACAAGGGTACATAGATCCACTCTCCCTCTCATAGATGCTCATCACCATGGATAGATCTGCATGTGCGTAGGAATTTTTTTGTTTCCCATGCAACGTTCCCCAACAGTGGCATCATGAGCTAGGTCTATGTGTTGATGAGATCTCGAGTAGAACACAAAAGGTTTGTGGGCGTTGATGCTTAGATTGCTTCCTCCCTTGGTCGGATTTTGGTTCAGCGGTATTGTGAGATGAAGTGGCCTGGACCAACATTACTCGTACGCTTACGAGAGACCGGTTCCCTCGCCCGCAACTTGTTGCATAGATGGCTTGCGGGTGCCAGTTTCTCTCACTTTAGTTGGATCGGATTCGACAAAGGCGGTCCTTGAGAAGGTTGAAAAGCAACTAGTGTATCACTGTTGTGGTTTTTGCGTAGATGAGAATTGTTCTTGCTAGACACCCATAGCAGCCACGTAAAACGTGCAACAACAATTAGGGGACGTCTAACTTGTTTTTGCAGGGTTTGTTGTGATGTGATATGGCCAATTACATGATGTGATATATGTTATGTATGAGATGATCATGTGATGTAGAGATTATCACGACTTGCATGTCGATGAGTACGGCAACCGGCAGGAGCCATAGGGTTGTCCTTAATTACTGTATGACCTGCGTGTCAATTATTGAGCGCTATGTAATGCTTTACTTTATCGCTAAACGGTAGCAATAGTAGTAGAAGCATGTTGGGCGCGACAACCCCAATGGTGACACATTGATGGAGATCAAGATGATGAAGATCATGGTGTCATGCCGGTGACGATGGAGATCATGCCGGTGCTTTCAAGATGGAGATCAAAACCACAAGTTCATGGCCATATCATGTCACTTATGAATTGCATGTGATGTTAATCCTTTTATGCACCTTGTTTTGCTTAGTACGACGGTAGCATTATAAGGTGATCCCTCACTTAAATTTCAAGATAAAACTATGTTCTCCCCGAGTGTGCACCGTTGCGAAAGTTCATCGTGTTGAGACACCATGTGATGATCGGGTGTGATAGACTCTACGTTCACATACAACGGCTGCAAGCCAGTGTTGCACATGCAGAACACTCGGGTTAAACTTGATGAGCCTAGCATGTACAGACATGGCCTCGGAACACAAGAGACCGAAAGGTCGAACATGAGTCATATAGTAGATATGATCAACATGATGATGTTCACCATTGTAACCACCTCAACTCACGTGATGATCGGACTTGAGTTGGTGAATTTGGATCATGTATCACTCGAATGACCGGAGGGATGTCAATTTGAGTGGGAGTTCTTAAGTAATATAATTAATTGAACTCATTACCATGAACATAGTCAGTAGTGTCTTTGCAAACTGTGTTGTAGATTACTAGCTCACGCTGTAGCTCCCTTGTATTTTTATATGTTCCTAGAGAAATAGAGTTGAAAGATGATGGCAGCTATATTGCGGACTGGCTTCGTGATCTGAGGATTGTCCTCGTTGCTGCACAGAAGGCTTATGTCCTTAATGCACCGCTCGGTGCGCCAACCCCTCTAGCGTCGTCTGTAGATGTTGTGTACATCTGACAGGCACGTTCTCATGACTACTTCATAGTTTACTGTGTCATGCATTACGACTTAGAATTGAGGCTCCGAAACGTTTTGAACGTCACAGAACATATGAGATGTTCTAAGAGCTGAAATTAGGATCTCAGGCTCATGCCCGTGTTGGGAGATATGAGATCTCCAACAAGATTATTTGCCTGCAAGATGAAAGAGAATAGCTCAATCGTTGAGCATGTGCTCATATTGTCTGGGTTCTACAATCGCTTGAATCGAGTGGGAGTTGATCTTCCAGATATGATAGTAATTGATATAGTTCTCCAAGTCACTGTCACTAAGCTACTAGAACTTGGTGATGAACTATAAAATACCAGGGATAGAAATAATGATCCCTGAGCTGTTCATGATGTTTGACACCGCGAAGGTAGAAATCAATAAGGAGCATCAAGTGTTGATGGTTAGTCAAACTGCTAGTTTCGAGAAGGGCAGGATCAAGGAGGGAAACTTCATGGATAGCATGTCAGTTGTTGCTCCAGTGAAGCAACCCAAGGTTGAACCCAGACCCGAGACTAAGTGCTTTGATTATGAGGAGAGCGGTCGCTGAAGCGGAACAACCCTAGATACTTGGTAGATAAGAAGGCTGGCAAAGTCGACAGAAGTATATTTTATATATGTGTTATTGATGTGTACCTTGCTAGTACTCCTAGTAGCACCTAGGTATTGGATACCGGTTCGGTTGTTAAATGTTAGTAACTCGAAATAAAAGCTATGGAATAAACGGAGAACTAGCTAAGTGTGAGGTGAGGATGTGTGTTGGAAATGTTTCCAAGGTTGATGTGATCAACATCGCACGCTCTCTCTACCTTCGAGATTAGTGACGAACCTAAATAAATGTTATTGGGTGTTTTTTTGCGTTGAGCATGAACGTGATTAGATCATGTTCATTGCAACATGGTTATTCATTTAAGTTAGAGAATAATGGTTATTCTGTTTACATGAATAATACCTTCAATGGTCATGCACCCAGTAAGAATGGTTTGTTGAAACTTGATCGTAGTAATACACATGTTCATAACATTGATGCCAAAAAGATACAAAGTTAATAATGATAGTACCACATACTTGTGGCACTGCCGCTAAATGTCATATTGGTATAAAGCGCATGAAGAAACTCCATGCTGATGGAACTTTGGACTCATTTGATTTCGAATCTGTTGAGACATGCTAACCATGCCTCTTGGTCAAGATGACTAAGGACCCCGTTTTCCATTTTGATGAAGCGGGCAAGTGATTTATTGGAAATGATACAGGTTGATGTATGCAATCCAATGAGTCTTGTAGCGTGCGGTGGATATCGTTACTTTCTTACCTTCACTGATGATTTGAGTAGATATAGTGTATATTTACTTAATGAAACCCAAGTCTGAATCGTTTCAAAGGTTCGAGCTAATTCAGAGTGAAGTTTAAGATCATCGTGACAAGAAGATAAAAATGTCTGCGATATGATCGTGGAGGTAAATATCTGAGTTACGAGTTTGGCATACAACTTTAGACAATGTGAAAATTGTTTCACTACTCACGCCACCTGGAACACCATAGTGTGATGGTGTGTACGAACGTCATAGTCGTGCTCTATTGGATATGGTGCGGGTTATGATGTCTCTTGTCGTTTTACTACTATAGTTTTGGGGTTATGCATTAGAGACAACTACATTCACTTTAATTAGGGCACCATCTAAATCCGTTGAGATGACACCCTGTGAATTATGGTTTGATAGAAACCTAAGCTGTCATTTCTTAATGTTTGGGGCTACGACGCTTGTGTGGAAAATGTTTTCACCTAATAAGCTCGAACCCAAAGCGGACAAATGCATCTTCATAGAATACCCTAAAGAACAATTGGGTATACCTTCTATCTCGGATCCAAGTGCAAAGTGTTTGTTGCTAAAAATGGGTCCTTTCTCGAGAAAGAGTTTCTCTCGAAAGAATTCAGTGGGAGGAAGATAGAACTTGATGAGGTTGTTAAACCTTTGTTCAACCAGAGAGTAGCGCAGCGCAGGAAGATGTTTATGTGAAGCCTACGTTAGTTGAATAGGAAGTTAATGATGATGATCATGAAACTTCAGGATCAAGTTACTATCGAACTTCTTAGGTCGACAAGGATGTGTACTGCTCCTGAGTGGTACGACTACCCTGTCTTGGAGGTCATGTTGTTGGACAATGATGAACCTACAAGCTATGGAGAAGCGATGATGGGCCCGTATTCTGACGAATGGTTAGAGGCCATGAAATCCGAGAAAGGATCCATGTATGAAAACCAAGTATAGACTTTGGTAGACTTGCTCATTCGACGGTAGGTCGTCGAGTACAAATGGACCTTTGAGATGAAGACAGACGCTGATGGTAAATGTCACCATTTATAAAGCTCGACTTGTTGCAAAGAAGTTTACGACAAGTTCAATAAGTTGACTGCGATGAGACTTTCTCACTCGTAGCGATGCTAAAGTCTGTTGGAATTATGTTTGTAGTTGCTGCATTTTTCAATTATGAAATCTCGCAGATGGATGACAAAACATTGTTTCCTTAACACGTTACTTAAGGAAAGGTTGTATGTGATACAACCAGAAGGTTTTGTTAGTCCTAAGGATGCTAAAAGGTGAGCAAGCTTGATTGATCCTTCTATGGACTAAAGCAAGCATCTCAGAGTTGTAATATACACTTTCATGAGGTGATCAAAGTTTTTGAGTCTATACAAAGTTTATGAGAAACTTGTATTTGCAATAAAGTGAGTGGGAGCACTATAGATTTTCTGATAAGTATATGTGGTTGACATATTGTTGATCGGAAATAATGTAGAATTTCTGGAAGGCATAAACGGTTGTTTGAAAAGTGTTTTTCAAAGGAAGACCTGGATAAAGCTACCTAATTGTTAAGCATCAAGATCTATAGAGATAGATCAAGATGCTTGATGAGACTTTCAATGAGTACATACCTTGACAATATTTTGAAATAGTTCAAAATGGATCAGTCAGAGAAAGAGTTCTCACCTGATTTGTAAGGTGTGAAGTTGAGTGAGACTCAAAGCTCAACCACGGCACAAGAAAGAGAAAGGACGAACGTCGTCCCCTATGCCTTAGCCATAGGCTCTATAAAGTATTCCATGCTGTGTACCGCACCTGTGTGTGCCTTACCATGAGTCCGTCAAGGGGTACAAGAGTGAACCAGGAGTGGATCACTGGAAAGCGGTCAAGATTATCCTTAGTAACTCAAAGACTAAGGAGATGTTTCTCGGTTATGGAGGTGATAAAGAGTTCGTCGTAAAGAATTACATCGATGCAAGCTTTAACACCCATCTAGATGACTCGTAGTAGCAATCTGGATACATATAGTGGAGCAGCCGTTTGGAATAGTACCAAGTGGAGTGTGGTAGTAGTGTTTACGGTTTGACATAGAGATTTGCAAAGTACACACAGATCTGAATGTCGCAGACCCGTTGACTATAAGACCTCTCTCACATGCAAAGCATGTTCGAGCCCCAAAACTCATTGGGTGTTAGATTCATAACAATGCGAATCACATAGTGATGTGAACTAGATTATTGACTCTAGTGCAAGTGGGAGACTGTTGGAAATATGCCCTAGAGGCAATAATAAATTAGTTATTATCATATTTCCTTGTTCATGATAATCGTTTATTATCCATGCTATAATTGTGTTGATCGGAAACTCAGATACATGTGTGGATACATAGACAACACCATGTCCCTAGTATGCCTCTAGTAGACTAGCTCGTTGATCAAAAGATGGTTAAGGTTTCCTAGCCATGGATATGAGATGTCATTTGATAACAGGATCACATCATTAGGAGAATGATGTGATGGACAAGACCCAAACTACAAACGTAGCATATGATCATGTCAATTTATTGCTACTGTTTTCTGCATGTCAAGTATATGATCCTATGACCATGAGATCATGCAACTCACAGACATCGGAGGAGTGCCTTGTGTGTATCAAACGTCGCAACGTAACTGGGTGACTATAAAGGTGCTCTACAGGTATCTCCGAGGGTGTCTGTTGGGTTGGCATGGATCAAGACTGGAATTTGTTACTCCATTTGACGGAGAGGTATCTCAGAGCCCACTCGGTAATACAACATCACAACAAGCCTTGCAAGCAATGTGACTAAATTTTATCCACGGGATCTTGTATTATGGAACGAGTAAAGAGACTTGCCGGTAACAGGGTTGAACTAGGTATGGAGATACCGACAATCGAATCTCGGGCAAGTAACATACCGAAGAACAAAGGGAACGTTATACGGGATTGACTGGATCCTTGACATAGAGGTTCGACCGATAAAGATCTTCGTAGAATATGTAGGAACCAATATGGTCATCCAGGGCCTGCTATTGGTTATTGACCGTAGAGGTGTCTCGGTCATGTCTAGATAGTTCTCGAACCCGCAGGGTCTGCACACTTAAGGTACGGTGACGTTTCGGTAGTATAGAATTATGTATGGTGGTGACCGAAGGTTCTTCGGAGTCCCAGATGAGATCCTGGACGTCACGAGGAGCTCCGGAATGGTCTGGAGGTAAAGATTGATATATAGGAAGTCCCATTTTGGTCGCCGGAAAAGTTTCGGGCTAATCAGTAATGTACCGGGAGTGCCGGTAGTGTACCAGGAGACCACCGGGAGGGGTATTTCGACCCAAGAGGCTTCATGGGCTGTGGGATAGTAAATACCATCCTTTTGTGGGCTGGTGGAAGTCCCACACAAGGCCCATGCGGCTGGGAGAAAAAGCCCAAAGGGAAAAAGGTGGAAGAAGGCCAAAAAAAAAGGAGGAATCCTAGTCCTGCTAGGATTGGAGGAGGAGTCCTCCTCTCCTCCCCACTTTGGTCGACGCAAGGGCTGGATTTTTGGCAGCCAAGACTCCTCCTCCTCTCCTCCTATATATACTAGAGGATTTTAGGGTTTTGGCACAGAATTTTCAGCCACGTGTTACCCGTTCCTCTAGTGCATAGTTTCTCCTCTAGATCGGTTTTCTGCAGTGCTTAGGCGAAGCCCTGCCGGAATAACTCCAACACCATCGCTACAACGCCGTCACACTGCCGGAGAACTCTTCTACCTCTAACCATTCGCGGAGATCGTCATCAAGTTGTACGTGTGCTGAACACGGAGGTGTCGTCCGTTCGGCGCTAGATCGGAAGGACCGTGATCAAGATTGCGAGACAGATCGTGACAAGGTCGCGAGACGGATCGTGATGAGATCACGGGACGGATCGCGATGAGTTCGCGGGATGTATCATGATTGGATCGCGGGACAGATCATGATGAGATCGTGGGATGCTCGGCAATTTGGATCGCGAAGACATTCGACTACACCAACCGGGTTTCTTAATGCTTCCCGCTTAGCGATCTACAAGGGTACGTAGATCCACTCTCCCTCTCGTAGATGCTCATCACCATGGATAGATCTGCGTGTGTGTAGGAATTTTTTTGATTCCCATGCAACGTTCCCCAACAGATCGGGCGCAAACTCTGACTGATGATCTCAAAAGTCTTCAGACAAAGTATGATAACCTTAAGAGTCATCATATTGCTATCTTAGCCGATCATGAGAAGCTTTCTTATGAATTTCTTGAAAGAAAGCGAGATCTTGAGAAACTAAGGGTGTCACATGAGGATCTCCAAAGGGAAAACAATTCCTTACTGGCTCAACAGATCAGTACCGCTCAGGAAGAATTTGTTCCACCTTGTTTGAAATGCATCGAACGTGAAACTGCTAATTCTTCACCTGAATGTTCAAATGCTTCTATTGCTGCAAATTCTTCAACTATCCTAGTGGTCTCAAATTCTTCATCTGAGGATACCACAAGTATCACTAATGAAAATGCAGGGTTGAAGGAATTGTATGTGACAGGCATGTACAAAAGTCTCAAATGGCATCAAACCCTTTGCAATGTCCGCAAAAAGAAGATTCTGAACAGGAACCCTAGGAAAGAGGGTGTTGCCATTGTGAGGAAACTCAACATTGATGGATCCTACTGGACACCTAAGCAGTACCCCAAAACCTCATGGGTTGCTGGGAAAGGACCCCCTGTAGATCCATCCACTTTATCTGGCTTTACTTGTGAAACTTCATATTCCCCTGATGAGTCACTTGACTCCAACTACAAGTTCTTCAAAAATCAGAAAGGTGAAGTATTTTCTAGATTTGTTGGAACTAACTACTGGAACGGTTCACCCATGAAGAAAATTTGGGTTCCCAAGAGCTATCTACAAAATCTTCAAGTGAATGTCCTCACGTCACCACTCATGAAGAACAGGAACCCCAGATCAAATTCCTCATATGGACCAAAGTCTTCACTTGGACCAAATTCCTCAAATGGTCAAAAATATCATTCTCGTGCTAATACCTCTGTTTCGCAGGGAAAATCTAAGAGTTTTGAATATGTGCATTATTCTTAAAATCATTATGTTCATAAGTCCTCGAAGAATTTCTCTACTTATTCATATGAGTACTCTAACCCTCACCTAGTCAAAGAAGCGCACTTGCTTCAATGCCTCCCTTCTCATATGGTGCTTTCAGAATGATGAATTCTGTGCCACCCCTCTAGATGTGGGTGGTGAAGAAATTGAACTAATCTCTTATGCAGAGTCAGGTCTCCATATGAACTTAAACATGTGATGAATTTTCTGGAGACATGAGGAAATGCTTGAAAGGACGCAAGCTAACCTTGTAGAAATGAATTCTCATTTCTCACGTCCTCACACGACTTGCTTACTATCTTGTGTGATGAAACTCTGTCTGATGAAATTGATGTCATATTGGTCACTCTGAAGCATATGAGTTTGTAAGTTGTACTAATTCATCTGTAGGATGATACTCCAAAAGCTACTGAGTGGGTCCTCAATAGTGGATGCACAAACCACATGACTGGTGACAAGAGTCTTCTGATGAATTTGCCACTTGCTCCATCTCATCTCAAGCATATCACCTACGCAGACAAAGGAAAAAAGAATGGTATTGGGTCTAGGTAAGGTTGCAATCTCAACGGATCGAACCATGGATAAGGTGATGCTTGTCGAATCCCTGGGGTCCAACCTTATGTCTGTCTCAATGCTTTGTGATCTTGATATGATTGTCGTATTTGGAAATATCTCTGTGTTGTCATCATGGAATCTGACAACTCCAAAGTCTTCGAAGGCTTTAGGATAGGAGACTTGTATATTATTGATTTCTCTACAGGTCCTCAGCCTGCCACATGCCTACTTGCAAAGTCCTCAGAAGGCTGGTTGTGGCATCAACAACTTGGACATGCTGGTATGAGGAACTTGCACACGCTCGTGAAGAAAAAGCACGTCATTGGCATTGAAGGTGTCAAATTCCTCAAGGACCACCTCTGTGATGCATGTGAGTCTGGGAATATGACCAGATCCAAGCATCCCTTGAAGACAATCATGACCACGACTCGACACTTTGAATTGCTTTACATGGATCTGTTTGGCCCCACTCATTACTCCACACTAACAAATTCTTCAAGTTTGTATGGCTTTATCATTGTTGATGATTACTCTCGTTACACTTGGGTGCATATTATTCAGTACAAGTCTGAAGTGCAAGATGTCTTAAGATGATTTGCTTCAAGGGTCTCCACCAACTTCGACATCAAGATCAAGCATATCAAGAGTGATAATGGGACTGAGTTCAAGAACACCAATCTTGATGAATATCTTGATGAACTTCGTATTACTCATGAGTTATCTTCTCCTTATACTCCACAACAGAACGGTGTCACAGAGCGCAAGAACATGACTCTTGTTGAGATGGCTCGCACCATGCTTGATGAATACAAGACTCCTCGTCGCTTCTGGCCTGAGGCAATTGATATTGCATGCCATATCATCAATATGGTATATCTTCACAAATTCTTCAAGAAGACTTCGTATGAACTTATGACTAGCAAGAAACCCAATGTAAGTTGTCTCAAAGTCTTCGGTGCAAAATGCTGGATTAGAGATCCTCACCATAGTTCTAAATTTGCACCGAAAGCACATTAAGGTTTTATGCTTAGTTATGGAAAGGACTCGCACACCTATAGAGTCTTCGACACCTACCACCACAAGGTTGTTGAAACTATAGATGTGTTGTTCAATGAAACTGATGGTTCGCAAAGAGAGCACCTGCCTTTTGTGTTAGATGAACAGTCTCCTGAGGAATCCATTAAGCTGAAGGCTACTGAAGACATCATACCCATTGAGGCAGTCATTCCAATGAATTAAGACATTCATGATGATACACCTGAAGAAAATGGTGCTGAAGAAAACCCTCAGCCACGTCACCCTGCTCATCCAAGAGCTGCATATGAAGTGCACATTGACAAAATCATCGATGACATCAATGCACCAGGTCCTCTCACTCGCTCAAAAGCTTCAAATTTGACTAACTGTTGTGGGCACTTTGCCTTTGTCTCTATCATAGAGCCCACCAAAGTTGATGAAGCATTCAAGGAGCCTGAGTGGATTCAAGCTATGCAAGAGGAATTGCATCAATTCAAGCTCAACAACGTGTGGGAACTTGTCAAGCGGCCAAATCCTCGCAAGCATAACATCATAGGTACCAAGTGGTGTTGGAAATATGCCCTAGAGGCAATAATAAAATGGTTATTATTATATTTCCTTGTTCATGATAATTGTCTATTGTTCAAGCTACAATATTATTAACCGGAAACCGTAATGCATGTGTGAATACATAGACCACAACATGTCCCTAGTGAGCCTCTAGTTGGCTAGCTTGTTGATCAATAGATGGTCACGGTTTCATGACCATGGACATTGGATGTCGTTGATAACGGGATCACATCATTAGGAGAATGATGTAATGGACAAGACCCAATCTTAAGCATAGCACAAGATCGTGTAGTTCGTCTGCTAAAGCTTTTCTAATGTCAAGTATTGTTTCCTTAGACCATGAGATTGTGCAACTCCCGATACCTTAGGAATACTTTGGGTGTGCCAAACGTCACAACGTAACTGGGTGGCTATAAAGGTACATTATAGGTATCCTCGAAAGTATCTGTTGGGTTGGCACGAATCGAGACTCGGATTTGTCACTCCGTGTGACGGAGAGGTATCTGTGGGCCCACTCGGTAAGACATCATGATAACAAGCTCAATGTGACTAAGGACTTAGCCACGGGATGATTTGTTACGGAACATGTAAAGAGACTTGCCGATAACGAGATTGAACAAGGTATAGGGATACCGACAATCGAATCTCGGGCAAGTATCATACCGGTAGACAAAGGGAATTGTATACGAGATTGATTGAATCCTCGACATCGTGGTTCATCTGATGAGATCATCATGGAGTATGTGGGAACCAACATGGGTATCCAGATCCCGCTGTTGGTTATTGGCTGGAGAGGTGTCTCGGTCATGTCTACATGCCTCCTGAACCCGTAGGGTCTACACACTTAAGATTCGATGACGCTACAGTTATAGGGAAATTGTGTATGGGGTTATAGAAGGTTGTTCGGAGTCTCGGATGAGATCCCAGATGTAACGAGGAGTTCTGGGATGGTCCGGAGGTAAAGATTCATATATGGGAAGTGAGGATTTGGTCACTGGAAGTGTTTTGGGCACCGCCGGTAATGTACCAAGACCACCGGAAGGGTTCCGAGGGTCCACCGGGAGAGGCCACAAGCCCCAGAAGGCTTCATGGGCCAAGAGTGGGAGGGAACCAGCCCCTAGGTGGACTTTTGTGCCTCCCACCCCAACCCAAGGCGCAACAAGGGTGGAGGGGGGCAAACCCTAGGCGTGGAGGGGCCCAAGGCCCACCATAGGGCGTCGCCCCTCCTCCCACCTTGGCTGCCGGCCCTCCCATCTAGAGCTGCCGCACCCTCTAGGGTGGGAACCCTAGATGCGGTGCCTCCTCCTCCTTCCCCCTATATATATGTGGTTTTTTTGGGGGCTACAACACACCAATATCTCTCCCTCGGTGCAGCCCTACCCTTCCTCCTCCTCGTCCTCCATAGCACATGGCGAAGTCCTGCCGGAGTACCACGCAACTCCACTGTCACCACGCCGTCGTGCTGCCGGAGCTCTCCCTCAACCTCTCCTTCCTCCTTGATGGATCAAGGCGTAGGAGACGCCACCGGGCGGCACGTGTGTTGAAGGCAGAGGCGTCGTTGTTCGGCGCTTAGATTGGATTCCACCGTGGTCTGAATCGCTGCGAGTACGACTCCACCAACCACGTTCTAGTAACGCTTCCACTTTGCGATCTTCAAAGGTATGAAGATGCACTTTCCCCACTCGTTGCTGATTTCTCCATAGATTGATCTTGGTGACACCTAGGATTTTTTTTATTTACTACTACGTCTCCCAACAGTGGTATCAGAGCTAGGTCTATGCGTAGAATCTATGCACGAGTAGAACAAAAGTTGTTGTGGGCATCGATTTTGTCAATTTGCTTGCCCTTACTAGTCTTATCTTGATTCGGCGGCATTGTGGGATGAAGCAACCCGGACCGACTTTACACGTACGCTTACGTGAGACTGGTTCCACCGCCTGACATGCACTTGTTGCATAAGGTGGCTAGCGGGTGTCTGTGTCACACCCTGTTTTTGTAGCACATTGTTATGTTTGGGTTTATAAAATTTGGAGTCAACTAAAACTTTTTCTATGTGCTTGTGCTTTCTTGCTATGTTGTTTGCTTGCTTGCTATGTTGTTTGCTTGCTTGCTATGTTGTTTGCTTGCTTGTTGATTGTGTTATATGGCACACCTAGATTCTATTCCACTTCATCCTCATCTTTCTTGTTCCAAACCTATTGCCCAATGATCAAGCCATGTGAATGGTGCCCAAAAATATTTTTATCAAATATTTTTTAACAAAAAATGATTTATTCAAATATGGTTTTCAAAACCCCCTAAAATGAGGGTTGCACTGCAAGTCCTCATATTAGGTGGATCCTTCCTTCCCAAAAGCTTTATTTCACACCCACTATATATAAGACTTCCCAAAACCACAAAATATTAATTTTAAAGAGTATTTTCATATTTTATTTAAAGGCTTTTTATTAAGTCTAGAAATGATTTTTCCTAGGGAAAAATTATTTAAAAAGCTTTGAAAATGTTTGAGGAAATTTAGAGAAACTCAGTGGACATATATTTTTCACATATGAGTTTCAACACAAGGGCATGATCAGATCATAGGCAAAACCCCTCAAAACCCTTTCTGTTCAAATCAAACTTTTGAAATATTTCTATAAGAAATATTCTCAATAAACTCCAGGAAAATTCCAGCAAGTCAACACTATCATGGGTGATGATCTTGCAAAGTTTCATCTCAATACAAGTTGGTTTGGTTCATCAAACCATCCCAAAACCATTCCTGTCCAGAATCAAATTTGAGCAACTTTGCATTGTGAAGTGTCTCCCCATGGCCTCAAACTTTGTGGGAATGCTCCAGTGGCCAAATAGTGATGATACACTAAGTGGTGCATCAAGGGTAAAAGCCTAGCATCATTGGATCTACAGAAATCTAATTCTGCTAATTTCTAGGGTTCATCAAATCTCCATTGTCAACATTTCCCCCTTGAGCTCAAACTTGGTGAATCCTCTCATTTTTACCTAGCCTTTCACCCTGGTAAGTGTCTCAGTAAGGTAGTAAAGTTTCCTTGCCCAAATCACTACCAAACACCTTCTGGTGAATTGGTAAAAACCATATTTTCCCCACCTTATCCTTTTACCCTTGGCCCCAGCTTCTTACCACAGCCTCTCGTAAGTGCCTTGCACCTCTAGTAACTCTCCCTCGCCAAGGCACCTCAAGTAAGTGGGGTAAATTCCTCATTTTACCCCCTGGACAGGAGTTTTTCCTCTCTCCCTCTCACTTTTTCTTCTCTCCTAAGGCATCCCGCAGCATCCAATGCCCTACCCTCTATTGTAAAAAACCCTAGATCCCCCTAGGCATAGCCGGCCATGCAGAAGACGCCGTTGGCATGCCATGGCATGCCAAACGCGTGCTCTAGAGGGTGCAATAGTGTCGACAGGCACTGTAGCCATCGCCCACTACATGGCTTTGGCAGCCTCCAGCCTCCCCCTCATGCCACTTGGTTCCCCTCGGCGTCCGCGCCACGCCACTCTGGTCGGCCCCTCCTCTCTCTCCCTCCTCTAGCCCCTCTCGCACACGCCGCGGCCGCGCGAACCGGCCAACCACGAGGCTCGCACGGGCACGCTCCCCCGCCCCTCTCTCCTCTCCCTTTGGTTGTGGGCGACGCCCAAGAACGCTACGGACCCCTTCTCTCCCTTCCCCGAGCCCTCCAGCAAGCGCCACGTCCTTGCCGGCGCACGGGTCCATGGTGGTCCGCCCCTCCCTCTATTTAAACCCCCGGGGCATATCTCTCCGCTCCTCTCGCCCCCTCTCATCCTCCATAGACCACCCCGAGCCCCCTTTGGAGCCCCCCAAGCACCAGTGCTCGAGATCGACCGAGGCACCACCGCGGTGGAGCTTCGTTGATCTTGGGACACACGCCCGCTCCGGCGCTCTCCTCTCCTCCTTTGAGCCCATAGCACACCCTGGCTTGTTTCCCCCTCTCCCCTGCTCCTTTTGAGGCAGGAAATGCGGGCTTCGACCCCCTCCCAAACCTCCTCCGCCATAGCCATCTCCCCGCCGGTGACTCCAGCCACTTCCGGCCACCCTTCCACCTCAAGAGGACCAGCGGGTTGACGCCGAGCCCGTGCCCGCCTCCAGATCCCCTCGCTGCGCCTCCCCTCGCCACCGGTGAGCTTTCCCCCTCCCTGTCTCGAGGTGGGAGAAGGACCTGACAGGTGGGGCCCACCTGTCGGCCTCTCTTCCTCCCTCCCGCGCTCTCTCTCTTCCCCCTTGTGTCGCTGATGACTGTGCCAGCTGGGCCGGCCCAGCCTCTGGCCGCCTTTGGCCCAGGTCCTAGTGGCCTTTTTCTTTCTTTTTTGTTTTCTATGGACTTTGCAAAAATCCCACAGAACCCAAAATAATTCCTATGACAATATTTCTTCCACCAAAATTCTTAGAGTATTCCATAGAATATATTAGTTCCATTTATAAAAATGTTTGAAGCTATTTTTAGTACTGTTTTATTTTAAAACCTATATTTAGGCACCTTTTTGCCTCTGTTATTTTTTTCTAAAATGTTTTTCACAACAAAACTCTAGGCGAATATTTTTAGTATGACATTTAGTATTTATTAGAGTAGGTTAACATTTTTGGTAGGAGATTGAGTGCTCTGTTTTGTGTGATTGCTTATTTTTATCGCGTTATTTTGCAACGATAGATTGCGCGGTTGACGAAGAAGTTGGACCTGAAGACTTCAAAGACCCCAGAGACTTTGTTGAGCCGGGCAAGCAGCCCTTTGACCATGTTAAGAAACTTTTTCATGCATGTCATATAGCACTTGTTGATTCGATGAAATGGTCATGATGAGGTGTTCCCCCTTCGGTGGGATACCTCCGTTACTTTTACCGTTGAGACTTGCATCGTGCATGACCCTACCACCTTATGAGGGTTGTGTGGGTGGGAGTAGTTAGGTTGCAAATAGATGCTACGCAAATGGGATGGGACTTATGCATAGTGATGGCAAGAAAGAAAATGATTTCACAGATTTTTCGAAAACCCCGTCGGGTGCCACTAATGCCGAGGGAGATGAGGATGAGATGGGTGACCACTTGAGAAAGAAGTGGTGTACCGGGGCAAGTGAGTCTTGTGGTTTTCAAAAACGGATTGGTGTAAGTTGCGAACATTATTCCAACCTTACATGTACAAACCATGATACCCCTTATGGTACGGGGCTTTGTTGATTACTATGGTTGGTTCTAGCAAGGAGCCCACAATAGTAGTGGCAAGAGTGAAGTGGTCACTCTTGAGACGGGGTCGTCCCTGAGAGGAAGGTCATGCACTGTCTTTACAAGCACCGGGCACACCGTTGCATGCCCTCATGGATGATACGAGTGATGTATATCACGAGGGATGGCACCAACGAGTGGACTCTTTGTTTAGTATCACCATGGGAAAGGTATTGTTTGGATGCTTACCTCGGGTATGTTATATACCGCAAGTCGTGGATGACACGGAAGTTCCCTGAGTCTTTGTGGGTAAAGTGTGCAACCTCCACTAGTGCAGAACAGGCCTATAGTCCCGGGCCGGATGGACCTTTAGTACCGGTTCCCCAACCGATACTAACGGGTCGGGACTGAAGGTCCAGACCTTTAGTACGGTTGGACCACGGACCGGTACTAAAGGCCCTCCACGTGGCTGCTTGCATGGACTGGTGGTGGAAGACCTTTAGTACCGGTTGGTGATACCAACCGGTACTAAGTCTTCTGTTTTTTTTGTTTTAGCTTTTAATTAGGTTTTAATATTCCTCTCTATTTTTTGTGTTTTCCATTCATTCATTTCAAATTTATTTTATGGTGCTACATACTGTAAACAGTACACAAGTTCATGCATATGTATATATGTAATATAATATACAATATCTCATACATAGTATATATATACAAATGGAATTACACATCCATATAAATTCGGGACTTATAATTAACTTAAGGCCCAAAACCCGGCTGGGACTAGCTAGCTACTGCTCCGGATGAAATCTCAGTTCTCTACTACTGATTTGCTGGCATTATTGAGGCGGCGGTAAGGAATAGTGCTCTCCATTTACATGAATGACATGTTAAAGAAGAAATGCCGCAAATTCCTCTTGAAGTGCTACAAAGCGTTTCTTGGGTGAGAGCTTCGACATCATCTCCCAAACCTAGAGTTGTCTTTCACGTGCTGCTCTGTGACGTATATGACTTTCGGTCTGGATGCAAATGTTATCACAGAGGAAATATCCACATAAATTTGTCCCCTGTGGGTGCTTCGCACACTTTGCAAAAGAATAGAATTGAATAAGATAATTAATAATCGAGGATGATAATGGTATTGAAAATAGAATTAATGAGATGCGCGGACCTAGTAGTACTACTTAATTACCTGCATCCTTTTCCACATCAGCTTCGGTTTCCATTGACGACCGTGATGGTTTTTTCTATCATCTTTTTCCAAACACTACCCGGCAAAGAAAAGAACGAAAGAGTTATCATTACTTTTGATATCAGGAAATAATGAAAGAAAGCGAGGTCGATAAAGATTGAAATTATCGTTCTATCATAAAATACAAGTCCACGTATGATTGTTCTGGTGTATCTAGTGAGTCGTACACTTGAACAAGTCCATTTGCGAGGATAATATATAGGAGGATATAGTGGTCTCTACACAGAAGTTTATATAATTAAGCAGGCATGCGCATATAACTCATCAACTACACTTGACAGCGAGCTAGTAAGCAAAAATAGAATTTGTAGTATACAAGAGAGTAAACACTCACCCCATGTTGTAAGGAAGTATTATAGTAGATTTGTTGGTATTCATTAATGCCTCTAGAAAATTTTCCAAGAGATCTTCTATGTCCTTGGCATAATGTTTTACCACATGACCATTAACGGTACTTGGGTCGATGAACCCAATGTCATCGATTCCCTCTTGTTTCAATTCCCACATCTTCAATCTGGATAATAGCGTAGAAAAGAACATATATAGTGAGGATAAGCCAATGAATGATATCTTAGCTAGAGACTTAAATTACTAAAGATATAAATCACTTACAGACAATAGCAACTGATGAGAGTTTTGTCGATAGAGTCCATGTGGTATAACTGGAAAAGTTCTGAGAATTCAAGACATATGTCACATGCATTGACGTAATGCTCTTTCCTTACTTTGACCATGACCGCCGTCTCCCCTCGCTTTGCCTCACGCATGTACCAATCATGCAACCATCGCATCGCAGTTGGTAGTTCCTTGTACTGCTCGGGTGTGACAAGTGGTTTTCCGACGGCATATTGCATTGCGTACTCAGTTGCATCGTACCCGCGGATTTCCTCGGTGCCAAGGATTTGGTCAAGAGTGAGACCTACAGCCTTTAGTACTTTGAGGTCGATTGGGTTGCCTTGCACGTCGACTGGTTGGATCGGTTGCTTGCTTGGATTGGTACTCACCTTGAGCGGAGAGATCGATTGCTCAGATTGTTCTCCGATCTGGGGAACTGTTTTCCTGCTAGTTGATGTCGTACTTCCCGACTTCTTCCTTGGGCTGGGCCGACTTCTCTGCTCACTTGCCTTCTGAATCTGTCGCTCATAGTCTGTCGGCATACGCTCGATATGTGCCGGGGGTCGATCAATAAAGTGTTCCATAAAGTGATCTTGGACTTCCCTGGGTATTACCTCCTTTGGCGGCATGGTCTTCTTCGCAAAAAAGGCTTTCACTTGGAGATCGCATTCAATTTTATTTTCCTCCAATGTCATGTCATAACGCAGCTTCCTTTTGGCCAGAGGCGCGGGTTTCTTCTTTGCTTTCTTCCGAAGAGGACTGCTGGTGGCATTCCTCTTTTGGGAGCCCTGCTGGCGGGACCGCTGCCGGGGTGGAGTCGGCTCACGTCGCGGAGATCGATATCGATGATGATATGGACTTGCATCGTGCTCCGTCCCGAGGTTGGGAGGACTGCTCATGGCGAGGTGGGGAGGACTGCTGGCGAGGTGGGACGCCTCTCGAGGTGGGGACGACTGTGGGGGAGCTCGAGGTGGGGAGGACTGCTAGCGAGGTTACTGCTGGCGAGGTGGGGAGGACTGTTGGCGAGGTGGGGAGGACTGCTAGCGAGGTTACTGCTGGCGAGGTGGGGAGGACTGCTGGAGAGGTGGGGAGGACTGCTGGTGCTGTGATGCCTCTGTCTAGGATTCCTTGCGCTGGACATCGATTCTCGGAGGAGCCGGTGGCCTAAGCGCCGAGTGTGGAAAGACGATGCAGTCCTTACTCCATAGAATGAGACCACGGCCGGCTTCTGCCAATGTGGACTCCTCGTCACCTCTAGGGATGTCAACCAATAGTTCATCATATCCCAGCTCTATTGCATCCACCGCGACACGAGCATACCTAGCTTGAACCGGATTGCAATGCCAGAGAACATTAGGTGTATTTGATAAAGCATAGCCCGTCGTGACCCGCACGGGTATGTTCTTCATTTTCTGGATTAGCTCACAAGATGTCTTCTCGGTGATATGATCCACGAGGGTGTGACCCAGCGGTGCCCCCATAGAACCCATGCTGCTTTTCTGCATTGTAGATGGGACGAGTTCTTCCCCTGCCTCCTGCTGTGGAGTTTCCCTTTGCTGGGTCAGTACCTATATCTGCAGCTGCTGCTGCTCGTACTTCTGTTCCAACTTTGAATGTCGGTCTGCTTCGACCTTCTTTTTTCTCGAATGGCTTTTATAACTGTCCTGCCATCCCGCAAACCCCTCGTACCATGGAACAACGCCCATGCCTCGTGTTCGTCCTCCATGTTCGGCATTCCCGAGGGCGCGTGTAAGCTCGTCGTTCTCTCTATCGAGGTGAAACCGTCCTTCTTGGGTATCTTTTATTGCTTGAATCAACTCATCTGATGCATGCTTCAGACTGGCCAGAACAATAATCTTCCCTATGGCTGGGTCCAACTTTCCGCCATGCGCAAAAAACCAATTCACGCACCTCTTGGGCTAGTTGAAGGTTACTGGAGTGATCCCTTCAGCAAGCATCTTATTCTCTAATGCATCCCACTTAGGAATGGCTGACTTGTATCCACCTGTCCCTAGTTTATGGTGATACTTTTTTTCTCAGCATTTATCTTATTCTTTGTGGACTTCTCTATAGCAGCTATCGATGTCTTGTACTCGATAAATGCGTCCCAGTGATCCCTTACCTTCTCGTATATTCCTTTGAATTCGGGTGCCTTCTTGCCTCTAGCATTGTACTTAGTCCATAATCTTTTCTGCCAAGTCTGGAATGCGCCGGCCATCTTATGGAGAGCAAACTCCTTGACTTTGTTCCTTTGACGCTCCGAGAGAGAATCTGGTAGGGTGAAATGCTCCATGAGCTCTCGCCAAAGGGCATCTTTAATTCTTGTATCGACATAGTTCACTCCTGGTTTTGGTTCCTTTGGCTGAATCCATTCATGCATTGTGATTAGGACTTTGTCCCTAACAACCACTCCGCATTGACGCACAAATGTCTTGGCATTGGCTTCAGGGTGAGTCGGTTCGCCATTATGTTTGAAAGCATCAAGATTGAGCTTTACGTTGCTGTCCAATATTTTGGCGGCGCCTCATACATTTCTACTAGATTGGCTCGATCCGGAGGGCTGATAATTAAAATAAGAAAGATTTGTTAATATATATATATATATAAATACAAATCAATTAGTACACATGTAATGATCACCAGAGGCTAATGGATGTTTATATACCTCGCCGAACATTGTTGGTTGTTCCGGATTTTGGAACATAAGTTGTTCTTCCTCGGTCTCACATCCATCACCGTGATCATTAAGATATTGTGAGCCATCATCATGATCATGTGATGATTCACCTCGAAGGTCCGCTGGGTTTTCGGAGGAGCATATCATGTCGAAGATGTCCTGTTCATGAGCTCTACCGGTATTGTCCATAGCTTAATAACTAGTCCATAATAATATAGATAAAACAAATTAGTATTTAAATTAGCATGCATTCAAGAAGCAAAATAACTGATAGTTAATTAATAATGCATCATCGAATACATATATAGTATAGTTCTTAGAAAAGATCTCATCTGCATAATCTTGGATAATTTTCAATACATCGGCTAATCTCCATCAATCTAGCTAATACATCATAATAATACATCATAATAGTAGCTAGCTAATATATCGATCTAGCTAGAACCCTAGTGCCCGGCGGATATCGGGGCGGGCGGTGGACACCCAAAGAGAAGGAACCATCACAGGAACATAGCTGCAGTGAGATCCTTGAAGAATCTGCCAAGTATTGTCGGACCTGGCCTCCAAAGCTGCCATGTAGCGATGGATGTGCTCATTCTCCTTGTTGACATGGTACTGTACCACCTCCGTGGGGGACTCAAGCCTCTGAAAACTCCGTATCCCATGCGGCCGCCAACACAGAACCTCCGGGTCGACGACGGGGTGGCTCCTCACCAAGCTACGCTGCCCGGAAGGCAGCACCTCCCACTACCAGCCCGACGGAGCCCAGTCCCTAACAGGGCCCCTCGGCTCAAGCAAGTGACCTCCTCCGGCGACTCGACGACAAGGATGCGGGATCGGCATCGTCGACGTCGAGAAGAAACACTTAATTACGAAAACAAATTAAATAAAACTTAGCAAAATTAACACTTAACAAAATTAACACTTAGCAAAATTAACACTTAGCATCTAGCAAAATCAAGAATTATGACACGCTTTGGATCCTAATGCGTGTGTGACTATCGGTCTGTCAAGACTTTCCTTAAATAACTCTCACATATCTCATGGTGTGTTGGTGCGCACTCTCTCACATTGATACGGTGGTGTATATATGTTGGTGGACACTCTCTCGCAGTAATAGGTTCGACCGGCGGTGATGGACGCTTCCCCTCTCCTCTTCTTGCACAATATATCAATGAGTATATCGCAAAGAAGAGGAGAAAGAGGAAGCGCCCCCCACGACAACAGTCGGGATTCCTCCATCAAGAACACACATGAAACCCTAAACTAAATTAGGATCGACGACAGACCGAAAGTCACACACGCATTAGGATCCAACTAAATTAAACCTAAAACCAAACTAAACATAAAGTAAATTAAACCTAAACTAAACATAAACTAACACATATCCTAATAACCTGACAACCTAACTAACTAACTAACTAAATAGGGGTGTTGTGTCGTAGTCGGGGTCGGGTATCGGGGGTGTCGTGTTGGGGTGTCGGGGTCGTCGAGGGACCCTAGATACCCTAGCATCTACACACTAGTCCGACGATCATCGGGGCGATCGTCGAGGAGAGGGGTCGGCTGGGAGATCTCACCTAGCCTTCTGACCCGGAGGTGGTGTCGGCGACAGGCTCGGGGCAGCGGCAATGGGATCACGGAGCGGCGGCCGGAGTGAGCGGGCCGGCAGCGATGGGACCGGCGACGAGGGGCGGTGTCCGGTTAGGCGAGGGCGACCGCGGCGAGGGCAACAGCGGCGGTGGTGAGGGCGACGGCGGCGAGGGGCGGCGTCCGGGTAGGCGAGGGCAACCGCGGCGAGGGCGATGGCGGCGCGACCGACAGCGGCGAGGGCGAGGGCGGTGGTGGTGCGACGGCGGCGGTGGTGAGGGCAACGACAATGGCACGGTGGTGGTGCGACGGCGGCGAGGGGCGGCGTCCGGTTAGGCGAGGGCGACCGCGGCGAGGGCGATGGGGGTGAAGGCGACGGTGGCGACAGCGACGGCGGCGCGACCGACGGCGGTGAGGTCGACGGTGGTGGTGGTGTGACGCTGGCGGTGATGAGGGCGACGGCAATGGCGCGGTGGTGGTGCGACGGCGGCGAGGGCGACAACGGTGAGAGCGACAACGGCGAGGTCGACGGCGGCAAGGGCAACGACGACGAGGGCGACCGTGGCGAGCGCGACGGCGGCGAGGGCAACGGTGGCGAGGGCGATGGCGTCAAGGGCGACGACGGCGAGAGCGACGACGGCGAGGGCGATTTCGGGAGCCTGACAGCGCAAGTTGGAGCTCTCCCGGTGCGTGGCTCGGCCCAGGACGACGAAGTGCTCAATTTATATGAGGCACCCCTTTAGTACCTGTGCGTGACTAGCACCGGTACTAAAGACCCTCTAGTACCGGTGCGTGCCACGCACCGGTACTAAAGGTCCTCCCAACAGAGCGCGGGGCGGTGGACCTTTAGTACCGGTGTGTGACTAGCACCGGTACTAAAGACCCTTTAGTACCGGTGCTAGCCACGCGCCGGTACTAAAGGTCCTCCCAACAGAGCGCGGGGGCGGTGGACCTTTAGTACCGGTGCGTGGCACGCACGGGTACTAAAGGGTCTTTAGTACCGGTGCTAGTCACGCACTGGTACTAAAGGTGGTTTTTAATTAAATATTAGTTATTATTTTCAGAAAAAATCCCATAAACTTTAGAAAATCATAGAAAAAAATGTAGGACTCCAATGGAAATAAATAATATATTAAAAAATATCAGAAAAATATAAAGAATCTGTTTATGGCATTTCCATGCATATTTGAACAACTTCAACTGCTGTATAAGATAATTTGATTAAATTTGAAATATTCATATCTCGAGTTTGAAAAGCAGTACAAATGAACTCTGAAAAGGTTGTAACTTGGCATGACGTCATAATTTCACCCGCATAGAAACTTCTAGAGAGTTGATAGGGTTATGGCAAAAACTAGATGCACTTCGTGTACAAATTGGACAGTCTCATAAGAAGTATGAGGGTTTTGGACGAAAACTCATCTCTTACAATGGGATTTCAATTTTAATAACATATTTAACTCCATACTTTTTGTGTGTTCAATATGCACCATTCAAAGGCACATCATCAATTTTCAACCCTTTCTGACTTCATTTGATATTTTTCATGCATTTAATGATTTTTTTGAGCTAAATGACCCTGAATTTGAAAAGCAGTACAAATGAACACTCAAAAGGTTGTAACTTGGCATGACATCATAATTTCACCCACATAGCAACATCTAGAAAGTTGAGAGGGCTACCGCAAAAACTGGATGCACTTCGTGTACAAATTGGACAATCTCATAAGACGTATGAGGGTTCCGGACGAAAACTCATCTATTACAAAGGGATTTCATTTTTAATAACTTATTTTAACTCCATACTTTTTGTGTGTTCAATATGCACCATTCAAAGGCACATCATCAATTTTCAACCCTTTCTGACTTCATTTGATATTTTTCATGCATTTAATGATTTGTTTTGAGCTAAATGACCCTGAATTTGAAAAGCAGTACAAATGAACTCTGAAAAGGTTGTAGCTTGGCATGACATCATAATTTCACCCACATAGCAACTTCTAGAGAGTTGAGAGGGTTACGGCAAAAACTGGATGCACTTCGTGTACAAATTGGACAATCTCATAAGAAGTATGAGGGTTTCGGACGAAAACTCATCTATTACAAAGGGATTTCATTTTTAATAACTTATTTAAATCCATACTTTTTGTGTTTTCAATATGCACCATTCAAAGGCACATCATCAATTTCCAACCCTTTCTGACTTTTTGATATTTTTCATGCATTTAATGATTTATTTTGAGCTAAATGACCCTGAATTTGAAAAGCAGTACAAATGAACTCTGAAAAGGTTGTAACTTGGCATGACATCATAATTTCACCCACATAGCAACTTCTAGAGATTTGAGAGGGTTACGGCTAAAACTGGATGCACTTCGTGTACAAATTGGACAATCTCATAAGAAGTATGAGGGTTTGGGACGAAAACTCATCTATTACAAAGGGATTTCATTTTTAATAACTTATTTTGACTCCATACTTTTTGTGTGTTCAATATGCACCATTCAAAGGCACATCATCAAGTTTCAACCCTTTCTGACTTCATTTGATATTTTTCATATATTTTATGATTTATTTTGAGCTAAATGACCCTGAATTTTAAAAGCAGTACAAATGAACTCTCAAAAGGTTGTAACTTGGCATGACATCATAATTTCACCCACATAGCAACTTATAGAGAGTTGAGAGGGTTACGGAAAAAACTGGATGCACTTCGTGTACAAACTGTTACAAAGATATACCATGCTAGTTAGGAAATGCATGCATGTCCTTCACATAAATATATAGAAAGTGATGACGGTGAAGCCGGTCACATCCCAGAGTGGGATCTCACGGTGTAAGACTTTTTCTGCGTGTTTGTCCCTTTCTTATGATTGTGCCGTAACCATGGATAATCTTCATCATTTAACATGATGCTTGGGTCAGTCTTCACTCTGAAGGGAGGGATTTCCTGAAACTTTTGATAATCTTCAGACATGTCTGTCTTGTCCTCCACTCCCACAATGTTTCTTTTCCCTGAAAGAACTATGTGGCGCTTTGGCTCATCGTATGATGTATTCGCTTCCTTATCTTTTTTTCTCCTTGGTTTGCTAGACATGTCCTTCACATAGAAAACCTGAGCCACATCATTGGCTAGGACGAATGAGTCATCTGTGTATCCAAGATTGTTGAGATCCACTGTTGTCATTCCGTACTGTGGGTCTACCTGTACCCCGCCTCTAGTATATTTGACCCATTTGCACCGAAACAAAGGGACCTTAAGATCAGGTCCATAGTCAAATTCCCATATCTCCTCTATGTAACCATAATATGTGTCTTCAAAGTTGGTTGCATCATAGCGGACACCACTGTTTTGGTTAGTGCTCTTCTTATCTTGGGCGATCGTATAAAATGTATTCCCATTTATCTCGTACCCTTTGAAAGTCGTTAAAGTCGAACTTGGTGTCTTGGCCAACCAGTACAGTTCATCTGGAACATCATTGTCATTGATGAGCTTTGTTTGCAACCAACTGGCAAAAGTATCCATGTGTTTACGTTCAATCGAGGGGTCAGACTGCTCCGGGTTCTTGGACCGTACAATATCATTGTGTTCCTCCATATATGGAGTCACCAAGGTGGAATTTTGTAGAACCGTGTAGTGTGCTTGAGTGAAAGAATGCCGGTCCATATTTATTGCTTCTTTCTTTCCTAATGTGCCTTCTCCACCCAGTCTCCCCTCATCCCACGATTCAGGACGACCAATCGGCTTAATGTCAGGAAAAAAGTCAACACAAAACTCAATAACCTCCTCTGTTCCATATCCCTTGGCGATGCTTCCTTGTGGCCTAGCACGGTTATGAACATATTTGTTTAAGACTCCCATGAACTTCTCGAAGGGGAACATATTGTGTAGAAATACAGGACCCAGAATGTTAATCTCTTCGACTAGGTGCACTAGAACGTGCGTCATAATATTGAAGAAGGATCGAGGGGACACCAACTCGAAACTGACAAGACAATGGACCAGGTCATTCTGTAACCTTGGTAGGATTTCTGGATCGATTACCTTCTGAGAAATTGCATTGAGGAATGCGCATAGCTTCACAATGGCTAATCGAACATTTTCCGGTAGAAGCCCCCTAAGTGTAACCGGAAGTAATTGCGTCATAATCATGAGACTTTAGATTTTGAAAATTTTCCTCTGTCATATTTATTATTCCCTTTATATTCGATGAGAAGCCAGACGGGACATTGATACTGAGCAGGCATTCAAAAAATATTTCCTTCTCTTCTTTCGTAAGAGCGTAGCTAGCAGGACCTTGATACTGCTTTGGAGGCATGCCGTCTTTTTCATTAATTCTTTGCTTGTCCTCCCGTGCCTCCGGTGTATGTTTTGTCTTTCCATAGATGCCCAAGAAGCCTAGCAGGTTCACACAAAGATTCTTCGTCACATGCATCACGTCGATTGCATTGCGGACCTCTAGGGATTTCCAATATTCAAGTTCCCAAAATATAGATTTCTTCTTCCACATGGGTGCGTGTCCGTTGGCGTCATTCAGAACAGATTGTCCGCCAGGACCCTTTCCAAAGATTACCTGCAAATCCTTGACCATATCAAATAATATTCACCAGTACGGAGGCCAGGCTTCTTCCGGTTATCTGTCTCACCTTTGAAATGGTTGCCTTTCTTTCTTAAGATATGCTTGATCGGTAGAAATCGACGATGTCGAGGTACATATTCTTCCTACATTTATCCAAATATATACTTTCAGTATCATCTAAATAGTGCGTGCATGCATTGTATCCCTTGTTTGTATGTCCTAAAACGTTACTAAGAGCAGGCCAATGATTGATGGTTACAAACAACAACGCTCGTAGGTCAATTTCCTTTTGTGTGTGCGCATCCCACACATGCACACCTGGTTTTTTCCACAACTGTAGAAGTTCATCAACTAGTGGCCTTAGGTAGACATCAATGTCGTTGCCGGGTTGCTTAAGGTCTTGAATGAGCACTGGCATCATAATGAACTTCCGCTTCATGCACAACCAAGGAGGAAGGTTGTAGATACATAGAGTCACGGGCCAAGTGCTATGACTGGAGCTCTGCTCGCCAAAAGGATTCATGCCGTATGTACTAAGACCAAACCATAAGTTCGTTGCGTCAGCTGCAAAGTCCTCGAACTCCCTCTCGATTTTTCTCCACTGCGACCCATCAACAGGTGCTCTCAACATCCCGTCTTTCTTACGTTCTTGTTTGTGCCATCGCAACAACTTGGCATGCTCCTTGTTTTGGAACAAACGTTTCAACCGTGGTATTATAGGAGCATACCACATCACCTTGGTAGGAACCCTCTTCCTGTGGCGGTCGCCCTCCACATCACCAGGGACATCGCGAGGGATCTTATAGCGCAGTGCACCGCATACCGGGCATGCATCCAAATTCTCGTACTCCTCATCGCGGTAGAGGATGCAGTCATTAGGGCATGCATTGATGTTCTGCACCTCTAATCCTAGAGGGCAGACAACCTTCTTTGCTTCGTACGTACTTTTAGGCAATTCGTTATCCTTTGGAAGCATCTTATTTATCATTACCAACAATTCTTGAAATCCCTTGTCAGTTACACCATTCTTCGCCTTCCATTGCAGCAATTCCAGCGTGGTACCCAACTTTTTCTGGTCATCTTCACAATTTGGATACAATAATTTCTTGTGATCCTCTAACATGCGTTTCAACTTCAACATCTCCTTATCATTTTCGCAGTTTCTCTTTGCATCAGCAATGACCTGACCCAAATCATCAGCGGGCTCATTTGATGCATCTTCTTTAGCTTCCCCCATTGATGCCTCTTCTTCAGCTTCCCCCATTGTTGTATCAGCGAAAGGATAGTTTTCATCATCCTCTTCTTCTTCATTGTCTTCCATTATAACCCCTCTTTCTCCATGCTTGGTCCAACAGCTATAGATGGACATGAAACCGGACTTCAATAGGTGGTAGTGAAGGGTTTTTGAGTTAGAGTAATTCCTATCATTCTTACAGTCACGACATGGACAACACATGAAACCATTCTACTTATTTATCTCAGCCAGACGAATAAAATCATGCAGGCCATTAAGAAACCCTGGACTTAGTCGGTCATCGTACATCCATTGCCGGCTCATGTTCACTACACAACATCGAAGTGACCAAATTAATACAACTTCATCATCACATTACAACCAAAAGTAGAGCTAGCAGTGACCAAATGTTATTACTGCAAATAATGGATACTTATAGTTCATACATATACATCTCATAAAACAACACCAACTATCTAAAACATGTGAATACAACAACAAATGCGATCATAATCGCAACTAAAGTAACAATTGAGCCAACATCATAATGATACCAAGCCTCTTTATCAATGGCATATTTTCTAATCTTTCTAAGCTTCAAGCGCATTCCAACCATCTTGTTCTTGTGATCATCAACGATATCGGCAACATGCAACTCCAATCCCATCTTCTCATCTTCAGTTCTTTTCAATTTTTCTTTCAAATGATCAATTTCTTTTTCAGCTTGTGTTAATTTCTCGAGCAGAATTGCATAGTCGGTTGGAATTTCTGGTTCAACTACTTCCTATAGATAAAAATATCTACGTCAATTTGGTGGCATAATTAATTGTCATAGACATTAGATGATATGTGAAATAGTTATAAAAGATAATTAACGACATACCACATCTGGATCATAGACTGGACGAGGGCCGACGTGGGCGGATACCATAACCATTACACTATAGATAACTAACAATAATACAAGTAAGTAAATTGTACACGCAACTATCTAAATCATACAAGTAATTTTTTTTAAAGATTTTAAGAAGAACAAGAGGCTCACCAAGGTGGCCGGTGCCGCGACGAGATGGTGCGGACGATGGACGGTGGTTAGGACGGCCGGGGATGGTGGGAAGGCACACCAAATAAACCACGCCTACACATATGCAACCTAACAAGTTAATTTGAGCTCAAATTGGATATAAATCAAATAAATTCCCACAAATCACATATCACATATCTTTGAGCATACCACAAGCTAATCTAGCAAGAGATGAAGGAGCAAAGTTGCTAACCTTTATGAACACTTGGATAGATGGGGTGCCTTTAAATCTTGACAAATCCTTGGCAAAATGGAGGATGAGCTTCGAGCAAGAAGAAGAACATGGGAAGGCACACCAAATAAACCACACCTACACATATGCAACCTAACAAGTTAATTCGAGCTCAAATTGGATATAAATCAAATAAACTCCCACAAATCACATATCACATATCTTTGAGCATACCACATGCTAATCTAGCAAGAGATGAAGGAGCAAAGTTGCTAACCTTTATGAACACTTGGATAGATGGGGTGCCTTTAAATCTTGACAAATCCTTGACAAAATGGAGGATGAGCTTCGAACAAGAAGAAGAACAGGGGAGAAAACAGAGCTCTTTCAATCGGCTGCGGACGGATGTATATGTAGGAAGTCTTTAGTACCGGCTGGTGTCACCAGCCGGTACTAAAGGTTGCCCTTTAGTACCGGCTGGTGACACCAACCGGTACTAAAGGTGCAAGAAGGGCCCATCTCTGACCAAAACCCTGCCACGCCCCCTTTAGTACCGGCTCGTGAGATGAACCGGTACTAAAGGTCCCTCACGAGAAGGTACTAAAGGTCGCCCTGCTCCTAGCTGTTGTAGCCGACACGAATCGGGACTAATACCATCTTTAGCACCGGTTCATGACCAGACCAGGACTAAATCTCAAGATGAAAGGTCTATTTTCTACTAGTGCTCTGCAGAGTGTAAAACTATTCGAATAGCCATGTCCACGGTTAAGGACAGTTGGATGACCGCTCTTCTGCTATGTCCCAATGTTTTCACAACGGGTGTGTGGGTGTGTTGGAGACACAGATGGTACTTGATCTAAGTCCAATGACTTAGCATGATGAATGAACACAAGGAGTTCAACCTCTACTTATGTTGGTATCTGTAACTTGTGCATATGTATATCTGCTAATTGTTGAAGCATGCTCACTAGTTACTTGATCATGACATTTGCATTCAAATTAGTTTTCCGCAAAATCACCCAGTTAGTGCTATATCATGCATCATTGTTACCTTGTTCCACAACTTGGGTTGCTTGCGAGTACATTCAAAGTACTCATTGGCTTGCCACTAGTTATTTAATTGGCCAGGCATGGAAGAACAGGAGTATGTTGAAGAGTTCATTGGAGACGAACATGCGAACTAGGATGCTTCCTAGTCAGCATGCCTATAGGTTAAGGCAGATGGCATGAGTTCACGCTCTTGACCAAGATTTCCGCTGCTTGTTCTAGTTTAAGTGTTTGGCCTGTGTGGCCCTATCTATGTAAGACTAAGACCCTCGGGGTCAGTATTTGTGTAAGACGATAAGTATGGATGTAACACTCTTGTTATTCAGCTTTTGTGTGTTCAGTGAGCATTGATCTCTGGGATCACTGTATAGGTTCATTCGGTGATCACGACTTTTGAGTCAGGATCCCACAGTCTGTCTCTCCCACTATAATTGGATTGGATTCGATGAAGAGGTTCCTTATGAAGGGTAAATAGAAATTGGCATATCACATTGTGGTTTTTGCGTAGGTAAGAAACGTTCTTGCTAGAAACCTATAGCAGCCACGTAAAAAAACTTGCAACAACAATTAGAGGATGTCTAACTTGTTCTTGAAGCATATGTCGTGTGATGTGATATGGCCAAAAGAATGTGATGTGATATATGTGATGTATGAGATTGATCATGTTTTTGTAATAGGATTCATGACTTGCAAGTCGATGAGTATGACAATCGGCAGCAGCCATAGGAGTTCTCTTAATTTATTGTATGACCTGCCGGTGACAATGATGATCATGGTGCCCCGAAGATGGAGACCAAAGGAGCAAGATGATATTGGCCATATGATGTCACTATATTGATTGCATGTGATGTTTATCAAGTTTACATTTTATTTGCTTAGAACGATGGTAGCTAAATAAGATGATCTCTCACTAAAATTTCAAGAAATGTGTTCCTCCTAACTGTGCACCGTTGCTAAGGATCGTTGTTCCGAATCACCACGTGATGATCGGGTGTGATAGGTTCTAAAATTCGCATACAATGGGTGTAATCCATATTTACACACGCAATACACTTAGATTGACTTGACGAGCCTAGCATGTACAGACATGGCCTCGAAACATGGGAGACCAAAAGGTCGAACATGAGTGGTATAGAAGATACGATCAACACGGAGATGTTCACCATTGATGACTAGTCCGTCTCACGTGATGATCGAACACGGGCTAGTTGATGTGGATCATGTGTCACTTGGATCACTAGAGAGATGTCTATCTAAGGGGGAGTTCATTACATAATCTGATTATGTGAACTTAATTATCATGAACTTAGTCTAAAATTGCATTTTCAATCTATATTGTAGATCCAATGGCCCACGCTATTGTTACCCTCAACTTCAACGCATTCCTAGAGAAAACCAATCTGAAAGACGATGGAAGCAACTATACGGACTGGGTCCATAGCTTGAGGATCATCCTCATAGCTTCCAAGAAATTATATGTCCTTGATGCACCACTAGGTGACGCACCCATTTTCCCAGCGACTCAAGACGTTATGAACGCCTGGCAGTCGTGTTGTGCTAATTACTCCCTCGTTCAATGCGGCATGCTATACAGTTTAGAATCAGGGCTCCAAAAGTGTTTCGAGCAACACAGAGCATATTAGATGTTCCAAGAGCTGAGAATGGTTTTCCAAGATCCTGCCTGGGTCGAGAGATATGATGTCTCCGACAAGTTCTTCAGTTGTAAGATGGAGGAGAATAGTTCTGTCAGCGAGCAGATACTCAAAATGTCTGGGTTGCACAACCGCTTGAATCAGCTGGGAGTTAATCTTCTGGATGACTCGGTTATTGACCGAATCCTCGAGTCACTCCCACCTAGCTACAAGAGCTTTGTGATGAACTAAAACATGCAAGGGAAGGAGAAGTCCATTCCTGAGTTGTACTCGATGCTGAAATCAGCGAAGGTCGAGATCAAAAAGGAGCATCAAGTGCTGATGGTCAATAAGACCACCAGTTTCAAGAAAGGCAAGGGTAAGAAGAACTTCAAGAAGGACGGCAAAGTAGTTGCCGCGCCCGGTAAGCAAGTTGGCGGGAAGAAGAACAAGAATGGACCCAAGCCAGAGACTGAGTGATTTTATTGCAAGGGTACCAGTCACTGGAAGCAGAACTGCCCCAAGTACTTAGCGGATAAGAAGAACGGCAATGTTAAAGGTATATGTGATATACTTGTTATTGATGTGTACCTTACCAGTGCTCATAGTAGCTCCTGTGTATTTTATACCGGTGCAATTGCTCACATTTGTAACTCCAAGCAGGAGCTTCAGAATAAGCGGAGACTAGAAAAGGACGAGGTGACGATGCGCGTCGGGAATGGTTCCAAGGTTGATGTGATCGGCGTCGGCACGCTACCTCTACATCTACCTTCAGGATTAGTTTTAAACCTCAATAATTTTTATTTAGTACCATCTTTGAGCATGAACATTGTATCTGGATCTCGTTTGATGTGAGATGGTTACTCATTTAAATCTGAGAATAATGGTTGTTCTATTTATATGAGAGAAATGTTTTATGGTCATGCCTCGCTGGTCAATGGTTTATTTTTGATGAATCTCGAACGTGATGTTACACATGTTCATAGTGTGAGTACAAAAAAGTGTAAGGTTGATAACGATAGTCTCACTTACATGTGGCACTGCTGCCTTGGTCATATTGGTGTCAAACGCATGAAGAAACTCCAAGCTGATGGACTTTTGGAGTCTCTTGATTTTGAAATTTGACATGTGCAAACCATGCCTCATGGGAAAGATGACCAAGACTCCGTTCTTCGGAACAATGGAGCAAGCAACTGACTTGTTGGAGATAATACATACCGATGTGTGCGGTCCAATGAGCATTGAGGCTCATGGTGGCTACCATTATGTTCTCACTCTCACTTATGACTTAAGCAGATATGGGTATGTCTACTTAATGAAACACAAGTCTGAAACCTTTGAAAAGTTCAAGGAATTTTAGAGTGAGGTAGAAAATCAACATGACAGGAAAATAAAGTGCCTACGATCTTCTCGTGGCGGAGAATATTTGAGTCACGAGTTTGGCACGCACCTAAGGAAATGTGGAATTGTTTCACAACTCACGCCGCTTGGCACCTCAGCGAAATGGTGTGTCTGAACGTCATAATCGCACTCTATTGGATATGGTGCGATCTATGATGTCTCTTACCGACTTACCGCTATCATTTTGGGGATATGCATTAGAGACTGCTACATTCACTTTAAATAGGGCACCATCTAAGTCCGCTGACACGACACCGTATGAATTATGGTTTGGAAAGAAACGTAAGCTATCGTTTGTGAAAGTTTGGGGATGCGATGCTTATGTCAATGAACTTCAATGTGAGAATCTCGAACCCAAAGAGGAAAAGTGCGTCTTCATAGGATACCCAAAAGAAACTATTGGGTATATCTTCTACCTCAGATCCAAAGGCAAAGTCTTTGTTGCCATGAATGGATCCTTTCTAGAGAAAGAGTTTCTCTTGAAATAAGTAAGTGGGAGGAAAATAGAACTTGATGAGGTAGTTGTACCTCCACTCGAACCGGAGAGTAGCGTAGCACGGGAAGTTGTTGCTGTGGAGCTTGCACCGGCTGGAGAGGAAGTTAATGATGATGATCATGAAACTTCAGATCAAGTTGCTATTGAACCTCAGAGGTCCACCAGGACACGTTCCACACCGGAGTGGTACGACAACCCTGTCCTAGAGATCATGTTGTTGGACAATGGTGAACCTTTGAACTATGAAGAAGTGATGGCGGGCCCGGATTCCAAGAAATGGCTTGAAGCCATGAAATCCGAGATAGGATCCATGTATGAGAACAAAGTATGGACTTTGGTGGACTTGCCCGATGATAAGCGAGCCATAGAAAATAAATGGATCTTTAAGAAGAAGACTGGTGCAGATGGTAATGTGACCGTCTATAAGGCTCGGCTTGTCTGTAAGGGTTATCGACAAGTTCAAGGAGTTGACTGCGATGAGACTTTCTCACCCGTAGCGATGGTGAAGTCCGTCGGAATCATGTTAGCAATTGCCGCATTTTATGATTATGAGATCTGGCAAATGGACGTCAAAACGGCATTCCTTAAGGTAGAATTGTATATGATGCAGCGGAAGGTTTTGTCGATCCTAAAGATGCGAACAAGGTATGCAAGCTCCAGCGCTCCATCTATGGGTTGGTGCAAGCATCTCGGAGTTGGAACATTCGCTTTAATGAGGTGATTAAAGCGTTTGGGTTTGTACAGGTTTATGGAGAACCCTGTATTTACAAGAAAGTGAGTGGGAGCTCTATAGCATTTCTTATACTGTATGTGGATGACATGCTGATAATGGGAACTCTGTAGGATTTCTCATATTATATGTGGATGACATATTGTTGATGGGAAATGATATAGAACTTTTGGAAAGCATAAAGGCCTACTTGAATAAGTGTTTTTCAATGAAGGACCTTGGAAAAGTTGCTTACATATTAGGCATCACGATCTATAGAGATAGATCGAAACGCCTCCTAGGTCTTTCACAAAGCACATACCTTGACAAGATATTGAAAAAATTCAATATGGATCAGTCCAAGAAGGGATTCTTGCTTGTGTTACAGGGTGTGAGATTGAGTACGACTCAATGTCTGACCACGGTAGAGGATAGACATAAGATGAGTGTCATCCCCTATGCTTCAGCCATAGGCTCTATTATGTATGCCATGCTATGTACTAGACCTGATGTGAACCTTGCCATAAGTTTGGTAGGGAGGTACCAAAGTGATCCTAGAGCAGAACACTATATAGCGGTCAAGAATATCCTGATGTACCTGAAAAGGACCAAGGACATGTTTCTCTTAGATGGAGGTGCCGAAGAGCTCGTCGTAAAGGGTTACGTCGATGCTAGCTTCGACACAGATCCGGATGACTCCAAGTCACAAACCGGATACATGCATATTTTGAACGGAGGGGCAGTCAGCTGGTGCAGCAGCAAGCAAAGCGTCGTGGCGGCATCTACATGTGAATCGAAGTACATAGCTGCTTCGGAAGCATCACAGGAAGGAATCTGGATGAAGGAGTTCATCACCGACCTAGGAGTGATTCCCAATGCGCCCAGCCCGATGACTCTACTTTGTGACAACACTGGAGCTATTGCCCTTGCCAAGGAGCCCAAGTTTCACAAGAAGACAAGACAGATCAAGCGCCGGTTCAACTCCATTCGTGGATATGTCCAGGATGGAGATATAGATATTTGTAGAGTACATACAGATCTGAATGTCGTAGATCCGTTGACTAAACCTCTCTCACGAGCAAAACATGATCAACAACAGAACTCTATGGGTGTTCGATACATCAGAATGTAACTAGATTATTGACTCTAGTGCAAGTGGGAGACTGTTGGAAATATGCCCTAGAGGCAATAATAAAATGGTTATTATTATATTTCCTTGTTCATGATAATTGTCCATTGTTCATGCTATAATTGTATTACTCGGAAACCATAATGCATGTTTGAATACATAGACCACAACATGTCCCTGGTGAGCCCCTAGTTGGCTAGCTTGTTGATCAATAGATGGTCATGGTTTCATGACCATGGACATTGGATGTCATTGATTACGGGATCACATCATTAGGAGAATGATGTGATGGACAAGACCCAATCCTAAGCATAGCACAAGATCGTGTAGTTCGTCTACTAAAGCTTTTCTAATGTCAAGTATTGTTTCCTTAGACCATCAGATTCTGCAACTCCCGGATACCGTAGGAATTCTTTGGGTGTGCCAAACGTCACAATGTAACTGGGTGGCTATAAAGGTACACTACGGGTATCCCCACAAGTATCTATTAGGTTGGCACAAACCGAGACTAGGATTTGTCACTCCGTGTGACGGAGTGGTATCTCTGGGCCCACTCAGTAAGACATCATCATAATGAGCTCAATGTGACTAAGAGTTAGGCATGGGATGATGTGTTACAGAACAAGTAAGGAGACTTGCTGGTAATGAGATTGAACAAGGTATGGGGATACTGACGATCGAATCTCGGGCAAGTATCATACCGGTAGACAAAGGGAATTGTACACGAGATTGATTGAATCTGTGACATCGTGGTTCATCTGATGAGATCATCGTGGAGCATGTGGGAACCAACATGGGTATCCAGATCCCGCCTTTGGTTATTGCCCGGAGAGGTGTCTCGATCATGTCTACATGCCTCCCGAACCCGAAGGGTCTACACACTTAAGGTTCGATAACGCTAGGGTTATAGGGAAATTGTGTACATGGTTACGGAAGGTTGTTCGAAGTCTCGGATGAGATCTCAGACGTCACGAGGAGTTCCGGGATGGTTTGAAGGTAAAGATTCATATATACGAAGTGAGGATTTGGTCACCGGAAGTGTTTCGGGCACCGCCGGTAATGTACCGGGACCACCGGAAGGGTTCCGGGGGTCCACAGGGAGGGGCCACAAGCCCCGGAAGGCTTCATGGGCCAAGAGTGGGAGGGAACCAACCCCTAGGTGGGCTGGTGCACCTCCCACCCCAGCCCAAGACGCATCAAGGGTGGAGGGGGGCGAACCCTAGGCGTGGAGGGGCCCAAGGCCCAACCTAGGGCGCCGCCCCTCCTCCCACGTTGGTTGCTGGCCCTCCCATCTAGGGCTGCCGCACCCTCGAGGGTGGGAACCCTAGATGGGGTGCCTCCTCCTCCTTCCCCCTATATATATGTGGGGTTTTGGGGGGGCTGCAACACACCAATCTCTTTCTCCCTCGGTGCAGCCCTACCCCTCCTCCTCCTTGTCCTCCGTGGCGCTTGGCGAAGCCCTGCCGGAGTACCACACAGCTCCACCATCACCATGTCATCATTCTGCCAGAGCTCTCCCTAAACCTCTCCTTCCTCCTTGCTGGATCAAGGCATAGGACATGTCACCGGGCTACATGTGTGTTGAACATGGAGGCGCCATTGTTTGGCGCTTAGACGGATTCCACCGCGATCTGAATCGCTATGAGTACGACTCCACCAACCGCGTTCTAGTAACGCTTCCACTTTGCGATCTTCAAAGGTATGAAGATGCACTTTCCCCACTCGTTGCTGGTTTCTCCATAGATTGATCTTGGTGACACGTAGGATTTTTTTTGATTTACTACTATGTCTCCCAACAAGTGGATCTTCCCCAACAAGCAAAATGAAAATGGCCTTGTGGTAAGGAACAAGGCTCATCTTGTAGCTCAAGGCTGCACACAGGTTGAGGGAATTGACTTTGATGAAACTTTTGCACCTGTTGCTAGACTTGAAGCTATTCTCATATTGGTTGCTTATGCTAACCATCTTGATATCATCTTATATCAAATGGATGTGAAAAGTGCATTCCTCAATGGTAAGCTTGAGGAAGAAGTATATGTTTCTCAACCACCAGGTTTTAAAGACCCTAAGCATGCTGACAAAGTCTTCAGACTCAACAAGGCCCTCTATGGTCTCAAGCAGGCCCCTCGGGTGTGGTACGACACTCTGAAGGAATTCGTCATGAAGAAAGGCTTCAAACCTGGTTCACTAGACCCAACTCTTTCCACAAAATCCTATGACAATGAACTGTTCATATGCCAAATATATGTAGATGATATTACCTTTGGTTGTACTGACAAACGTTACAGTGATGAATTTTCCTATACGATGAGTGAAGAATATCAAATGTCTATGATGGGAGAATTGAAATTCTTCTTAAGCCTTCAAATTCGTCAGCAAGACAACGACATCTTCATCTCACAAGAGAAATACCTCAAGGATGTTCTGAGGAAATTCGACATGCAAGATTTCAAAGGTGTCAAAACTCCAATGCCTACAAATGGCGACCACCGCACTGACGAACATGGTAAAGATTTCAATCAAAAGGTATATCGTTCCATGATTGTCTCATTATTGTATCTATGTGCATCTAGGCCTGATATTATTCTGAGTGTTTGCGTGTGTGCCTGATTCCAAGCAACACCGAAGAAACCACACCATAAGGTTGTGAAACATATTCTTCGATACTTAGCTCACACACCAAAACTTGGATTATGGTATCCCAAGGGCTCAAATCTTCACCTCGTCGGATACTCTGATGCTGGCTATGCTGGAGATTGTGTGGATCACAAGTCAACCTCAAGCACACGTCATTTTCTCGGACGATCCTTAGTCTGTTGGTCCTGAAGAAGCAGAACCGCGTGTCGCTATCTACTGCTGAAGCTGAGTACATTGCTATTGGTTCATGTTGTGCTTAGTTACTGTGGATGAAGCAAACCCTCAAGGACGACGACATCAAGTTGAAGAATGTGCATCTCTAGTGCGACAACGAGAGTGCCATCAAGATTGCTTACAACCCAGTTCAGCATTCCAAGACCAAGCACATCCAGATTCGTCATCATTTTCTTTGAGATCATGTACTCAAGGGTGACATCGCCATCGACCACATCCCTACTAAAGAACAACTGACCGACATCATCACAATACCTTGGATGAAAAGAGATTTTGCAAGTTGCGATGTGAGCTAAATATCTTAGAATCTTCGAATGTTCTTTGAAAAAGGACACACATCCTAACCCTTATGCAAAATTGATGACTTAGATGTGCAACACACGAAGTAACGTTTTTCTTAAATAAATGAAGAATAACCCTCTAAGTGTGAAGAAATTAATGAAGAATTTGATTCTCAGAACCGTAAGACAATTGTACGTGGTGTCTGAAGTCATCATTCTTATATGGTGGGTCACGCCACCAACCATAGTTGAAAATTTTCAATGTTGAGTTTTTCATCATTTTGCAAATTCTTCAAAATTTTCAAATTCCTCAAGTTTGCAAATTCCTCAACTTTTCAAATTCATAAAATTTTCAAATTCATAAACTTTTCAAATTCTTCAAACTATGAAACTCATGTTCTTCATTGACTATATACTTATATATTTGAGTTTTCAATGTCCTCAACAGTTCACTTATTGCTGATTCTTCAAGTTGATTTTCATCTAAGTGAATGTGATCGGACCCTTTCCCCCTCTATGCTAAACTCAACCCCATCTGTTCACAAATTCTTCATATGCATTCTACTTTGAAACTCGTTCAAAGTCTTCACCGTGTCCTTGCAGCTGAAGAATTTGCGAACGGAAACTTAAAATTTTCACCATCAAAATTTTCGGCGTTTCCCGCTCAATCGGTTCCGATTCCCATGGCTGGATAACCCATGATATCCCACTATCGCCACTACTCAGAACATGGGTGACACATGTCGCAAGGAGAGCAATGGTTAGGGGCAATCTGGTCCAAAATATTCGGACGGATTGGTTTTCACCTCCACTATAAATACCCCTCCTCTTTCACGGTGCTCGGTTACTCCTCACTCCTACTCTCTATCGAGCTCCGACCTAGCATCACAGCTAAACTCATCACCACCGGTGTGGAAGAGCTTCACTGCCTCGACCTCGCCATCGCTGTACTCGCATCGGCCGCGGAAGTCTTCATCCTGCCGCTGTCATAGGTGTCTCCCTCTGCCGAGCTAGGGCGTGGGAGATCTGACTGACGAACTTCTTCAATCTCATATCTCAGTTCATTGTGTTCTTCACTAGGGTAAATACAATTTATTTTTACTACCCTTGTTTGATATTCAAGTTTTCCTAAATCTTCACAAAGGTGTTTATTCTTCAATAATCTCATTCTACAGCACCTTACATGTTCATACACTTGATGATTTTCCCTCACTTGTGATTTTCTTCAAGATTCCTCAAAATTTGCACAACTTTGGAATTTAAGAGAAAGAACACTTAGTGATATTCCTCAAGACACCCATGGTCAAATTCCTCACACCTGATTTTATTGAAAAATTTCTGAGAACACATAGTACCTCTTCAAATTCCTCACACCTATACTCTGTTCACAGGTACAAACATGTCCGCGGATGAATCACTAGGTTCTCATCAACTTAACTCATTTACAACATTTCTTGAGGAAAAACTATGCACTTCTTCAGAATCTTCAAGAGTTCAAAATCCTCAGCTAAAGAAAATGGCTGATGGGAAGAAGCCACATAAAGGAGGAAAGAAAGCTGAACAGAATACTGCTTTTGAGATACCTGAACATTTATATTCTGGTTACTATACACCAGATGAATCTGTACATGGCAAAGAAACAAAAGAACAGAGGAAAATCAGAAGTCAGAGGATTGAACGGAGGTTGGTGAGGGAGTGGAAACAATATCGCTATGTCACTCCCAAATATATGAAGAAATTCGCACTCAAACCCCCTTGCAATAGGGCTCCTCCTGCTGATGACCAAGAAGTTGATCCCACAAGTGTTGCTCGCGGTGAAGACTTTCCTGCTGAGTGGGCAAAGCGTCAACTCAAACTGTAGAGAACTGTCGAAGCTGCAATGAAGAAATTCAATGAAGACGCTGCTGCTGCTGCCACTGTGTAACATCCCAAACTTTGGAATGTTATAATAATTATTAGAATGATTGTTTGTTTGTTTGTTTGAGTGATTGAAAGTGAGTGAAATTTGAAACTTTTAAAAAGTTTAATGAGAGGGAATGAAATGACTTTCCCAAAACATTCAATCTGCATTTTGATCACCAGGAATTCAAAGTCATTTCATCACAAAACCCTAGAGTGAAGATGAAATGACTTCTTCCATTTAAAGAAATGAAAAGGGATTTGAAAATGATTTGAATTTCCATTTTGAAAATATTTCAAATTCAGAAAACTTTATGCAACTCAATGATTTTCATGAGAGAGGATAATATGACTTCCTCAAATTTTAAGAAATATGAGTTGGAAGTTTAAAAGAAGGAATTGAAAGAGCTTTTGAAAACCTCTAGATTATTTTGAAAATCCATTTCATATTGGTCCCTATCCAAAATTTTCAAAGTATTCAAACCCCTGATAGAAATTTGAAAGGAGTAACATGACACTCCAAGACAGGAGGTAATTTGTGAAGTTTTTGAATCATCAAACCCAAAAAGTTATTTGAAAAATATTTGCAAAATTAAATAAAGCCAATTAAGGCATTTTCTGAAAAATGATTTTTTTAATGTATTCAAATGCCAGAATAAAAATGTCCATTAAATGGAATTTATTATTCTGTTAATTTTGATATAACATTTGACTATATTTGGAATTTATTCGAATGCTTTAAAGGTTTTTGAAACGCTCTAGAAAAATCATAAATAGGAAACGGTAACGGTTTATAATAAAACCGGCCGGCCCACAGCCTTTAAAGCTGATTTTATTTCATAACGGTCACCGCTAATAACACCCCCTCTCGCTCTCTCACTAACAGGCCGGTCTCACGCGCCCGATCGAAACCGTCGCCGGTCATCACCCTCCTCCCGCGCCCGACGCCGTCGCCGGTTTTCCCTCGACGCGGACCCCCTCCCTCCTTACTCCCCCGACCCCCTGAGACCCCTATAAGTAGCCGGCACCTCTCCTCTCTCCATTCCCCTTGTTTCCCCCTCCTCCCGCGTCCTCTCACTACCGGAATCCCTCGCCGGACTTCACCACGACCGCCGCGCCATTATCGCGTCCCCGCATCACCCTGACCTCCCCGCACTCTCCCGAGCCCTCCGACGATTTCCCCACGACCGTGCGCACTTCCCCGACCCCTCACCCTCTCTGGACACTCTCTGGAGCTACCAAGACGTCACCCTCGCCAGAGTGTTCCCCGATCCCAAAACTCCCTCCGCTCCTGCTCGTCGTCACCGTCGTCCCCGAGCTCGCCCTCGACCACCACCGGACGCGCCATTCATCGCTGAGTTGAACGGAGCCCTTGCCGTCGCCGGAGGACCACCGGAGGCGCATCCCCGACGACCTCGACGCCTCTTCCATCACCGGAACCCTCGCCGGAACCGGCAACCACCACGGTGAGCCCTCCCCTCTCTCTCTCAACCGTCGGATCAAACTCCTACGCGCCAGATTAGAAGAATTAAACGCCGAAGCGTTTTCCTCTAATGTTCGGTCGTCCGCCCGTAGCACACCCCCATAGCCAATAGCAGAGCTCCACGTGTACCCCTATCCGTTCGAAGCAAAACTTTTCTTTTTCCGTTTTAATTTCAAAAACAGAATAGTTTTGTTTTTATTTTCTTTATATCTTTTATGTTTTTAAGTATTTTTAATTAATTCTTTTTGAATTAGATCACAATTTGTATCTAGTTTCTGTAGATACCAAATATGACCATGTTTGAACATTTAAATTTGAATTTGGACAGATTTGATTTAAATTTTGTTTTCTGAATATCTTGAGTTTTAAAATGAATTTTTGAATGATTCTTTCTCCTACTTGTCACTAGTGATATTAGCTATCATTAGGTAGAGCTTGAGAATTTTTTATAATAATTTTAGATAGTGTTTTCAAAACCAAACAGAATCTGTTTAGTTTCATATTAGTTTATTTATATTGATTTACTTTGTTTTTGAAAATCTGAATATGATTTATATTAAGTTTCAGATTTCATTTAGTTTTGTTGTTCCAAACCTTAGTAATTTACTTGCTGTTAACAAAAGTTAATTTGTTTAGTTTATAATTTTTTTTGTAGGGATCTATACCCTCTTTCAAATAGGTATAGTTTATTTAAAACAAATTAGTTAGTACTAGTACTTTTAACTAAAGTTTTATATAATTAGATTCTGTTTTCAAATAAATTTGTAGTAATTCCTTTCTGTTAAGTAATGTTTTGTTAATAAAATAATTTAGTTTTGCTCTATTATGATAGGAAAACTATATCCTTAATCATTAGGTAATGTCTTATAAAACAATTTAGTTTTTCATAGAAATTATTTTCACAAAGTTGTAGATGACTTAATTCTGTTTTATAATAAAGATTTTATTTAATTACTTTCTGTTAACTAAGTTGTTTCATAATTTGTTTTCTCTTAGTTTATGGTTGTGCTTGTAGTTAAGTTCATTAGGCAAACACTTGTGTTGTTTAGAATATTGTTTGCATAGTTTTACTTGTTCTTCAAAAGTAATTCATTTTGCTAAGAAAATATTTACTAAAATCCTTTTATTATATTTTACTTTGTTTTTGGGTTTTGTGTTGCTTTTGAATTTGTTGGAGTTTTGTGTTTCAACTTTGTCTTAAGTATTTCTTTCATCAACCTTGTTGATTTTGTTTCTTGTGTTACCTTGTGATTGTTAGAATTGATTGCTAGTATGATTGCTTATATGTATGCAATGCTTGATTATAGATTTCATCGGAGAGTGACGAATAGTCTATCAAGTTATTTCTGAGAGCGATCTTTCTCTTCATCAACAGTACAGGCAAGTTCACTTTGACCATCTTTTCATACCTACGTTTTATTGCATGTAGTGACATCATTCAACATATCCCTCCCGTAGTGTTATTGAAATTCTTGTAGTTGAGTAGAATGCATGAGGTAGGAACCCACCACTGGTTACTAGAGCCCCGGGAACTCTAGTTAGTGCAATGCTATGCTAAAGTAGACGGGGTTTGGTATGAGTGTTCGTGAGTGGTGTGAAGAAGGACTCCACGTCAAAACGACGACTTCATGAAGACATCTTCAAGTCCTACATCTTCAAGACCTCAAGACTTCAAGACTCGAGAAGACAAGTTTTCAATACACACTACTGGGTGAAGGATGGTTGATTGGGCATCCCTGGAGAAACCAGTGGATGGCCGGGATGCATGGAGAAGCGCCATGACATCTTGCGGAAAGCTTCACCCAAACTCAAAGAGAACGATGAATACTTCATGCCCGGAAGCTTACCTGTGTATCCACAAGTCATTATGGGCTCTGGCTTGGTTGATCTTTGTTGTGACTCTGCTGGGCAGTGCTATGAGATGTAGTCGACGTTAGGATTGGGATGGGCACTGTCGGACAGTCAGGGAAGCACTCTGAAAGACCATGTTTCTTTCATCCTGCTCTCAAACACCAGGCAGTGCGAGGACTTAACAGGAGGGAAAGAATCTTGTGGGTAAAGTACACAACACTCTGCAGAGTTAAACCTAATCGATTAGCCGTGTCCCCGGTTACGGACAATTTGAGCTTCTAGACTTGGATCTATCTCTGAACTCTCAACACTGGACTGATAACTAATTGTGGGCAACTTAATGATACTTATGGGCATTGAGACATTGGTTGGCGGAACCATGTCATGATAGGTAACTCTATAGTGAAATTCCTGATATTCCTTTGTTGTAGGAAAATAAAATCAGCTTTTACGCAAAAACTCAGACACAGAGCCACAAAGCCTTTGCATATAGAATAGTCTTTATTTTTCTGTTCTTCTATGGTGATCTTGCCAGCATATTCAAAATGCTGACCTACACGGCTGCAACGTCTTATGTTGCAGATACTCTTCTACGACGGGTAAGAGTACGATTCAGGGTTACGGTCCGCACTCAACTTGCCGTTGGTGTTATTGGGATTCCACTCCCGTTGACTGTATCCGCTGCTATTTTAAGGTATATATCAGTTTTACGCTATTTACATGTGATTGCAATTTGATATATACATTGATGTACTGTGTGTGCCAGCATACTGATCCAGGGATGGCACAGAAAACACAGAGGCTTGACTCGTTTTGAGTCGGGTCGCTATAGAAATGGTATCAGAGCACATGTTGACTGTAGGACGTGACCCTAGAAACTGGAAAGCCCTTAGGAAATGATTTCTTGAAAAACTTTCTTTTCAAAGGATCTTTTACTTCTCCGCTCTTCTGAGTTTTATCAAGAGTTAGAAAATACCCCTTCCCTTTTGACCACACGAAGGATCAACTGAAGCCACTCCAAGAAGGACAAGATATAGAAACAACTGATGGTCCTTTCAAAGTAAAGAAGATTTCACCATGCATTAGAAGAGTTGAAGCTACACGTGTTGAAGACTGTGAAGACCCGAAGAAATTGAAGACCATGAAGAATTTCCAAGACATTATGCCCTAGAAGACCAAACCCCTATTGTAAACTTACGTTAGATGCGATGATTTTTGTGAGCTATCATTTGTGTGTAATTTTCGACAGCCACAACTAAAATCTATTTTCAAAACCATTGTTTGTATTGTGTGTTTTCCCCTCCTTTTTCTCTCTACCATCTCATCCCAAAACCTTGACCCCAATAGATGATGAATGAAGCTGGACTCATGTATTCTGGATCGATGACTCGGTTGGAGACAGAAGTATGGATTCACAACATGGAGAATCACTTCAGGAGCAACTCGATAGCACAGAAGTATAAGGTTCAATATGCTCTCCAGCACTTTACCCAAAGTGCCGCAACTTGGTGGAAAATGCATCATGCCATACAAGGATTTAATGGAGCAAAGAATTGGGAAGAACTCAAGAAGACTCTGTTAAGATCCCGTCTCATTCAGAAGCATTGTGTTATCCTGATGAAGAAGACCCGAGCATGTAAAATCTGTGGAGAAATAGGACACACCCAGGAAGAACACAAGAAAGGATGCCCTCATTGTGAAGAAAATCACCCTGCTGAGGAATGCCTAACTGGGCAAGTGACATGTTTCTTGTGTGAAGGAACTACACATTACCCTGCTCAATGCCAGGAGTACCCCAAGGTACAAGAAGTCATCAAGCAACAGAAGGAAGCCATGAAGGAAGCCTTTAGAGGAGAATTTGGAGAATTTGTGATGAAGAAAGATATTGAAGACCTTGATGGAGAAGGATTAACCAGATTTTACTCAAATGTCTGCTATACATGTGGAGAAGAAGGACATTTCTCACAGGACTGTACGAAGGAAAGAAAAGATTATCTGGGAAACTTCCCGGTAGAAGAAGTGGAGTTTGATCCATGGGAAATTGAAGTGTTGATCAGAACAAACAACCTAAGGAAGAGACAAGCCCCTGAACAGAAGGACCTGAGTCATATTCGATGTTTCAAGTGTAAGGATATGGGCCACTATGCCAATAAGAGCCCAAGAAAGGAACCAGAACTCCAAGGAGCAAACACCAACATCAAGAAGACCCGAGATATGTCAGAAATCATTTGTTTTCAGTGCAAGAAGACAGGACACTACTCCTATACCTGTCCAGAGAAGAATGGCTAAGCATGAGTAGTCTGAGTTTTGGATTCTGGATGTACCAAATGTAATAAGTAGCACTCTTACAATTTTGGAGTTATGTAATGGAAGTCTCAGTGTTTGTAATAAATTCATGAGTCAATGGAAATTATGGTGTCATGATTTATCTTATGTTGAAATATGTGAGTTTTTACTCTATGACCCAAGATCTCCGACCATTTTCGAGGATATGAGAAAATATGGTCTATGCAAACATGATTGCATTTCATTTTAAGTGTGGTAGTGACCACAGGCACCTCCCGGTTAAGTAATTTGGATCAATGAATACGGATGAAGAGAATGTGGAATCACCACAAACTATCCGGATAATAACCTTTGAGACAAAGAGTTTTCGAAGCTGGAATGCTGAGAAACGGAATGATTATGGTGAAAACCACACCCAAGGTTAAACAAACCAATGGAAAGGAAAATGGATTCTGCAGAGTGGAATCTAGACAAGAATAAGTCTGAGATTTGTTACCTCAAGGGTATGGGGTAGTGAACTGAAGGTAATGCTAGAATATGCATCGATAGTCACCCCACGGGTGAGATGAAGTTGTTCAAGTATTCAAGTGAATCCACAAGTCACTGACCTCAGGATTGATAAGGATCAAGCCCCACCTTTGTGAAGGCAGAGACTTGGAAGAATCTACGACTGATCATCAAACGTTTTCCTTAGGAGTATTACGAAAACCTGAGAGTTGTGAAGAAACGATAGATGTTTTTGTCCGGCTTGCAGAAATAAATGGATTTATCCGAACTTTGTTCGTTGACAAGAGAAATTTTCTGCAACGCTTGTGAGGAAGCCCCAGTGCTATAATATGAGATTCACTAAACCTTATACAAGGTAATGATTTCAGTGCGGCATGGTTTGGCCACCATGACGACTTACTCTTATCATTCTCTTGCTATTCGGAATGGTAAATCTGAGTGACTTACCCATAGTAAAGAGACGACGTTCTTTGAAGCTTTTTGTTTAAGCCTTAGAATGGTATGATGAAAACCCTTGTACATGACAGTTTCTGTCACACGTAGGAATTTTACGGTGAGGATAAAGCCAAGACCCGTTTCACTGCAGGATAACCACTAATGGTAGACCACCATGAGATCATCGATAAGTTATTTAGAATGAATGTGAGACTTGTCAGTTAAGAAGACCCAGTATCGGAGGAAATTCATGTTGTTATGAGGACACAAGATTTTGATATAACGGAAGAGCATCACCGAAGAAGCTATCGTGTAGAATGTGAACAGGCAAATGCACCCACAGAACTGCCAAGATTTGATGGACCAGTAACTCTCATTTCAAGTGTGGTAGACCCACATTTTCAGGTCAATGGAGTTTTGTTGGAAGACCCCTCACCTTCTTGGTCAACGGATTTGTTAGTAGACCCCCAAACCCTAACCTTTTCTTTCTAGCCTTTCGAATCTCGAGGACGAGATTCATTTTAAGTGTGGTAGGTTTGTAACATCCCAAACTTTGGAATGTTATAATAATTATTAGAATGATTGTTTGTTTGTTTGTTTGAGTGATTGAAAGTGAGTGAAATTTGAAACTTTTAAAAAGTTTAATGAGAGGGAATGAAATGACTTTCCCAAAACATTCAATCTGCATTTTGATCACCAGGAATTCAAATTCATTTCATCACAAAACCCTAGAGTGAAGATGAAATGACTTCTTCCATTTAAAGAAATGAAAAGGGATTTGAAAATGATTTGAATTTCCATTTTGAAAATATTTCAAATTCAAAAAACTTTATGCAACTCAATGATTTTCATGAGAGAGGATAATATGACTTCCTAAAATTTTAAGAAATATGAGTTGGAAGTTTAAAAGAAGGAATTGAAAGAGCTTTTGAAAACCTCTAGATTATTTTGAAAATCCATTTCATATTGGTCCCTATCCAAAATTTTCAAAGTATTCAAACCCCTGACAGAAATTTGAAAGGAGTAACATGACACTCCAAGACAGGGGGTAATTTGTGAAGTTTTTGAATCATCAAACCCAACAAGTTATTTGAAAAATATTTGCAAAATTAAATAAAGCCAATTAAGGCATTTTCTGAAAAATGATTTTTTTTAATATATTCAAATGCCAGAATAAAAATGTCCATTAAATGTAATTTATTATTATGTTAATTTTGATATAACATTTGACTATATTTGGAATTTATTCGAATGCTTTAAAGGTTTTTGAAACGCTCTGGAAAAATCATAAATAGGAAACGGCAACGGTTTATAATAAAACCGGCCGGCCCACAGCCTTTAAAGCCGATTTTATTTCATAACGGTCACCGCTAATAACACCCCCTCTCGCTCTCTCACTGACAGGCCGGTCTCACGCGCCCGATCGAAACCGTCGCCGGTCATCACCCTCCTCCCGCGCCCGACGCCGTCGCCGGTTTTCCCTCGACGCGGACCCCCTCCCTCCTTACTCCCCCGACCCCCTGAGACCCCTATAAGTAGCCGGCACCTCTCCACTCTCCATTCCCCTTGTTTCCCCCTCCTCCCGCGTCCTCTCACTACCGGAATCCCTCGCCGGACTTCACCACGGCCGTCGTGCCATTATCGCGTCCCCGCATCACCCTGACCTCCCCGCACTCTCCCGAGCCCTCCGACGATTTCCCCACGACCGTGCGCACTTCCCCGACCCCTCACCCTCTCTGGACACTCTCTGGAGCTGCCAAGACGTCACCCTCGCCGGAGTGTTCCCCGATCCCGAAACTCACTCCGCTCCTGCTCGTCGTCACCGTCGTCCCCGAGCTCGCCCTCGACCACCACCGGACGCGCCATTCATCGCTGAGTCAAACGGAGCCCTCGCCGTCGCCGGAGGACCACCGGAGGCGCATCCCCGACGACCTCGACGCCTTTTCCATCACCGGAACCCTCGCCGGAACCGGCAACCACCACGGTGAGCCCTCCCCTCTCTCTCTCAACCGTCGGATCAAACTCCTACGCGCCAGATTAGAAGAATTAAACGCCGAAGCGTTTTCCTCTAATGTTCGGTCGTCCGCCCGTAGCACACCCCCGTAGCCAATAGCAGAGCTCCACGTGTACCCCTATCCGTTCGAAGCAAAACTTTTCTTTTTCCTTTTTAATTTCAAAAACAGAATAGTTTCGTTTTTATTTTCTTTATATCTTTTATGTTTTTAAGTATTTTTAATTAATTCTTTTTGCATTAGATCACAATTTGTATCTAGTTTCTGTAGATACCAAATATGACCATGTTTGAACATTTAAATTTGAATTTGGAAAGATTTCATTTAAATTTTGTTTTTTGAATATCTTGAGTTTTCAAATGAATTTTTGAATGATTCTTTTTCCTACTTGTCACTAGTGATATTAGCTATCATTAGGTAGAGCTTGAGAATTTTTTATAATAATTTTAGATAGTGTTTTCAAAACCAAACCGAATCTGTTTAGTTTCATATTAGTTTATTTATATTGATTTACTTTGTTTTTGAAAATCTGAATATGATTTATATTAAGTTTCAGATTTCATTTAGTTTTGTTGTTCCAAACCTTAGTAATTTACTTGCTGTTAACAAAAGTTAATTTGTTTAGTTTACAAATTTTGTTGTAGGGATCTATACCCTCTTTCAAATAGGTATAGTTTATTTAAATCAAATAAGTTAGTACTAGTACTTTTAACTAAAGTTTTATATAATTAGATTCTGTTTTCAAATAAATTTGTAGTAATTCCTTTCTGTTAAGTAATGTTTTGTTAATAAAATAATTTAGTTTTGCTCTATTATGATAGGAAAACTATATCCTTAATCATTAGGTAATGTCTCATAAAACAATTTAGTTTTTCATAGAAATTATTTTCACAAAGTTGTAGATGACTTAATTCTGTTTTATAATAAAGATTTTATTTAATTACTTTCTGTTAACTAAGTTGTTTCATAATTTGTTTTCTCTTAGTTTATGGTTGTGCTTGTAGTTAAGTTCATTAGGCAAACACTTGTGTTGTTTAGAATATTGTTTGCATAGTTTTACTTGTTCTTCAAAAGTAATTCATTTTGCTAAGAAAATATTTACTAAAATCCTTTTATTATATTTTACTTTGTTTTTGGGTTTTGTGTTGCTTTTGAATTTGTTGGAGTTTTGTGTTTCAACTTTGTCTTAAGTATTTCTTTCATCAACCTTGTTAATTTTGTTTCTTGTGTTACCTTGTGATTGTTAGAATTGATTGCTAGTATGATTGCTTATATGTATGCAATGCTTGATTATAGATTTCATCGGAGAGTGACGAATAGTCTATCAAGTTATTTCTGAGAGCGATCTTTCTCTTCATCAACAGTACAGGCAAGTTCACTTTGACCATCTTTTCATACCTACGTTTTATTGCATGTAGTGACATCATTCAACATATCCCTCCCGTAGTGTTATTGAAATTCTTGTAGTTGAGTAGAATGCATGAGGTAGGAACCCACCACTGGTTACTAGAGCCCCGGGAACTCTAGTTAGTGCAATGCTATGCTAAAGTAGACGGGGTTTGGTATGAGTGTTCGTGAGTGGTGTGAAGAAGGACTCCACGTCAAAACGACGACTTCGTGAAGACATCTTCAAGTCCTACATCTTCAAGACCTCAAGACTTCAAGACTCGAGAAGACAAGTTTTCAATACACACTACTGGGTGAAGGATGGTTGATTGGGCATCCCTGGAGAAACCAGTGGATGGCCGGGATGCATGGAGAAGCGCCATGACATCTTGCGGAAAGCTTCACCCAGACTCAAAGAGAAGGATGAATACTTCATGCCCGGAAGCTTACCTGTGTAGCCACAAGTCATTATGGGCTCTCGCTTGGTTGATCTTTGTTGTGACTCTGCTGGGCAGTGCTACGAGATGTAGTCGATGTTAGGATTGGGATGGGCACTGTCGGACAGTCAGGGAAGCACTCTGAAAGACCATGTTTCTTTCATCCTGCTCTCAAACACCAGGCAGTGCGAGGACTGACCAGGAGGGAAAGAATCTTGTGGGTAAAGTACACAACACTCTGCAGAGTTAAACCTAATCGATTAGCCGTGTCCCCGGTTACGGACAATTTGAGCTTCTAGACTTGGATCTATCTCTGAACTCTCAACACTGGACTGATAACTAATTGTGGGCAACTTAATGATACTTATGGGCATTGAGACATTGGTTGGCGGAACCATGTCATGATAGGTAACTCTATAGTGAAATTCCTGATATTCCTTTGTTGTAGGAAAATAAAATCAGCTTTTACGCAAAAACTCAGACACAGAGCCACAAAGCCTTTGCATATAGAATAGTCTTTATTTTTCTGTTCTTCTATGGTGATCTTGCCAGCATATTCAAAATGCTGACCTACACGGCTGCAACGTCTTATGTTGCAGATACTCTTCTACGACGGGTAAGAGTACGATTCAGGGTTACGGTCCGCACTCAACTTGCCATTGGTGTTATTGGGATTCCACTCCCGTTGACTGTATCCGCTGCTATTTTAAGGTATATATCAGTTTTACGCTATTTACATGTGATTGCACTTTGATATATACATTGATGTACTGTGTGTGCCAGCATACTGATCCAGGGATGGCACAGAAAACACAGAGGCTTGACTCGTTTTGAGTCGGGTCGCTACACACTGCCGGAGCCTCTGAAAGTGCTCCGAAGAAATCAATGATGAAGAAATCTGCTGTGAAGTCAAATTCTTCATCTTCAAAATCATCACAGCAGATTCATCAAGCTCAAAGGCCTCAACCCTCAAAGGCCTCAGCCGCTGGTACGGTTGCTGCTCAGTCTTTCGCTGCTGCTGCTAAGTCCTCAACGCCTGTGCATCTTGCATCATGCCAAAGGACTGAAGGGTTCTCAATTGCTCTAGGGGCATCAGCAAATTCTTCAGCCCAAGCACATTTCTCAAGCAGTCCTTCCCTGAGGAAAATGAAAGCAACTGCTGGCCGAGGCATTCGACCAAGTCCGCAACCCTAGAAGGTGGCGTTCACGATACCATCAGATTCCTCAGATGAAGCTGATGATGAGGAACTGGAAGCAATCATCAGAAATAAGCAACAATGAGTGGCTGAAGCAAAGGGATCTCAAATTCCTCTTCTGCTTGATCCTAAACAAGTGCTTAACTTCATTGATATATGGCACATGGATCTCAAAATACCCATTGATGACTTGAAACTGCCTCCTGGTCCCGATCATGTCCTCACAGGTTTCATAGCTGAAGAAAAATGGAAGTATGAGAAGGCCAGACAAACCAAGAAGGCTCAGTACAAGAAAGAGCATTACTTGAAGAAGAATGTTCTGAATTTGTCTCCTAAAGAACTTGTGAAGGTGTGGTCTGAGATCAAAAGCCTTAGTGAGGAATTCAATTCATACAATGTTGATTGGCAAGGCGCCAAGGTTCGCTTCGTCAACATTGCTGACAAAGTCATCACTAATCAGAACTCAAGGGTTGCATCTCGCTCCCAGCCACAAATTCCTCAGAATGAGGAAACTGCTCAGCCTACTGAAGAGACTACCAGCGTTGCTGAAGAAAGTCAGACCGCTAAAGAACCTGCTAGGACCTTCCTTCTGCATCAGAAGTGAAGAAAACTAAGGCTGCTGAGAAGAAGGCACTAAAGAGAAAAGCTTCAACTTCAGGTTCCTCAAAAGTGAAGAAGTTGAAGACTCTGCAACTGGACCCATCCATATGAGTTAGCAAGGGCCGGTCGAACAAGATTCTGGACTCCAACTCAGATGAATTACTATGCATCAGTTTTGTTCGACAAGAAGAAAGACTTCGAGCACCACCAAATTCCTCATGCTGATATGGAAACAATTCCAGCCTTCACACCCGTGCTTTCAGTTCTTCATGATGCAGGAATCCTTCCCTTCTATGTGGACATCTGCGACTGGAATGAAGAGCTAATTCTTCAAGTCTATGCCACACTACACATCACTTGTGATGCTTCTGACATCAACTCCTGGGTCTTGGACTGGATGACCAGATCTACTCACCTCACAGCTCTAGCATCTGAATGGCTTTGGACAGTTCCTGTCCCAATTCCCTCAGAAGATGCATGCCGCCTGTTTGATGAACCTGCACTACACAGTCAACTGATGCAAGTGCAGATGAAGCCCTTGTCTCCTGGAAACCCTCAGAGGACAACCTTCCTTGTGAAGGATTTGCTTTATGTGCCCAGGACGGTCCATCGCATTCTCACAAATACCCTATGTTCTCAGAAGGGCCACAACTCTGAAGAAGAAGAAATGGAGGGAGTCATGAAGAATATCTTGCTCAACATCATTCATGGGATTCCCATCAACTTCCATGATTTCTTCACGAGGACATTGGCGAATGCTGCTCTAGCCCGTTTGAACTGAAGCCTTATGCTCCTTGGATTATGAAGTTCATCAAATGAAGGTCTTCAGTTCCCTTCAAGGCGGACTTCCAGAATCACTTCGACTACTTGCCTCCAATTGAAGTCCTCAAGAGCACAATTGCCTTAGTTGAAGGAAAAGACAAAGCTGTCATTGATGAAGGCACTCGTCCATTGGATGGACAGTTTCACAAAGCTCCATCCTTCTCCACCAATGATGACACCGCAACCCAGGACTCAGAAGCAAAGGCCTCAACGGAAAAACCTCAAGAGTCTGCCCCTCGTATGATGATAGATCATGAGTTTCTCATAAGTCTTCATCAGAAGGTCGATCGTAATCACAATTGGGTGAAGCGTCAGTTGGCCTCCATAGTTCAGAACATGACTGTGATGCAGAACTCACTGAAGAAAATTCATTACTGTTGGGGATATAACGCCGCAATACGACCCGCCCTTAAGGCTCCGGGTCATGTTGATGGCTCGTAAGCCGGCCCAAGAGTGAGCCGTAAAACCTATGACCCAGGAAGATGGACGGCTCAAGATGTGGGCCATAAGGTGGTCCGGACAGAGAAGACGCGGGCCTGTAAGCCACTCGGAGACGGCTTGGACAAGAAGATAGAGAGAGACTCGGATGCTAATGAAACTCGGTTAAACAATTGTAAAGACCCTTGGTCCTGACCTCTTATATAAAGGCAAACCCGGGGCTACTTAGAGGAGATCGAGAACTAGGTCAAGCTTTAGCTCCCTTGTAATCGATTCAACAAGCAATACAAGCACAAACAGGACGTAGGCTATTACCTCGACTTGAGGGGCCGAACCTGGGTAAACCCGTGTCCTTCGTCCCAATCAACCCCTTTGAGTCCATCACATTAGTGATGGCCTTGAATCCAAGTCCGCTCACCCAGACATCTGCCGTGATAAATCCACGACAGTTGGCGCCCACCGTGGGGCTTGCGCTTGGTGGTGTTGAGTTCTCAAAGGGCTCTCTCCCAGGGCTCGAGGGATACGTGGTCGGAAGGATGGCAAGAGTCACTGTGGCCGGCTCTACATCGACGATGCCGGCTAGGGGCTTGATGCTGAGTCTGTGGAGTATGGGTTCCGGGTCCCGTTCGGTGGGATCCATGTTTTCATCGGAAAGGCTGATGGATCTACACCCGGGCCGGACATCTGCACCAACATCATCGAGCCGGCTCGGTGTCTCCAATCTGCAAGTAACGTGCGGCCTGTTCGCGCCAATCAAGGTCAGAAGCATGTGTTCGTAGGCTTCACGCAAGGTAGGGATCTGGAAACTTCCGGGTCACAGGAAACCCTTGTCTATTCACAAGATGAATCTTCAAGTGGAGAAACAGAATCAATGTACCAGCTCTGCAACGATGGCCTTGGGGGCTATGATAATGCATACTCTGAGTCGGATGGTTTTGAGTCGGATGCTTTAAAACCTCCGGTTCGTGCAGCGGTGTTCATGGCAGGATCAGCCCTGGACGCGGGCAGTACAGCCGCGGGAGCCGCTGCTTCGGGTGATAGCCCGCCGCCGCCGGCTCAAGTTCTTGTGGAGCTGATGGATGAACTGGTGGCTCTCATGGCCACTGAAGTGACACCAGATAATCAAGCAGCTCAGAATATAGAGATCGCACGGATCAAGGGCCGGATGGCAGAGGAACGACAAAGGATGGCTGAGCTGAAGGTCGAGATGGAAGATGAAACAGAACGTATCAAGACGGATGCTTTCCGTCTAGGGCTGGAGCAAAGGTCAGCAGCGGCCGTACACAGGAGGAGGCATCAATCCCGTCTACCAAAGCGTTATGAAGCAAGGAAACTCTTTAATACCCCCGGCGTGGGGTGAGCCGCGGGCGGGCCCGAGAGTCGCCCAACGGAGCAGCCAGCGACTCATCCGGCCCAACATAACACAATTTCACCTGGGGGCTTTCCAACACCGGCGGGTCATTATTCTAACCCGGCCGAGAACTTGGTAGCAGCTACCACCCCGCTTGAGACGATCCCTATCCCGGATGAAGCACCCTTTAGCGGAGGACGTGTGGAACGCCATCGGCTACTTGCAGACGGCCATGGCCCAGCAAGAGAGGTATGCTTATAGCCGGAGCCGCATCCATTCAACCCCTCTTCCCAGCCGTAGCTTTAGCCGACGCTACGAGTCACCAGCAGTTTCCAGCAGTAACCATCACAGGGAAATTCCAACGGGTCACCGACCGCGAAGAGATACACACGCACGTGTAGACCATGCGGGAAGCCCGCAAGAAGCGCTAGCCAGGCCGGCTTGCCAAGAGCCCGGGCCTTCCGTTTCCATAGGGGCAGGTACAATCCCCAGGATGGGGGGGCTTCCGTGTCTATCGCTGGCTCTGCGGAGCGAGCGTTTACCGAAAGACTTTAAAGGTCCCCGCAAGGTCCCGAATTACACCGCTGATTTACCCCTAGAGGCCTGGGTGGAAAGCTATGAGCTGGCCATGGAGATGCTCGATGTTAGTGAGGCGGTTTGCGCCAAATATTTTATCATGATGCTTGAAGGCCCGACTCGTACATGGTTAAAAGGGTTGCCACCCAATACCATCAATTCATGGGTGGATCTCAGGGCTCGGTTCATCAAAACCTTTCAAGGGACGTGCAAGTAGCCTATGACCATTGTGGATCTTGATCATTGTGTCCAACAGGAAAGCGAGTCGGCTCATCATTGGGTACGGCAGGTCTCGACAATTATCCACTCATTAGAGCAGATCACGGTGGCTCAAGCGGTGTTGATTTTAGAAAGGAATTGCCATTTTGTTCCTTTAAAGCAGAAACTTGGCCGGCTCAAGCGTACGTGTCAGGACATGAGGGAGATCATGACGGCTCTCACGAAGTACACCGACTCAGACAGCATGAAGGATCCGGGTTCTGATGAGGAAAATGCTGGTCAAGGCAAGAAGGGCAACCAAGGCAAGGGCATAGTGAACAATGGTAACCAGAGTAAACGTAAAAATCTAGAGGTCGGGTCAGAGCTGGTGGCCAACACAAATGCCCAGCAAAATCACCCCAAAGGCAACAGGTGGTTTGGGCCACCTTGAGTTTTCCCTCGAACATGAAAGAGATGCTTAAGCGACCTTGTCCGAATCACTGTTTGCCTGATAGACCGGCAAATCATAGATGGGAGAGTTGTTCTTTTATGTAGAGGTTCAAGCGGTATGTCACACAGCCTAACCGTCGTGGGGGCGGCCCGCCAGGCGGCCCAGGACATGATAGGTCAGGAGCTGGATTTGGTTCTGGCAGGTCAGGAGCTAGTTTTGGCTCTAGCGGTTCGGCATCCGGTCATCTGGGTCAGGATAATCACGGGGGACAGCAGCCGCATCCTGGTAATAGTAATCAACAACAGCAGCAACAACGGAATCAATTCGGCTTTGAGAGTAATCCGAAGCAGCTCAGCTCCGGGCAATACCACGTCTTCACGACTAGCCTCAATAGACGGGACCAAAAGTTACATAAACGGCAGTCAATGCTATTACGCCGGCTCTTCCACTGTATCTAAAGTGGTCTGAATATGACATAAGATGGAGCCGTGAAGATCACCCGCCATGCGTTGATGACCCGGGGCGGCTGGCTTTGGTTGTGGCTATAGGAAATATGCCCTAGAGGCAATAATAAAATGGTTATTATTGTATTTCCTAGTTCATGATAATTGTCTGTTATTCATGCTATAATTGTGTTAACCGGAAACCGTAATACATGTGTGAATACATAGACCACAACGTGTCCCTAGTGAGCCTCTAGTTGGCTAGCTCGTTGATCGATAGATGGTCACGGTTTCATGACCATGGACATTGGATGTCGTTGATAACGGGATCACATCATTAGGAGAATGATGTGATGGACAAGACCCAATCCTAAGCATAGCACAAAGATCGTGTAGTTCGTTTGCTAAAGCTTTTCAATGTCAAGTGTCGTTTCCTTAGACCATGAGATTGTGTAACTCCCGGATACCGTAGGAATGCTTTGGGTGTGCCAAACGTCACAACATAAATGGGTGGCTATAAAGGTACGCTACGGGTATCTCCGAAAGTGTCTGTTGGGTTGACACGAATCGAGACTGGGATTTGTCACTCCGTGTGACGGAGAGGTATCTCTGGGCCCACTCGGTAAGACATCATCATTATGAGCTCAATGTGACTAAGGAGTTAGTCACGTGATGATGTATTACGGAACGAGTAAAGAGACTTGCCGGTAACGAGATTGAACAAGGTATGGGGATACCGACGATCGAATCTCGGGCAAGTACCAGACCGATAGACAAAGGGAATTGTGTACGGGATTGATTGAATCCTTGACATCATGGTTCATCCGATGAGATCATCGTGGAGTATGTGGGAGCCAACATGGGTGTCCAGATCCCGCTGTTGGTTATTGACCGGAGAGGTGTCTTGGTCATGTCTACGTGTCTCCCGAACCCGTAGGGTCTACACACTTAAGGTTCGATGACGCTAGGGTTATAGGGAAATAGTGTACGTGGTTGCCGAAGTTTGTTCGAAGTCCCGGATGAGATCCCGGACATCATGAGGAGTCCCGGAATGGTCCGGAGACGAAGATTAATATATAGGAAGTGAGGTTTTGGATACCGGAAGTGTTCCGGGTGTCTCCGGTAGTGTACCAGGACCACCGGAAGGGTTCCGGGGGTCCACCAAGTGGGCCCACCTTCCCCGGAAGGTTCCATGGGCCAAGAGTGGGAGGGAACCAGCCCCTAGGTGGGCTGGTGCGCCTCCCACCCCAGCCCAAGGCGCATCAAGGGTGGAGGGGGCAAACCCTAGGCTTAGATGGGCCTTAAGGCCCACCCTAGGGCGCCTCCACCTCTCCCTGCCCTGGCCGCCGCCCAAATGGGCTCCTGGAGGCTGCCGCCACCCCTAGGGTGGAACCCTAGGGCGCAGCACCTCTCCTCCCCTCCTCTTATATATAGTGGAGGTATTTGGGGTTGCACAACACACGAGTTCATCTCCTCCCTGGTGCAGCCCTACTCCTCCCTCTCCTCGTTCTCCGTAGTGCTTAGCGAAGCTCTGCCGGAGTACCACGCAGCTCCACCGCCACCACACCGTCGTGCTGCCGGAGCTCTCCCTCAACCTCTCCTCCCTCCTTGCTGGATCAAGGCGTAGGAGACGTCACCGGGCTGCACGTGTGTTGAACGCGGAGGTGCCGTCTGTTCGGCACTTGATCGGATCTACCGCGATCTGAATCGCTACGAGTACGACTCCATTAACCGCGTTCTAGCAACGCTTCCGCTTTGCGATCTTCAAAGGTATGAAGATCCAATCTCCCCGCTCGTTTGCTGGTTTCTCCATAGATAGATCTTGGTGACACGTAGGAAAATTTTGATTTACTACTACGTCTCCCAACAGTGGTATCAGAGCTAGGTCTATGCGTAGAATCTATGCACGAGTAGAACACAAAGTAGTTGTGGGCGTCGATTTTGTTAATATGCTTGCCGTCACTAGTCTTATATTTATTCGACGGTATTGTGGGATGAAGCGGCCCGGACCAACCTTACACGTACGCTTACGTGAGACCGGTTCCACCACCTGACATGCACTAGTTGCATAAGGTGGCTAGCGGGTGTCTGTCTCTCCCACCTTAGTCGGATTGGATTCGATGAAAAGGGTCCTTATGAAGGGTAAATTGCAATTGGCATATCACGTTGTGGTTTTGGCGTAGGTAAGAAACGTTCTTGCTAGAATCCTATAGCAACCACATAAAAACTTGCAACTACAAATTAGAGGACGTCTAACTTGTTTTTGTAGCATATGCCTTGTGATGTGATATGGCCAGAAGAATGTGATGTGATGTATTGTGATGTATGAGATTGATCATGTTCTTGTAATAGGGTTCACGACTTGCATATCGATGACTATGACAACCGGCAGGAGCCATAGGAGTTGTCTTATATTATTGTATGACCTGCGTGTCAATCATAAACGCCATGTAATTACTTTACTTTATTGCTAAGCGTTAGCCAGAGTAGTAGAAGTAATAGTTGGCGAGACAACTTCAAGAAGACATAATGATGGAGATCATGATGATGGAGATCATGGTGTCGTGCCGGTGACAATGATGATCATCGTGCCCCGAAGATGGAGATCATAGGAGCAAGATGATATTGGCCATATCATGTCACTATATTGATTGCATGTGATGTTTATCATGTTTACATCTTATTTGCTTAAGAACGACGGTAGTAAATAAGATGATCTCTCAATAAAATTTCAAGAGAAGTGTTCACCCTAACTGTGCGCCGTTGCTAAGGATCGTTGTTCCGAAGCACCACGTGATCATCGGGTGTGATAGGTTCTAACGTTCGCATACAACGGGTGTAAGCCAGATTTACACACGCGAAACACTTCGGTTGACTTGATGAGCCTAGCATGTACAGACATGGCCTCGGAACACGGAAGACCGAAAGGTCGAACATGAGTCGTATAGAAGATACGATCAACATGAAGATGTTCACCATGGATGACTAGTCCGTCTCACGTGATGATCGGACACGGGCTAGTTGACTTGGATGACTAGAGAGATGTCTATCTAAGTGGGAGTTCATTGAATAATATGATTATGTGAACTTAATTATCATGAACTTAGTCTAAAATTGCCTTTAATATCTATATTGTAGATCCAATGGCCAACGCAAATGTCAACCTCAATTTCAACGCGTTCCTAGAGAAAACCAAGATGAAAGATGATGGAAGCAACTATGCGGACTGGGTCCGTGGCTTGAGGATCATCCTCATAGCTTCCAAGAAACTGTATGTCCTTGATGCACCGCTAGGTGAACCACCCCTTCTCCCAGCAGAACAAGATGTTGCGAACGCTTGGCATTCTCGCTGCGATGATTGCTCCCTTGTTCAGTGCGGCATGCTTTACAGTTTAGAACCGGGGCTCCAAAAGCGTTTTGAGCAACACGGAGCATATGAGATGTTCCAGGAGCTAAAACTGGTTTTTCAGGCTCATGCCCGGGTCGAGAGATATGAAGTCTCTGACAAGTTCTTTAGCTGTAAGATGGAGGAGAACAGTTCTGTCAGTGAGCACATCCTCAAGATGTCTGGGCTTCACAACCGCTTGACTCAACTAGGAGTTAACCTCCCGGATGACTCCGTTATTGACAGAATCCTCCAGTCGCTTCCACCTAGCTACAAGGGCTTTGTGATGAACTACAACATGCAGGGTATGGAGAAGTCCATTCCCGAGTTGTACTCGATGCTGAAATCAGCGGAGGTCGAGATCAAAAAGGAGCATCAAGTGTTGATGGTAAACAAGACCACTAGTTTCAAGAAAGGCAAGGGTAAGAAGAACTTCAAGAAGGACGGCAAAGTTGTTGCCACGCCCGGTAAGCAAGTTGCCGGGAAGAAGAAGAACAAGAATGGACCCAAGCCTGAGACTGAGTGTTTCTATTGTAAGGGTGCCGGTCACTGGAAGCGGAACTGCCCCAAGTACTTAGCGGATAAGAAGGACGGCAACATTAAAGGTATATGTGATATACTTGTTATTGATGTGTACTTGACCAGCGCTCGTAGTAGCTCCTGGGTATTTGATACCGGTGCAGTTGCTCACATTTGTAACTCCAAGCAGGAGCTGCGGAATAAGCGGAGGCTGGCCAAGGACGAGGTGACGATGCGCGTCGGGAATGGTTCCAAGGTCGATGTGATCGCCATCGGCACGCTACCTCTACATCTACCTTCGGGATTAGTTTTAAACCTTAATAATTGTTATTTAGTACCAGCCTTGAGCACGAACATTGTATTTGGATCTCGCTTGATGCGAGATGGCTACTCATTTAAATCCGAGAATAATGGTTGTTCTATTTATATGAGAGAAATGTTTTATGTTCATGCCCCGCTGGTCAATGGTTTATTTTTGATGAATCTCGAACGTGATGTTACACAAGTCCATAGTGTGAGTACCAAAAAGTGTAAAGCTGATAATGATAGTCCCACTTACAAGTGGCACTTCCGTCTTGGCCATATTGGTGTCAAACGCATGAAGAAGCTCCATGCTGATGGACATTTGGAGTCACTTGATTTCTAATCTTTTGACACATGCGAACCATGCCTCATAGGCAAGATGACCAAGACTCCGTTCTCCAGGACAATGGAGCGAGCAACTGATTTGTTGGAGATAATACATACCGATGTATGCGGTCCAATGAGTGTCAAGGCTCGCGGTGGCTACCGTTATGTTCCCACCCTCACTAATGACTTGAGCAGATATGGGTATGTCTACTTAATGAAACACAAGTCTGAAACCTTTGAAAGGTTCAAGGAATTTCAGAGTGAGGTCGAGAATCAACGTGGCAGGAAAATAAAATGCCTACGATCTGATCGTGGCGGAGAATATTTAAGTCACGAGTTTGGCACGCACCTTAGGAAATGTGGAATTTTTCACAGCTCACGCCGCCCGGCACACCTCAGCAAAATGGTGTGTCTGAACGTCGTAATCGCACTCTATTGGATATGATGCGATCTATGATGTCTCTTACCGACTTACCGCTATCATTTTGGGGATATGCATTAGAGTCTGCCGCATTCACTTTAAATAGGGCACCGTCTAAATCCGTTGAGAGGACACCGTATGAATTATGGTTTGGAAAGAAACCTAAGCTGTCGTTTCTAAATGTTTGGGGATGCGATGCTTATGTGAAGAAACTTCAACCTGAGAAGCTCGAACCCAAAGCGGAAAAGTGCGTCTTCATAGGATATCCCAAAGATACTATTGGGTATACCTGCTACCTACGATCCGAGGGCAAAGTCTTTGTTGCCAAGAATGGATCCTTTCTCGAGAAAGAGTTTCTCTCGAAAGAAGTAAGTGGGAAGAAAATAGAACTTGATGAGGTAATTGTACCTCCACTCGACCCGGAGAGTAGCCCAGCACAGGAAGTTGTTTCTGTGGAGCCTACACCGTCTAGAGAGGAAGTTAATGATGATGATCATGAAGCTTCAGATCAAGTCGCTATTCGAAGGTCCACTAGGACACGTTCCGCACCAGAGTGGTACAATAATCCTGTCCTAGACATCATGTTGTTGGACAACGGTGAACCTTCAAACTATGAAGAAGCGATGGCGGGTCCGGATTCCGACAAATGGCTTGAGGCCATGAAATCCGAGATAGGATCCATGTATGAGAACAAAGTATGGACTTTGGTGGACTTGCTTGATGATAAGTGAGCCATTGAAAACAAATGGATCTTTAAGAAGAAGACTGACGCGGACGGAAATGTGACCGCCTATAAGGCTCGGCTTGTCGCTAAGGGTTATCGACAAGTTCAAGGAGTTGACTACGATGAGACTTTCTCACCCGTAGCGATGCTAAAGTCAGTCCGAATCATGTTAGCGGTTGCCGCATTTTATGATTATGAGATCTGGCAAATGGACGTCAAAACGGCATTCCTTAATGGCTTCCTCAAGGAAGAACTGCATATGATACAGCCAGAAGGTTTTGTCGGTCCTAAAGATGCTAACAAGGTATGCAAGCTCCAGTGCTCCATCTATGGGCTGGTGCAAGCATCTCGGAGTTGGAACATTCGCTTTAATGAGGTGATTAAAGCGTTTGGGTTTGTATAGGTTTATGGAGAACCCTGTATTTACAAGAAAGTGAGTGGGAGCTCTATAGCATTTCTTATACTGTATGTGGATGACATGCTGATAATGGGAAATAATATAGAACTCTTTGAAAATATAAAGGCCTACTAGAATAAGTGTTTTTCAATGAAGGACCTTGGAGAAGCTGCTTACATATTAGGTATTAAGATCTATAGAGATAGATCGAAACGCCTCATTGGTCTTTCACAAAGCACATACCTTGAAAAGATATTGAAGAAGTTCAATATGGATCAGTCCAAGAAGGGGTTCTTGCCTGTGTTGCAAGGTTTGAGATTGAGTACGACTCAATGCCCGACCACGGCAAAGGATAGAGAAGAGATGAGTGTCATCCCCTATGCTTCAGCCATAGGCTCTATCATGTATGCCATGCTGTGTACCAGGCCTGATGTGAACCTTGCCATAAGTTTGGTAGGGAGGTACCAAAGTGATCCCGGAGCGGAACACTGGACAGCGGTCAAGAATATCCTGAAGTACCTGAAAAGGACAAAGGACATGTTTCTCGTTTATGGAGGTGCCGAAGAGCTCGTCGTAAAGGGTTACGTCGATGCTAGCTTCGACACAGATCCGGACGACTCCAAGTCGCAAACCGGATACGTGTGTATTTTGAATGGAGGGGCAGTGAGCTGGAGCAGCAGCAAGCAAAGCGTCGTGGCAGCATCTACATGTCAAGTGGAGTACATAGCTGCTTCGGAAGCAGCAAAGGAGGGAGTCTGGCTGAAGGAGTTCATCACCGACCTAGGAGTGATTCCAAATGCGTCGGGACCGATGACTCTACTCTGTGACAACACTGGAGCTATTGCCCTTGCGAAGGAGCCCAGGATTCACAAGAAGACAAGACACATCAAGCGCCGCTTCAACTCCATCCGTGATTACATTCAGGAAGGAGACATAGATATTTGTAAAGTGCATACGGATCTGAATGTCGCAGATCCGTTGACTAAACCTCTCTCACGAGCAAAACATGATCAACACCAGAATGCTATGGGTGTTCGATTCATCACAATGTAACTAGATTATTGACTCTAGTGCAAGTGGGAGACTGTTGGAAATATGCCCTAGAGGCAATAATAAAATGGTTATTATTGTATTTCGTAGTTCATGATAATTGTCTGTTATTCATGCTATAATTGTGTTAATCGGAAACCGTAATATATGTGTGAATACATAGACCACAACGTGTCCCTAGTGAGCCTCTAGTTGGCTAGCTCATTGGTCGATAGATGGTCACGGTTGCATGACCATGGACATTGGATGTCGTTGATAACAGGATCACATCATTAGGAGAATGATGTGATGGACAAGACCCAATCCTAAGCATAGCACAAAGATCATGTAGTTCATTTGCTAAAGCTTTTCAATGTCAAGTGTCGTTTCCTTAGACCATGAGATTGTGTAGCTCGCGGATACCGTAGGAATGCTTTGGGTGTGCCAAACGTCACAACGTAACTGGGTGGCTATAAAGGTACGCTACGGGTATCTCCGAAAGTGTCTGTTGGGTTGACACGAATCGAGACTGGGATTTGTCACTCCGTGTGACGGAGAGGTATCTCTGGTCCCACTCGGTAAGACATCATCATTATGAGCTCAATGTGACTAAGGAGTTAGTCACGTGATGATGTATTATGGAACGAGTAAAGAGACTTGCCGGTAACGAGATTAAACAAGGTATGGGGATACCGACGATCGAATCTCACGCAAGTACCATACCGATAGACAAAGGGAATTGTATATGGGATTGATTGAATCCTTGACATCGTGGTTCATCCGATGAGATCATCGTGGAGTACGTGGGAGCCAACATGGGTATCCATATCCTGCTGTTGGTTATTGACCGGAGAGGTGTCTCGGTCATGTCTACGTGTCTCCCGAACCCGTAGGGTCTACACACTTAAGGTTCGATGACGCTAGGGTTATAGGGAAATAGTGTACGTGGTTACCGAAGGTTGTTCGGAGTCCCGGATGAGATCCTGGACGTCACGAGGAGTCCCGGAATGGTCCGGAGACGAAGATTGATATATAGGAAGTGAGGTTTTGGATACCGGAAGTGTTCCGGGTGTCTCCGGTAGTGTACCGGGACCACCGGAAGGGTTCCGGGGGTCCACCAAGTGGGCCCACCTGCCCCGGAAGGTTCCATGGGCCAAGAGTGGGAGGGAACCAGCCCCTTTGTGGGCTGGTGCGCCTCCCACCCCAGCCCAAGGCGCAGCAAGGGTGGAGGGGGCAAACCCTAGGCTTAGATGGGCCTTAAGGCCCACCCTAGGGCGCCTCCACCTCTCCCTGCCCTGGCCGCCGGCCAGATGGGCGCCTGGAGGCTGCCGCCACCCCTAGGATGGAACCCTAGGGCGCAGAACCTCTCCTCCCCTCCTCCTATATATAGTGGAGGTATTTGGGGCTGCACAACACACGAGTTCATCTCCTCCCTGGTGCAGCCCTACTCCTCCCTCTCCTCGTTCTCCGGAGTGCTTAGCGAAGCTCTGCCGGAGTACCACGCAGCTCCACGGCCACCATGCCGTCGTTCTGCCGGAGCTCTCCCTCAACCTCTCCTCCCTCCTTGCTGGATCAAGGCGTAGGAGACGTCACCGGGCTGCACGTGTGTTGAACGCGGAGGTGCCGTCCGTTCGGCACTTGATCGGATCTACCGCGATCTGAATCGCTGCGAGTACGACTCCATCAACTGCGTTCTAGCAATGCTTCCGCTTTGCGATCTTCAAAGGTATGAAGATCCAATCTCTCCCTGCTCGTTTGCAGAATCTAAGTAGAGATATCCGCACTGGCAGAAGCTGGTATACGGGGTTTTTATGGCCAACCACAAGTTAAAGCACTACTTTCTAGGGCACCAGGTAACTGTGGTCAGTTATGCTCCGTTGAGAAATATTATCCAAAACAGAGAAGCCACAGGGAGGATTCCCAAATGGGCCTTAGAGCTGGGACCTCTTAATGTAAAGTATGTTCCCCGCATGGCGATCAAATCCCAAGCTTTGGTAGATTTCATCAATGATTGGACAGAGTGCCAAGCTCCCAAAGAAAAGCCAGATAATACCTACTGGACTATACATTTTGATGGGTCCAAGCAGTTAGAGGGGTCCGGAGCAAGGGTTGTCCTGACATCCCCAAAGGGTGATAAGTTTTGTTATGTGCTCCGGCTGATGTTCCCTTGCACTAACAATGCGGCTGAGTATGAGGCTTTGCTTCATGGTCTTAGATTAGCCAAAGAGATGAATTTGAGTCGGGTCAGGTGTTTGGGCGATTCAGATCTAGTAGCTCAGCAGGTTTCTGGCACTTGGGACTCCAAAGACCTACGGATGGCGGCTTAAAGGCAGGCGGTTGATATTATTGCGGGTCATTTCAAAGGGTATCAGGTAGATCACATTGATCGTCGCAAGAATGAGGCGGCTGATGCTTTATCACGGCTAGGTTCCCAACGTAAGCCGGTGCCGCCTAATGTTTTTCTGGACGTCTTATATCATCTGACTGTCAAGATACCATCAGAGGAGGATTTGGCTGTTCCTGACCCGAAGGCAGAATTGGTGGCGGCTCTACATGTTATCCCAAATTGGACTTTTCCTTATTTAGACTATTTAACCTGGGGCGAGTTACCAGAGGATGAAGATCTGGCTAGAAAGATCACCTGCCGTTCTAAGTCCATGACGATAATTGACGGTGAGTTGCATAAATGCGGTGTAACAAGGGTTTTTCAACGTTGTGTTTCACAAGAGGAGGGCCGGCAGATCTTGAGTGAGATCCACGCTGGAGATTGTGGGCACCATGCCGGCTCGAAATCTTTGGTGGCCAAGGCTTTTCGGCATGGGTTCTTCTGGTTGACGGCTCACAAAGATGCAGAGGATTTAGTCCGTAAGTGTGACGGCTGTCAGAAATTTAGCCGGCGTGCTCATGTTCCGGCTCAAGAACTAAGGATGATACTAATCACTTGGCTGTTTGCGGTTCGGGGGCTGGACATGGTAAGGCCTTTCAAGAGGTCCAATGACAAGAAAATGCACCTCCTGGTGGCGGTTGATAAATTTACCAAGTGGGTCGAGGCAGAGCCGGTCAGCAAATGTGATGCAGCTACAACAGTTCTGTTTATCAAAAAGCTAATCTACCGCTTTGGTTACCCGCACAACATCATCACTGGTAATGGAACAAATCTATCCAAGGGGTTATCAAGAAATTCTGTGATCAAGAGTATATCTGGCTTGATATATCAGCCGTGGCACATACACAGTCCAACGGTCAGGCGGAGCGCGCCAATCAGGAAATTCTAAGAGGAATTAAGTCGGGACTTATTGTTCCTTTGCAACGAATGCCCAGATATTGGGTAAAAGAATTACCTTCCGTCTTATGGAGCATCAGGACCACCCCTAACAGGTCCACGGGTTTCACGCCCTTCTTTATGGTGTATGGCGCTGAGGTCATCTTACCCAGCGACATCTGGCATGACTCACCAAGGGTGGCAGCTTACGTTGATACAAACAACGAGACGACGCACCAAGATGCATTGGATGCTTTGGAAGAGGCGCGAGAGTTAGCAGCAGCCCGATCGGCAATTTATCAACAAGACCTGTGCCACTATCACAGCCGCAGGGTCAAGACCCGGACGTTCTAAGAGGGCGACTTGGTGCTCCGGCTGATTCGGGACCAGACGAATATGCATAAGCTATCACCTCCATGCGAAGGACCCTTTGTGGTCAGCAGAAATCTCAACAACGGGTCATATTACCTCGTCGATGTCCGAGACGACTCAGATACAGTGGGTCAGGAGACCCGTCGGCCATGGAACATCGCGCATCTTCGGTCTTATTTCACCTAAGGGTGTAAAGATCTACCATTGTACACCATCATTATACATACCACGGTTATATGAATAAACAAGGAAGCCTCTGCTATTTCATAAGAGAAGATTAAGCAATATTCCGGTTGATACATCAACTAAGGTCGGCGAACGGTAGTAGATGCTTAGTAGCCAGGCGTTATGCCACAAAATCCGACTCAAAACAATGAGTCACGGCGAGGGCGGCTTGTCACCTTCGGGTGCAGATTCTAACACCTATCCACCGGCGCTTAACGTGATATTGCTGAACGGTGGTAGACACCTATTAAGCTGGGCATTTTGCCATAAAAAACCGACTAAGGCAATTAGTCGTGGCGAGAGCGGCTTCTCGCCTTCGGGTGCAGCTTCTAACGCCTATCTGCCGGCGGGTTACGCCGTAATTGCTGAGGGGGGCTTCTTACCGACGGGTATCACTTCTAACACCCTATCAGCCGGCTCTATGCCATCTCTGGCTAACCAGTTTAGCCACGGTTATGAGAGGTTTTTTATCGACGGGTAGCTAACGTCTCATGACCCGCGAACGGCGACTTTCTGCCTCCGGGTAAAGCTTCTAATGCCTATTAGCCGACCTAAGGCCATGTCAAAATAGCTAAGATAACTTAGCTGCGGTGAACAGCGGCTTCTTACCTTCGGGTACAGCTTCTAACGCCTATTAACTGTTCTCAAAAAAATCCGGCTAAGGAAAAACTAGCTGCGGCGAGGGCGGCTTCTTACCTTCGGGAACAGCTTCTAATGCTTATCCGCCGGCGTTTACGCCATATTGTTACCTCCGAGTGTATCTTCTAAAATGCCTTATCGGCCAGGCTCTATGCCATTTCCGGCTAACCAGATTGGCCGTAATTATCAAAGAGGGAGTCACCACTTCCAGGTTTGGCTTACCTAATTTTTTGCTGCAGGTGTCTTCTATGATGACAAGGCAACTGTAAATAACTCAAAGCGCACAAACACAAATGGCAGACCAAAAGTCGGATCATCTTACAAGACAAATTTTAGACAAGTTTTCATCTAGCTATTACACTCCAAGAGGAGATCAAAATTTTAGACAAAGTGTTTTCAGCCGTCACACGGCGGGTTAAGTTGATACAAGATCTTACAGTAACAGTTAGTTAGCGGACGGGTCTTCCTGCGCCGGCTCTTCTAGGGCCTTGATCTGAAGGTTGTCCAAATCCCAATTGCAGTTTGTTTGAGCCGCAAAAGAGCCCTCAAAAAAGGGTGACGGGTCAAGATCTGGAGCAAAGAGGTCCTTACTCCGAGCAGGCGTCAAATCTTTGGACTCGTATAAAGGACCCCGGACTCTCTTCTCCTTCGGGTCATACGCCGCTTGATAAGTTGACAGATTAACCTCCTCCGCCAAGACAGAAGCTAACACCCGGGACTCTTTCATGCACCGGCTGTAGTCAGCATCAGTACACTCCAAGCCGTCATCGTTTCTTGAAGGGAAGCCCTCCATCATCTCAACGGCTGTTAGGCCCGGAGCAAAGGCCAAAGCCCGGCTGATGCCCGCAATGGCCCCTTGGTGGGCAGCTGATTTCTTGAGTTAGGAGATCTATTTTGGCATGGTGGAGACGAACTCTAAGACACCCCTGAGAGTCGCTCGAATTTTCTCCTTATATTGCACAGCCTTGATAGTGCAGATTGCACCACAACACAACTGCTGAGTCAAGGTATAGATGGCCTTCAATGGTAGCAGGCTATCAGCGGCCAACTGCCGGCTCCTAGAGCTTCTACAAACCGGACAATTCAGATGAGTCGCCAGTCTAAGTAAAAGATGAAACCATTTGAAACACAAAGTTATCAGAAGCTTACCAAATAGGGCGGCTAACATTTTGCTTATGTGGCGCTTCAAACCTTGGAGTTCATTCGCCACAGCTATTAGCTACTGGTCGGTGTCATCCGCCTGTTGAGTCAAGGCAGTCTTCTCAGAATCAGTTGACTCCTTAAGGGAAGCAAAATCAGCCTTGATTGTGGCCAGATCTTCATAGATAAGCCGACACTTTTCATCATAGATGTTGTGGGCTTCTTGTTGAGCCACCAAGTTGGTCTTCAGGTCCGTCAATTGTGACCTGACTTCGTTTAAAGCTTCCTGTGACACGTCAAAATATAGGATAAATCGCTAGAATGGAAGTCATATCAAATAAGGAAAGTTAAAGACAAAATTATGCAAGTCTCAAAGCAGATTGCAAGCAATATGTTTGACACTTGGGGGCTAATGTATATTTGATCTTTGAGCTTACAACACAGTTCTGGCTCATCTTTATCAAAGTTAATCCGGAACTTGGGGGCTACGATATGGCTCTTCAAATTTGCTTCTAATGAAAGCTCCGACTCAACGTCATCAAGTTTGAGTCGGCCCTTGGGGGCTACCATTGGCTGTTCACGTTATCTACAGTGAAGATCCGACCCAACTCTAACATGTTGAGCCGGTCCTTGGGGACAAAGGCTTTGGATTTTCTACAAAGGATCAGGAAAGACCCGGTTCACCTCTTAACTAGATTGAACCGGCCCTTGGGGGCTAAGTAAGGTTGTAGCAGCAAGAGGAATACCTCATATTTTGTCTTCATCAAAGTTACCAGCCGAAGCTCCAGATCCCGGCTAGTGGTAAGCCGATTTATATACCCGGCGTGGAGTTCTTCGGCCGTCATCTTCTCAAGGGAAGAGTCGAAATCTAGCTTCTCGGAGGCCTCGGCAGACTCTTTATGCTTGGTCAACACATGAGCCGAAGGGGACTGGAGAGAAGAGCCGGTGATCACAACCTCCGGGGTTGCAGTGACCTTGGCAGGACTTGGCGGTTTTGAAGGACCCCTTAGAAGGCTCTCCCGGATGATATCTTCAGCAACTGGCTCAGTAGAAACAATTGCTGGATCTACATCTGGTTGTGGCTCCTCTGGTTGTTCCTCGGCTCTTCAGCGGCAGGACTAGGGGAGGGCTTGTTGGTCTTCCGACGCTTGGCTTGAGCACTACAAGATAGAAAAGTGAGAATCCAAGGATATTACTACCCTACAAAGAACCGGATATTATAGTGTAAAGACACTTACAGCGGATTGATCTTCGGAGGCGGCAGAACGGTCGCCGAAGAGTCGCCGGAGGAGGGCGACTTCTAAGATGAAATTCAAGAAGAATGAGACGACACTAAGGTTATAAAGAGAAATGAATCAAACAGGAACACATACCTCAGCAGGGCGTTTCTTCGGAGCCGGCGAGTTCGGCAAGCCGGACATAAGCTCAGTAGAGTCGGCGCTCCGGGTCTGGCGACGTTCAGCCTGTTGTTGCTTTTTCAAAAGAAAATCGAGAGCCAGGTAAGAAAGAGGATGAGAAAGAGGAACTTTTCTCACAACCCGCCGCGCCTTTTGGGGGACAAAATATTTTGAGCCGGAAGAGACATAATTTGCCTCAGGGGCATTGGCACGGCTAGTCTCCACTTCATCCTGTGAGTAAAAAACAAGCATTGGTAAAATAGGAAGGCAAAGAATCAAGCAAACAACTAAATTTTTAGCTCTGAGCTGGATGACTGTGGCGGGTCGAACCACTCCTCTCGTGGGGCGTATTTCTTTGGCTTTTTGGCTGGGGCCTTCTTCTTGAGATTCTTCAGAGGAGGGACGTACTCCTTCTTCCAGAAATCAGAGTCGACCTGCCAAAATAACCCGGAGAATAATAAATCAGCAAGGTACAAGCAACATCCAAGAGACGGATGGGAAAGAAATTAACTCACATCTAGAGCCGGATTGTTGACGCTGAAAGGCGCTAGGCCAATGGTGCTGCATGAGCCGGAGGCTTCATGGACAAGGCTCCGGATGACAGCGGTAATGTCATCCTCTGTCACGGTTGATTTACTGAAGCACAAGGAGCTATCATATTTGCCTTCATATTCACACATAAGCCGGCTTCTACGGCTTAAGGGCATGATCCGCCATGAAATCCAGCAGCGAATCAAAGCCAGACTGCTCAAACCGTTGGCCATGAGTGCCTTGATCTTGGCATCAGCCGGCTCATACCTGGAACGCTCTCAAACTGAGAGCCGGCTAGGAAGCTCTGAGTCTGTCCTGAGCCGGGAGGGGCAATAACCCAGCAATGGGCGCTCATCTTCAGGAGAGGTGTCCTTGTAGTAGAACCAAGTCTTATTCCAATCCTTTGGATGACTCAACATGTGCGCAGCCAGAAAAATGATGTCTCTGCGTCGTTGAATGGAAATACCTCCAAGTTCCAGACTCGGACCACCTTTCATTTCGGTTTGGCGGTTGGCGTAGAAGAACTCTCGAAACAATCCCACAGACGGCTTGATTTGCAGGAAGGCTGCGCAGAGCACTTGGAAATTGCATATGTTTGAAACGGAGTTGGGGGCCAAGTCTTGAGGGTGAAGTTTGTACAAATGGAGAATGTCACGGAAAATTTTGAGCCGGGCGGCACGAACCCTCGCTCGATATGGTCAGAGAAAACCACTACCTCTCCTTGTTGGGGAGAGGGCCAAGACTCGTCACCTGGAACCCGCCAGTGAAGGACCTCCTTCGGAGGAAGAGTGCCCGCATCAACAAAATCCGCTAAATACTCTTCGGTGACGCTAGATCCGACCCAGTTGCATGAGTTGGAAGCACGGGACATGACGGCGGCTTAAAGATTGTGCAAAATTAAATATGCGGCGATTTAAGAGCAAGCAATATCTATGACGACTTACAATTTTAAGGGCTCTACAAATACTACGCCCTAGTCCGACTGATGAGAGCCGGAGAGGTCTGGCGGTTCAACAAGGAAAGGAGGAGCAAAAATCGGCTAAGTCCTGAAAAACAGGTTTCACAAACTACCACTGCAATTAAGGATCTACAAAAACAGGAAAATAGGTTTTTATTTCCAGACCTAGCGAAGAACAAGCGGAACAGAAAAGAATGAGACAAAGCTACGACGGTCCATGCATTGCGCACGGCTACGTTGTGCACGGCGGCATGACGGAGACGCGCGCTAAAGATGTCGACGGCGTCGGAAATACCCTAACGGTGGCGATGGAGGAACACGAGCGGCGGCGGCGGACGTTCCTGCAAACCCTACTATGGTGGAAATGGATCTAAAGGGAGAGCTAGGAGTCACCGGCGATGGAGCGGCGGACACGGAAGAGATTTTTGTACGAGTCAGGTTGATGCAGCGGCCTGGTTGGTGAAGCTGCAGAGACGGCGCCGAAGGGCGAGTACGCCGTAGTGACGATGACAGGAGGAAGAAGAAGAAGAATGAGCGGGAGAAGGAAGGTTTCCGCCCGCACAAGTCTTATTTAAAGAGGAGACGAGGCAGGCACGAAGATCTAGGCGATGGAAATGATTTGACCAAGGCGGATGCCTCCATTTTTGGGTTGAACTTTTAATAAAAGATCCGGTGGTACATCAGCGGATCTCATGACGTCATGCCAGGTCATCATCGGGCGACTCGCCAAGAGCCAAAAAGAGAAGGATGAAGTGAGCAAGCTCAATTCAACCTGGGGCCTAATGTTGGGGATATGACCCCGCAATATGACCCGCCCTTATGGCTCCGGGTCATGTTGATAGCTCATGAGCCAGCCCTAGGGTGAGCCGTAAAACCTACGGCCCAGGAAGAAGGACAGCTCAAGATGTGGGTCGTAAGGTGGTCCGGACGGAGAAGACCCGGGCATGTAAGCCGCTCGGAGACGGCTTGGACAAGAAGATAGAGAGAGACTCGAATGCTGATGAAACTCGGTTAAACAATTGTAAAGACCAGTTGGTCCTGACCTCTTATATAAAGGCAGACCCGGGGCGACTTAGAGGATATTGAGGACTAGGTCAAGCTTTAGCTCCCTTGTAATCGATTCAACAAGCAATACAAGCACAAGCAGGACGTAGGCTATTACCTCGACTTGAGGGGCCGAACCTGGGTAAACCCATGTCCTTCATCCCAATCAACCCCTCTGAGTCCATCACATTAGCGATGGCCTCGAATCCAAGTCCTCTCACCCGGACATCTGCCTTGATAAATCCATGACAATTACTATGTGCACGAAATCCTCAACCACACTTGGTCCATTTTGCCTCACCTCAAGACTCCGGAAGAACTGAAGGAGCTGGACCTTGAGGAAAATCTTGACTGGGCTCGTCAACCATAGAAGAAATTTGAGAAAGTTCAAGTTCCTATGATCGCCACAAGTTCATATTCTTCATCGCGTGAGATAGATGAAGCTGAGGACATTGACGACATTGTGGCGGGTCCTGCTTCGACAACCGACCCCGACAACGCTGGCGCTCCTTCTTCGCCAACAAGATGATATTCTTGTTGGGGAATGTTGCATGGAAACAAAAAAATTCCTACGCACATGCAAGATCTATCCATGGTGATGAGCATCTACGAGAGGGAGAGTGGATCTACGTACCCTTGTAGATCGCTAAGCAAGAAGCGTTAAGAAACGCGGTTGATGTAGTCGAACATCTTCGCGATCCAAACCGCCGAGCGTCCCGCGATCCAATCACGATCCGTCCCGATCTAGCACCCAACGGACGGCACCTCCACGTTCAGCACATGTACAGCTTGATGACGATCTCCGCCTTATTGATCCAGCAAGAGGGTGCGGAGAGGTAGACGAGTTCTCCGGTAGCTCGACAACGTTGCGGCAATGGTGGTCGTGTAATTCCAGCAGGACTTCGCCTAAGCACTCCTGGAACCGATCTAGAGGACAAACTACGGACTAGAGGAGAGGGTTGCACGTGGCTGAAAATCAATATGAAAAAAGGAGGAGGCTTGGCGCAAGGGCCAGCACTTGGTGGCTTCGGCCGAAGTGGAGAGGAGGAGTGCTCCTCCTCCACTCTTAGTAGGATTAGGACTCCTTCCTTATTTCCACCTTTTTTGCCTTTTTCCACCTTTTCCACTTTGCAGTTTCTTCCCAGCTGCATGGTCCCGATGGTCCCCCGGTACCCTCCCTCCACTCCCGGTACACTACGGATGAGCCCAGAACTTTTTCGGTGACCAAAACAGGACTTCCTATATATCAATCTTTACCTCCGGACCATTCAGGAAATCCTCGTGACGTAATACTTGACATGTAGAAAACTGTAGCAATAAACTGACATGATCATATGCTACATTTATATTTTGGGTCTCGTCCATCCCATCATTCTCCTAATGATGTGATCCCGTTATCAAATGACATCTCATGTCAATGGCTAGGAAACCTTGACCATGTTTGATCAACGAGCTAGTCTACTAGAGGCACACTAGGGAGAAAGAGTTGTCGATATATCCACACATGCAATGTGTTTCCAATCAATACAATTATAGCATGGATAATAAACAATTATCATGAACAAGGAAATATAATAATAAACACTTTATGTATTGCCTCTAGGGCATATTTCCAACAAACTCCTACTTGCACTAGAGTCAATAATCTAGTTCTCATCACTATGTGATTTACATTGTAATGAATCGAACACCCATGCAGTTCTGGTGTTGATCATGTTTAGCCCTTGGAAGAGGTTTAATCAACAGTTCTGCAACATTCCGATCCGTATGTACTTTGCAAATATTTATGTACTTCTCCTCGATGTAATCACGGATGGAATTGAAGCATTGCTTTATGTGTCTGGTCCTCTTGTGAAACCTTGGTTCCTTGGCCAGAGCAATGGAACCAGTGTTGTCACAGAACAGAGTCATTGGATTCAGTGCACTAGGCACTACTCCAAGATCTGTCATGAACTGCTTCATCCAGACACCTTCCTTCGCCGCCTCCGAGGCTGCGATGTACTCCGCTTTGCATGTAGAATCGGCTATCACGCTTTTCTTGGAACTGCACCAGCTTATCGCTCCCCCGTTGAGAATAAATATGTATCCGGTTTGCGACTTAGAGTCATCCGGGTCAGTGTCAAAGCTTGCATCGATGTAACCCTTTACGACGAGCTCTAGATCACCTTCATAAACGAGAAACATTTCCTTAGTCCTTTTCAGGTAATTAAGGATATTCTCGACCGCCGTCTAGTGCTCCATTCCAGGATCACTTTGAAACCTTCCGGTCATACTTATGGCAAGGCTGACATCGGGTTTTGTGCACAACATTGCATACATGATAGAGCCTATGGCTGAAGCATAGGGGATTACACTCATCTTCTCTCTATCTTCTACAGTCACTGGGCATTGAGTCTTACTGAACTTCACACCTTGTAACACAGGCAAGAACCCCTTCTTGGACTGATCCATTTTGAACTTCTTCAAAACTTTATCAAGGTATGTGCTCTGTGAAAGTGCTATTAGGCGTCTCGAACTATCTCTATAGATCATAATGTTGGAAATATGCCCTAGAGGCAATAATAAAGTGATTATTATTACATTTCCTTGTTCATGATAATTGTCTATTGTTCATGTTATAATTGTATTACCTGGAAATCATAATACATGTGTGAATACATAGACCACAACATGTCCCTAGTGAGCCGCTAGTTGGCTAGCTCGTTGATTAATACATGGTCACGGTTTCATGACCATGGACATTGGATGTCGTTGATAACGGGATCACATCATTAGTAGAATGATGTGATGGACAAGACTTAATCCTAAACATAGCACAAGATCGTGTAGTTCGTCTGCTAAAGCTTTATTATGTCAAGTATCATTTCCTTAGGCTTTGCGATTGTGCAACTCCCGGATACTGTAGAATAGTTTGGGTGTGCCAAACATCACAACGTAAGTGGGTGGCTATAAAGGTACACTACGGGTATCCCCAAAAGTATCTGTTGGGTTGGCACGAATCGAGACTGGGATTTGTCACTCCGTGTGACGGAGAGGTATCTCTGGGCCCACTCGGTAATACATCATCATAATGAGCTCAATGTGACTAAGGAGTTAGTCACGGGATCATTTGTTACGGAACAAGTTAAGAGACTTGCCGGTAACGAGATTGAACAAGGTATAGGGATACCGATGATCGAATCTCGGGCAAGTAACATATTGATGGACAAAGGGAATTCTATACTGGATTGATTGAATCCCCTACATCGTGGTTCATCCGATGAGATCATCATGGAACATGTGGGAGACAATATGGGTATCCAGATCCCGCTATTGGTTATTGACCGGAGAGGTGACTCGGTCATGACTGCATGGTTCCCGAACCTGTAGGGTCTACCCACTTAAGGTTCGATGACGCTAGGGTTGTATGGGAATAGTGTACATGGTTACCCAAGATTGTTCGGAGTCCCGGATGAGATCCCGGACATCACGAGGAGTTCCGGAGGTCAGGATTCATATATTGGAAGTGAGGATTTGGACACTGGAAGTGTTTTGGGCATCACCGGTAATGCCACCGGAAGGGTTCCGGGGGTCAACTGGGAGGGGCCATCGGCCCAGGAAGGCTACATGGGCCAAGAGTGGGAGGGAACCAGCCCCTAGGTGGGCTAGTGGGTCTCCCACCTCAGCCCAAGGCACAGCTAGGAGGAGAGGGGGAAACCCTAGGCGCAGATGGGCCCTAGGCCCACCCTAGGGTGTGCCCCCTCTCTCCCTCTCTTGGCCGCCGACCATCCCCATCTAGGGCTGCCACACCCCTAGGGTGGGAACCCTAGAGGGAGCGCACCCTGCTCCCCTCCTCCTATATATAGTGAGGGTTTGGGGGGCTGCCTACACACAATTCTCTCTCTCTCTCGGCGTAGCCCCACCCCTCCTCCTTCTCATCCTACATAGTGCTTGGCAAAGCCTTGATGGAGTACCACGCAGCTCCATCGTCACCACGCCGTCGTGCTACCAGAGCTCTCCCTCAACCTCTCCTTCCTCCTTGCTGGATCAAGGCGTAGGAGACGTCACCGGGCTGCACGTGTGTTGAACATGGAGGCACCGTTGTTCGGTGCTTAGATCGGAATCCACCACGATCAGAATCGCTGTGAGTACGACTCCACCAACCGCGTTCATAGTAACACTTCCGCTTTGCGATGTTTAAAGGTATGAAGATGCTATTCCCCACTCGTTGCTGGTTTCTCCATAGATTGATCTTGGTGATGCGTAGGAACATTTTGAATTGTTACTACGTTCCTCGATAGTGGCATCAGAGCTAGGTCTATGCGTAGATTCTATGCACGAGTAGAACACAAGTAGTTGTGGGCGATGATTTGGTCAATTTGCTTGCCGTTACTAGTATTATCTTGATTCGATGGCATTGTGGGATGAAGCGGCTCGGACTGACTTTACAAGTACGCTTACGTGAGACTGGTTCCACCGCCTGACATGTACTTGTTGCATAAGGTGGCTAGCGGGTGTCTTTGTCTCCCACTTTAGTCAGATCGGATTCGATGAAGAGGGTCCTTATGAAGATTAAATAGCAATTGGCATATCATCGTTGTGGCTGTTACGTAGGTAAGAAACGTTCTTGCTAGAAACCCATAGCAGCCACGTAAAACTTGCAACAACAATTAGAGGGCGTCTAACTTGTTTTTGTAGGGTATGCTATGTGATGTGATATGGCCAAAAGAATGTGATGAAATATATATGATGTATGAGATTGATCATGTTCTTGTAATAGGAATCACGACTTGCATGTCGATGAGTATGACAACCGGCAGGAGCCATAGGAGTTGTCTTAATTTATTGTATGACCTGCGTGTCAATCAAAAACGCCATGTAATTACTTTACTTTATTACTAACCGTTAGCCATATTAGTAGAAGTAATAGTTGGCGAGACAACTTCATGAAGACACGATGATGGAGATCATGGTGTCGTGCCGGTGACGATGGTGATCATGCCGCGCCCCGATGATGGAGATCAAAGGCACAAGATGATATTGTCCATATCATGTCACTTTATGATTTGCATATGTTTATCACAGTGTACATCTTATTTTCTTAGAACGACGGTAGCTTAAATAAGATGATCTCTCAAAAAAATTTCAAGAAATGTGTTCCCCCTAACTGTGCACCGTTGCTAAGATTCATTGTCTCGAAGCACCATGTGATAATCGAGTGTGATAGGTTCTAACGTTCACATACAACGGGTGTAAGCTAGATTTACAAAGGCAATACACTTAGGTTGACTTGACGAGCCTAGCATGTACAGACGTGGCCTCGGAACACGGGAGACCGAAAGGTCGAACATGAGTCGCATAGAAGATACGATCAACATGGAGATGTTCACCATTGATGACTAGTCCGTCTCACGTGATGATCAGACACGGGCTATTTGACGTGGATCATGTGTCACCTGGATGACTAGAGAGATGTCTATCTAAGTGGGAGTTTATTAAATAATTTGATTATGTGAACTTAATTATCATGAACTCAGTCTAAAATGTCTTTACAATCTATATTGTAGATCCAATGGCCCACGCTAATGTTGCCCTCGACTTCAACGCGTTCCTAGAGAAAACCAAGCTGAAAGACAATGGAAGCAACTACACAGACTGGGTCCGTAACTTGAGGATCATCCTCATAGATTCCAAGAAATTATATGTCCTTGAAGCACCGCTAGGTGACACACCCGTTTTCCCAGCAACTCAAGATGTTATGAACACCTGGCAGTCGCGTAGTGATGATTACTCCCTGGTTCAGTGCGGCATGCTTTACAGCTTAGAACCAGCACTCCAAAAGCGTCTTGAGCAACACAGAGTATATGAGATGTTCCCAGAGCCGAGAATGGTTTTCCAGGCTCATGCCTAGGTCGAGAGATATGAAGTCTCCGACAAGTTCTTCAGTTGTAAGATGGAGGAAAATAGTTCTGTCAGCGAGCACAAACTCAAAATGTCTGGGTTGCACAACTGCTTGTCTCCGTTGGGAGTTAATCTTCCTGATGAGTCGGTTATTGACAGAATCCTCCAGTCGCTCCCACCTAGGTACAAGAGCTTTGTGATGAACTATAATATGCAAGGGATGGAGAAGTCTAGTCCTGAGTTATATTCGATGTTGAAATCAGTGGAGGTGGAAATCAAAAGGGAACATCAAATGTTGATGGTGAAAAAGACCACTAGTTTCAAAAAAGGCAAGGGTAAGAAGAACTTCAAGAAGGACGGCAAAGCAGTTGCCGCGCCCGGTAAGAAAGTTGCCGGGAAGAAGAACAAGAATGGACCCAAGCGTGAGACCGAGTGCTTTTATTGCAAGGGTACCGGTCACTGGAAGCCGAACTGCCCCAAGTACTTAGCGGATAAGAAGGCCGGCAATGTTAAAGGTATATGTGATATACTTGTTATTGATGTGTACCTTACCAGCGCTTGTAGTAGCTCCTGGGTATTTCATACCAGTGCAGTTGCTCACATTTGTAACTCCAAGTAGGAGCTGTGGAATAAGCGGAGACTGTCAAAGGACGAGGTGACGATGCGCATCAGGAATGGTTCCAAGGTCGATGTGATCGCCGTCGGCACACTACCTCTACATCTACCTTCGGGATTAGTTTTAAACCTTAATAATTCTTATTTAGTACTAGCTTTGAGCATGAACATTGTAGCTGGATCTCGCTTGATGCGAGATGGCTACTTAGTTAAATCTGAGAATAATGGTTGTTCTATTTATATGAGAGAAATGTTTTATGGTCATGCCCCGCTGGTCAATGGTTTATTTTTGATGAATCTCGAATGTGATGTTACACATGTTCATAGTGTGAGTACCAAAAGATGTAAGGTTGATAATGATAGTCCCACTTACATGTGGCACTGCCGCCTTGGTCATATTGGTGTCAAACGCATGAAGAAACTCCATGCTGATGGACTTTTGGAGTATCTTGATTTTGAATCACTTGACACGTGCGAACCATGCCTCAGGGGAAAGATGAACAAGACTTCGTTCTCCAGAACAATGGAGCGATCAACTGACTTGTTGGAGATAATACATACCAATGTATGCGGTCCAATGAGTGTTGAGGCTCGCGGTGGCTAATGTTATGTTCTCACCCTCACTGATGACTTAAGTAGATATGGGTATGTCTACTAAATGGAACACAAGTCTGAAACCTTTGAAAAGTTCAAGGAATTTCAGAGTGAGGTAGAGAATCAACGTGACATGAAAATAAAGTGCCTATGATCTTATCATGGCGGGAAATATTTGAGTCATGAGTTTGGCACGCACCTAAGGAAATGTGGTATTGTTTCACAACTCAAGCCGCCTGGCACACCTTAGCAAAATGGTGTGTCTGAACTTCGTAATCGCACTCTATTGGATATGGTGCGATCTATGATGTCTCTTACCGACTTACCGCTATCATTTTGGCGATATGCATTAGAGACTGCTGCATTCACTTTAAATAGGGCATCGTCTATGTCCATAAAGACACCGTATGAATTATGGTTTGGAAAGAAACCTAAGCTATCGTTTCTGAAAGTTTGGGGTTGCGATGCTTATGTGAAGAATCTTCAACCTGAGACGCTCGAACCCAAAGCGGAAAAGTGCGTCTTCATAGGATACCCCAAAGAAACTATTGGGTATACCTTCTACCTTAGATCCGAAGGCAAAGTCTTTGTTGTCAAGAATGGATCATTTCTAGAGAAAGAGTTTCTCTCAAAAGAAGTAAGTGGGAGGAAAATAGAACTTGATGAGGTAATTGTACCTCCACTCGAACCGGAGAGTAGCGTAGCACAGGAAGTTGTTTCTATGGAGCCTCCACCAGTTGGAGAGGAAGTTAATGATGATGATCATGAAACTTTAGATCAAGTTTCTATTGAACCTTAAAGTTCATGACGGAGACACCTCTCCTCCTAGCTGCACTACATGGTTCCCGAACCCATAGGGTCTACACACTTAAGGTTCGATGGCACTAGGGCTATATGGGAATAGTGTACGTGGTTACCTAAGGTTGTTCGAACTCTCGGATGAGATCTCAGACATCACGAGGAATTCCGGAATGGTCTGGAGGTAAACATTCATATATAGGAAGTGAGGATTTGGTCACCGGAAGTGTTTCGGGCATCACCGGTAATGTACCGGGACCACTTGAAGGGTTTCGAGGGTCCACCGGGAGGGTCCACCGGCCCCGGAAGGCTACATGGGCAAAGAGTGGGAGGGAACCAGCCCCTAGGTGGGCTTGTGCGCCTCCCACCTTAGCCCAAGGTGCAGCTAGGAGGATAGGGGGCAAACCCTAGGCGCAGATGGGCCCTAGGCCCACCCTAGGGGGCGCCCCCCTCTCTCCCTCTCTTGTCCGTCGGCCATCCCCATCTAGGGCTGCCGCACCCCCTAGGGTGGGAACCCTAGACGGGGCGCACCCTCCTCCCCTCCTCCTATATATAGTGAGGGTTTTGGGGGCTGCCTACACACAATTCTCTCTCTCTGTATCTATCTATCTCGGCGTAGCCCTACCCCTCCTCCTCCTCGTCCTCCGTAGCGCTTGGCGAAGCCCTGTCGGAGTACCATGCAGCTCAATCGTCACCATGCCATCATGCTATCAGTGCTCTCCCTCAACCTCTCCTTCCTCCTTGCTGGATCAAGGCGTAGGAGACGTCACCGGGATGCACATGTGTTGAACACGGAGGCGCCGTTGTTCGGTGCTTAGATTGGAATCCACCGCGATCTGAGTCGCTGCAAGTACAAATCCACCAACCGCATACAGAGTAACGCTTCCGCTTTGCGATCTTCAAAGGTATGAAGATGCACTTCCCCACTTGTTGCTGGTTTCTCCATAGATTGATCTTGGTGGTGCGTAGGAAAATTTTGAATTATTACTACATTCCCCGACACTTAATGCCTAATATGAAAGCAGCTTCTGCTAGGTCCTTCATTGAAAAACTCTTATTCAAATATTCCTTCATGCTTTCCAGCATTTCTATATTGTTTCGAATCAGCAATATGTCATCCACATATAATATTAGAAACGCTATAAAGCTCCCACTCACTTTTTGGTAAATACAAGCTTCTCCATAAACTTGTATAAACCCAAGCGCTTATTCCAACTCCGAGATGCTTGCATCAGTCGATAAATGGATCGCTGGAGTTTGCAAACTTTGTCAGCATTCTCTGGATTGACAAAACCTTCTAGTTGCATCATATATAACTCTTCCTCAAGGAAACCGTTGAGGAACGCTGTTTTGACATCCATCTGCCAAATTTCATAATCGAAATAAGCAGCTATTTCTAACATGATTCTGATGGACTTAAGCATCGCTACGGGTGAGAAGCTCTCATCATAGTCAACTCCTTGAACTTGTGAAAAACCGTTTGCCACAAGTCGAGCTTTATAGACGGTGACATTACCGCCCGCGTCCGTCTTCTTCTTAAAGATTAATTTGTTCTGAATGGCCTTTCGCCCTTCAGGTAATACTTCCGAAGTCCATACTTTGTTTTCATACATGGATCCCATCTCGGATTTCATGGCCTCTAACCATTTCTCGGAATCCGGGCCCATCATCGCTCCTCCATAGCTTGTAGGTTCATTGTTGTCCAACAACATGACCTCCAAGACAGGGTTGTTGTACCACTCAGGAGCAGTACGCACCCTTGTCGATGTACGAGGTTCAATAGTAACTTGATTCAAAGCTTCATGATCATCATCATTAACTTCCTCTTCTACTATCGTAGGCTCCATAGAAACCTCTTTTTGCGCTCTTCTACTCTCTGGTTGAAGTAAAGGTTCAATAACCTCATCAAGATCTATTTTCTTCCCACTCAATTCTTTCGAGAGAAACTCTTTCTCAAGAAATGTTCCGTTCTTAGCGACAAACACTTTGCCACCGGATCTGAGATAGAAGGTATACCCAACTGTCTCTTTCAGGTATCCTATGAAGACGCATTTCTCCACTTTGGGTTCCAGCTTTTCAGGCCGAAGCTTATTGACATAAGCATCACATCCCCAAACTTTAAGAAATGACAACTTTGGTGTCTTTCCAAACCACAGTTCATATGGCGTCGTCTCAACGGATTTTGATGGTGCCCTATTTAAAGTGAATGCAGCCGTCTCTAATGCATAACCCCAAAACGATAGTGGCAAATTGGCAAGAGACATCATAGAACGCACCATATCTAATAAGGTTCGATTACGACGTTCGGACACACCATTACGCTGTGGTGTTCCAGGCGGTGTTTTGTGAAACAATTCCACACTATCTTAAGTGACTGCCAAACTCATAACTCGGATATTCACCTCCTCGATCAGATCATAGGAATTTGATCTTCTTGTTATGATGATACTAAACTTCACTCTGAAATTGCTTGAACTTTTCAAACATTTTAGACTTGTGTTTCATTAAGTAAATATACCCATATCTACTTAAGTCATCAGTGAAGGTGAGAAAATAACGATATCCACCATGCGCTGCAACATTCATTGGACCGCACACATCAGTATGTATGATTTCCAACAAGTCACTTACCCGTTCCATTGTTCCAGAGAACGGCATTTTAGTCATCTTTCCCATGAGGAGTAGTTCACATGTGTCAAGTGATTCAAAATCAAGTGACTCCAAAAGTCCATCAACATGGAGGTTCCTCATGCGTTTTACACCAATATGACACAAACGACAGTGCCACAAGAAAGTGGTACTATCATTATCGACTCTATATCTTTTGGTATCAATGTTATGAACATGTGTATCATCACTATCAAGATTCAATATGAATAAACCCCTCACATTGGGTGCATGACCATAAAAGATATTACTCATATAAATAGAACAACCATTATTCCCTCATTTAAATGAGTAACCGTCTCGCAATAAACAAGATCCAGATATAATGTTCATGCTTAACGCAGACACTAAATAACAAATATTCAGGTTCATCACTAATCCCGATGGTAATCGAAGAGGGAGCGTGTCGACGGCGATCACATCAACCTTGGAACCATTCCCTACGCACATCGTCACTTCATCCTTCGCCAGCCTTCGTCTATTCCGTAGTTCCTGCTTTGAGTTGCAAATGTGAGCAACCGAACCGGTATCAAATACCCAGGCACTACAACAAGAGCTAGTAAGGTACACATCAATAACATGTATATCATATATACCTTGTTTGTTGTTAGCTGCCTTCTTGTCAGCCCGGTACTTGGGGCGGTTCCGCTTCCAGTGTCTAGTTCCCTTGCAATGAAAGCACTCAGTTTCTGGTTTGGGTCTAGCCTTGGGTTTCTTTACAGGAGGAGCAACTGCTTTGCCATCCTTATTGGATTTACCCTTCTTGCCCTTGCCATTCCTCTTGAAACTAGTGGTTTTATTGACCATCAACACTTGATGTTCTTTCTAGATTTTAGACTCAGCGACTTTCAGCATCGCAAACAGCTCGACGACTGACTTGTTCATCCCATGCATGTTATAGTTCATCACAAAGCTCTTGTAGCTAGGTGGCAGTGATTGCAGATCTCTGTCAGTGATCACCTCTGGCAGAAGGGGCATTCCCAACTCCGCCAGACGAGTCGATACCCAGACATTCTAAGTATATGTTCACTGATAGACCCGTTCTCCTCCATTTTGCAAGCATAGAATTTATTGGAGGTCTCATACCTCTCGATCCGGGCATTCTTCTGAAAGATAAACTTCAACTCCTGGAACATCTCATATGCTCCATGACGTTGAAAACGTCTTTGAAGACACGATTCAAATCCATACAATATTGCAAACTGAACTATTGAGTAATCTCCAGAACATGCCTCCCAAGAGTTCTTAACATCTTCGGATGACATGTCTTCGGGCTGGTCACCAAGCGGTGCATCAAGGACATATGATTTTTGGGAAGCTGTGAGTATAATCCTCAGATTACAGGCCCAGTGAACAAACTTACTTGCATCATCTTTCAACTTAGGTTTCTCTCGGAACGCATCAAAATTCAGGGGTGCTACTGCGTGACCCACTGATCTACAACATAAATATGCAATGATTACTTAGACTATTGTTCAAGATAATGAGTTTAGTTAATCAAATTAATAAAGTTCCTGACATCCCTCAGGTCATCTGAGTGACACATGATCCAAATTCACCAACTCAAGTCTGATCATCATGTGAGTTGAGGTGGTTTCAATGGTGAACATCATCATGTTGATCATATCTACTATGTGACTCATGTTCGACCTTTCGGTCTCTTGTGTTCCGAGGCCATGTCTGTATATGCTAGGCTCGTCAAGTTTAACCCGAGTGTTCTGCATGTGCAACACTGGCTTGCACCCGTTGTATGTGAACATATAGTCTATCACACCCGATCATCACGTGGTGCCTCGACCCGACGAACTTTCACAATGGTGCACACTCGGGGAGAACACAATTCATCTTGAAATTTAAGTGAGGGATCACCTTATAATGCTACTGTCGTCCTAAGAAAAACAAGGTGCACAAAAGGATTAACATCACATGGAAATCAGAAGTGACATGATATGGCCATGAACTTGTGCTTTTGATCTCCATCTTGAAAGCACCAGCATGATCTCCATCATCACCGGCAAGACACCATGATCTCCATCATCTTGATCTCCATCAACATGTGGCCATCGGGGTTGTCGCTCCCACCATGCTTCTGCTACTATTGCTACCGTTTAGCGATAAAGTCAAGCATTACATAGCACTTAATGATTGACACGCAGGTCATACAATAATTAAAGACAATCCTATGGCTCCTGCCGGTTGCCGTACTCATCGACATGCAAGTCGTGATATTCTATACAACACTTGATCATATCATACATCACATATATCTCATCATGTAATTGGCCATATCACATCACAACATACCCTGCAAAAACAAGTTAGACATCCTCTAATTGTTGTTGCATGTTTTACATGGCTGCTACGGGTATCCAGCAAGAACAATTCTCACCTACGCATAAACCACAACAGTGATACATAAGTTGCTTTTCAACCTTCTCAAGGACCGCCTTTGTCTAATACAATCCAACTAAAGTAGGAGAAACAGACAACGGCCAGCCATCTTTGTGCAACGAAGTTACACGTCAGTCGATGGAACCGGTCTCTCGTAAGCGTACGAGTAAGGTTGGTCCGGGCCGCTTCATCCCACAATACCGCTGAACCAAAACACGACCAAGGGAGGAAGCAATCTAAGCATCAATGCCCACAAACTCTTTGTGTTCTACTCGAGATCTCATCTACACATAGACCTAGCTCATGATGCCACTGTTGGGCAACGTTGCATGGGAAACAAAAAATCCTACGCACACGCAAGATCTATCCATAGTGATGAGCATCTACCAGAGGGAGAGTAGATCTATGTACCCTTGTAGATTGCTAAGCAAGAAGCATTAAGAAACGCAGTTGATGTAGTGGAATGTCTTCGCGATCCATATTGCCGAGCGTCTCGCGATCCAATCTCGATCCGTCCCGATCTAGCACCGAACGGACGACACCTCCGCGTTCAGCACACGTACGGCTTGATGACGATCTCCTCCTTCTTGATGAAGAAAGAGGGAGCAGAGAGGTAGACGAGTTCTCCGGCAGCGCGATGGCGTTGTGGCGATGGTGGTGGAGTAATTCCAGCAGGGCTTCGCCTAAGCACTACTGAAACCGATCTAGATGAGAAACTACGAACTAAAGGAGAGGGTTGCACGTGGCTGAAAATCTATATGCAAAACCCCTAAAACCTCTTATATATATAGGAGGAGGAGTGGAGGAATCTTGGTGCAAGGGCCAACCCTTGTTGGCTTCGGCCGAAGCGGAGAGGAGGAGTCCTCCTCCTCCACTACTAGTAGGATTAGGACTCCTTCCTTATTTCCACCTTTTTTCCTTTTTCCACCTTTTCCACTTTGGACTTTCTTCCCAACTTCATGGGCCTTCTGTGGGACTTCGGCCAGCCCACTAAGGGCTGGTATTCATCCTCCCATAGCCCATGTAGCCTCTTGGGTCGAAATACTCCTCCCGATGGTCCCTCGGTACCCTCCTGGCACTCCCGGTACACTACCGATGAGCCCGAAGCTTTTCGGGTGACCAAAACAGAACTTCCCTATATATTAATATTTACCTCCAAACCATTCTGGAGCTCCTCGTGACGTCCGGGATCTCATCCGGGACTCCGAATAACATTCGGTTACCACCATGCGTAAATCTAGATTATCAAAATGTCACCAAACCTTACGTGTGCAGACCCTGCGGGTTCGAGAACTATGTAGACATGACTGAGACACCTCTACGGTCAATAACCAATAGCGGGACTTGGAAGACCATATTGATTCCTACATATTCTACAAAGATCTTTATCGATCGAACCTCTGTGTCAAGGATCCAGTTAATCCCGTATGATGTTCCCTTTGTTCTTCGGTATGTTACTGGCCCGAGATTCGATCGTCGGTACCTCCATATCTAGTTTAACCTCGTTATCGGAAAGTCTCTTTACTCATTTTCGTAATACAAGATCCCGTGACTGACACTTAGTCACATTGCTTGCAAGGATTGTTGTGATTTTGTATTACCGAGTGGTCCCTGAGATACCTCTCCGTCACACAGAGTAACAAATCCCAGTGTTGATACATGCCAACCCAACAGACACCCTCGGAGATACCTGTAGAGCACCTTTATAGTCACCCCAGTTATGTTGTGACATTTGATACCGAAAAGGGACTCCTCCGGTGTCCGTGAGTTGCATGATCTCATGGTCATAGGAACATATACTTGACATGGAGAAAATTGTAGCAATAAACTCACATGATCATATGCTACATTTATATGTCAATGGCTAGGAAACCTTGACCATCTTTGATCAACGAGCTAGTCTACTAGAGGCACACTAGGGAGAAAGAGTTGTCTATATATCCACACATGAAATGTGTTTCTAATCAATAAAGTTATAGCATGGATAGTAAACAATTATCATGAACAAGGAAATATAATAATAAACACTTTATGTATTGCCTCTAGGGCATATTTCCAACAATTCTTCAAGGGGCATTACTCCTCACTTTTTCGTCCTTTTTGGTCTTCAATGACAAAGGGCGAGAAAATTTGAATTAGTCTTCAAGCGGGTCACTATATATGGGCTGTTTTTGTTTAAGTTACAACTCTCGCTCTTCTGAAGCTTTTGTTGATTGAGTTGTAAACATAAGTCTGATGGTGGTCTGACTCTTTTGAACTGCTTTACGCATGCTTATTTCCTCAAGTATCTTAATGCATGCATGCTGAATTTCGTCAGACACCATTTTCATCATGCATTTCAAATTCGTCATATCATATGTTCAAATGCGTGTATGAATTACAAGATATAGGGGGAGTCCTCCATGTTTTTAACTTGCCATGTGCATTTGCAGTCCAAAGCAAATTCCTCAACTATGCACATCTTCAGGGGGAGTTCTTTTATATCTTGCAATCAAATTCCTCAAACTCAGTAATTACACTTCATAGTATTATCCCCGTTGAAAACTTAACCTATTTGTCATCCATCACCAAAAAGGGGGAGATTGTTAGTGCATTTGTGCCCCTTAGTGATTTTGGTGTATTGAAGACTTAGAGGTTAAGGAACTAATGTGTTTGTGAGTGTACACAGGATCTATAAGTCAATGAGGAGTTTGATATATTCGGAGATTACCGACCCCTAAAAATATATGTCTTCAACTGAAGACTTTGGTGAAGACTTTGGTGAAGACTGGTATTCCCTGAAGACTTTGAAAATGAACAAGTTGGTGTGACCTTGAAGATATGAACGAGAACTATGAAGCGTGAAGACTTTTTGTTTTCGTAATTTCATTTCCTTTCTTTGAGTCATAGGAAACACCGTACTATTAAAGGGGGCCGAGGTAATACCAAGAAAAATTTCCAACTGATGCTCAACTCAAAATCCTCAACCTATCCAATCCTTCGAGTGAAGCCTTTGGAAATCTCTTGCAGTTCAGTCAAGTTCTTCAGTGACAGAGACGATGTTCTTCTGGTCTCTGATGAAATTGCTCTGACTGGGGAGTTAGGATTTTGCCATTGTGAATTGCCTACAAGTGAGGAACATGATAAGCCTGAGGACTGTCATAGTTTGAAATTACGACCGTTGCTGTGCTTAGCGCCAGCTATCCCCAATCATAACATCCACATAACGGTCATATCATTGGGGGCATTTATGCCTTATCATGTCAGGTTGCACCCTGGCTATAAATAGCCACCCCCATAACCACTAGATGGTTTGCTGCTCCGAGAGAGAACTGACACTTGTCATTTGAGAGCAACCCATCCTCTGAGAACTTTGAGAGAAAATCATGAGTGAGGAAAAACCCAAATCCAAACCACCAAACCCAAAGTGATTGAGCATCACTGAAGAGATTCTTGTGTGGAACCGACGCTTGTTACCTTTGAGGACTGTGCATCCTCCAGATGGTTAGGCGTCATGGTCTAGTGCATCCTGCAGTCAATTGGGGATCACGAAGTAACCTTGGTCTAGAGTATCCAGTAGTAAATTATGGATCGCCGGGTGACCAGTTTGTGAGGGTTTTGGAAGTCTACCCTGAAGACTTACCATGAGTGTTGGGCGAGGACTGTGTGACCTTAGCTCAAGGAGAATATGGTAAGGACTGTGTGTCTCGGAACTGTGTGTCTTCTGGTTTAAATACCAGGCTGCTCCAAACCAGACTTATGACTGTCACAGCAGTTGGAACTGGGTCATCAAACCATTGTCTTCATCGAGCTACCTGGTTCTATTTCCTCAACCCCTCTATTCCTCGTATACTTGTTGATGAAATTGATCGTTACTTTTTGAAGAATTTGAATGAAGACTTTCACAATTTCCTCATCTCAAATTCTTCAAGTTACCTTGTTCATCACTGCTTTATCCTGTATCACGCTACCTGTGATTTGTGCATGTTCATTTCATCATCATGACTATGTTGTTGCTATGTTCCTCATGCACTTGAGTACTTAATCCGCTGCTAGTTATTCATCACATTTCAAATTCCTCAAGTGATAAATTTGTAAAAATTGCCTATTCACCCCCTCTAGTCGATATAACGCACTTTCAAAATCCTACCTTGATGGATGATATCAAAGAAGCTCAGAAGGGACACGAGAGCATTGAAGGCATCAAGTGGAAAATGAAGGCAGGCAAGGCCCCAGGATTCTTAGTGGATGAACAATGAGTTGTATTGTTCGGGAATCGCATATGCGTACCCAACAAAGAGGAGCTCAAGAACTTGATCTTGCAAGAAGCTCATGACACTCCATACTCCATCCATCCTGGAGGAACCAAGATGTATCAAGACCTCAAGGAAAGATTCTGGTGGCATGGCATGAAACAGGAGATAGGCACGTTCATTACCAAATGTGACATATGCCAGAGAGTCAAAGCAGAGCATCAGTGACCCGCTGGACTATTGTAGCCTCTCAAGGTGCCTGAGTGCAAGTGGGACAAAGTCGGGATGGATTTCATCACCGGATTACCAAGGTCAAGCAAAGGACATGATTCCATTTGGGTCATTGTCGGTCACCTGACCAAAGTAGCCCACATCATTCCCGTTAAGACAACCTACAATGGGAACCAATTGGACAACCTCTACATCAACTGCATCGTAAGTCTTCATGGAGTTCCAAAGGAGATCTTATCGGATCGAGGCACCAAGTTCACCTCAAGGTTCTGGAATAGGTTCCAAGAAGCCTTGGGAACTAAGCTCTCTTTCAACACTGCTTTTCACCCCCAGACCGGTGGGCAAACGGAATGAGTAAATCAGATACTCGAACATATGCTCTGCGCTTGTGTCTTGGCTTATGGAGCCAAGTGGGAAGATTGCCTACCGTTTGCTGAGTTCTCCTACAACAACAGCTACCAAACGAGTCTTTAGATGGTATGATTTGAGGTATTGTATGGACGCAAGTGCCGTACTCCCCTCAACTGGTCAGAAAACCAAAGAAGGGCTAGTCTTTGGCCTAGATATCTGTGTTGGAGACCATGTTTATCTCCGTGTCACGCCTCTAAAGGGAACCAAGCAATTCCACCTCAAGGGAAAACTTGCACCAAGGTTCATCGGCCCCTTCAAGATCATCGACAGGCGAGGAGAAGTTGCCTATCATCTAGAGCTACCTTCCAAGCTATCGGATGTGCACAACGTCTTTCATGTGTCACAACTCTGGAAGTGTCTGCAAGTTCCCAACCGCCCCGACCTCTACAAAGACATCGACCATCAAGCCATCGATCTTCAGCCAGACCTCACTTATCGTGAGAGGCCAGTTCGCATTTTGGATGAGGCAGAACATTGCACTCGAAACTGCACCATCAAGTACTTGAACGTCCAATGGAGCAACCACTCTGAAGCTGAAGCAACCTGGGAGCATGAAGACTATCTTAGATCTGAGTTCCCTTATCTTTTTAGCGCTTAGCCTAGGAATCTCGGGGACGAGATTCTTGTAAGGGGTTAGGTCTGTCACACCCTGTGTTTGTATCACTTGTTATGCTTGGATTTATAAAATTTGGAACCAATTAAAACTTGTTTTCCAGTGCTTTTGCTTGTTTGATTTGGTGATTGTTGATTGTTTGCTTGTTGTGTATGGCACTCTTAGATTCTATCCCTCTCCATATTCACCTTCCTTGACCCAACCTTTTTGCCCAATGATCATGCCATGTGAATAGTGCCCAAAACTATTTGTACCAAATTTTATGTTCGTCAAAAGGGACTTATTCAAATTAGGTTTTCAAAAAACGCGAAAATGAGGTTTGCACTGCAAGTCCCCAAATTGGGTGGATCCTTCTTCCCCAAAGGCTTTACTTCGAACCTACTATGTTTATGACTTCCCAAAACCACCAAATATTAATTTTAAAGATTATTTTAATATTTTATTTAAAGGCATTTTCTTAAGACTAGAAATGGTTTATCACAGGGAAAAATTATTTAAATGCTTTCAAAATATTTGAGAAAATTTAGGGAAACCAGGTGGGCATATATTTTGCATATATATGAGTTTCAACACATGGTCATGTTCAAAATAATGGGCAAAACCCCTCAAAAGCCTTTCTGTCCAAATCAAGCTTTTGGAATATTTCTGTAAAAATATTCTCAATAAATTCCAAGAAAATTCCAGTAAGTCAAAACTATCATAGGTGATGATCTTGCAAAGTTTCATCTCAATACAATTTGATTTGATTCATCAAACTATTCCAAACCCCTTAGTATCCAGATTCAAATTTGAGCAAGTTTACATTGTGAAGATTCTTCCCTTGACCCCAAACTTTCTGGACATGTTCTAATCACCAAATAATGATGCTACACTAAGTGGTGAATCAAGGGTAATAGCTTAGCATAACTAGATCTACAGAAACGTGATTCTATTAGTTTCTAGGGTTCACAAAGTTTCTATTGTCAACTTTGCTCATTTGAGCTCAAACTTGGTGATCCATCTCATTTTTACCCACCATTTGATCCTGTTGAATATCATAGTAAGTGGGTAAATTTATCTTGCCCAAACATCTATCAAACACCTTCTGGTGAAATGGTAAAGCTATTGTTTTCACCATTTGTACTAGTCCTATTGCTATGAAACTTTTACCACAACCTCTCAGGATTACTAGCTACCTCCAGTAATTCTTGTGTGGCCTTAGCTCAATAGTGGGTGGGGTAAAACCCCCATTTTACCATCTATTTTACCATATCAGGAACTTCTTCCCTCTCATTTCTTTTCTCCCTACCTCACCCTAGCTCGTCCTAGCCCATAAGCATCTCCAGAACCCCCAAGACACTAGAGGACGCGCTGGTTGTCATTGTTTATGCCATGGCACACCAAATGGGTGCTCTGGAGCGCGCTACGGTGCACCAGGGCACTGTAGCCGCCCTTGCCTAGTGCCTCCCGAGCACCTCAGGCGTCCCCAGAACGCCAGGCGGGGGACCTCGGCGTCCGCAACATGCCCTCTTGTCCCCCTCCTCTCTCCCCCCCTCTCTGGCCCCTCTCTCGCACGCGCGCCGGTCGCCCGAGATCCCCAATGGGCAACCTCACACGCACGACGCCCGAGCTCTGGCCTCTCCTTCTCTCCCCTCCTGCGTACCAAGACCGCACCTAGGAACACCTAGGACATGCCCTGGCGAGCCCCCGAGAGTTCAGCCAATGGCCTCGACCTCGCCAGACCCGCGTCCATGGTACACCAGCGCCCGGCTATATAAGCGCCCTCCCCCGGGCTCCCTGTGCTTCCCCCTCGCTCCCTCCTCCCCTCAGTCACTCTCCTGTGTCCATCCCCCCTCGTTCCCATGGTCGCGAGCTTGAACCCGAGCCAAAACCCTCACCGCCGTGCGGGTTTCCCCCTATCTGGCGATTCCCTCAACTCCGGCGACTACCTCGACCATGCATCGATGCGGGGGATGACCCTAAGCATGTTGGTGCCCTCCGCTTGAGCTGCAGTGGCCTAAGCCCCCGCCGATGAGCTCCTCTCCGCCCCTGTCGCGAGGTGAGGGATGATAGGTGGAGCCGACCTGTCATTCGCTCACCCCCCCTCTCTTGCTGCCAGGTTGGGCCCGTGGGCAGGTTTAAAAACAAACCTGTCGCATGCACCGCTTCGCCCTGGGCCGGTTTCCCTTTGGGCCAGCTCAGCTGCGATGCTTTCGGCCCAAATAGGCAGAGTGCCATTTTTCTTTTTCTTTTCCCCCTACTTTGCAAAAATTCCACAAACTAGAAAATAAATCCAATGACCATAATTTTTCCACCTAAAATCTTGAAATATTCCATAGAATTTAATAGTGACATTTGTGAAAGTGTTGAAAACTTTTTATGCACTGATTTATTTTAAAACCCATTTTAGGCACCTTTTTGCCTTTGTTAAATAGTTTTAAAAAATGTTTTTCATAGAAAAACCTTAAACAAATATTTTTAGTATTTATCAGAGTAGGGTTGCATTTTAATATTAGCTTTGTGTGCTCTATTTTTGTGTGATGCTTATTTTTATCGCTATTTATCGCGACAATAGATTGCGCTATTGACGAAGGGGCTGGACCGGGCACACCGTTGCATGCCCTCATGGATGATATGTGTGATGTATATCATGAGGGACGGCACCAACGAGTGGACTCTTTGTTTAGCATCACCATGGGAAAGGCATTGTTTGGGTGCTTGCCTCGGGTATGTGACGTAACGCGAGCCGTGGATGACATGAAAGTTCCACGAGTCTTTTGGGTAAAGTGTGCAACCTCTGCAGAGTGTAAAACTATTCAAATAGCCGTGTCCACAGTCAAGGACAGTTGGATGTCCACTCTTGTGCTACGTCCAAATGTTTTCACAAACTTGGCGTGTGTGTGTGGTTGGCATTGAGGTGACTCTTTTAATAAGTCAGATGACCTGACATGATGAATGAGCATGAGATGTTCAACCCTCCTGATCATGATGATATCTATAACTTGTTCATATGGATGTCTACAAAATGTTAATGCATGCTTATCTAGTTACTTGACCATGTCATTGCATTCAAAATTAGCTTTCTGCAAAATACCTATTAGTGCTACATCATGCATTGTTATTACCCCGTTCCAAACATGGGTTGCTTGTGAGTAAATCCAAAGTACTCATTGGCTTTCCATTGGTTATTTAATTGGCCAGGCATGGAAGAACAGGAGTATGTTGAAGAGTTCGTTGGTGACGAACATGCCAACTAGGACGCTTCCCGGTCATAATGCATGTAGGTTTAAGGAAGATGGCATGGGTTCACGCTTTTGATCAAGATTTCCGCTGCTTGTTCTATTTAAGTGTTTGGCCCTTATGGCCCTACCCATGTAATACTAGGCCTTCATGGTCTTTATTTGTGTAAGATGCTAAATGTGGATGTAAGACTCTTGTTATTCAGCTTATGTGTGTTTAGTGAGCATTGATCTCTGGGATCACTATACACGTGCATTCGGTGATCACGACTTATGAGTCGGGGTCCCCATAGAGAGCTAGTATCAGAGCCATCCCGACTGTCGAAAGCCTTAGTTAGCATGGTCTTTAGTTAGGATAAAACCGTTTTCAAGACTACACCTAGCACCTATACTTAGGAATTCTGTACTACTTACCTATTCTATTCTTCACACAATACTCTACTGACTCTCCTCCTCTCAAACCTTTGTAGGTGGCCATCATACGCAAAGCCTTCCTTACATCCGGCTTTCCCTTACTCCTTGGGGATAGCCTGGAGAAGTGCCAGTTTCGCCAACCACCCGTTTTCCTCTACCACAAGCACTGGGTAGATGCCATCACGAAGGAGTACCACGTGGATGTGGGCGTGAAGGAAAATGACTCCCGACCAGTTGGTTCTTTGAAGGACCATAGATGGAGACCATGGCACTCGCAGTCAAGACAGTTGCACACAAGGCACTTCTGCACCTTCGAGATATCATTCCTGACATGGCTGACAAGCCGACTACTCGCTACGTACCCTTCAGAAAGGATGATCTTGGTGAGAGTTGGACGCTGATTCCATCTAAGGAGGATGGCACACCGCTCAGGTTCCACACCTACTTCAGCCTCTCCACCGATAGTCTGGTTCACAACCTGATTAAGGAGTTCGTGAAGATCTGCGAGGAACTTCACCACACCCGAGAGCTACTTCGGCAAGCCAAGATGAAGCTAGACAAAATAAGGAAGGATGGAGCCCCCGAGGGACGATCAGTTGTCGCTTATCGAGGAGGAGTACCCCTAGCTAGGGATGCACATACACATCGTCGTTCCATGAGTGTGAAGGAGTACCGTGAGCTCATCTCCGACCCACCAGCAAAGCATCGTCGGCATGGACCTCCTCGCTCCCCAACCCCTTCGACCGGAAATGATGCCCGTTCACGTGATGAACAGGAGGAAGACCTAGAGGAGCATGACTATGAGACCGAGCACTCCACCATCGGAGTCCGAGAACCCCTATGGTAGGATCAGTCATGTCCCCCTCCTGTGAAGTCGAGTCCGTGTAATGGTTCATATGAAACCAGGCGTGATTTTTGATTGTTTTGTTGTTTGTGTTCCGATGCAAGTCGTGCTTTTGCCTTAGGCAACATGTAAACGACTCCATCGTCTATCTTAACTTAATGTATGTGTTGGTCCTTTGACCTTTGTTTTACCACACTTGCACTTGACCAACCCCCTTATGCACGTTTTTTCGTTGTTGCTTTCTCTCTCGTCTATCCCAGTTGTTGACTTGGTAGCCCCAAATAGGATGGTGGCTGCTACCCGCAACAGCTCCTTCGCAAACCCTGAAGTCGGCAACTCAAGCTAGCAACAGGGAGCTGGTGGGACTGCTCACGCTGGAGGACACCATGAGCAGCCACAAGGCAACATTCCCCTACCAACACCTCCACCGGAGAACATCACCATAGCTCAGTTTCTCCATGTTCTCCGAGAGGAATGCCAAGCCAACAATGTTGCTATTCAGTAGATGGCTCAGGCCCTTGTGAACAACCAGCAGCAAGGCAGGAACGGCAATGGCCGCTCCACTCTTTCTGAGTTCATGAGGAATTCGCCCCCAACCTTCACCGAGAGGTGTCTAATGTTGTTAATTATGCTTCCATTGTTGATGTCATAAAGATCGTTTGCTTGCAAGACTTCTAGGAAATAGCGCCACCTCCAAGGGTAAACATATACCCAGTAGTGGCCTTCATCTCATCAGCATCAAAGATCCAACTCGCATACTATACCCTTCAAGTACTGACGGGTATCTGGTATAGTGAACTTTGTGGTTCATAGTACCTTTCAGATAGCACATAACTCTTTCAACAGCATGCCAATGAACATCACCGGGATTGGCGACAAACCGACTCAGATTGCTCACAACAAACGCGATGTTAGGCCTCATTGCGCTACCTAGATACATAAGTGAACCAATGATTTGAGAGTATCTCAATTTATCTCTAGCTGTGCCTGTGAACTTTCGAACCAGCACACTAGGTTCATATGGTGTTTGAGAAACTTTGCTGTCCGAATATCCGAAACGACTCAAAATCTTCTCAACATACCGGGATTGCAGATGTGTAATCCCACCCTCATCATCTCTCAATAGCTTCATGTTCAAAATAACATCAGCCACTCCAAGGTCCTTCATCTCAAAGTTCTAAGACGGAAAATACTTAACCTCCTCAATCACTTTGAGATCGCTTCCAAATATCAGTATGTCATAAATATACAAGCACAGTATAACTCCTTCGCCCCCACCATGGCGATAGTATACAAATTTGTTAGCTTCATTAACAACGAAGCCAACAAATGTTAGAGTTGTATTGAACTTCTCATGCCATTGCTTAGGTTCTTGTCTCAGGCCATATAAGGATTTTAGCAACTTACACACCTTTCCTTCCTAACCATCTATCACAAAGCCATCGGGTTGTTTCATATAGATTTCCTCCTCTTGCTCTCCATTAAGTAAAGCCGTCTTGACGTCCATTGGATGGACGAGAAGACCATGCGAGGACACCAACGAGAGTCGTACTCAAATGGTGGTCAGTCTGGCCATAGGTGAATAAGTATTGAAGAAATCTTCTTCCTCTTTTTGGGTATAGCCCTTGGCCTCAAGCCTAGCCTTATACTTTTCAATTGTACCATCGGGCCTAAGCTTATTTTTGAACACCCACTTACATCCCAATGGTTTGCACACATAGGGACGCTCAGTTATTTCCCATATTCTGTTAGCCATGATGGAATCCATCTCACTACGGAGCACTTCTTTCCAGTAGTCAGCATCAGGAGATGCATAGGCTTCTGAAATAGAAGTGGGATTATCATCCATGAGGTATACAAGGAAGTCATCACCAAAGGTCTTTGCAGTCCTTTCTCTCTTGCCCCTACGAAGGTTTTCCTCGTCATCCTCCTCAGGATTTTCATCATATGTTTGTTCAAAATATTCCATAGGAATGGCAGGATCAGGAGTCTCCTCTGATTCCTATATAGAAGTGCTTTGCATATCTCTCATGGGGAATATATCCTCAGAAAATGTAGCATCCCTAGACTCCATAATTGTACCGACCTTCACGTCAGGTACATCAGATTTCACTACTAGAAATCTATAGCCAACGGATTCTTAGCATAGCCCAAATTAACGCAGTCCACGATCTTTGGTCCAAGCTTACGCTTTTGGGGGATCGGCACATTGACTTTCGCCAAACAGCTCCAAGTACATAAGTAGGAGAGCGTCATCCTTCTCTTCAACCACTTCTCATAGGGAGTGACCTCAATATCTTTTGTCGGAACTTTCTTCAGGACATGACACGAAGTCAATATAGCCTCCCCCCACCATGCCTTGTATAAACCCGATGTATCTAACATGGCGTTAACCAAATCATTGAGTACGGTTTTTCCGCTCGGCAGCCCCATTTGACTTAGGGGAGGACGACGGCGACCCTGACGCAATGATGGGGAAGAAGAGGCGGAGACCACACCGGCAACAAAGGGGAAGCAGACCTGACGACGACCCGCGGCGAGGAGGAAGAAGACAATGCAGAGGCTCGGCCTGGGTATCCCACGTGGATGCAGAGGATGTCGGGGAAGCAGACGCGCTAGCGAAGCAATCCCGATGATTGCCTGCTCGAGGGGCTCGCCAGAGAAGCTTCCGCAGCGACGAGCTCCCACTGAACCTCACCGCACACTTTCTGAACACTCTGAACCCATCCTTACCTAAGATGAAAGAGAGGGAGAGGTGGAGTGCGGCGGCGCAAGGGGGAAGAGGGAACCCTAGGGGGACGGCACGGACGCTGAGGGGATTAAATAGAAGGGGACAGACAGTGCCTCGACGTCTGAAGCTCACGGCGGAGCTCTCTCGCTCTCTCTGAACCTGACGATAGGGGAACGGGTGCAAGTGACCATCTGCTCGAGCGGGCTGGGCCGCGGGAGAGGCAAAGCCCACCTGGCTCTCTCTCTCCAAACAAAAAAAGAGAAGTTTTTTAAAAAAAATACAAAACCAGGACACAAGAGAAAATCTCCAGGGTAAAAGTAAAAGGTTTATGTATAGAACAAAATTTCTTTGGTAAAGTAAATAAAATGCACTATTTAATAAAAATGTTAAAATGATTTTTAGGCCAAGTATTTTTTTTTGAAATAACAGCTCCTGTTATTTAAACACCCCAATTACATAAAAGCCCAAAACAGTAAAAGGCCAACACTCACATGCTCAAAACAATATAGGTTAGCACTTGAACAATTTTGAGCAATTTAATTTGCAAGTTAAATCTGTTTATAAAATAACATGGGAATAAAGGAATTAGGTTTGGGTTTTTTGTTGAAAAGCAAAAGAGAGGGGAGAGAAGTAGAGGTTGCACCCATGATCCTATCACCTCACCACACAAGTCACACTCACAACCACCACATCATTCAAGGACACATGAAAAACCAAACATGGCAAGATGAATGAAATGATGCATGGTGCATGAATGCAAACAACGCATGGATAACAAGGTGCAAATCATTCATTAAGCTCATGACCCAAGGTTCATACAAGAGATTACATGCCAACAGAGGTAGGGACAGCACTTGGGTTGTCACATCTGGCTGGGCCTAGCCGGCATCCCTTTTGCGATGGATCTATCGTGTGTGCCAAGCTTTGCCTCCCCGAGGCCCCATCATCCGGACAGACGGGGGCCGGATCTGTAGATGGGAGGGGTGGGAGGGCTTGCTCGGCGCACACTACTTGGTCAATTTTTGGGGAGAGGCAAGCTAGGACCAGCAGGCAAGCCCCCGGGCCCGGGAGCCGGGTCGGGGAGATGGTGAGTGAGGATACCTTCGAGGGAAACAAAAAGGCCGTGCCCCAAGAGCCATCTTGGGGCACCCATTGCATTCATAAGCCCAAAAGGGGAGGGATACATTCATACACCGGTCTTTTCAGGAGTAAAACAGACAGAGGAGCTCCGCGTTCCATGGGCGCTCGGTCTCCTCGCCGGAGGCGTCTCTTTTGTGCTTCTACGGCTTCTGGGCGTCTATTAGGTAATATGCATTGTTGTGCAACGACTTGGTAACGATGAACGGGCCCTCACATGGGGAGGACAGCTTGTGTTGTCCGGCTATCCGCTGGATCCGCCGACGGACTGCGAGGGGGGAGTCGACACGGCCGGCTGGCCGGCAGCAAGGTCCACGAGCCGGTCGAGCTGCCCCTTCTCCTCGCGATGGTGATGATTCCCTTGGGGCCCAGAATCTTGAGCTTGAGGTAGGCATAATGGGGGACCGCCATAAACTTGACAAGGGCCGGCCAGCCCAACAACGCATGGTAGGGACTTGCGAGGTCCATGACCTCGAGCAGCACCGGTTCGCGGCGGAAGTGTCCGGGTCCGCCGAAGAGGACATCGAGCGTGATCTTGCCGACAAGGGAGCAGGACTTCCCAGGCACGATGAAATGGAAAACCATCTGGCTCGCCTATAGGTCTTCTATCTTCAGCCCCAGCTTGCGCATCGTGTCGAGGAAAGGGATGTTGATGCTGCTGCCACCATCTACTAGCACCCATGAAAAGCGGTAGGTGCGCTTCTCGGTGGCGATGCTGGGGTCAAGGACCAGGGTGTAGTTGTCGGGACTCGTCATCACGGCGGGATGTTCTTCCCGGATCCAAGTGACCGGCTTCTCTGACCGGTGCATGAACTAGGGAGTTGCCGGCATGGTGGCGTTCACCTTACAACGGAGTCGGCATTGAGCATGTTTTCTCGTCTCCTTAGTGGTGAAGATGACATAGCAACCATTCTGGTTGGGGAACTGGTCGTGAAGACGACCATCGTTTTGGGCCAGAGCCGGCACCGGGGCGGCATCTGGGGCCGAGGCCGGCGCGCGAGCAGGCCGCGTGGCAGGAGCTGGAAGGCCGTCCCCCCGAGACAATCGTTGTGAGAAGCTACACTGTCGGAGTGTGTGCGTAGAGGGTTTGGCCCGTGAGTGGTTCTTGCAGGGGAGGTCGAGTATCTTCTCGAAGGTGAGCTTCGGCAGCCAGGCAGCCTTGTTAGTGCGCTGGCGCTGGTTGGAAGACTGGGCAGCTCGCTCCTGCTCCGCGATGGTGGCGACCTGCCGGTTACCGTAGGGGGGATCCGTCTCGACGTTCTTGCGTTTGTTGTTCTGTGGCTGCCGGTTGTCGGCAGCCATCCAGGACGTTGGCGGTGTCTTCGTCGCCTTGGCGGGCAGGGTCGTTTTGACCCAGATGGTTGAATCAGCCATTGCGTACTTGTCCGCCCTGGTCATGAGCTTGGCGATTGTGGACGACTCGGAGCACAGAAGCTTGTGCTTGAGGGGGGTGTTGTCTCGACAGCCTTCGATGAAGTACTATACGGCTTGTACCTCGTGCACCCCCATGCAGGAGTTGCGGAATTCGGTCCATCGAGTGAGGTAGTCGCGAAGGGACTTGTCCGGCCCCTGAACGCACATGGCCAGTTCAAGGGTGTGGCCAGGCCGCTTGTAGGTGCCGGTGAAGTTGCGGACGAAGGATTCTTTGAAGTTCGTCCAGGTGTTGATGCTGCCGGCCGCTAGGCTGTTGAGCCAGGTGCAGGTCGAGCCGATCGGCATGAGGGGAGCATAGCAAACGGCTCCGCGCTTGTTCCCCCTAGCGATGCTGACCACAGTGGTGTAGTCAATCAGCTAGTCCTCAGGCTTGGCGGCCCCGTTGTACTTCGGGGTGTCCTGGGGGAGCGTGAAGCCGATTGGGAATGGCTCGTTGCGGATCCTAGGGCCAAAACAGGCGGGTCGATCGATCCCTCCTCTTCGAGGAGGGCAAGCTACGCGAGCTAGTCGATGCAATTGCGGGCATCGTCCTCGCTGCAGGGGATGCGTAGCCCAATCCGGGCCGAGATCTCGGGGCAGATGACGGGCGGAACCGATCATTCTGGCTCATGCCACTAGGCAGAGTGTGCCTGCGGCTGCGCCGGCTGTCGGCCGCCGGCGCCTCGTGGCGGCCGCTACGAGGTGGGTTGTTGGTGCGCCGGCTGTTAACAACCGGCTGCTTGCTCCCCGGCAGCTGAGAGGGTCGGGGGTTGCTTGCCTCGACCTGGTGACTGGAGACGTGGGGGGAGCAGGAGTGCTGAGCCGGCTGACAGCCAGCAGTCCTCGTGCCCTTGCGCTCGAGCTAGGAGCCTTCAGAGGTGGTGCCGCCAGCCACGAGCAGATGCTGCTACGCGTCAGCAGCATCGATTAGGTCCTTCATGTGATGCTCGCAGGCGGCATGTTCTTCGCCCTCCAAGGTAGCCAGATCCTCGTAGGCTACCTTGAGGGCTCGCAGGTTGTCTGCAGGGGTGTCATAGACAGGCATCTTGCCGCCAAGGATTTCGGCGACCACGCGACCACTATCGCGCATAGCCCCACTCCGGCTGGGCTCAGTGCCCGCCGGGGTGAGACCGTAGGCGGAAGCATATTCCTGCTAGGCAGCGTCCATGCAGTGCCTCGTGCTCGCGAGGGCGGTGGCATCCTCGAACAGGACGCAGCGAGCCGCCTCAAGCTCAGCCGTGGCGGCGTCGGGGTTTTCCCTCCGGGCAATAGGGTGCTCAAGCCCCGGAGGGCTGCACCAAGCGGGTCAGAGGTGCTGACGCGGGCTGCGGCGGCGTCAACCTCGGCCTGCGCATGTCTGGAGAAGGTGGAGGAGATTATGGCCATTGGCCCCACGCGATCGTGGGAGCTGTTGCACTGGGTCGCAGCAAGTGCGCCCACAGCCATGGGCGGACCGGCGCAGACGTCCACCTGGCTGGGGTACTCGTCACCAGCCGGAGCTTCGGGAAGGCTCAGCATGCCGAAACACTCGGTGAGCGCATCAATGTCGAGCGCGAGGTTGATGGAGCTGCCTGCAGGGCGTGCCGGAGCAAGCCCCACGAGCTCGTGATTTTGTCTGGACGTGCGGTGATGGTGGGGAATGGCAAGGGGTCCCGCCCGGAGCATGAATCCGGCCAGCGTCACGTACGCCCCCACGGTGGGCACCAACTGTCGTCGTTTTCTCACGACAAATGCCATGGGTAGGATTATAGTAGGTGGTTTGGGCCGGAGGATGACGACAGGCTCCGGGAGCGAGATTAGGTACAAGCAGCAGTGACACGCGATGTACCCTGGTTCAGGGCCCTTCGTAAGGTAATACCCCTAGTCTTGCTTGGTCTAGTTTGATGGATGGGTGTGTTTACAGGGTTGCTCCAGGAACTGGGTCTAGAGGAGGAAGAGGGAGCAGTCATCTCGTCTTCCTCCGCTACTAAGTGTGAGAATGTGGGAAGTGTCCCGCGGCTGTATGCATGAGAGTTGTTCATCCCTGTTGCATGGGGAGCTCGGGGGGTTTTATAGGCCAACCCCCAGCTTACAATATTACTTAGGTACAAAGGTGGGGGGACCCGGCAGGCAGCCTCTCCGGTTGACCAGGGGGCCCCGCCGTTCAAGCCATCTCGTCGGCCGTAGGGTCCACTGGTTGTGCGGTCCTATCACTTGCTAGGGCCCACCACCCGGCTCTGCGATTGGCCCTCGCCCACCTGCCGCGGCATGGGCCGCCCGGGAGGCGTCGTCTAGTGCTAGCCAGTCGAAATCTCAGGTACGGCCGGCTACACTGTAGCCACACTGGGGCAGGTAATCGAGTGGGCGGTGGTGTGGCGGCACTGTTTCCCCGCCCGGTCATGCTCGCCAAGGGCAGATGCCTGGACGGATGGAGTGTAGCCATGTGCACCCGTGCGTCAGCGGCCACTATGGCTACAATGTCACCCATCATGGTGGTCATATCGTGTCACCGTGCCCGTGCGCAGAGGGACGGGACGTTCCATGTCCGCCCTGGGTTCAACAAAGGAGGAGGCCCGGAGGCAGCCGGCCATGCCCAGCCGGACGGGGGTCGAGCCAGCTCCTCGACCAGCCGGCCGTGGGCCAGCCAGCGATCGCTATAGCCGGCGGCACTCCAGCCGGTCGTCGATAGCCGGTCGCATACTTTTTCTTTGAAGTGAGGAGGGGAACCCCATTGCTTTGTCCTATCCAGGGGTAATAACCCAATTAGTAGTCCCCGAAGCCGGCAGGGGCCACGTCCAGCAGACGGAGGGGAGCCGGCGGCTTCCCCATGCAGTGCACGTCTCCAGTGTGAAGCCAAAAGGCCAGCCGGGTTGGCAGTTGGACCTGATGCCTCGGGTTCCGGCGCGTCGCCCCGGGACCTGAGCTAGCCCACCGCAGGCCACACGGCGGGCAATGATATTGCGGGCCCCGCGCACGTGGGCAGATGGGCCGCCGCCCTGGGCCTAACCCGCTAGGCCTCGGGCGTAGCCCAGTAGGCCTGAGGGCATAGGTTGGGATCCTCTGCGCCCAAAGCGGCCGTTATGGCCTGAGCCACCCACTTGTGCACGGAGTTTCCGGGGGAGTGGGCGCAGTTAATCCCCATGTCCCCCGGTCATGGCCTCCCCATTTAAAAGGGGAGGAAGGGCAGGGGCGGAGATACCCGCACCCCTCTTGCCCCCTTGCTGCCTTTTTTCACCTCCCCCCGCTGCCTCGTGCGTCGCCGCTTCCGAGCTTGCAAACTCGCCCGCATGCCGTCCTGCCATCGTAATGGCTGAGGGTGTGGGGGAAGCTGGGTTGGGTCCTTTGTCACCGAGGAGGCCATCACGGACCTCTGTCGCGCGCGCATGCTACAGCCAACGGAGCGTGTGATCGCCTGCGCGCCGGGCGACGAGGTGGTACCGGCACCATAGCCGGGAGAGCACGTCGTCTTCCTTTGGCACTTCTCCCATGGTTTCAGGCTCCCGATGAGCTAGTTCTTTCGGTTGTTAATGGATACCTTCGATCTTCAACTGCACCACCTCGGCCTCAACGCCATTCTTTACCTCGTCGGCTTCGTGATGCTGTGCGAGGGGTACTTGGGGGGTTCTCCCTTTCCTTGATCTCTTCAATTCTCTCTTTTATCTCAAAGCACGAAAAAGCAATGCCTGCAGGGCACGGCGGTGTGCTGCCGCGGCACCGCGTGCTTTCCGCCCTTCTCCCTTATTGATTCTGTCAAGGGGTGGCATTGGACGTTCTTCTACGTGAAGAACACCGACCCAAACCTAGACTACATCAGGCTGCCGGCTTTCGTCAACGCGCAGTCCTCCGGGGCGAACCGGCCGGGATGCACCCCGCGCGGAGTGGCTTTGGCGGAGCTCGGCCGGCTCGCGCAGTTGAAGAGCGCTGAGGGGTTGGTCCCCTCAGATCTAGTGGCGGCCTTCATCTCGTGCCGGGTGTTGTCTCTCCAGTTGGGGCCGCACCGGATCTCTGACATGTCCGGGCGTCGGGGCCCCTACCGGCTGACGACCGTCGACCTGACGCCAGCTCAGGTGACGATGCGGGTGAACGCCATCACGACATTCAAGCTGGCGCCAGCTTCGTGAACGTTTGGCATGGTGAAATCACATTTGCTCCCTTGGTGGTTTTGGTAATTAATAACAACATATAAGTCATTGAACTAATGTTTTCACCAAGTATATTTCAGGAAATGTTCAATGACAGGATTGGCAAAGGGAGATTAAGGACATACCCCAAGATGCAAGGAAATAGGTTGGCCAAGCTTCAAGCAAGAGGACTCTACATTTTATATTTGTGAGAAATCACTTTGAGTCCATAGGAAAGCCAATACTATTAAAAGGGGGTAAGGTTTTGTTGCTGAACAATATGCTCAAGCATGCACAAGTGATAGTCGCCAAAAACATCCACAAACTCTCCCACCAAAGTCTGTTCTATACCCAACACTCAAAATTTGTGCAACCAACTTTCCCATATCGGTGCCACCGATTCCAGAACCTAGACAAACCCTAGCCACTTCGGTGCAACCGATTCCATACCGGTGCCACCAAGTTTAGGTTGTCAACTTTCTGTTACGCAAATTCACATTTTCGATCCCACCGAGAATGTTGGATCTGCGTCACCGAGATTGGAAATCTGACCATTGGTCACCTTATCGGTGCAACCGAGTTTCCTATATCGGTCTCACTGAGATTCAAAAGTTTCCACCTTTTGGTCACTTCGGTACCACCGAGATTAACACAACGGTGACACTGAGTTGGTCATTTTGTGTGTAACGGTTGGACTTTTGGGGATGCCTATATATACCCCTTCACCACCACCTACTCGACAGAGAAGCACTTAGAACTATTCCATACCTATCCTATCAAATTTTCAGAGAGAGAACCACCTACCCTTGTGTTTTGGTCAAGATTTTCCACTCCAATCATAGGGATATTGATCTCTAGCCTCCCCAAGTAGCTTTCCACCAATCCCATCTCTTCCACCATGCCAAATCTGTGAGATAGTGATTGGGTGCTGAGGAGTCTATCATCTTGAAGCACAAGAGCAAGGCGTTCATCGTCATTACCGAGCCTATTACCTTTTGGAGGGTGGTGCCTCCTAGATTGGTTAGGTGTCTCTTGGGAGCCACCTACTTCGTGTCGTGGAGTGAACCAAGAAGTTTGTAAGGGCAAGGAGATCGCCTACTTCGTGAAGATCTACCCATAGTGAGGCTAGTCCTTCGTGGACGGAAGCCGTTATGGAATAGTCAAGGTTGCTTCTTCGTGGACCCTTTTGGGTGGAGCCCTCCATGGACTCTCGTGACCGTTACCCTCCATGGGTTGAAGACTCCATAAACGTGGATGTACGATAGCGCCACCTATCGGAATCACAGGAAAAATCATCGTGTCTACAATTGCATTTGATCTTCCTACCCTATCATTTCTATACATTCTTGTTGTTACTTTCTGCTCCTATATACTCTTAGACTTGCATGTGTAGGGTCTACTTGACTTGCCATGAAATGCAGAAACTGTCAACCCCAAAACTTGGTGTAGGCAAAACATTTAATTGGTCAAGTAGTCTAATCACCCCCCCTCTAGACATACTTCCGGTCCTACACATTGAGCCGTACGACCGCATCAACCGTCCCCCTGGTACGTTTTCGTCGAGATGACTTCTTTTTATTTTGATTCTTTCCAGCCGGCAGCGGCCCTTACTTCGTCGTGCTGACCGCAGCTGTTGGTGCGATAGAACACGTCGGACGGCCCACACCCTCAAATCTTCGAGGTGGAGAGCGACCACTCCAACTCCAAAGACTACGAGCGGGGAGGCCCGCCTGAAGAGGGGGTGGACTCCTCGGGAGGGGTCAAGGAGCCAGCAAACTCGTGAGCTGGCAGGCCCAGCAGAGCCAGCAAGTCCAGCGGAGCTGGCAGGCCCAGCGGAGCCGGAGGGTCCGGCACAACTGGGGAGCCCAGCGGAGCGAGTGAGTTCCCTATTGGTCCAGCGACCAGGGACTGGATAGATGATGATGATGATGACGATGATGTGATGATCCTGAACACGCCTCCCCCTCAGTTCAGCAAGGCCGGCATGGGCGGAGTGAGGAGCGGCCAGCTCAAGCCCCGACGGCCGGAGCCGCTAGCCCGACGAAGAGGCCGGCTCAGGAGGAGCCGATGGCCCCACTGCCCATCCATAAGCGGGTGAAGGTGGCCACACGGAAGCCGCCAGCGACCGCCAAGCGGGCTTTGCCTGTCCTCACCAGGTAAGTGTTTTCTTTTTCTTGCGTGCGCTTCCTTCCGAGTCGCGAGCCGGTGGGTGTCTCGCCCTTATGCACCATAGGGACCCCATGGAGCTCCACGAAGGGGAGTCGGCGGTGGACCCGACGGACGCCGCCAACTGGCTGGCCTGCGAGCACGAGGCCATGGAGCGGGAGGAGAAGAGGTGGGGCCTCGCATTCCGGGACTTCAAGCGATGCAAGGCGGAGGAGGTCCGCGGACCCCGCGCGGGCATCGGACTCAACGGCAGAGTCAACCCGTCTATCGAGGCCCCTATCGAGCGAGCCGCGAGGGCAGCTATGGAGGGCGGCGGCCCGAACGAGGGCGGCGGCTATAGAGCCGGCCCCCAAGGCGACCAGGCTAGAGGTGCCGAAGGTGACTCCACCTGCGGCCGAGTTGGCCCGGGTCAATGCGCCTGAGGCTTCAGTGGCTCTAGAGGCGGCACCGAAGGTGCCGTCCATGGAGATGGAGGCGCCGCCCGTCGCGAACGTCGCGTTGGGTCGGTACGAGGAGGAGGCAGCGCCAGCCCAACGTGGGGGGCTAGTGCGGGCCGATTCCTAGGCCCTCACCATAATCAATCCTCCCCCAGCGGTCGGCACCATGGCGAGCACCGGGACGGGTGGCAGTGGCGGCCGGGTCCGGAGGTCCATGCAGGACGTGCTCCGGGACTAGGAGGCGCTGGCATGCGTGCCGACCCTTCTGGCTCTCCCAGCGGGCAGCCCAATCCCCGCACTCGGGGACCTGGGGAGCGTCCTGGACCGGTTTCGCCAGGAGGTAGCCCGGTTTGCAGAGGTGGTCGATACTACCCTATTGAACGCGGAGGTAAGAGTTGTCATTTTTATCGAATTTTTCAGTGGGGGCGCGCAAGCGCACCCACTGGGTGTAGCCCCCGAGATGCAGGCTGGCTAACCGGCTGATGGATAGCCGGGCCGGATCTCTTTGAGTGTCTTTTTAACTTGGGCGTCATGCGGCAGGAGGGGAACTACCAGCGGCAGAAGCTGTTTGAGGAGGCGGTCTCCATCCACGACCGCGGCAAGCACGGCTTCTACCGGCTAGAGGAGGAGCTTGCGCGGGTGCAAGGTATGTCAAGTTTTGCAAGAGGGGCACATAGCCCCCGGGAGCCGGGCCGGCTGCCTGACAGCCAAAGCAGGCGTAGAGGGACCGGCTGACGCATGCTATGTCTTGTAGATGAGCTGACCGCCCTCCGGGCGGAGAAGACCGGGGCCGTCTACGAGCGGGACCGGCTGGCGCAAAGCGTCCCGGCGGTCACTCGGGAGAAGGACCGGCTGGCCACGGTGCTGGTGGACTCAAGGCCAACATGGTGCGGGAGCTGACGGCCAAGGAGAAGGTCGTCAAGGAGGCGGCTGACGCCGCCCGGCGGACCGCCGCCCTCGAAGGCGAGGTGACCCACCTCGAGAGGACGCTCGAGGAGCTTAAGGGTTCACTCGCCGAGGTGGAGGCGCCGGAGGCAGATGGCGCTCTAGTTCATAAATTCATGGTACCGCGGCGTGGACTTGGACCAGCTAGCCACCATGCGGGATGAGCCGGCCGAGGAGCGGGCAGCCCATGAGGTATTCCTTGTCCCGGACGAGCTCGCGACGTATGTCGACCCGGACGAGTTCCTGCCGGCCCTTGGCTAGGACGGCGAGCCAGCGGCTGAGGACTCCTTCGGCATCCCCCAGGGTTCGGAAGATGAGGAGGTTGCCAACGAGAGTACCGACTCCAGCGGCGAGATGGCTGGGACCACGAAGGCCGCCTCGAAGGCCTAGGAGGCCGACCCGAAGGCCGCGACCACCTCCGGGACGGGAGTCGAGCCGCCTAGCAATGCGTCGGCTGGAGGCGCGCCGGCTGGCGATGCGCCGGTGGCCTGAGCCCTCAGGGCGTTTTATCTTTCTTTCTCTTTCCTGCATGTTAGACTTAAGTCCACCCACTGGTCGTGTAATGTAATGAACAATGATGGCCGTGGGCCTATTTTATCTTAGAATTTGTGTTGTGAATATTTGATGTGTTCGCCTTATTGCGCGTGCCTGCTCGTCCTTACCCTTTTTGCCCCTTTGGTTCCGTCTGTTCTGCCCCTTTTCCCCTTTGGTTTTGGCCCCACCAACCCGACGGCCGGGAGCCAGTCTATGGCTGGGTCGGGGCATCCACCTCGAGGGAGCCGGTACTAAACTTAGGAACCGCGAGAGCTTTTTTGGGTAAGTAGAGTGGCAGAGGCGAGGCCGTGGTCTGGTGTCACGCCCCAGATGCGCGCCTATCCATTTTAAGACATGAGGGCCTCGCAAGGGATAGAGGTGCATTTGGTCATTCACAAGTATAGAATCATTGCATCATACATTACAGAAGAGATGAGTATACAAGTTGGCTTACACTCGCCACATACTAAATTACAACTCCACACAGAGTTCAAATCATCAACATGAAGACAGGGTCCGACTATGGACGAAATCGAACGATAAAAACAGATGCAAATGATACTATCTCGCTATCCCAAAGATCATGACCATGCTCCTCTACTCATCCGGGTAAGTCATGTACATCCTGCCTCTTTCCTGATCATATTCCCACTGGATCTGGGTAAGATCATCCTGCACGTACTCATCTGTACATGTACCTGGAGGGTTGTAGTAATCTCTGAGCCTCAAGGACTCAACAATCAGGCGCCCGGGTACCGAGACTATTCGAGCTTAAAGGTTTGGATGGGGTATGTGTTTAGTTTGCAACAGCACTAAGCAAATATGGTGGCTAAACTTACATAACATGAAAATAATTATGGGTGGCCTACGATGATCGATCGAATCTATTATGACCTCTATGAGATCCTGAACACTTACCTATGTCAATCATAACCCCACCATGTTCTCTCTCGAATCATGTTCATGAGCAGAGATGATCACGGTTACTCACACAGTTGGTGTATATTAATTAGAGTTTACTAAAAGTTCACTATAACCAGGTGTTAAGCAAATATCCAAGTTGCCACATAACCGCGGGCACGGGTTCTCGAAAAGATTTAACCCTGCAGGGGTGCTCCAACTAATCCATCACAAATTAACCACACTCCACGGGAATAGCCTCGACCACAGATCTCGTGATCATCATAGGTAATTCCAAAGCAATTCCAACACCTCGAGAAAACCCGAAGAAAGTCAGAGTCCACACGCAAGACACTCGATAAAGCTAAAATAAATCCAGCGAGACCACCCGACGTGTCGACGAACCCGATAAGAGCCACGAATCTCTTTCTCAGGACACGATGGATAAGCTAGTGTACGGTGCCTGATAGAAATCTCCCAGGTTGCCCTGGGTTGGCCCCGCACAGTGCTCTAGTTTGGACCAACACTCATGAGGAGCACTGGCGCGGGGGTTGATTAATTATCCACGGGGTTGCAAAGCCCTATGCAAATTTTATTAAGTTATTAGCAAATGTAGTACCAAAGTAGGGTCTTGCCAGACAAGTTTTAATCTCGACCGAATAAACAAGGGGGTCCCCATAAGAAACCCGAGCATGTTAGGAGCGCAAAATATGGAAAACATAACACCGATAACAAGAAACTATGATGGTAACAGCGGAACAAATCACTTAGCAAAAGGCCAAGCCTTCCACAAATACCAAGATATATATGTGCATTAAATTAAATAACAGATAATATTGTGATATCCAAAACCATGTTATCACATGGAACAACCTACACCTGCAACTAAGAACGCTATTAGAGGGGCTGAGCAACGGTAACTTAGCCAATCAAAGGTTTGGTAGGATGTGGAGGTTAGAGACTATAATGGAAATTAGGTGGATGATATCAAGTGGTAGGTAGCACAATTGTAATGATAAGAGCGAGATACTAGCAAGCGAAAATAGTGTCGAGATCCGGGTACGATCATCTTGCCTATTGGTTCTTCAGTGGAACAAGTAGCGGGATCCTCGTAGTGGTACTCTCCTGGGTCCTCGTACTCAGTATCAACACTCGCATCTACCCAAGAGAAACATCACCGACAAACCTCCAACCAAGGTGCAATGCCAACCAAGATGATGCATGATTCATTTATAAAGAATTAAGCATGGCAATCCAAAACTATTCATGTTTCACATGCAAGGATTGGTTATTAATGAATCTGTACAGAACCTCATGTTAAGTAATTTATACATGCATGAACATGGCAAATATGGATGCGTCATGCAAAATAGATAGAAATGCATATAAAGAACGCAAGAAACAGAGTTCCGGTTCTCACGATACGCTCACGACAAGGTACGAAGGCAAAAATACTAGACAACAGAAGTAGCAAGTTGACAGCAGAAGTTAAATATGTTACAGGGCACCTCCTGGCATGAAAATTAACAGGATAGTAGTAGACAACATCTACTCCAAAATACTAGCACTGAGCATGAGCAAATACTCAACAGATTACAAGTTGTCAACCACTCTACATGGCATAAAAATAACAGCAGATTCTCAGACTTAGAAATATTTAGCATGTTGAAAACAGAAACATCAAGTTAGCTACTTTGCAGCATGTTTCCCACTTATATGGGTGATTCTCATGTTAAACAAAAATACCATGGCATAATAGATATAAAACATTAGCACTTTCTAGTTGGCACATGCCCCAAAGCAAGCATGGATTAAATCATGCAAAAATGACAAAGTAGCATCACAACTAAGAATGACAGTTTTATAAACTTGGCCAAAAGTGAAATCTGAAAGCACCAATGGATTCATTGGCTCTTTCTACCCCAACAGCTTGTGTCATACTCATATGTTCGTGTGAAACAACATGGCACAATCTATACTAGCAAAATGCCATCCACTCACTAACACACACACTACAAGCAAGCACACACATGCTCTATATATGCACAAGGGCATATGAGCACAATACAAGCATGAACATACCACCCATGAGGGGGTGTTCATCCACACACACACACTCACATGCTCATATATATGCATAATGCATATAGGCACACACACACACACACTCACTCTCACAAGTGCACTAGGCACATACACTCACTACACTCATGCTCATGTGTGTGTGGGTGTGCATCCACACACATATGCACAAGTGCATATATGCCTATGCATATGCATAGGACTACCACTCACACACACCCTACCACAAACCACATGCTCATGTATCTACACATACACATGCACATATGAACCACCACACACACTACACATAAGTGTGTATGCATAAGCACACACCCACCCACAAACACATGCATATGTGCATAATCACATGCACATACACACCACATACATACATATACACTCCTAAACTATCATACCATAGAGAATGAACAAACTTATATCACAAGTTTGCTCACACACACACATACATATTGCAAGGAAGAAAAACAAAAGGAAAACAAAATAAAAAAATAAAAAATAAAAAAATGTGGAGGGGTTCGGATTTGAACCTACAACCTCCTGGTTGTTTCCGCGAGTGCCAACCACTTTGCTATCAACTGCGAACGTTAACAAAGGAGGGGCACTGATGCACTAGTACACACACACAAGCGCTCCACTCTGTCGAAACTGACGAACAAAGCAACTGCGGCGACAGGGCAACGACAGGGGGCATTCCCGGCGATTAGGAGGGCTAACGAAGCGGTAGCAGGGACGCGGGGCACGTTGGGAGTGCAGGGGCTACATTCCCGCACTCGAACGCGAAGGAGGCACCCGCGAAGAACACTACGGCGACGACTCTAGCTAGCAGGGGAGAAGGGATGCGCAACGATTGCTCACCTAGGGGAGGACGATGGTGACCCTAACGCAACGACGGGGAAGAAGAGGCGGAGACGATGCCGCCAACGAAGGGGAAGCAGACCCGATGACGACCCACGGCGAGGAGAAAGAAGACTACGTAGAGGCGCGGCCTTGGCGTCCCACGCGGATGCAGAGGACGTCAGGGAAGCAGACACGCTGGCAAAGCGATCCGGACGATTGCCTGCTCGAGGGGCTCGCCGGAGAAGCTTCCGCGGCGACGAGCTCCCACAGAACCTCACCGCACACTCTCTGAACAGTCTGAACCCATCCTTACCTGAGATGAAAGAGAGGGAGAGGTGGAGGGCGGTGGCGCGAGGGGGAAGAGGGAACCCTAGGGGGGCGGCACGGACGTCGAGGGGATTAAATAGGAGGAGACAGTCAGAGCCTCGATGTCTGAAGCTCACGGCAGAGCTCTCTCGCTCTCTCTGAACCTGACGGTAGGGGAACGGGAGCAAGTGACCGTCTGCTCGAGCCGGCTGGGCCGCGGGAGAGGCAAAGCCCACCTGGCTCTCTCTCTCCAAACAAAAACACAGAAGGTTTTTTAAAAAAATTCAAAACCAGGACACAAGAGAAAATCTCCAGGGTAAAAATAAAAGGTTTATGTATAGAACAAAATTACTTTGGTAAAGTAAATAAAATGCACTATTTAATAAAAATATAAAAATGATTTTTAGGCCAAGTAATTTTAATTGTTTGTAAAATAACAGCTCCTGTTATTTAAACACCCCAATTACATAAAATCCCAAAACAATAAAAGGCCAACACTCACATGCTCAAAACAATATAGGTTAGCACTTGAACATTTTTAAGAAATTTAATTTGCAAGTTAAATCTGTTTATAAAATAACATGGGAATAAAGGCATTAGGTTTGGGTTTTTTGTTGAAAAGCAAAAGAGAGTGGAGAGAAGTAGAGGTTGCACCCATGATCCTATCACCTCACCACACAAGTCACACTCACAACCACCACATCATTCAAGGACATGTGAAAAAACAAACATGGCAAGATGAATGAAATGATGCATGATGCATGAATGCAAAACAACACATGGATGACAAGGTGCAAAACATTCATTAAGCTCATGACCCAAGGTTCATACAAGAGATTACATGCCAACAGAGGTAGGGACAACACTTGGGCTGTCACATCTGGCTGGGCCTAGCCGACATCCCTTTTGCGATGGATCTATCGTGTGTGCCAAGCTTTGCCGCCCCGAGGCCCCATCATCTGGACAGCCAGGAGCCGGATCTGTAGCTGGGAGTGGTGGGAGGTCTTTCTCGGCGCACACTACTTGGTCAATTTTTTGAGAGAGGCAACCTAGGACTAGCAGGCAAGCCCTCGGGCCCGGGAGCCGGGTCGGGGAGCCGGTGAGTGAGGAGACCTTCGAGGGAAACAAAAAGGCCATGCCCCAAGAGCCGACCTGGGGCATCCATTGCATTCATAAGCCCAAAATGGGAGGGATACATACATACACTGGTCTTTTCAGGAATAAAACAGACAAAGGGGCGCCGCGTTCCATGGGCGCTTGGTTTCCTTGCCGGAGGTGTCTCTTTTGCGCTTCTACGGCTTCTGGGCGTCTATTAGGTAATATGCATTGTTGTGCAATGCCTTGCTGACGATGAACGGGCCCTCACATGGGGAGGACAGCTTGTGTTGTCCGGCTGTCCGCTGGATCCGCCGATGGACTGCGAGGGGGGAGCCGGCACGGCCGGCTGGCAGGCAGCATGGGCCATGAGCCGGTCGAGCTACCGCTTCTCCTCGCGATGGTGATTATTCCCTTGGGTCTAGGCATCTTGAGCTTGAGGTAGGCGTAATGGGGGACCACCATAAGCTTGACAAGGGCCAGCCGGCCCAACAGCGCGTGGTAGGGACTTGCGAGGTCCATGACCTTGAACAACATCGGCTCGCGGCGGAAGTGGGCGGGTCCGCCGAAGAGGACATCGAGTGTGATCTTGCCGACAGGGGAGCAGGACTTCCCAGGCATGATGAGATGGAAAACCGTCTGGCTCACCTATAGGTCTTCTATCTTTAGCCCCAGCTTCCGCATCATGTTGAGGTAAGGGATGTTGATGCTGCTGCCACCATCTACCAGCACCCGTGAAAAGCGGCAGGTGCGCTTCTCGGTGGTGATGCTGGGGTCGAGGACCAGGGCGTAGCTGTTGGGACTCGGCATCACGACGGGATGATCTGCCCGGCTCCAAGTGACCATCTTCTGTGACCGGTGCATGAACTAGGGAGTTGTCGGCATAGTGGCGTTCACCTCACGATGGAGCCGGCGTTGAGCATGTTTGCTTGTCTCCTTAGTGGTGAAGACGACGTAGCAACCGTTCTGGTTGGGGAACTGGTCGTGAAGACGACCATCGTTTTGGGCTGGAGCCGGTGCTGGGGCGACAGCTCGGGCCGGGGCTGGCGCGCGGGCAGGCGGCATGGCAGGAGCTGGAAGGCTACCCCCCCCGGGATAATCGCTCTGAGAAGCTACACTATCGGAGCGTGTGCGTAGAGGTTTTGGCCCCTGAGTGGTTCTTGCAGGGGAGGTCGAGCATCTGCTCGAAGGTGAGCTTCAGCTGCCAGGCAGCCTTGCCAGTGCGCTGGCGCTGGCTGGAAGACTAGGCAGCTCGCTCCTGCTCCGCGATGGTGGCGACCTGCCGGTTCCCGTAGCGGGGATCCGGCAGGATGTTCTTGCGTTTGTTGTTTTGTGGCTGCCGGTTGTCGGCAGCCATCCAGGACGTTGCCGGTGTCATCGTCGCCTTGGCAGGCGGGGTCGTTTTCACTCGGATGGCTGAATCAGCCATTGCGTACTTGTCCGCCTTGGTCATGAGCTCGGCGAGTGTGGCCGGCTTGGAGCACAGAATCTTGTTCTTGAGGGGGGTGTCGTCTCGAAAGCCCTCGATGAAGTACTGTATGGCTTGTACCTTGTGCACCCCATCGTAGGAGTTGCGGAGCTCGGTCCACCGATTGAGGTAGTCGCGGAGGGACTTGTCCGGCCCCTGAACACACATGGCGAGTTCATGGGGGTGGCCAGGCCGCCTTTAGGTGCCGGTGAAGTTGTGGACGAAGGCTTCTTCAAAGTCCGTCTAGGTGTTGATGCTGCCGGCTGCCAGGCTTTTCAGCCAGGTGCGGGTCAAGACGATCGGCATGAGGGGAGCGTAGCGAACGGCTACGCGCTTGTTCCCCCTGGCGATGCCGACCACGGTGGTGTAGTCAATCAGCCAGTCCTCGGGCTTGGCGGCCCCGTTGTACTTCGGGGTGTCCTGGGGGAGCGTGAAGCCGTTTGGGAATGGCTCATTGCGGACCCGAGGGCCAAAACAGGACGGGTAGATCGATCCCTCCTCTTCGAGGAGGCAGACTGCGCGAGCTGGTCAATGCGGTGGCGGCCGTCGTCCTCGCTACGGGGGATGTGTAGCCCGATCCGGGCCGAGATCTCGGGGCGGATGTCGGGCAGAACCGATCATTCCGACTCACGCCCCGGGGCGGAGTGTGCCTGCGGCTACGCCGGGTGTCGGCCGCCGGCACCTCGCGGCGGCCGCTACGAGGCGGGTTATTGGTAAGCCGGATGTTAACAACTGGCTGCTCGGTCCCCAGGAGCTAAGAGGCCTGGGGGTTGCTTGCCTCGACCTGGCAGCCGGAGACGCGGGGGGAGTAGGAGTGCTGAGCCGGCTGACAGCCAGCAGTCCCCATGGCCTTGCGCTCGAGCTGGGGGCTTTCGGAGGCGGTGCCGCCAGCCGCAAGCAGATGCTGCTACGCGTCAGCGGCGTGGATGAGTTCCTTGATGTGATGCTCACAGGCGGCATGTTCTTCACCCTCCAAGGTAGCGAAATCCTTGTAGGCTACCTTGAGGGCCCGCAGGTTGGCTGTGGGGTGTCATAGACGGGCATCTTGCCGCCTAGGATTTCGTCAACCACGCAACCGCTGTTGCGCATAGCCCCACGCCGGCTGGGCTCAGTGCCCGCTAGGGTGAGACCATAGGCGGAAGCATATTCCCACTGGGCAGCCTCCATGCGGCGCCTCGTGGCCGCGAGGGCGGTGGTGTCCTCGAAAAGGACGCAGCGAGCCGCCTCGAGCTCGGCCGCGATGGTGTCGGGGTTTTCCCTCGGGTAATAGGGCTGATCAAGCCCCGGAGGGCTGCACCAAGCGGGTCGGAGGTGCTGACGCGGGCCGCGGCGGCGTCAACCTCGGCCCGCGCATGTCCGGAGGAGGTGGAGGAGATTATGGCCATTGCCCCCACGCGATCGTGGGAGCTGCTAGACTAGGTCGCAGCAAGTGCGCCCACAGCCGTGGGCGGACCGGCGCAGACGACCACCTGGCTAGGGTACTCGTCAGCTGTCGGAGCTTCGGCAAGGCTGAGCGTGCCGAAACGCTCGGTGAGTGCGTCGATATCGAGCGTGAGGTTGATGGAGCTTCCCGCAGGGCGTGCTAGAGCAAGCCCCACGAGCTCGTGATTTCGCCTGGACGTGCGGTGACGGCGTGGAATGGCGAGGGGTCCCGCCCGGAGCATGAATTTGGCCGGCGCCGCGTATGGCCCCACGGTGGGCGCCAACTGTCGTCGTTTTCTCACGATAGATGCCATGCGTAGGCTTATAGTAGGTGGTTTGGGCCGGAGGACACCGACGGGCTCCGGGAGCGAGATTAGGTACAAACAGCAGTGACACGCAATGTACCCAGGTTCAGGGCCCTCCGTGAGGTAATACCCCTAGTCCTGCTTGGTCTAGTTTGATGGATGGGTGTGTTTAGAGGGTTGCTCCAGGAGCTGAGTCTAGAGGAGGAAGAGGGAGCACACGGCTCGTCTGCCTCCGCTACTAAGTGTGAGAATGTGGGAAGTGTCCCGTGGGTGTATGCATGAGAGTTGTTCGTCCCCGTTGCATGGGGAGCTTGGGGGGTTTTATAGGCCAACCCCCGGCTTACAATATTCCTGAGGAACAAAGGTGGGGGGACCCAACTAGCAGCCTCTCTCGCTGACCAGGGGGCCTCGCCGTTCGAGTCGTCTCGTCGCCCGTAGGGTCCACTGGCTGTGTGGTCCTGTCGCTTGCTGGGGCCCACCACCCAGCTCCGTGATTAGCCCACGCCCACCTGCCGCGGCACGGGCCGCCCGGGAGGCGTCGTCTAGTGCCAGCTGGTCGAAGTCTCCGGTACGGCCGGCTGCACTGTAGCCATGCCGGGGCAGGTAATCGAGTGGGAGGGGGCATGCTGGCACTGTTTCCCCTCCTGGTGGCACCCGCCAAGGTCAACGGCCTGACGGTCGGACTGTAGCCATGCGCACCCATGCGTCAGCGGGCACTGTGGCTACAATGTCGCTCGTCGTGGTGGTCACATCATGTCGCCGTACCCGTGCACAGAGGGACATGACATCGCATGTACGCCCCGGGGTCAACAGAGGAGGCGGCCTGGAGGCAGTCGGCCGGGGGTCGAGCCGTTTCCTCGACCAGCCGGTCGTGGGCTAGCCGGCGATCGCTACAGCCAGCGGCGCTCTAGACGGTCGTGGACAGCCGGTCACATACTTTTTCTTCGAAGCGAGGAGGGGAACCCTGTTGCTTTGGCCTACCCAAGGGTAATAACCCCGTCAGTTCTTCTTGATGGCAGGGACATGTTGCCCGTTCTTCAGCTACACGATCCTTCTCGAAGTAAACTTCAGATCGACCGTGCCAACACCAAGAACAGAAGCACTCGCGCCATTCCCCATCAATACGGACCCTCGGTTTGTGACCTAATAAGAAGAGAACAATGGGATGTCAGCACACACATGAATATTTGCACCTATGTCCACCCACCAGTCGGTGGACTGACAAACTGAAAATATAGTAAATAAATTACCGTACCCAGAGGCACCACTTTCATTGTTTCCCACAATCATATTGGCAGACTTATTGTCCTCCACTGACTTCTTGTACCTGTTTGGGCACTTGTTGGCCCAATGTTCCTCTGAACCACAGTTGAAGCACCATCACCCTTCTTATTCCTCTTGAGGGTCTTCTTTCACTTCTTCTTGAAGTCGGTATTCTGTTGGACATAATTCTTTCCCTTGGGCTTGTGGAATTGAATTTCTTCTGATGTACCATATTGGCAACCGAAGATCTTTCAACCGATTTTCCATGCGAGTCCTTTGCTCTCGAGTTCTGCTCAACACTCAAATGGCCGATGATATCCTCTACTGAGAATTCACGCCTCTGATGTTTCTGAGTGGTAGCAAAGTTCCTCTAGGAATTAGGAAGCTTTGCAATTATACACCCTGCGACAAATTTGCCTAGTAAATTGCACTTAAGAACCTCAAGTTCCTTAGCAATGCATATTATCTCATGAGATTGTTCCAACACAGAACGATTGTCAACCATTTTGTAATCATGGAACTGCTCCATCACATACATCTCGCTCCCAGCATCGATGGCCCCGAATTTAGATTTGAGCACCTCCCACAAGTCCTTCACGACCCTCACATGTAAATATGCGTCAACCAGCTTATCTCCGATCACACTAAGGACTTCTCCAATAAAGTAGACAGTGGCCTCCTTGAACTACTTCTCCTTTTCAAGAGTGATCGTTCCTGTGGGAGTGACACCGGCTACCCAGAACACATTCATAGCCATGAGCCATAAGGTGGTTTTGGTCTACCAATGCTTAAAATATGTACCAATAAACTTGTCCGGATTCAGTGCAATAGCAAAATCATTACTCGAAAAATTCCTACACAGATTAGGTTTTTGGATTGTTGAGTATATAGGCAATTTTCCGATCAGAGTAATCCACAACATAATAACTAGCACGACATTGACTAGATTACCGACATACTGATGATGAACCAAACTACCATGTACTATACATATGGTCGAAACATTTATGCATGCAAGTAGTACTGCTAAGATCGACACAAGTAAAAGCGGGATAAATGTGTTATACCCTCCAATAGGCCAGTTGGTCGTAGCAGCAACATTGGCAGTGGTGGCATCCTCGGTTGCATTCTTGTCGGCTTCGAGCTTCTCAGCAGCGGCACGGTTGATGTTGGTTGGGAACGACATGACGAAGACGACGGAGGCGATGCGGACATAGATGAAGTAGACGAACGGAAGCGAACAATCACGTGGTCGCTCCACAAAAACCTAATCGCCCCTCTCCCCGCACAAGACCCGGAGAGGTGTGGTTTCAGAGGCCTTCTCTCCTGTCGACCGTGTACGCGGTGAACGGGACGGAGTCGCCGGCGGCAACAGCAGCAAAAGGAACGACATGCGCCGAGCGCGTGGAGGCAGATGTGATCTGTTTTCCGTGGAGGCTAGGGTTGGCTGAAGCCCTGCTTATGTAGGTGGCGTCTGGGTGGAGAGATGTGGGTTGAACCCATGTCCGAGTCGGTAGCCCATGATCCAACGTCTCAGATCATGGCATTATGTATTCTCCGTTCCCAACCGGCAAAAATAAGCGCGTAGGTATGAGCTCGGCTCAGCTCATTCCCGCAATCCGTGGTGCGTCGTGACAAGGCGTGGTGTGGTGAGGTGGGCAGAGGAGGAGGAGTGCGCCAGGGACTCTTCTCTTCTCATGCTCCAATAGCATGTGGAACAGAGACCGTTATAAAGAGGTGCAACTCCCTCTCCACTAGAAAGGTGGGACTAAACTTCCCACCCCCCTTGTCATGACACCTACATGGGCCCTTAGAGATTTTTCTGAAATTGTCTTATGGGCCTAAAATCCATCTCAAATTTCAACACGATCCCCCCATCCTCTCCTTATCCGCGTCGTGTGGGAGGGATGGCGGCGCGAGGGACGCTCCCCCCGCCTCTCCTCATCCGCGCCGGGCGGGAGGGACGCTCCCCCCGTCCTCTCCCCATCTATGTCGAGCGGGAGGGCCGGCGGCATGAGGTCCACCCCTCCCATCGCCTCTCCCATATTCATTTCTCTGTTGGCATCACTAGTAGTAGTACTACTAGCAACCAAAGGACTACAGGTGCCTTGTGTACATACCGCGCACCACGAGTGTTGAAAATGTAGTGTATAACTGTAAGAACTATAGGTAACTAGTAACATCATGTTGCTAATTTAATCAGAAAATATCCAAATAATAGCGATGATAGCTTCGTTTGGTAGTTAAACAAAGCAAAAAAGACTGACCACTGAGATTTTCTTGGAGCCAGTTGGAGTTCTTGGGGATGATATGGCTGGCCAAGAGCCTTGAATACTGCATTGTGTCATGACCAAACACGACATCATTGATGCCAAGAAACAAGATGAACCACTCCAAACAATAAGAAATACCTCACTTTCTCAGTATAATGCAATGTATCGCTTCCGAAACATGAAAACGCATCAGTTTCCCCACTATTCTCGATGGGACAACAAAGACATTATCTGATGCATCTTGAAAGGATTCACGAACTTCTGGTCGAATGTGTAGCTGTTTTTACCTAGAAAATTGGAGAGGAACAACAGACGTAAGATAAACTAAGCGTGTTGCACACAGAAAACAGAACATACTTATGCTTTATGCAAATTTTGTTATGTACTAAATATATTCTCATTTCCATATTTTGACGGCATTCCTCAAAAATAATCATAAAACAAAAATAAGCATGTGCTAGTTTACACACCCTCATTATAATCAAAGATGGGGCAAATTTGGTAAGAAATAACATCTACCACTTGGCTCAAGTCATCCTAATAAATTTCAACATCATCAATGAGAAGAACAAGAGACGAAGTAGCCCAGCAGTGAGTTTCTGTGAAGGGATGGAGATGGGGTGAGGCGAAGCGGCAGCGGCGGCAGAGAGCATAAGGAAGGGAGTAGAGGAGAGAAGATTGCGTGTAGACTAGAGGAAGAGAGAAAAGGAATCCGTGAGTGCCTTTTTCCTTTAGACATGGCCCACTCAACACGCGGAGTGAGAGGCCCTCCTGCCCGTCCTGCCCAAAGTTCGATTCGATTCACGTGGGACCCCTCAGCGTTCACCCTTTCTTGCGCTCTTATTGGGTTTTACAAAAAGCATACTAAATGGGAGCATGGAGGTGACTTGATGCACATGGTGCTCACCAGAAGGAACATGGCATCTAAGGCCTTGATGGAGCGCTCTGTAGAAAAAGGATCGCGAGAACTTCACGAGCTAGCATCGTTGCCCGCTCTCATGAGGTGCCGCCGTGCCACACCAGGGCGTCCCCATCTTACTCCTCCGGTCCTCCATCATCATTGTCCTCTTCGCCGCCGTTGGCGATGCTGCGAGGCAAAGCCCGAGCAGTTCAGCGCCTGCAGACTTCTTCTCGCGCGTCAGCTGTTCAAGATCGACACGGCGGTTCTGATCTTGATCTCCTTGATGGTGATGGCGGCGGCAACAGGTCAGATAAGATCTGACCTCGATAGCGGAGGCATTGGGCCCGGTCTCTGGTCAGACCCGATGCGGCCGGTATGACCTCCATGCATGGCGGTGATGATCGTTGCAATACCATGCACATGATGTTGGATGGTGTATCTTCAAGCAGATCTAGGTGAAAACCCGACTCTTGGTACGTTGCCAAGGTTGGCGATGACGGCATTTTTCTATGCCATCCCCTTCTTAAAGCCATCGTCGTGTAGAAACTCTACCTTATATGCTACCTCCTGGGGAATCCCTAGATCAGTCGATCGGATGACGGCGACATTCATTTGTCGTACCCCTCTTGAGGGCGTCATTCTTGGAGGGGTGCATAGGCTCGAGGGACCAGTGGATGACATATCTGATGGAGCGGTGTTCCCTGTGATGTATCGACATCGTGGAGTCTCGGCGGCGAGGTGCATCAAAGTCTCGGGGAAGGATGCGTGATTGATGAAAGATGGCGGCGACGACCTATGAGAGTGCGTTGGACCGGTTTAGCCCCATACCCGGTATGTGGCTTGGTCGGCGCATCCGAATTTATATGTCAGGCTTTGGTGTGATGTTTGTTTGGTATTCGGCTCGGACATTTGGCACCCCTTCATCAATGGATAGGAGTAGCATCAAATGTTGCCAACATGGAGCCTTCAGACGTATTGATGTACTACTTTATAAGGTCTTTGTGAATAATTAATAAAATGGCTGTGTGCATCTACCAGATGCAAAGGACGGGGTCATCCTCCTTTTCTAAAAAAATCTAAGACCATCATAGCATTTACTCACATTGGTATGTAGTGTCGGTGAAGCGAATTATCTCAGTGCCACGATAACATCCACATGTGCACCCACATGCCTCACCGACTCCTCCTGATGACCACGCGCCTCTGCCATGGCATGTCCCCACCTTCGTAGTTGCACCTTCTAAAGTGCTCCCAGGAAGACAACAGTAATAACAGGGTGCCAACATTATAAACTTAATATTAGTATTATTTGATAGACATGAACATTAACCATGTAAAATGCAAAATTACTAATTTCATCTTAATAAAATGACTCCACGGCGTCGTACATGGCAAACCAGAGATCATGCTTGGTACTACCTCTTTGTTGGTAGAAACTAATAAGCTAAAAGAAGGGAGAATTAATAAAGGTGATGAAACACATATAATTCACTTTGGTACTATCTCTATGTAGGTAGACAATCTGTTCACTATGCTACCCCTAATAATGGATCGATCTACTCTACCTAAATGAAACAATAGTGAAAGTCATGTGGCCTAAAGGCCTGATTTGCACATATATGATATAAGACCATACAATTAAGAACAATAGCCATTTTTAGTATAACAAACCTAAACCCTACACCATATAGCAGTTTTTTTTGAAAAGGAGGATAACCCTCGGCCTCTACATCTCTCGATGCACACAACCATATTATTAAAAATATCAGGTTCCAAACTAAGTCTCAAAGAAATATGCAATCCTCAAAGAAATAAAGATATAAATTGCCACAATCGACGGAAATAGAGTAAGATGACTAAACACCTCTCTCATTACTGGACCACCATCCAAACCGGTTGTAAGTATCCCGTGCAACCATCTCCCATCGGTTGCACCCAATATCCAAAAGCCCCCTGTGGTCTGTATGGTTGAGTAACGACCACGTACGGATCCAAGAAGACGCCCTGAAGATAACCTGCAAAAAAGTTGTAATGCTTTGTGTGTTAAAGGCAATGACATTTTGACAATTCCATATGGCCCAAAGTAATGCACACACTCCAATTCGAATATGTGTTGAAGTCTTTGGCTCTATACTATATAACCATGTCCCAAATAAGTGCGAAAATGTTCTGGGAGGTGACACCTTAAATGCGGCATGAATAGTCCGCCACAATAGCCTAGCAAGTGGATAGTGTAGAAACAAGTGTTCAATTATTTTGTCTTGATTAGAAAAACAACATCTTTGACTAACCTCCCACCTATGCTTTTCCAAATTATCCTTCGTGAGGATTACAACCTTATGCACGAACCACATAAAGATCTTGATTTTTAATGGCACCTTAATTTTCCAAATGTGGATCGATTTCCAAATAAGCCTGGTGTTTATCAAGTCCGTATACATTGACTTACCAGAAAATTTACCAGATCCTCACAACTGCCATTGTAGGGTATCCGGTGCATCTGAAAGGTTAACCTCCATTAACCTATGCACTAGATGCAACCAACTATTCTAGCATTTCCTCACAAGTGATCGCATGAACTGAATGTTAAGAGGAACCGCAGTTAAGACTGTACCAACAAAAACATCTTTTCGTTGTGTGATATTGTATAAAGAAGGATATTGCAAAGCTAACAGTGTGTCTCGCAACCAAGTGTCTTCCCAAAATCTAGTTCCATGACCGTTGCCAACTATAAACTTGCTCCTATTAAAGAATGACGCCTTCGTCCTCATCAGCCCCTTCCAAAATGGAGAATCAGACGGTCGTGTCGTCACTTTAGCAAGAGTTTCAGAGTGCAAGTATTTATTCCTCATCAACTATAACCAAACCCCATCTTGCTCAACTAACAATATGTACAACCATTTTCTTAGTATACACTTATATTTCACTTCTAAGTTTTCAATTCTCAAGCCTCCCTAGTCCTTCAGTCTACAAATAATATTCCATTTAGCCAGTCTATATTTTCTTTTGTTCTCATCCCTTTGCCAAAAGAAGCGAGATCAATAGAAATCTAACTTTTTTCGTACCCCTATGGGTACCTCAAACAAAGAAAAGAGGAACATCGGCATACTAGTCAATATCGAATTAATAAGGATCAACCTCCCCCCACAATATAAAAGCTTGCCCTTCCAGCAGCTCAATTTCTTTTCGAAACGATCCTCGATACATTTCCACTCTTTTTTAGATATTTTTTTGTGATGTATTTGAATTCCCAAGTATTGAAATGGTAATGATCCCAATTCACATCCGAACAACTGCCAACGGTTATCTTGTTCTTCCTTGGCGCGTCCAAAGCAGAATAGTTCACTCTTATTAAAATTTATTTTGAGTCCAGACAGTTGTTCAAAAAGGCATAAAACTAATTTCATATTTCTTGCCTTAGCTATATCATGTTCCATGAATATAATGGTCTCGTCTGCATATTTTAGAATGGACACCCCACCATCAACTAGGTGTGGAATCATTCCACCTACCTGTCCATCCTCCTTAGCTCCATTAATTAGAACGACCAGCATATCGGCGACCCCATTGGAAAGGATGGGAGACACCGGGTCTCCCTGTCCTTTTTGCATCTGGAAATAATGACCTATATTGACTTTAACTTTTATTCCTATGCTACCATCCTCTACAAAAGATTTGACTTGCTTCCCCCAAGCTGTATCAAAAAAATTCATACGCAGGGCTTGTTGTAAAAAAAAGGCCACTTGACTTTATCATATGCCTTCTTAAAATCCACTTTGAAAACTACTCCATCAAGTTTCTTTGAGTGGACTTCATGAAGGGTCTCATGTAGAACGACCACCCATTCCAGTATATGTCGTCCACGCATGAACACCGTTTGAGTCCGCTGAACCACATAATGTGTAATCTGTGTGAGGTGATTCGTAATGACTTTTGTGAAAATTTTAAAACTAACATTAAGCGTACATATTGGTCTGAACTGCTCAATGTGAACCGCCTCCTCCTTCTTTGATAACAGTGTAATTGTCCCAAAGTTTAGCTTAAATAATTGCAAGTGATCATGAAATAAATCATGGAACATCGGCATGAGGTCTCCTTTAATAATATCCTAGCATCTCTTCTAAAATTCTGTAGGAAACCCAGCCGGGCCAGGTGCCTTATTATTTTTCATTTGTGAAATCGCCTCAAAAACTTCTTTTCCTGTAAACGGGTTGGTGAGAATTTCATTATCATCCTCTCCCACTCTTTCTATGTCCTTAGCCAAATCTTCATTGAGAGTAACACAATTGTGAATAGGGGCCCCAAACAATTTCTTACAAAAATTGAAATATACATTTTGAGGTTTTTGTGTCCTACTATCGTGCTCTCATCCTGTTCAAGTTGCATGATCTTATTTTTCCTATGTCTCCCATTGGCGATCATATGAAAACACTATGTGTTATTATCTCCTTGAACCACTTGTGTTACTTTTGCTCAAAGTGCCCATTTGATATCTTCCTCTCGAAGGAGCTTAGCCAAACGAACCTCGGCATCTCATTTGGTCACCCTTTCATCCATACTTAGGTTACATCTCTCAGCTTTTATGTCGAGATCATTAATTATATTAAGCAGACTATCTTTCTGCTGCTTATAAACTCCACTATCATTCATTGCCCACCCCTTAAAGAATTTTCGCAGATGTCGAATCTTAAATTGCCATCTGTCAACGTTCGAGTCTCCTCGCCGCTCTTTTGCCCATTCCCTGGCATTCAAAGCAATGAAGCCCACTCTCTTGAACTACGATGTTTCAAAAGAAAATATATCTTTGTTGCCCCGATGAACCGCTTCACGGGAGTCGACCAGCAGGGGTGTATGATCAGAGATTCCTCTTTGTAATGCTCGCATCGTTGCCAAGGGATATATCTGCTCCCATTCTACACTACTCAATACTCGGTCCAACTTCTCATAAGTAGAGTTATCCAAAGTGTTTTCCCAATTGTATTGCCTTCCTGAGAGCTCAATATCCCTCAGGTCAGTGCTCTTAGTGATCGCGTTGAACATGAATGACCATTTTGCATCAAAATTATCATTATTTTTCTCTTCTCTCCTTCTAATGATCTTGAAGTCGCCTCTGACTAAAATGGGTAATCTCTCGTCCCCATAGACTCTAGCCAGGCCTACAAGGAAATTAGGTTTGAACTCAGACTGTGCCGCCCCATACACAGCAACGAGTGCCCACCTGAATCCGTTAATTTCAGCCTCACATGAAATTTGACGTTATACCCGCCCGTAAATATGTTAACCACCTCAAGTGATTCGCAATTAACCATAAGTAAGATCCCTCCGGACCTCCCCCGGGGTGGTAAGCAATGCCAATCAAAATCTAGACCTCCTGAAATAGTACTAAGAAACTGCAAAGTGGAATTATCACGCACTATCTCGACCAACGCAATAAAATCAAGTTTAAATTCTTTTGAAGATTCCGCCAAAAACCTCTGCTTATCCAAGTCCGCTAGACCTCTGCTATTCCAAAAAAATACCTTTCATATCTCATCGTGAAATTTATTTTTGAATTTAGTTCTAGCACTCCTCCGCACTGTAGAGAAACCAAATCCCTGTATCAACCGTGTGCGTTTAGGTTTATCTAGCTTCACCTCATTGTCTGCGTGATCGAGGTCAAAGCCTACACTATCGTTTGGTTGTTGAGAAGCCGCATGCTCCTCAACCGTCATGGTGTCTGTATCCGAAATACTAGAAGGTACCAGGTCCTCACATAAGTATTCGAAATCCGTCACACACAAAGCATTAATCTCATTCTCCTCCATAGGTTTTACTGTCGCGATATTGGTAAGCATATCCATCACCCTATCAGCCTCTAAATCTAACAACTCATTAATCTAGGTGGAAATTTCGCTATTGTTAGCCCCCAACGATATCCCAAGTCCGTCTTGTCCACTATCTCCTCCTCATTAAAGTGAAGAACTGAAAAACTAGTACTAACGGAAATACGTGTAGTCAATTTGATATCTCGAAGCTTGGTCGCCCGCATGGCACACCCAATCTGCAGGTCGTCCGCATCCATCTAGGCCTGAATCCTTCGACTAGGTATTCTATCGCCTAACGTCGGGTCTGGGATCCCTCCGAAGGCCACAACCTCCTCCTTTGAGTGCTCGATCGTGGGTTGTCCTCCTAGCAGCATTCGGATCAGAGGTTGTGTTGTCCCAATCTCCTCGACAGGAGGAAGCACCCCGGAATCCTCCAACTGAACATGCGTAGCTACCTCTGTGGGAAACTTGGTCATGATGCCCGGTACCGCACGCTATGAGGTCGAAGCCCCCTTATGGGGCGGTGATGCGGGGGCCGTCGCGACCGGTGATGCCCGTGGTGGGACCATGGCCCCACATGGGGCGTCGATGCAGGGGTCGTGATGACCGGTGCCGTCTGTGGTGACATGACCCCCACAAGGCGCGCTGACGCGGGCGCCATCTCGAGCGTCGATGAGGGGGGAACCGAGGCCGTTTGCCCCGAGCTCCATACCCTAGTCGTTTAATCATAGAACAATATAAGATTATACGATCAAGAACAATAGTCATTTTCAGTATAACAAACCTACGACCTGCACTATATAGCAGGTTGACCATTGTAGCATCATCTAGTAATCATAGAATAGTCCGATTTTAGATAAAGAACAGTAGCCATGTTTGACCGAAGGCAATATATTTAGGTGAAGAAGACAGAGCAATAAGGATTCTAGCCGGCTGACGCACTACTTTTTGATATAGCAACCTATGTGCAAGCTTATTGTAACGAACACGATTTATTAAGTGAACAAAGGAATTTTCCCCTAGAAATAACCCTCTCACGTTATTTTTAAGAGAAGAACCAACGAGTTATTAATTTAAAAAGTAGAACCATCAAGTATTTTTAAGGGAATAAGCAAATAGTAAGAAACCAAAGCAGACCCCGACCTCCTAAAAATGAGCTTCAATACACTTAAATTGACATCCTATCAATTAATCTATACAACCGAGAACCTTCCGAAATGTCTGCCTCTCAGGCAAGATCATCATGATATTCCGACCTTCATTGAAAGGAAGTAACTTCATCAGCTGTGACCTATGAGAACATACATATCTCAAAAGAAAAAGCAAAAGGAAGTAACTTCATGACTTGTGACCTATGATCAAGTATTTATCTCAATAGCAGATGAAAAGAAGTCAATATCTAAAGATTCATGTATCCCAGCTAGACGTCTTTGCTTCGAGAAAATCTTTCTGTCCTTCCATTGCCGTCACTAATTCACCAACTTTTCACTATGAAACCTACGTGGAGCAAGCTAGCATAACTGCCAAGTTATTGTAAGGAAGAAGAAAGGGAAGAAACAAGAAAACTAACAATTTTTGTTTCTGATTCAATGAAGGGAGTTTATGCATCTCAAATTCTTCCATTTGCATCCCTTCTTCAGCTAGTTAATACATACAAACACCGAACTAAAATACAACTGGGAAGTCAAGAGAGATCTCAGGAGAAATTCAATGATATTAGCAAAAAATTATACCTTGAGGAAGCACATGTTTGTCTTCCTATCCAGTGGATAGTGGTCTCAAATGGTGGGGGTCAACGGTGTTGACAGTCACAAGCCCATCATCCATGTTGTATTTTTGCACATTTTACTTTCTATTTTCTTGCCAAGAATAAATAAATCTAAGAGAGGGTCAGCATGCTGCATCTTACTATTATGACCGGCATGCACTACAGCCGGAGGAGGCCCATTGGCACGTCCATTTAGGGGCCTAGCCAAACTTATCTTTATTTTTAGCACATATAGGATTATATATACACTTGTAATGACTCATTTTAGAATCAAGAAATAAGACATATCTATTGCCCGGCTCCCTCAGGAGCTGGAACCCTAAACCCTAGCCACCGTTGCGCCTCCCTCTCCCTCTGCATCGCGCGACCACGACGACCCAGTGCCACCGCTCGCGCCTCTCGGCAACCTCCCTTCCACCCCTACAACATGTGGGCTAGACCCGGTAGGAACCTAGCTCCTACCAATCTGGTATCAGCAGTCTTGGGCTTGATCATGTCCTCCCCCCTGCCCACCACCACCGTCCCGCCGCCATTCACCACCTCACCGTCGATGACCACCGCGGTCGGCGTGCCGTCCCTATCTGGGCCGGCCTCCTCCGCCACCTGGACACCACCCGCGGCCGCCCCCGCCGTCCTCACCCCGGAGGATAAGTTGGCAGCCCTCTAGGACCTTACACAAGCGATCCAGGGCATCCTCGTGGGGCCTTATGCACCGCCGCCGCCCGACCCCTTTGCTATCATCATGGGACCGCCACACCTCCCACGGCAGCCGCCACCCCAGATGACATCCGTCGCCCCCGCCATGCTGCTACCGCAGTAGCAGCTGCTACCGCCGTCGGCACCGGTGAACTCTGGGACGGGGCTCCCGATGATGGCGCCTCGGTTGCCCATCAACTAGGTCTGGTTCCCTCCATCGATGTCCTCGCTGCTGGCCTAGCTCTCCGGGTCCCTCAATTCGGTCTACACGAAGGCCTCGGGACAACCCCACGTGCCGCCACCGCCTATGTCCCATTCGGCCCTGCGGAACGGGGGCACTCGAGCTCCCCCGACCACTACAATAGCATCGGCAAGCCCCTGTTCCAGGGAGGCACCCTGATGCCCGCCTACTCCTGGCAGCCTAATACATCTCCAACGTATCTATAATTTATGAAGTATTCATGCCATGTTTACAATAATTCTATATCATTTAAGTATGGTTTTATTACAACTAACCCGGACTAACATTGTTTTCAGTAGAACTACCGTGGTTGTTTTTGTGCACAAATAAAAGTTCTCAGAATGGGCTGAAAATTTATGGAGATTATTTTTGGAAAATATAAAAAATACTGGAGCAAAATGGTACCAGAGAGGAGTCCCGAGGGAGCCACAAGCCACCAGGGCGCGGCCACCCCCTGGTCGCGCATAGCAGGCTTGTGGGCCCCTCGAGCACCTCCTTGATGTGATTCGAACGCCAAAAATTCCTATAAATATAGAAACCTCGTGAAAAGAAGGCTAGATGAGGAGTTCTGCCGCCGCAATCCTCCAGAGCCACGAAAGACCAATCGGGAGCCCGTTCCGGCACCTTGCCCAGCCACCATACCTACCTATTATGGCATTTCCATAGCCATTTCGAGATATATTGCCATGCGACTTACATTGTTTTGTTTATGACATGCATCATCATTGTCATATTGCTTTGCATGATCATGTAGTTGACATTGTATTTGTGGCAAAGTCACTGTTCATATTCTTTGTACAAGTCACTCTTGACTCATTATACATACTGGTACACCGTCGGAGGCATTCATATAGAGTCATATTTTGTTCTATGTATTGAGTTGTAATTCTTAAGTTCTAAGTAAATAAGAGTGTGATGACCATCATTATTAGAGCATCGTCCCATGTGAGGAAAGGATGATGTAAGCTATGATTCCCTCACAAGTTGTGATGAGACTCCAGACTTTATGAAAAATAAAAGAGGCCAATGAAGCCCAAATAAAAAAACAGGCCATAGATGCCCACCAAAAAAAGAGAAAATGGAGAAGGGACAATGCTACTATCTTTAGCCCCACTTGTGCTTCAAAGTAGCACCATGATCATTATGATAAAGAGTCTCCTATGTTGTCACTTTCATATACTAGTGGGAATTTTTCATTATTTAACTTGGTTTGTATATTCCAATGATGGGCTTCCTCAAATTGCCCTAGGTCTTCATGAGCAAGCAAGTTGGATGCACACCCACTTTGTTTCTTGTTGAGCTTTCATACACTTATAGATCTAGTGCATCCGTTGCATGGCAATCCCTACTCAGTCACATTGATATCTATTAATGGTCATCTTTATAGCCCGTTGATACGCCTAGTTGATGTGAGACTATCTTCTCCTTTTTCTTCACAACCTCCACCATATTCTATTCCACCTATAGTGCTATATCCATGGCTCACGCTCATGTATTGCATGAGAGTTGAAAAAGTTTGAGAACATAAAAGGTGTGAAATAATTGCTTGACTTGTCATCGGGGTTGTGCATGATATAAATACTTTGTGTGGGGAAGATGGAGCATAGCCAGACCATGTGATTTTGTAGGTATGACTTTCTTTTGCCATGTTATTTTGAAGAGACACAGTTGCTTTGTTAGTATGCTTGAAATATTAGTGTTCTTATGTCAACATTAAGCTTTTGTTTTGAGTCTAATGGATCTGAACATTCTTGCCACAATAAAGAAGATTGCATTGATAAATATGTTAGGTAGGATTCACACTTCATAAATTATTTCTTTTATCATTTACCTACTCGAGGATGAGCAGGAATTAAGCTTGGGGATGCTGATACGTCTCCAACTATCTATAATTTATGAAGTATTCATGCCATGTTTACAATAATTCTATATGATTTTGGTATGATTTTATTAGAACTAACCCGGACTGACGTTGTTTTTAGCAGAACTACCGTGATGTTGTTTTTGTACAGAAATAAAAGTTCTCGGAATGGACTGAAAATTTACAGAGAATATTTTTCGAAAATATAAAAAATACGGGAGAAAAAAGATACCAGAGAGGAGTCCCCAGGGAGCCACAAGCCACCCAGGCGCGGCCACACCCTGTGGGGCCCTCGAGCACCTCCTTGACGTGATTCTAATGCCAAAAATACCTATAACTACAGAAACCTCCAAAAAGAAACCTAGATCGGGAGTTTCGCCGCCGCAAGCCTCCAAAGCCACAAAAAACCAATGGGGATCCCGTTCCGACACCCTGTCGGAGGGGGAAACTATCACTGAAGGCTATCTTCATCATCCCGGCGGTCTCCATGACGAGGAGGGAGTAGTTCACCCTTGGGGATGAGGGTATGTACTAGTAGCTATGTGTTTGATCTCTCTCTCTCTCTCGTGTTCTTGAGATGACACGGTCTTGATGTATAGCGAGCTTTATTAATATATATTGAATCATATGGACTTTTCCCCTCTCTATCTTCTTATGATGAGTTGAGTTTTCCCTTTCAAGTTTTCTTATCGGATTGAGTCTTTAAGGATTTGAGAATACTTGATGTATGTCTTGCGATGGGATATCCGTGGAGAAATGTGATGTTCTATTGCTCCACTTGATGTATGTTTTGGTGATCAACTTGCGGGTTCTGTGACCTTGGGAATCTATGCATAGGAGTTGGCACATGTTTTCTTCTTGAATCTCCGGTAGAAACTTTGGGGCACTCTTTGAAGTTCTTTGTGTTGGATTGAACATGATGAATCTGAAATTGTCTGATGCATATCGCATAATCAAGCCCATTGGTACTGGTGGTGACATTGGGGTATCTAGGTGATATTAGGGTTTTGGTTGATGTGTATCTTAAGGTGTTATTTTAGTACGAACTCTAGGGCTGTTCGTGACACTTATAGGGATAGATCCTAAGATTGATCGAAAAAGATAATTTTGAGGTGGTTTCGTACCCTACAATAATTTCTTCATTTGTTCTCCGCTATTTGTGACTTTGGAGTGAACTCTTTGTCGTGTGTGAGAGATTTACATATGATTCAACTATGTTAGTATTGTTTAGAGAACTTGTACTAGTGAAAGTATGAACCCTAGGCCTTGTTTTCAAGCATTGCAATACCGTTTTTGCTCATTTTTGTTACTTGCTACCTTGCTGTTTTTATATTTTCAGATTACAAAAACCTATATCTACCATCCATATTACACTTGTATCACCATCTCTTCGCCGAACAAGTTCACCTATACAATTTACCATTGTATTGGGTGTGTTGGGGACACAAGAGACTCTCTGTTATTTGGTTCTAGGGTTGTTCGAGAGAGACCATCTTCATCCGATGCCTCCCATGGATTGATAAACCTTAGGTCATCCACTTGAGGGAAATTTCCTACTGTCCTACAAAACTCTGCGCTTGGAGGCCCAACACGAGTCTACAAGAAGAAGGTTGCATAGTAGACATCACAGCCATCCTTGTTGTTCCACGCCAACGAGGCACCCCCGACCATCGTCCACACCCAGACACCGCCGAAGTTCTCCAAGTTGGAGTTCTCCACCTACGACGGCACCATGGACCCCCCCGAATTGGCTCGACCAATGCGGCCTATTTTTCAGGGGGCAGCGAACGCTCGCATCCGATCGCACCTGGATCACCTCATATCACCTTCGAGGGGCAGCTCGGACATGGTACTACATCCTCGAACAGGATGAGGGCGGCATGCCCCCGTGGGAGCACTTCCGCGAGCTCTACCTCTTGCTCTTTGTACCACTGATACATGGGAGTCAGCTGGCGGAGCTTGGGCGACTTCCATTCCTCTCCACGGTGCAAGACTTTGTCGACCGCTTCCAGGCCCTGGCTTGCCATGCTCCCGGCGTCACGGCTCGCCAGCAGGCTGAGCTCTTCGTTAGCAGTCTGCCGGAGCAGGTACACGTGGACGTGGAGATGCACGGATCACAGGACCTCCAAACGGCCATGTACTATGTCCACGCTTTTGAGCGTCATGCGGTGGCCATGCAACAGGTGCCACCGTCCTAGGCCGCCCGGTAGCTTCCACGGCCGCCACCACCAACATCGGGGCGCCCTTCCTAGGCTCCCGCGGCGCCCCTTGCACTGGCCATGACGCGGCCCTTCCGTCGGCTCACCCCGGCCGAGGAGCTCAAACGCCGCCGTCAAGGGCTGTGCTACAACTACGACGAGCCTTACGTCCCGGGCCACATTTTCCCACGTCTCTTCTACTTGGAGACTATGGACTACGTCGAGGAGGACGCCGCCGATGCCGGCCCCGGCGACCTAGCTACCTTGTTTGACGCCATGGTTTCCTCGGGGCCCAACCAGGCGGATGCCCTCGTGGTCTCCCTCCATGCCCTCACAGGCATACGGGCGGAGAAGACTATGCTCCTGCCGGTGACGATCAACAGGGAACAGTTCCTCGCCCTGCTAGACATGGGATCCACCCACATCTTCATGCCCGGGGCCACCATGCACTTCCTGGAGCTGCAACCAACTGGCGGGGAGCAGCTCCACATTACCGTGTCCAACGGTGGCCGTCTACACTGCCAGGGTATTGCTCAGCATGTTCCCCTCATCATCGGCGACGAGCACTTCACCATCACGTGCACTTGTATTGACTTGGGCTGCTTCGACTTCATCCTCGACATTGACTTTTTGCAGACCCTGGGTCCCATCTTCTGGGATTTCGACACCATGACGATGATCTCTCGCGCCTGGGTTGCCACATCCGGTGGGAGGGTGTGGGTGGCGCCACCTCCGCGCTGCCCCGACCCCAGCTGACAGCGGCCGCTGTCGACGCCGAGCACCTCCTGTGTGTCAGCCTATTGCAGCAGCACAGCGACCTCTTTGACGAGCCACATGGCCTCCCACTAGTCCAGCCCTATGACCACCGCATCCACTTGCTGCCCGACATGTGGCCATACCGCTACCCCCAGCTGCAGAAGGACAAGCTGGAGCAGCAATGTGCGGTCATGCTCGCCTAGGGCATCATCCGGATCTCCACGTCACCTTTTTTGCGCCGCTACTCCTCATTCGTAAGGCCGACGGCTCATGGCGTTTCTGCATCGACTACCGTGCTCTCAACGCCAAGACATCCAATGACAAATTTCCTATACCCGTCGTTGAGGAACTCCTGGACGAGCTACACGGGGCCCGCTTCTTCACTAAGCTCGACCTCCGCTCGGGCTACCATATTATGCGGATGCACCCGGCGATATCACCAAGACATCCTTTCGCACTCATCACGGACACTTCGAGTTCTTGGTGATGCCCTTTGGCCTCTCCAATGCCTCGGCAACATTCAAGGACTCGGCCCTACTTGCGACGGTTTGTACTTGTTTTCTTTCACGACATTTTGATCTACAACTCCTCGTGGGCGGAGCATCTGCAGCGCGTGGCAATCGTCTTCAACGAGCTTCAAGCGCACCCGCTGCATCTCAAGCGCTCGAAGTTCTCGTTCAGCATGACCTCATTCCCCTATCTCGCCCATGTTATCTTGGCGGCGGGTTTTGCCATGGATGCCGACAAGGTCGCGGCTTGGCCAAAGCCACACCTATCGCGGGCTCTCCGTGGATTCCTGGGCCTCGGTGGATATTATCCGAAGTTCATCGGGAAATTCGGCCTCATCACGACACCGCTCACGTGCTTGCTGTGCCGCGACGCCTTCTCCTGGGATACTAAGGCGATTGAGGCTTTCCAACCCCTCAAGCAGGCTCTAACTACGGGGACGGTCCTGCAGATGTCAGACTTCGACAAGTTGTTCATGGTGGACTGCGACGCCTTGGGCATGAGGTTTGGCACCATCCTTCATCAGGGCAAGGGCCCGCTCGCATTCTTCAGCAGGCCCTTCGTGGCGCGCCATCACAAGCTCACAACATACAAGAGGGAGCTCATCGGCTTGGTATAGGTTGTGCGTCACGGGCGGTCATATCTGTGGGGCCGACCGTTTCTTATTCGCATGGATCATTACAACCTCAAGTTCCTATTGGACTAGTGTCTCTCCACCATCCACAACATCAGTGGATCACCAAGCTTTTTGACTTCGACTTCACCGTCGAGTACCGCCTGGGTCGCCTCAACATCTTGGAGGATGCGTTTACTTGCCACGATGCAGACCTCAACACGAGCATCGTCAACACCAAGGGGGCGGTCCTCTACACCTGCTCGAGACCCTCCTTTGCCTTCATCGATGATACGTCTCCAACATATCTATTATTTTTATTGTTCCATGCTATTATATTATCTATTTTGGATGTTTTATATGCGTTAATATGCCATTTTATATTATTTTTGGGACTAACCTATTAATCTAGAGCCTAGTGCTAGTTTATGTTTTTCCTCAGTTTTGAGAATTGCAGATAAGGAATATTAAGTGGAGTTCACACGGAAGAAAATCATCGGAATGATTTTTTCTGGAATGGAAGGAAACCATGAGACTTGAGAACCACGGCAGAAGAGCCACCGTGGGTCCACAAGCCCTAGGGGCGTGCCCAGGGGGGTAGGGCGCGTCGGGCAGGCTTGTGGGCCCACGACAACTCCCCTAACCCTAATCTTTGGCCTATAAATTGCCAAATATTCCATCATTATCAAAACAAGTCACAAAAACAATTTTCCGCCACCAGAAGCCTCCGTTACCGAGAGATCCAATCTTGGAGCCTTTTCTGGTAATCTGCCAGAGGTGGATTCGATCACGGAGGACATCTACATCAACTCCATTGCCCCTCCGATGATGCGTGAGTAGTTCACCACAGACCTATGGGTCCATAGCTAGTAGCTACATGGCTTCTTCTCTCACTTTGTTCTTCATTACCATGTTCTTCATGATCTTCATGGATATCTATCCAATGTAATAGTCTTTTGCGGTGTGTTTGTCGAGATCCGATGAATTGTGGGTTTATGTTCATATTGTCCACGAATATTATTTGAGTCTTTACTGAATTCTTATATGCATGATTTCATATCTTTGCAAGTCTCTTCGAGTTATTGGTTTGGGATGGCCAACTAGATTGGTAATTCTTGCAATGGGACAAGTGCTTAGTTTTGGGTTCAATCTTGCGGTGTCCTCACCCAATGACAAAGTAGGGGTAGCAAGGCACAAATTTTATTGTTTCCATCAAGGATAACAAGATGAGGTTTTCGTCATATTTCTTGAGTTTATTCCTCTACATCATGTCATCTTACCTAATGCGTTACTTTGTTCTTTATGAACTTAATACTCTAGATGCGGGCAGGAGTCGGTCGATGTGTGGAGTAGTAGATGCAGAATCGTTTTGGTCTACTGGACACGGACGTGATGCCTATATGCATAATCCTTGCCTTGGATATCTTCATAATTATTCGCTTTTCTATCAATTGCTCAACAGTAATTTGTTCACCCACTCTAATACTTGATATCATTAGAGAAGCCTCTAGTGAAACCTATGGCCCCCAGGTCTATTTTCCATCTTATACTTTCAGATCTAAAACCAAAAATACCAAAAATACTTTGCTGCATTACTTTTACCTTTTGCTTTACTTTCCTTTCAAGCAATCTATCTCTATAAGATCTCATCCTTGCAAGTAACCTTAAAGGGATTAACAACCCCTTTATAGCGTTGGGTGCAAGACTTTGATTCCTTGTGTAGGTACACCTATTGGGGACCTGCTTGTATCTCCTACTGGATTGATACCTTGGTCCTCAACAACTGAGGGAAATACTAATCTACTGTGCTGCATCACCCGTTCCTCTTCATGGAAACCAACGCATGCTCGAGAAGTAGCAAGAAGGATTTCTGGCACCGTTGCCAGGGAGATCTACATCAAGCCTACCGAGTACCCATCACAAACTCATCTCTTGCATTTACATTATTTGCCATTTGACTCTTGTTTTCCTCGCCCCCACTTCTAAAATGGTTTTCAGAAAATACAAAAAAGATTTGCCTTTTTGTTTGCCCTTCTTTCACTTGCCTTTTGATTACTTGAACTATGTCTAACATCACCACATCCCCCTTGTCACCATACTTTGAAGTTCTTTACTTCAAACAAAAACAAGGGGAAAATTTGAAGGATGCTTGGTATAGATTAATGGAATCTTATCGTGTTTCCAATATATAAGGGGATGCAAAAGTTTTTCTTAGAAATTTTTACATTGGTTTAGCTTTGCATCATAGGGAGATTTTAGATTTCGCCTCAAAAGGAAATTTTATTAAGCTTGACACGAATGCTGCCTATGAAGTTTTAGAACGGATTTTGGGGGTTCCTCCACCAAAAAGGGGGTTTGATTTCTCTCAAGAGGGAGTTCAAGTTCTGGACAAATTGGGTGACTTACATAAGCACTTGGTCGAGTTACAACAATATCACGAACCCCTCAAACATATTAATGGGAACCTTAATCGCTTGAATACTTTCATTACCCTTTGCAATAAGCGTTTGGAAATTTTGGACACCAAGATGGATCCTCCCCTACAAGTGGGGGAAATAGGAAAGAACCTCCTGGATTTCAGAAGCTCCTTAGAAAATTTGCCAATACCAAAGATGACAATACCTAGATCTATTGTGTTTTGCCTAGCTAGGGGCGTTAAACAATAGCGCTTGTCGGGAGGCAACCCAGTTTTATTTTGCTTTATGCTTTTTTGATTCTGTTTTGGTGTATTTTGCACATTATTACTTCTATAGTAATTTTGTTTTTGTGTTTTAATTAGTGTTTCAGCCAAGTAAAACCTTTGGGGTGATATATGGTAGTTGTTGATTTGATCTTGCTGAAAAATAGAAACTTTTGTGCTCAGTCCAGGAATTTTCTAAATTTTTCAGTGCGTCGAATTGATCTGAAATTTTTAAACAAGATTTATATAAAAATTTCCCTAATTTTCCGAATTTTTAAGAATTTTTAGAGTTCCATAAGTATTCAAAGTTTACAGATTGCTACAGGCTGTTCTGTTTTTGACAGATTCTGTTTTCTTTGTGTTGTTTGCTTATTTTGATGTATCTATGGGTCGTATCGGGGGGTATGAGTCATGGAAAAATTAGAATACAGTAGGTATTACACATATACAACTAAAGAAGGAGTTCACAACAGTACCTAAAGTGATGGTTTATGTTTTTTATACTAACGGATCTCATGAGTTTTCTGTTGAGTTTTGTGTTGTGAAGTTTTCATGTTTTGGGTGAAGATTTGATGAACTATGGAATAAAGAGTGGAAATAGCCTAAGGTTGGGGATGCCCAAGGCACCCCAAGTCATATTCAAGGATATAAAAAATCCTAAGCTTGGGAATGACCCGAAAGGCATCCCCTCTTTCGTCTTCAATCCATCGGTAAATGTACTTGAGGCTATATTTTTATTCACCACATGATATGTGTTTTGCTTGCAGCGTCTTGTACGATATGAGTCTTTGCTTTTTAGTTTGCCACAATCATTCGGTGATTAGACTACTTGACCAAATAAAAGTTTTTCCTTTTCCCAATTTTCATTCTTGGCAAGTTTTAGCATTCATAGCATATCAAGTAACACCCTACACATTCATGTCTAAGAGTGTAGCAGTGGAAAGTAAAGACATTGCACATGTAAGTAAAGAGAGGGTTAGGAATGCAAACACAAGTGATGACACGATGATTTTTCCCATGGTTCCGATAGGTGGTGCTATCGTACGTCCACGTTCATGGAGTCTTCAACCCACGGAGCGTAACGGTCGCGAGAGTCCACGAAGGGCTCTACCCATGGAGGGTTCCACAAAGAAGCAACCTTGACTATTCCATGCGGCTTCCGTCCACGAAGGACTAGCCTCACTATGGGTAGATCTTCACGAAGTAGGCAATATCCTTGCCCTTAAAAACTTCCTGGTTCACTCCACAACACAAAGTAGGAGGCTCCCAAGCAACACCTAACCAACCTAGGAGGTACCACCCTCCAAAAGGTAATAGGCTTAGTAATGATGATGAACTCCTTGATCTTGTGCTTCAAGTGTTGGGAGACGTAGTAGTAAATCAAAATTTTCCCCACGATCACCAAGATCTATACATGAAGAAACCAGCAACGAGTGGGGAGAGATTGCATCTTCATACCATTGAAGATCGCCAAGCGGAAGCATTACAAGAACGCGGTTGGTGGAGTCGTACTCGTAGCGATTCAGATCGCGGTGGATTCCGATCTCAGCGCTGAACAACGGTGCCTCCGCGTTCAACACACGTGCAGCCCGGTGATGTCTCCTACGCCTTGATCCAGCAAGGAGGAAGGAGAGGTTGAAGGAGAGCTCCGGCAGCACGACGGCATGGTGACGGTGGAGCTACATGAACCCCGATAGGGCTTCGCCAAGCGCTATGGAGAACGAGGAAGAGGAAGGCTAGGGCTGCACCGAGAGAGAAAGAGGTCGTGTCTGAAATCATCCCAAACCCTTGGGTATATATAGGAGGAGGGAGAGGGAGGGCTGCCTTGGCCCCTCCTCCAAGGAGGAGAGCTTCGGCCAGCCCACCAAGGGTTGGAACACCTCCTCTAAGGGCCCACGAAGTCCTTTGGTCATCACACCCCTCCCGGGGGTCCTTCGGCACCCTCCCGGCACTCCCGGTACACTACCGATGAGCCCGAAAATTTTGCGGTGAGCAAAACTGGACTTCCTATATATCAATCTTTACCTCCGAACCATTCTGGAGCTCCTCGTGATGTCCGAGATCTCATCTGGGACTCCGAAAAACTTTCGGTAATCACGTATACCATTTCCCTATAACCCTAGCGTCATTGAACCTTAAGTGTGTAGACCCTACGGGTTCGGGAGATATGTAGACATGACCGAGACACCTCTCCGGTCAATAACCAACAGCGGGATCTGGATACCCATGTTGGCTCCCACATGCTCCACGATGATCTCTTCGGATGAATCACGATGTCGGGGATTCAATCAATACCATATACAATCCCATTTGTCTATCGGTATGATACTTGCCCGGGATTCGATCGTCGGTATCTCTATACCTTGTTCAATCGCGTTACCGACAAGTCTCTTTACTTGTTCCGTAATACACCATCCCGTGGCTAGCTCCTTAGTCACATTGAGCTCATCATGATGATGTCTTACCGAGTGGGCCCAGAGATACCTCTCCGTCATACGGAGTGACAAATCCTAGTCTCGATTCGTGCCAACCCAACAGACACTTTTGGAGATACCCATAGTGCACCTTTATAGCCACCCAGTTACATTGTGACGTTTGGCACACCCAAAGCATTCCTACGGTATCCGGGAGTTGCACAATCTCATGGTCTAAGGAAACGATACCTGACATTGAAAAGCTTTAGCAAACGAACTACACGATCTTGTGCTATGCTTAGGATTGGGTCTTGTCCATCACATCATTCTCCTAATGATGTGACCCCGTTATCAACGACATCCAATGTCCATGGTCATGAAACTGTGACCATCTATTGATCAACGAGCTAGTCAACTAGAGGCTCACTAGGGACATGTTTTGGTCTATGTATTCACACATGTATTACGGTTTCCGGTTAACACAATTATAGCATGAACAATAGAAAATTATCATGAAGTAGGAAATACAATAATAACCATTTTATTATTGCCTCTAGGGAAAATTTCCAACAGTCTCCCACTTGCACTAGAGTTAATAATCTAGTTACATTGTGATGAATCGTACACCCATAGCATTCTGGTGTTGATCATGTTTTGCTCGTGAGAGAGGTTTAGTCAACGGATCTGCGACATTTAGATCCGTATGCACTTTACAAATATCTATATCTCCCTCCTGAATGTAATCATGGATGGAGTTGAAGCGGCGCTTGATGTGTCTTGTCTTCTTGTGAAACCTGGGCTCCTTCGCAAGGGCAATAGCTCCAGTGTTGTCACAGAATAGAGTCATCGGGCCCGATGCACTTGGAATTACTCCTAGGTCGGTGATGAACTCCTTCATCCAGACTCCTTCCTTTGCTACTTCCGAAGCAGCTATGTACTCTGCTTCACATGTAGATGCCGCCACGATGCTTTGCTTGCTGCTGCACCAGTTGACTGCCCCTCCGTTCAAAACATACACGTATCCGGTTTGCGACTTGGAGTCGTACGGATCTGTGTCGAAGCTAGCATCGACGTAACCCTTTACAACGAGCTCTTCGGCACCTCCATATACGAGAAACATGTCCTTTTTCCTTTTTAGGTACTTTAGGATATTCTTGACCCTGTCCAGTGTTCCGCTCTGGGATCACTTTGGTACCTCCCTACCAAACTTATTGCAAGGTTCACATCAGGTCTGGTACACAACATGTCATACATAATAGAGCCTATGGTTGAAGCATAGGGGGTGACACTCATATCTTCTCTATCCTTTGCCGTGGTCGGGCATTGAGTCGTACTCAATCTCACACCTTGTAACACAGGCAAGAACCCCTTCTTGGACTGATCCATATTGAACTTCTTCAATATCTTTTCAAGGTATGTGCTTTGTGAAAGACCTATGAGGCGTCTCGATCTATCTCTATAGATCTTAATACCTAATATGTAAGCAGCTTCTCCAAGGTCCTTCATTGAAAAACACTTATTAAAGTAGGCCTTTACACTTTCCAAGAGTTCTGTATCATTTCCCATTATTAGTATGTCATCCACATATAATATTTCCCACTCACTTTCTTATAAATACAGGGTTCTCCATAAACCTGTACAAACCCAAACGCTTTAATCACTTCATTAAAGTGAATGTTCCAACTCTGAGATGCTTGCACCAGCCCATAGATGGAGCGCTGGAGCTTGCATACTTTGTTAGCATCTTTAGGATCGACAAAACCTTCCGGCTGCATCATATATAGTTCTTCCTTAAGGAAACCATTAAGGAATGCTGTTTTGACGTCCATTTGCCAGATCTCATAATCCTAAAATGCGGCAATTGCTAACATGATTCGGACAGACTTCAGCATCGCTATGGGTGAGAAAGTCTCATCGTAGTCAACTCCTTGAACTTGTCCATAACCCTTAGCGACAAGCCGATCCTTATAGACGGTCACATTACCATCCACGTCAGTCTTCTTCTTAAAGATTCATTTATTTTCTATGGCTCACTTATCATCAGGAAAGTCCACCAAAGTCCATACTTTGTTCTCATACATGGATCCTATCTCGGATTTCATGGCTTCAAGACATTTGTTGGAATCCGGGCCTGCCAATTCTTCATAGTTCGAAGGTTCACCGTTGTCCAACAACATGACCTCCAGGACAGGGTTGCTGTACCACTCTGGTGCGGAACGTGTCCTAGTGGACCTTCAACGTTCAATAGTAACTTGATCTGGAGTTTCATGATCATCATCATTAACTTCCTCTCCAGCCAGTGTAGGCTCCACAGAAACAACTTCCTGTGTTGTGCTACTCTCCGGTTCGAGTGGAGGTACAATTACCTCATCAAGTTCTATTTTCCTCCCACTCACTTCTTTCGAGAGAAACTCCTTCTCGAGAAAGGATCCATTCTTGGCAACAAATACTTTGCCTTCGGATATGAGGTAGAAGGTATACCCAATAATCTCTTTGGGAGATCCTATGAAGACGCACTTTTCTGCTTTTGGCTCGACCTTCTCAGGTTGAAGTTTCTTCACATAAGCATCGCATCCCCAAACTTTTACAAACGACAGCTTAGGTTTCTTTCCAAACCATAATTCATACGGTGTCGTCTCAACGGATTTTGACGGTGCCCTATTTAAAGTGAATGCGATAGTCTCTAATGCATATCCCCAAAATGATAGCGGTAAGTTGGTAAGAGACATCATAGATCGTACCATATCTAATAGATAGCGATTACGACGTTCAGACACACCATTTCTCTGAGGTGTGCCAGGCGGCGTGAGTTGTGAAACAATTCCACATTTCCTTAGGTGTGTGCCAAACTCGTGACTTAAATATTCTCCGCCATGATCAGATCATAGGCACTTTATTTTCCTATCACGTTGATTCTCTACCTCATTCTAAAATTCCTTGAACCTTTCAAAAGTTTTAGACTTATGTTTCATTAAGTAGACATACCCATATCTACTCAAGTCATCAATGAGGGTGAGAACATAACGGTAGCCACCACAAGCCTCAACACTCATTGGACCGCATACATCAGTATGTATTATTTCCAACAAGTTAGTTGCTCGCTCCATTGTTCCGGAGAACGGAGTCTTGGTCATCTTGCCCATGAGGCATGGTTCGCACATGTCAAATGATTCGAAATCAAGAGACTCCAAAAGTCCATCAGTATGGAGCTTCTTCATGCGTTTGACACCAATATGACCAAAGCGGCAGTGCCACATGTAAGAGGGATATCGTTATCAGCCTTACACTTTTTGGTACTCACACTATGGACATGTGTAACATCACGTTCGAGATTCATCAAAAATAAACCATTGACCAGTGGGGCATGACCATAAAACATCTCTCTCATATAAATAGAACAACCATTATTCTCAGATTTAAATGAGTAGCCATCTCGCATCAAGCGAGATCCAGATACAATGTTCATGCTCAAAGTTGTACTAAATAACAATTATTAAGGTTTAACACTAATCCCGAAGGTAGATGTAGAGGTAGCGTGCCGACGGCGATCACATCGACCTTGGAACCATTCCCGACACGCATCGTCACCTCGTCCTTTGCCAGCCTCCGCTTATTCCGCAGCTCCTGCGTGGAGTTACAAATGTGAGCAACTGCACCGGTATCAAATACCCAGGAGCTACTACGAACGCTGGTTAGGTACACATCAATAACAAGTATATCACATATACCTTTAATGTTGCCGTCCTTCTTATCCGCTAAGTACTTGGGGCAGTTCCACTTCCAGTGACCGGTACGCTTGCAATGAAAACACTCAGTCTTAGGCTTGGGTCCATTCTTCTTCTTCTTCTTCCCGGCAACTTGCTTACCGGGCGCGGCAACAGCTTTGTCGTCCTTCTTGAAGTTCTTACCCTTGCCTTTCTTGAAACTAGTGGTCTTATTCACCATTAACACTTGATGCTCCTTTTTGATCTTGACCTCTGCTGATTTCAGCATCAAGTAGAACTCAGGAATGGACTTCTCCATTCCCTGCATGTTGTAGTTCATCACAAAGATTTTGTAGCTACGTGGAAGCGACTGGAGGATTCTTTCAATGACCGAGTCATTCGGGAGATTAACCCCCAGCTAAGTCAAGCAGTTGTGTAGCCCAGACATCTTGAGGATGTGCTCACTGACAGAACTATTCTCCTCCATCTTACAACTGAAGAACTTGTCGAAAACGTCATATCTCTCGACCCGGGCATGAGCTTGGAAAACCAGTTTCAGCTCTGGAACATCTCATATGCTCTGTGTCGCTCAAAACGCTTTTGGAGCCCCGGTTCTAAACTGTAAAGCATGCCGCACTGAACAAGGGATTAATCATCGCAGCAAGAATGCCAAGCGTTCGCAACGTCTTGCTCTGTTGGGAGAAGGGGTGGGTCACCTAGTGGTGCATCAAGGACATACAATTTCTTGGAAGCTATGAGGATGATCCTCAAGCCACGGACCCAGTCCGCATAGTTGCTTCCATCATCTTTCAGCTTGGTTTTCTCTAGGAACGCGTTGAAATTGAGGGTGACATTCGCGTTGGCCATTGGATCTACAATATAGATTGTAAAGATAATTCTAGACTAAGTTCATGATAATTAAGTTCACATAATCAAATTATTTAAAGAACTCCCACTTAGATAGACATCTCTCTAGTCATCCAAGTGACACATGACCCATGTCAACTAGCCCGTGTCCAATCATCACGTGAGACAGACTAGTCATCCATGGTGAACATCTCCATGTTGATCGTATCTTCTATACGACTCATGTTCGACCTTTCGGTCTTCCGTGTTCCGAGGCCATGTCTGTACATGCTAGGCTCGTCAAGTCAACCTAAGTGTTCCGCGTGTGTAAATCTGGCTTACACCCGTTGTATGCGAACGTTAAAGCCTATCACACCCGATCATCATGTGGTGCTTCGGAACAACGATCCTTAGCAATGGTGCATAGTTAGGGTGAACACTTTTCTTGAAATTTTATTGAGAGATCATCTTATTTACTACTGTCGTTCTAAGCAAATAAGATGTAAACATGATAAACATCACATGCAATCAATATAGTGACATGATATGGCCAATATCATCTTGCTCCTTTGATCTCCATCTTCAGGGCACCATGATCATCACTGTCACTGGCACGACACCATGATGTCCATCATCATGATCTCCATCATTGTGTCTTCATGAAGTTGTCTCGCCAACTATTACTTCTACTACTATGGCTAACGTTTAGCAATAAAGTAAAGTAATTACATGGCGTTTATGATTGACACGCAGGTCATACAATAAAATAAGACAACTCCTATGGCTCCTGCCGGTTGTCATACTCATCGACATGCAAGTCGTGAATCCTATTACAAGAACATGATCAATCTCATACATCACAATGCATCACATCACATCCTTTGGCCATATCACATCACAAGGCATATGCTGCAAAAACAAGTTTGACGTCCTCTAATTTGTAGTTGCAAGTTTTTACGTGGCTGCTATAGGTTTCTAGCAAGAACATTTCTTACCTATGGCAAAACCACAACGTGATATGCCAATTGCTATTTACCCTTCATAAGGACCCTTTTCATCGAATCCAATCCGACTAAGGTGGGAGAGACAGACACCCGCTAGCCACCTTATGCAACAAGTGCATGTCAGGCGGTGGAACCAGTCTCACGTAAGCATACGTGTAAAGTCGGTCCGGATCACTTCATCCCACAATACCGCCGAATCAAGATAAGACTAGTAGTGGTAAGCATATTAACAAAATCGATGCCCACAACAACTTGTGTTCTACTCATGTATAGATTCTACGCATAGACCTAGCTCATGATGCCACTGTTGGGAGTGGTAGTAGTAAATCAAAAAATTTCCTACGATCACCAAGATCTATCCATGGAGAAACCAGTAACGAGTGGGGAGAGATTGCATCTTCATAACTTTGAAGATCGCTAAGCGGAAGCATTACAAGAACGCGGTTGGTGGAGTACAGCGATTCAGATCGGGGTGGATTCCGATCTCAGCGCCGAACAACGGCGCCTCCGCGTTCAACACACGTGTAGCCCGGTGACATCTCCTACGCCTTGATCCAGCAATGAGGAAGGAGAGGTTGAGGGAGAGCTCCGGCAGCACGACAGCATGGTGACGGAGGAGCTACGTGAACTCCGGTAGGGCTTCGCCAAGCGCTACGGAGAACGAGGAAGAGGAAGGGTAGGGCTGCACCGAGAGAGAAAGAAGTCGTGTCTCAAATCAGCCCAAACCCTTGGGTATATATAGGAGGAGGGAGAGGGAGGGCTGCCTTGGCCCCTCCTCCAAGGAGGAGAGCTTCGACCGAAGGTGGGGAGGAGTCCACCTCCCACAAGGGAGGTGGATCTCCTCCTTTTAAATCCTTTTTCCCTTTATCTCTTGATCCCATCCACATGGGCATTTCTAGAAGGTCTTTGCCAGTCCACCAAGGGCTGTCACACCTCCTATAAGGTCCCATTAAGTCCTTTGGTCGTCACACCCCTCCCGGGGGTCCTCTGGCACCCTCCCGGCACTCCCGGTACACTACCGATGAGCCTGAAAACTTTCTGGTGACCAAAACTGGACTTCCTATATATCAATATTTAGCTCCGGACCATTTCGGAGCTCCTCGTGACGTCCGAGATCTCATCCAGGACTCCGAAAACTTTCGGTAATCACGTATACCATTTCCCTATAACCCTAGCGGCATCGAACCTTAAGTTTGTAGACCCTACGGGTTTGGGAGACATGTAAACATGACCGAGACACCTCTCCGGTCAATAACCAACAGCGGGATCTAGATACCCATGTTGGCTCCCACATGCTCCACGATGATCTCATCGGATGAACCACGATGTCGGGGATTCAATCAATCCCGTATACAATTCCCTTTGTCTATCGGTATGATACTTGCCGAGATTCGATCGTCGGTATCTCTATACCTTGTTCAATATCGTTACCGACAAGTCTCTTTACTCGTTCCATAATATATCATCCCGTGGCTAACTCCTTAGTCACATTGAGCTCATTATGATGATGTCTTACCGAGTGGGCCTAGAGATACCTCTCCGTCACACGGAGTGACAAATCCGAGTCTCGATTCGTGCTAACCCAACAGACACTTTTGGAGATACCCGTAGTGCACCTTTATAGCCACCCAGTTACGTTGTGACGTTTGGCACACCCAAAACATTCCTACGGTATCCGGTAGTTGCACAATTTCATTGTCTAAGGAAACGATACTTGACATTGAAAAGCATTAGCAAACGAACTACATGATCTTGTGCTATGCTTAGGATTGGGTCTTGTCCATCACATCATTTGATCATGAAACCGTGGCCATCTGTTGATCAACGAGCTAGTCAACTAGAGGCTGATTAGGGACTTGTTGTGGTCTATGTATTCGCACATGTATTACGGTTTCCGGTTAACACAATTATAGCATGAACAATAGACAATTATCATGAACTAGGAAATACAATAATAACCATTTTATTATTGCCTCTAGGGCATATTTCCAACATCAAGACTATAGACTCCTCAACACACAATCACTCTCTCACAGATTTGGCTTGGTAGAAGAGATGGGATTGGTGGAAAGCAACTTGGGGAGGCTAGAAATCAAGATCCATATGGTTGGAGTGGAAGATCTTGACCTCAACACAAGGGTAGGTGGTTCTCTCTCAGAAAACTAAGTAGGATAGGTATGGAATAGTTACGAGTGCTTCTCTTTCGAGTGGGTGGTGGTGAAGAGGTATATATAGGAATCCCCAAAAATCCAACCGTTACACACAATAAGTCAGACTCGGTGACACCGATGTGTTAATCTCGGTGGTACCGAAGTGACAAAAAGTCGCAACTTTTGAATCTCGGAGGGACCGATATATATCTCTCAGTTGCACCGACAAGGTGACCAACGGTCAGATTTACCAATCTCGGTGATGCCGATTCACCATTCTTGGTCGGACCGGAAATGAGAACTTGTGTAACAGAAACTTGGCAACCCAACTCGGTGGCACTCAGTGCAGTGTCGGTTACACTGAAGTGTTAGGCTCTGGCTGAGTCTGTCTAGGGTTTGGAACTCGATGGCACCGGGATAGGAATGTTGGTTGCTTCGATTTGGCATGTTTGGCTTAGGATAGACTTTGGTGGGAGAGTTTGTGGATGTTTTGGTGACTGTCACTTGTGGACGTTTGAGCATATTGTTCACATTACCCCCTTTTAATAGTATTGGCTTTCCTGTGGACTCAAAGTGATTTCTCACAAATGTAAAATGTAGGGTCCTCTTGCTTGAAGCTTGGCCAACCTATTTCCTTGCATCTTGTGGTGATTCCACAATCCTTTAGCCATTCCCATCATTGAACTTTTCCTGAAATATACTTGGTGAAGATATTAGTTCAATGACTTATATGTTGTTATTAATTACCAAAATCACCAAGGGAGCAAATGTGCTATCAGTTTGTTCTTATGGACTGTTTGTGGTTAGATAATATAACAGAAACGGTTACACAGATTTAGATGTGTGCCATAGTGGGCACCAGTTCATCACTACAAACTGTGTGTGATAATATAGCAGAACACAAACGATCCGGTATAACAAGATGTGTGCGAAGTACGACATACAGTTCACTCAGATAAACTGTGTGCGCTGATACAGTAGAACACAAACGACTCGGCATAACATGATGTGTGTGATATACAGCAAAGAGGTGAGTAATGAGAATCATGTGCGAACACTAGAAATAACATAGATGATTCATACTGACAAGCTGTGTGTGTTGTGGGTAGACAGTTGCTGCCAAATAATTGTCAGGGATGGATGAAATCATTACAGACCCTGCATTTGGAAGTGTCCTTTGCTTGTATTAATATCGTAGATATTTTATTATTTTGACCGTGTGCCTCCGCTCAGTCCGTCCTCCTCTCTCATGTCTTGTCACCGCGTTGCCGCCCAAGTATTCCAATGCACGCTTTAGCTTTGCTTTTGGGTTTTGGCCACGCGCCCGCTCGATGATCCCGTTCACGCTCAGAATGGCAGAGGTTCCCGCACACAAAACTTGCCACGCTCGGTAAAATCCCCAATCCTTGCCGGCCTGCTATATAAACCCTCTCGTCCGGCAACTCCACATTGCCTTCATCCCCCTCCCCGTGGCTTGTCTAGTTTGCTTCTCCCCCAATCGCCAATGGTACCAGTTGTTCGTCGTCGCGCAGCCACTTCGCCAGAGGACAGCTCCGGCTAGGAGGCTTCACCGCGTCGGCGTGGTGGTCCTCTAAAGCATGTAGTGCACGTGGAGTCCCTAGTGGGTGTGCGCACGCCACTAACTACACGCTCCACCACCGCTGCCCAAGGCAACTGCTGTCGGTGGTCGCGATGGCTACTGCTAGGGTCACCACCCCGCTTCCGTCCGACTTTGCCACGACCCCGCCGTCAGGCTGCGAGGTCATAACCCGCATCGCCACCAAGGCCCGAATGCGGGAGGTGGAGTCCACCAAAGGCCCGTCGACGGGCTTATGTGTCGCAACCCTTGTGCGCTACATCTACTTTCTAGATAAGGAGCTGGAGTGCCAGGTCACGCACGCGAAGAAGCTCACCGACGTCATGGGCGAAGGATAAGTCGTAGTAGCAGCGTGGAAGGTCGAGATCTATGCAGAGTCAAGTCGCTTCGAGGAGGGGCGTCTTGAGCATCGGATCACAGCACTGGCAGGCAACGGACACATCTCCGCCAACTCGTCGGCAAGCTCCTCATCCACTTGCTCTTACTGAGCTCGCTCGATTCTGCTGGAAGTAGTAGAAAGCCCCTCTGTAGTACTAGTATTTAGGGGCTATATTCTTTAGTTCATCTAACTATAGATATGGTTTAACTATACCATGTACTTTAATTAGCTAGTAAGAATATAGTTGAACTAGCTAATTCAGTACGTGGTTCGCAACAATTGGGGAAAGTTTGTTCGGTTCAGCTATCGAGTTGAACTGTATGGTACAAACACCAGTGCTTAATGTATGAATGAAATCCATGTTTAAAGTGTATTTTAGTTGCAAAATTACACCATAATTGTGATTTTGTTTCTACAATAATTGACAAATGCCAGTGTTACTAGATCGACAGATGTCAATGTTTCCGATTTGACACATGTCAATTTACCCAGTATGATAGATGCAAATCTTCCCGGATTGCATGTACTAGGCACACGGATCATATTGGTGCAACATTTGCGATGATGCATTGGACCAGTCCTTCACGCCAATATTTTGACTTGGCTTACAGGCAAAGATAGTTGTCAATCTTCAAACGGGTATTCAACCTGAACCATTTGTGATGTGTGTTCATTCAGATAAAACTATGATTTACAGGCAAAGATAGTTGTCGCTCTTCAAACGGGTATTCAACCTGAACCATTTGTGATGTGTGTTCATTCAGATAAAACTATGATGGTTTTTGTTTACACCGTGAATTCAGAGATAAATACTTAGTTGATCAAACCGTAGATTTCATTCAGTCAAGCTTTCACTTTGCATTCATACAATCGAGATACAATATAAAGAAAACTAGTTGCGGCGGCAGTGGCCTCCTGCGGCGGCGTTCTCGTGCTCCAGGGCGCAGTTGTACAGTTCTTCAACTGAGATCACAATGTTACGGAATTCACAATCAAAGAGCCATTCATCACGCGATCGACGGACGTGGGCCTGGGGGCAGCGACTAGCGACACTGTGAGAAAGTTGTGGATGGCGGCGACCCAATTCGCTGAGGGGGGCGTGATGGCTGCAAGCGCGCGCATGGGAACGAGCGCGGTGGGTGTAGGTGTGCACAAGGTGTCGCCCCTCATTGATGCGGGCATGTGCACTGGGACCGGCGTGCCGTGTGCAAGGGCGCGCAAGAGCATGGGGCAGGAGGAGGCGCTTGCACGTACACGAGCTCACGCGAGTCGGCGGGGACCTCCCTAATGCCTGTGGTTTCCAGCACTGCGATGATGTTGGGTGACCAGCCCGTCAATGCCACGGGGATGGTGCCTGGCTCAGGCATAGCGAAGGTTGATGGCGAGTGCGTCAGGGCAGCATCCGCTGCGGCATGCAACTCTACCAAGGCCATGTCAATGGCATCCCATTCGTGTTTATGTTCTATCTCTTCCGGCTTGCTGTCAACTTCACCAAACCAGAAGACTAGTGGCATATGATTCTTCTGCACCATCGCGTAGGTCGCCGTGGAGGTTTGAAGATGGCGGGGAATGTGAGGCGAAGATATATGGAGGATTATGAGTCAGTGGGCAGTAAAGCCGCGTATTAAACAACAGCTCGGGCGCCAGTAATGGACAGGTTGGAAGCGAGGAGTGCGGATACGGAGGTCAAAGGGCTCGATTCCACATGAGTCTTCAGCGTACAGACCACATGCCTCTCGGTGAACCTGCGTGGTAGATGCTAGCTCGCACGCCTCCTGGCAACTCAAGCAGCTGCTCGCAAGGAACCTCCTAAGCCCTAGCCATTGAAAGAGTGCGACTCTTGGCAGCATGTAAAGGGTAGTTGAATGCCAACGGTTTGAAAATTATTCAACTGTTTGTGTTGAAACGTGATAGTTCTTTGTTCCAAAAAGCTTTGTTTGCTATTAATGACACGAAAAATACCACAACATATTTGTGCTATATAATGACGCCATGCCAAATTTCTAGATTTTTGTGTGAGTTCTAGATTTACAAGAGTTTAATTAATATTCTCAATGTTGTCTCTAAAAGAAAATATATATGAAAAAACAAGTATCAGATAGGAAAAGAAAATGCTATGATGCCTTTACGTGCCATGTTCATGAAAACATGCCAAGTTTCATGAATCTCCTGACGAGTTTTTGATTAACATGATGTAAAACTCTAGTTTCTCAATGTTTCTGTGGCCGAGCCAAGTTCCCGAGATGGTTGAAATTCATTCACATGTCTTGCATGGGACCTAAAGATGTATGCACACTAATATGGTTTTCAACCCATTTTGATGCACCGGACCTTCTGCTTGTAGTTCGAATTTGAATTGTGCACGTTAAATAATGCAGATAAAAGTCAATTAATGCAGAAAAACGCCAAACGGACCATGTATATGTTGCATATAGAAATAATTCAAGACAAGAAGAGGCAACAGATGTCGATTCGCCTAGATAAGGTGACACATTACATATCGAAACAACAAAGGTTCACGTGATAATTAATCTTTGGTTTGTGGTGGGCTTGTGCCAAAAATTGTCCCAAATTGGACATTATTTTACGAGGGCACATATGGGCCATGCATGTTATGACACCATGCCAAGTTTCATGAATTTTCTGACTAGTTTTCGATTTACACATGATTTAAAACCCGAATTTCTCAATGTTTTTGTGTCCGAGCCAACACTGCGAGATGTTTGAAATTCATTTCCATATATTGCATGGGATCCTATGCATGTACACTTATATAGTTTTCAACCCATTTAGATGCACCGGTCACTCTGATTATAGTGCAAATTTGAATTATGCATGTTAAATAATGCATATAAAAGTTGATAAATGAATAAAAAGGCCAAATGAACCATGTATAATTTCATGTTTTGGCATGATACTCTCATTTTGGTATAAGTTCCTATAAAAATAGTTCAAGACGAGAAGAGGCAGTGGATGTCGATTCGCCCACATGAGGTGACACATTCCATATCGAAGCAACAAAGCTTTCCGTGGTAATTAATCTTTGATTTATGCGCAGTTTGAGCCAAAACATGTCCCAAATTGGACATTATTTTACCAGGGCGCATATGAGCCATGCATGTTATGACACCATGCCAAGTTTCATGAATTTTCTGACTAGCTTTTGATTTGCATATGATTTAAAACCCGTGTTTCGCAGTGTTTGTATGGCTGAGCTTGGACCGCGAGATGTTTGAAATTCATTCCCATATATTGCATGGGATCCTAAGATGCATGTACAACTTATAAGGTTTTCAACCCATTTTGATGCACCATACCTTGTGAATGTAGTTCAAATTTGAATTATATATGCACGTTAAATAATGCATATGAAAGTCAAATAATGTATAAAAAGCCCAAACGAACCATGTATAATTTCATATTTTGGAACGACCCTCATTTTGGTATATGTTGCCTCTAGAAATATATAGTTCAAGACGAGAAGAGCCAACAGATGTCGATTCGCCCACACAAGGTGATGCGTTACTTATCGAAACTACAAAAGCTAGCTTCATTGTAAGTATCTAAGGTTTGTAAGGGCTTGTGCCAAAACTTGTCCCAAATCGGACAATTTATCATCGGGACACATATGAGCCATCCCATGACACCATGCCTAGTTTCCTGATTTTCTGGTGAGTTTTTGATTTATACATGAATGTAAAACCAAGTTTCTCGATGTATGTGGCCGAGTCAAGACCCCAAGATGTTTAAAATCCATTCCCATACATTGCATGGGGGCCAAAGTAGCCATGGACACTTATATGATTTTTAACCCATTTGGATGCACGGACGTTGTGATTTTAGTTCAAATTTTAATTATCCACATTGTATGCCTAGAGAACTCAGTTAACGTATGAAAATCAGAAAAGAACTCTGAATAATTCCATATTTTAGCAAGACACTCTTACTGGTGCGAGTTGCCTCTAACAAAAGTTCATGGCGAGAAGATGAGCGGATCTCGTTTTGCCTATGTAAGGCGACATTTTCCTTATCGGGACCTCAAGGATTGAAGTGAGAAGTTGTGCTTTGGAAGGGACTTGTGGCTAAAATTGTCCCATGTTGGACATTTATTTTACCATTGCACATATGTGCCATGTCATGACAACATTCCAAGTTTTTAGAATTTCTGATGCGTTTTGGATTTACAGTAATTTACAAACCAAGTTTCTCAACGTTTGTGCCCAAGCCAAGATGCTGAGATGTTTGAAGTTCATTCCCATTTATTGTTTGTGACCTAAAGATGACACCATGGACACTAATATGGTTATCATCCCATTTTGATGCACAAACATTGGGACGATAGTTCAAATTTTAATTATACACATTAAATGTCTAGAAAACTCAATTAAGTTATAAAAATACCAATCAGACCCTGAATAATTCCATATTTTAGCACGACATAGCTATTGGTTAGTGTTCGCTGCACATAAATCTTATTGCAAAGCAAACACCGTCCTGTCGAATTAACCTCATTTTTTGTTTTAAAAACATTTTGAAAATTAAGTCTTCAAAAACAGTTGATGTTCATGAGTCGTTTGTGATGCAGTACAAAATATCTTGGGCCAATCCTCATAATGAATGTCTTAGGCCTGAAGCTTCGTCATCCACAGTACATCACCGAGAAGTTTACCACACTGATTCCTGTCGTGAGGGCAACTTCGGCAACTGACTCTGGCCTGAGGGCAGCCGCATCATCCATGAGCATGCTCTCAACATGCTTGAACGCGTTTGCTACCTCCGACAAAGCGGCTGCAGCAACAGAAATGGCAGCTGCTGCAGCTGAGAAGGCGGCAGCAACAACCGCGACGGGGATAGAAAATGGCGAGAATGACACATCAGCTGTCAGTTCCTCGATGGTCGTCGTAGCCCTGATGGTGGATGCCCAATCCTATCTCGAGGCCGCCCACGCCCATCTCGTGTCAGTCGCTACACAAATCACATCTGCCTACTCCGACACCGGTTGACAACCCACCTCCATTAAGTTGGTAATCATTGAGTGTGCTCTAGAAGGCGTCTGTTCATCAACGGCCTCCCTAGCCAAGATTGTGGCCATCCATGCCCGGAGGAAGGCCGCCCACGCCCGGCTCATGGCGGCCTTATCCACAGAGATGGTGCACGAAGACTGTGAGATGCTGGAGTATGTGGCGATGGATCCCATGGATCTCCATTCCCCAGAGTTTGTCAAGCGGGAGCTAGTCATCGAGGAGGCGGCGGAGATCGACGGATGCAAGGTGGAATATAAGTGTCTGTCTAGAGCGATGGTGTTTTGTTAGAGTAATGTTTAAGTCAATTAACTAATGTTTATTAGTTGCTCGATTAAGTAAGTGTGGACGTTGTTGTAGGCACTTTTGTGTAGTACTCAAATTTGCAAGTGTTGTTAAACTAAACAATGACCAATGTAACAAGGAAAATTTGAACCAAATTTTGCCACCATGTCCCCATTTTATCTTCCAAATGAACATGAAATGCAAGTAGCGTGTGCAATGTAGTATCCGATATCTTACGCTGGAAGCTTGGAGACAAAAATTTCCATGTTCAGTCTCATCACACGCGGGATAAACTATAGGATACGTGTCACAACCCTAGCAAGTGTCATAGGATAGCAATGTGTTTACATCATCATCATCATCATTGCATCAATATGAAATGGGGAGAAAGAAAAGAAACCCCAAGCATTCATGAATTAAAGAAATTCCAGATAAATGAAATTTCAACAAATCCAAAATGCCCATCAAAAATGTCCCCTATGCCTGATAATTAGGGACATGGATATACCAGGGGACATTTGAATTATTTGAACATTTAAAATAATTAGAAGTAATGGTTTAAGTCCCTGGAAAATGATAAATAAAGCAAATATCATTATAACTGTTTTCAAAATAATATGAAATTGTTATTATAAGTTTGGAATATTCAAACTTCAATTTAGAAAATATGTGGGTCATTTTGAAAAGTTATTTGGACCTGCAAAGAAATAACACAAATGTTAGAAAGCAGAAAACAGAATTAAAAAGAAAAAGAAAAGCCAGAAGAGGCTTACCTGGCCCAGAGAAGGAGACGGCCCAGCCCACCAGGGCCAAGCGGTCATCTTCAACCTCTGCCAGTAGGCAGAGGCGAAGTGTCGCGCGGCGCCGGGAGGCCTCCACCTCCTCCCTGCCTGCCCGTCTCTCTCCGTCCAGCGAGGCCTCGTGGATGACCTCGCCAAAGACGTCCGGATCGAGCCGGCTCCCTCCTCTCTCACGCATTCTTCCCTCTCCTCTCCGCCTCCCTTCCTCCCGGACCGAGAGCACCGCCGTCGTTGCCCCGTAGCCATCGGCCACCCCTCGCCCTTCCCAGTCAGTCCAAAAGCTCCGCGGCGTCAAGCTGCCCATGCCCGCTAGAGGAATCGCGCAGGGAAGCCCCGAAGACGCCGTCCACTCCATCTTCTCCGACTCCGGTCGCCGGACGCCTTCGTCGATTCGCGCCACCCGGTCGTCCCCGAGCCCGCTGACCAGCCTGACCGACTCTCTATGAGCTCCCCGTCCTTTCCCCTCTCTCCCCATGGACCTCTTCGCCCCCTAGATGCCATCCCCGCCTTTGCCGAACTCCGGCCACCGCCAAAGTTGCTGTGGCCGTCGACTCCGGCGTCCCCGCGTCCTCCCGTTACCCTAGATGGACGCGCGCATCCCCCGGCTGCCCATTCCTGGTCTCCGCCTTCCGAATGGTCGCCGGAGGGCCATTTCCGAGCCTCTCCGTCGTCTCGGACCTCGCCAGCGGCTCGTCGCCGGTGGCTCTGGTCGTTTTGACCACGGGAGTTGACCCTGACAGGTGGGGCCACCCCCTGGTTAACCCTGGTTAGTTTAAAAAATAACTAATTAAAATAATTAAGCTAATTAGTCTATGACATGTGGGCCCAGGGTTTGTTAATGATTAAGATTAGTTTAATTTAGTTAACTAAGCTAATCAGACACTGACATGTGGACCCCACATGTCAGGTTTGACCCTGGCCGGGTCTGATGACCAGCTGACGTCATGATCACATCAGGCTGATGTCATAAGTCAATTTCCTATTTAACAATAATTCCAGAAATTATTTAAAACTTTGAAAAATCATATAAATTAATCTGTAACTCAGATGAAAATAATTTATATATGAAAATTTATCAGAAAAATCCAATGAATCCAGTGGTGCTATTCTCATGCATGTTAGAGCAACCTAAATAGGTGAATATGGACATTTTAACATTAGGTCAATATATGGAATTTGAAATGAGAACAACTTTGAACCTATATTCAAATACATTTCAAATTGACATGAACACTAGATACATTAGCTCATCCATGCATACTGTCATGCCATGTTCATGCATCATATTGTTGCATCTGCTTGTAATGATTGTTCTTATCTGCATTGCGGTAGGTCCGAATCCGGACGATACTACTCCGTACCCCGACGAAGGAGAGAACTCTTCCGCAACCCAGCAAGGCAAGCAACCCCATAGACATTCCGATAACATCCCATTCTCTCGCTCCTGCTCTCATTTATTGCATTAGGACAAACGATCACATGTCAGTCATACACGGTAGATGATCCCATTCTTATGCATGACCTGATCTTGTCACAGTAAATAGCTAAACCTTGCAACCTAGCATACCTGGTAGATGCTCGTGCCATGATGTGCTTAGCTTACTTTGCCTGCTATGCTTGCTATGCTTAGAGTTGTGTCAGGTCTGTTTCATCTGGGTGATGAACTGAGTGAAACCGTGTTGTCCGTTGTGATGAGCATATAATGAACACGATTTGGTAAAGGTAGCGATGAGAGGCTATGTAGGAGTACATAGTGGGTTGTCTCATTGGGACCGTTCTTAGGAACCGGGTTCCGTGTTTGTGATCCAAGACGAGATACTACCACATGCTGGGCCCTGAAATATGACCCCGCCCGACTTATCAGTCGCCTAGTCCTTGGTCTAGGTATTGCAAGTAGTTTCTGGTGTTTATAGTATGCTGGAGGCCGTGCGTAGCGCTGACCCTCGGGGTGGGTTACGACGCGGTAGGCAATGGCACGGTGTACCAAGGGTCACCCGGATGGTGGGCTTGGGAACCCTGCGCACATCGTTTGGGACCGTAGTGGAAACTTCGGTCGGACTTCCATGCGGGTCAGTCTCAAATAGGCGGTAGCCTGGACTAGAGGTCTTATGTGATTGACGGTCGTGGCCGACTCCCTAGCTGGGCATCCGCTTGAAGGTTACCGAGGTGCATGGTTTATGGCACACAGCCATAAGTGGCGAGAGCGTGTGTGAAGAAGTACACCCCTGCAGGGTTATGAAACTATTCGAATAGCCTCGTCCTCGGATATGGACTACTTGGAGAACTTATGATGTTCATAGATAATCAAATGGATACTTCTAAAAATCTCAAGACAAGTGTGAGTACGGTGGATGGCCCTCTTCCGGGAGGGGAAGGTGAGTCCATGGTGGTGTATTGAGATGGAGTTAGTGGACTCGTGTGCGATAAGTAAAATTGTAACAAAGAGTGTAAAACTGAGTAGTGTAGGTTAGCCATGAGTCAAAGCTGGCTTTCTGCATAAACTCCTCCACCCCTTTGTTGATACATGAGCATAACTAGACTAGGTCTGTTATAAAGACTTGCTGAGTACGATTGTACTCATCCTTGCTTAATTAATGTTGCAGAAGAAAACCAGGACCCATCAGGTGGCTTCTATCTAGACGTTGACGATGCCGAATAGCTGGTGTCCCAGCTACGATCTTGCCCGTGTGGTGGGCTGTAGATAGTCAGGCCGTGTGCCTCTTTTATATATTTTGCCGTCTGTACTCAGACAGCTTTAGTTTCCGCTGGTTTGTAAGACTATGTTTGTACGACTTGAGTGACGGGTCATGTGACCCCTATCTGTATGAACATATTATGCTAGGCTCGTCTCAGCCTCTTAAATAAAAGTTATGCTATTGTATAGTTATGTTGTGATGCCATGGTTGTATCTATGCATATCGGGCATGTCGTGCGTACGTGTGACGTGCAATGGTATGTATGGGATCCGACACCTAGTTGTGTGCCTTTAGTAGTACTCTTTATGGGAAACTGCCTCTTTGTGCTTCCACCGAGCCATGGTAGCTTGCTACTGCTCCGGACACATTGATTGACCGACATGTATCCTTCTTTGTTGTTGTGTCTGTCCCTTCGGGGAAATGTCTCGTAGTGTAATGGAGTCCCCGTAGTCTGCTACGACTCGTCTACGTGCGGTGATGACATCTGTGTCTCGCGACGTAATGGAGTCCTTGTAGCTTGCTATGACTCGTCTACACATGCTTGAGACCGACACCTGCAGTGCTGGGTTATGTATGCCTGTTTCCGTACGGGTGTGCCACTTGGGTTCTATGACTAGTCATGTCGGCCCGGGTTCTTTGTTGTGTGATTGCCAGCGACATATTCACATACGTGAGCCAAAAGACGCAAACGGTCCCGGCCAAGGTAAGGTGGCAGCCGTGGAGTACCGTGCGTGAGGCCGTAAAGTGATGTGGCTTGTTACAGTATGGAATCATATGACTTAGGATCGGGGTCCCGACAATACGCTTGTGTTGTTGAATATCGCACATAGTTAGGGTAATGGTACTGTGTCTGATGTGACTGTGCACGCTACTTGCCGCATCGAAAGAAATTTTGGGCTACTATGCAAATATCTACCTCCCCTGCCCCTCGTACCAACCAAGGCCACATTTCCCATTCCCCCTGCTCCCCCCTTCATTTCCTAATTTCAAACCTTCATTCCTTTCTTGCAACGTCGCCTCCTTGCCGGCGACGCTCCTTCTTGCTGTTCGGCCTCGTCCTGCTAGTCATAGTCAGGTAATCAAACCTTCCCCATACCCACTACCCCCTCCACCTCCTCCTCATCCATTCCACATGGCCTGACCACCAGCACAACAAATTCCACCAATACCACCGGCCCACCACCCACATAATCGCAACCGAATGACATGGTGCACGCACTATAGCTAGGATCTCAAGGAACACCTAGCAGCAGAAAAGCAAATCGCGGCCGCATGCGCGGATGAGGCCACGATGGCTGCCATGCGTGCTGACCCCTAGATCTTGGAGCAACATCTGGAAATCGAGGCCACCGTCGACGCCTCGCGCGCGGCCGTTGCCACGCGGTTGGCTGCTTTTAACAACAACTCGTTGTGTTTTCCCTAGGGCCCCACTGTTGCCTTCGACGACGACTCTAAGTTGTTTTCTCAGTGTGCCCGTGCTTTCCTCAACTCCATAGCAGGCAGTTTGGTGCCCGGACAGCCCAAGGCAACTCACCACTACAAGGAGGGAACCCACGATGTGGAGGCCTCTCCCTCGTCCAAGCCCAGCATTATCGATATCTCCAACGACGAGGAATATCTTGTTTTCTACGCTTAATTACTAATGACGTGTGTTCAGCTAGCTACGCTTGTTACACATGTTTATTTTACCTGATACATGTGTTGCTCCTACCTTCCCTTAAGAAACTCTACTAAAATATGCAATGTAATGCTGGTATGCAATCTAACCTTCTATTAGTATGTTGTATTGTGCAATGTGATGCTCAGTTAACTATTTGGTTCAGTTGTTTTCGTGATCATCTGCAATGTGATGTTCAATTATTGTTGATAAAATTTTGTTTTGTTATGCACGTGAAACCTACAATTGCTATATTTCATAGTTCTTAGCACGCTTGGCTTTTCCATGTGGCTTGAATTCATATGTTTGATATGCAATGCATTCACAGATTTACTGATGAATGTCTATTCTTAAACACGTTACAGGGGGAATAATGGAAGACACCGAGGTTTACCATCGAGGTTTCCACTTCCATGATCCTTTTGCTAATAGCACATTATCGTGCAATTGCAGGAACGATTCTAATATTTAGGTTTCTAACAATAATTTGGTCTTGCACATGTAGGTCGTCCCTTTAGAGGTTTAGACCCATTGTTCGAACCATTTAGCATGTGGGGAAATGATGTGTTCATGAATATAAGTCAAACCAGGATACTCACAAAGATTGTTAAGATAAAGAAACTTGCGACGAAAAACAACAAGTTGTTTGTCTGCACAACGAAGAACACATCAGTGAACTATAGGATGGTACTATCTCTTTTACCTTGTTTTTTCCCTTTCTTACATTTCAATTTTTAGTAACGCAATTTACGCATATCTTTGTTTCTAGTCCTTTCCAAGGCAGTTCATCGATGAGTACGTCTCAAACCACCTATATGGTCAAGAGGCGAGGAAGGTATTCATACAGCACCCATGGTATAATCTTGAAGTCTACCTCAAGAGGATGAAGGATTGGTGGGCAACCATCCATGGGCACTGGCATAAAGTTGCAAGAACCTTCTACATGAGTGAAGGTTCAATATTTTCCTTCCGCTTCAACAGTTTTCTAGGCAAGATTCATCTGTCTATTTACCGTATATGATGCTATTTTCTAAAGCTTTTAGATGTTGCATGTGAAACTCGGTCCTCTCATGTAATTGGGTATCTAGGTACTATATGCATATATGATTTTGTACTCTGATGTATTTAAATTATGAAATCCTAGTTGCCATAACACGAAATGAAATATATCGTGTGCTTGATATGAAGTATCAACTTGTTTACTAGGTGGATTATAAATAATAGACCAATTACCCTGATTATTGGGGTTTCATATTGCACACGATTTGTCATAGAACACCGTCAGCGATGACCTCAACAAACCCACACGCTTGCTGGAAAATTGGCGTGTTAGATCAGTGAACAATCACACACGATTTACGGGGCCAAACTGTGTGCGTTAGAACACCCAACGCAAATGTTTTCACATAAAACGTCTGTGTGATGGACAGCCTATGCCAAACAGTTTCTTCTAGGCACCGTGCGTGATGGCCACCCCTAACACAAACGACGTTAAGCAGAAAATTGTGGGTGATGTACAATACGAGCGGAAATGTACATTTGTGATTCACTATGTGGGATGGTGTGCACATCTCACATGATTTCTCCTAAATACCTGTTTGGGATAGTCCTTGCAATCACACACGACATAAATTTGCCTATCGTGTGTGACCGGGAGTAGGCATCGCCAATGGTTTTTTCGGGTCGTGTGGGATAGCCCCCCTATAGCCCACACATGCAAGGCAACAGTTTGAGACTACGTCGCGGAAAGGGGTTAAAAACCGTTTGTATAGCAATCGCCTGCACTAGTGTTGTTTGAAGTCATGGCTAGTTCTCCTTCCGCTCGCGTTACTCCCGATGGTGATGTAGTCAATTTTAAACAAAGGGGAGGAGAAAGTTTGACAGATGCATTGTATAGGATTTGCTTCACTCAAAATAAAGCAACTAAAAATTTATCCACCACTACGTTGCTTCATAATTTTTATGTTGGTGTGACAACTTGGTATAGGTTTGTCCTTGACACCATCACCGGTGGGAATTTCTTAATGTGTCACACCTTCGCTGCTTATAATGCAATTGAAATGTCATTGCGACACCACCCGTTATCGTTAATGCAACTAATTTGACCTTGGAACATGTTATGCAAAGGCTTGATGCTATGGAAAATAAAATGATTACAAATGAATCAATTGAGGAGTTACATAGAAAAACTTCATAATCATATCACTCAATTGGCATCACGGGTAGGAATGACTTTGAAAGCTTTGAAGGAAAAAGACACACTATTATTGATGAGAGGATAGAACAAAGGTTGAATAGAATTGATAAAATGTAGGAGGTCATCGACAAAGTAGGTTCCGCTTTCACAACTAATGCTAGTACCTCTCAAAACAAAAGCCCCAAGTACATATATATTCCCAAGAGCATTAGTACACCTCCTACGAAAAGAAACGAAGACTTAGAAATGATTAGTGTTCATCCCAACTTTCTAAACTTGATAAATGATCATATTCCCAACACTCCTATTGTCCCTATTATCCATGGTTGTATTATTGAGGATCTAAATGTCAAACGTGACAACATTTTAAACTATGCATTATGCCTAGCTATGGGCATAAAACAATAGCGCTTGTTGGACGGCAACCCAATAGTTATCTTTATTTTTGCTTTTTATTTTCTATTTGTTTTTTATAACATGATTATCGTGTATGTAATGATTATGTTTTATATTTAAATTAGTATTTTTTCCAAGTAAATCCTTTGGGATGACTCACGAGATGAGTAGAATCGATGTTGAAACAAAATAGAAACTTTTGAATCCAGTACAGGAATTTTCATTTTTTTAACTAGAGCGTGATAATGATCTGAATTTTTTACACAGTATTTCTATACAAATTTCGAAGTTTTCCTAATTTGTACGAATTTTTAGAGTTACATAAGTATAGGTTCTCTATAGATTGTTACACACTATTTTGTTTTTTGCAGATTCTATTTTTGCTTGCATAGTTGCTTGTTTTGATTATGCTATGGATTGTATTGGGGGTATAATCCATGAAGAATTTATAATGCAATACCTATTATGTAATTATGAAATAAGAATCAATTTACGATAGTACCTAAAGTATTCAATATTTTTCTTATACTAACGAATCTCACGAAGTTTTGTGTGATTGAAGTTTTCAAGTTTTGGATGTTATCACGATCGACATAGGAATAAGGAGCAGCAAGAGCCTAAGCTTGGCGATTCCCAAGGCACCCCAAGGTAATATTCTAAGGAGGACCCAAGCTTCTAAGCTTGGGGATTCCCCGGAAGGCATCCCCTCTTTCGTCTCAATCCATCGGTATGTCACTTGAAACTATATTTTTATTCATCACATGATATGAGTTTTGCTTGGAGTGTCATTTGTTTATTTTTGCTTTTACTTAAAGTTTTCCATAATCATTGTTTGTTGGACATGCCTATTTTAGAGAGACACACCTTCATCGTAATTTATTAGAATATTCTATGTGCTTCACTAATATCTTTTGAACTTATTAGTTACTCTAGTATTTGACTTATATCTTTTTGAGCACGGTGGCGTGTAGATTTTACAGAAATAATTACACTCTCTCTCTTCACTTACATTTGTTCAGGAGTTAATAAATAGTGACGGTAATTTGCATGGGTCATAAGACTAGTCCAAAAATATTAGTGTAACATCCCAAATTTTCATTGGAATGTTTTACAATTATAGTTAAGCATCTATGCATTATGATTGAAATGAATTTGGCAATTATATTTTCATCTTCTTTATTTGACTTCTTTTCAATTGGCATTTGATTTTACTCAATTCCCTGACAAAATACATGGATAAAAAAAGTATGAGAGGAGGTAACATGACACCCCAAAAGTCAGAAGAAAATAGTGCCAATTTATTTGAAAGTCAAATTTGGTTTTATTTTGGATTTTTTAAATAATGTTTTTATTTTGCCTCTACAGAAATTCTCACGCTTTAGGATTTATTTTTCTAATCGTTTTGGTATATCATACCTTATATTTTGTTTTTCCACTTTATTCTCACAAAATAGAAGAAACGTATTTTACAAAAAAAAAAGAAAAGGGCCACCGTTGGGCCAGCCACCAGGCCACTCCTGAGCCATCCAGGAGCTAGCGACGGGAGGGACAGCCCTAGCACTCGTGGCCAGGAGAGCGCTCCATCCTGAGCCGCCGCCACCGCGTACACGCACACGTACATGTGCTTCACGTACTTCTCTCTCTCACATGTGTCTATCCCTCCATCATTTTTTTCCTGACTGCTAGGACCCACCAGATCTTCCTCCTGTGCACGAAACGAAGTTCCAACTCGGACATGAACCCGACGTCGTTTTCATTTAAAACTTCATGGAAATCTATCTCTAGTCTTCCCCTCGTCCAAGTAATATGTCCTATAAATACCCACGACTCTCCTCAACCGATTTCCTCAAACCACGAGCTCTCATCGTTTAGATCTCGCCACAAAATCCATGGTTCATCGTCGGATTCCCACGCCGGTGAGCCATGTCGAGCCTTTATTTTCTACAATTCGACTTCTCTTGATCCGTAAATTGATTTTGACAAGGTCTTGTCCCCCCTGTTAATCTAAAGTGACCACCTCGAACTCGCAACGCCATCGTAGTTCACGGAGTTCACCTCGACGCCCCACTCGCTTCGGTCATCAGCAACCTTCACATTCAAAAAAAATCGATCTCCCTCACCCAACGGACATCGCCGCCGATGCCGTTGATCGCCGGAGCCGCCACCCCACCTCATCTTCTTCCCTACTTCTTCTCTGTAGGTAACGAGCAGAATTTTTTTCAGAACTAGTACTATTTTTGTAGCATTTTTGAAAATAGGTGTCTGAGTTGAAAAAATATCAAAACTAGTACCCTGTGGGCCGATTGTGGGCTGACCGGATGCCCGTCGGCCTAAATGGGCCCAAAACAGGCCAGTCGGCCATAGCCAGGCCGACATGCCGGGCAGTCGGCCCGCTCCTGGCCTAGGCCCCCCTGTCGGCCTCCTGCCGGCCGAAAGGTGACAGGATAAGGCCCCGTCGGCCACCTCTCCTTCTTCCTCCTCTAACTTTCATGTTAGCCTAGTTTAGGCCGAAATCCCCCCCTTTGATCTCCCGTTCCGTCCACTCATTTGTTGTTTCAATCCGATGAAATAATAGATCGTGTGTTTCTCCTCCGTCCTACGGTTTTATTTTTCGCAACGGTGTATTGGTTTGTCCGTGTGGAGGAGAAAATGGTGTGGTGGTGGAGGTTTCAATGGTGAGAAGGTGGAGTGGTGGAGAGGAAGAAGAAGGTGGAGAGGAAGGAGTGTACTCACGCGTCGAAGGTATAAATTTTTGCTGTTATTTTTTGTTTTTTTGTTTTTTTGTAATGTACGTACAATTAGTTTATGTTATTTTTAGTAGCGTAGTTATTTTAGGTTACTTGTGTTAGTGTAGTGATTTTAGTGTAGTCATATTAGTGTAGTTTTAGTTAGCGTAGTCATATTAGTATCGGGTTTTAGTTTATGTTTTAGTAGTGTAGGTTTAGTTAGTTTAGTCATAGTAGTGTCGGTTATTTTTTGTGTACCTCATTTTAGTGTAGGTTTTTTAGGTACATTATAGTGTATGTTTTATTTTAGTGTCGATATATTCGTTGCGAATAATGAGAAGCTGACATTGTCTGACAGGTTAAACTGTCTGTAAATCTGACTGTGTATTATGGCCCTAATACTATTCGATATAATGAGTTGGGAGTTGATCTTAGCGAGTTTAAAAGAGGCGAGATGACACTTTCAGACCTAGATAGACTGGACATTAGGCAGTTGAAGCACTGGTTGACTACTAGTTTTGGCCTCGATCTTGAAGTTTGTTCCGTCAGTATTCATGCCTTGTGAACCAAATCCTATAAAAATGTGAAGTGGGATTTGATTTCGATAGATAGGATCCCGCATTGGTTGTCTCTGTTAAGTCGTTGCAGAGACCGAAGAATCCATCTATATGCCCTAGTGCAACCAGTGGCAAAGGAGGAGAATATCGTACCACCCAACGTGGGGTATGAACGAGGCCAGAGTAGTCAAGTGGCTAACGAGATTTATGTATCCGGGTCACAGCCACCAGATGTGAATGCTACCCAAGCCGACAATGAGTCAGATTATGTTAGTGGCCATGCTGCTGGTCAGAGTATTCAATTGGTAGTATTAGCTGCCTCTGGTGTTGCTGATGGGGATGAGGAAGGCAAGGAAATGCAGAGGGTGATGGAGGAAGAGGATAAGGATGGGATTGTAGAGGAACTTGATTCTAAAAATTCCGAGGATGAGGAGGAGGTACCAATTCCTGCTGCATGGGAGCAGGACATATCCACCGGCTTTACTGTCAACGATGGCCATGAGACTCCACGGCAATATAATCTGAACCAAGTCCAGATCGGGGCTATGTTTGACACAAAGAATAAAATTAAGTATGTGGTGATAAAGTGGGCTATGTCTACCCAGAGGGTTTTCTAGACAAACATATCTAGTCCAACGAAATATACTAGCAAGTGTGTTGAATCAGGTTGTCCTGCGAAGGTGCACGCCCACGTGCCAAAGTATCACATCCACCGGGTTGTGACAAATGTTGTACCGCATAATTGTGTTAGGAAAAACATGTTGGCTCGTCATCCAAACCTTACTTCAACTCTCATAGCGCAACTCATGTATACTAAGATAGTGACGAAGAAAGATATGGAAGCAAAGCACATCCAGACAGCAGTAAAGGTCAGATGGAAGTATGACATTCCATATGGGAAGGCTTGGAGAGCTAAGCAGAAGGCTATGGAGGAGAGGTTTGGGACGTTCTTCGACTCCTATGATAATGTTGTGCGTCTCCTTGACATACTGAAGGAGAGGAATCCCGACACTTATGTTAACATTCAGCACACGAGGTTGGAAAGCATACCGGATTACAAGGTGTTGAAACGAGTATTATTCTCTTTTGATATGTGCATCGAGGCTTTCAGGCATTGTCCTCCTGTGATGTTTGTGGATGGTACATTCCTGATTGGTCAGTACAAAGGGCAAATCCTGACTGCTATTGGTGTGGATGGGAACAACCAAATCATCCCACTAGCCATGGCAGTTGTGGAGGGTGAGAACTTTTCGAGCTGGGTATGGTTCTTCCGTCAAATTAAAATTGCGATCGTGAAGGACCGATCAAATGTGTGTCTCATTCATGACAGACATCCCGGGATATTGAAGGCCGTGAAAACACTGAGTAATCCAACTGCTGACGAGCCAACACCTTGGAAGGACTTGCAAAGCCGGTGGTGCATGCGCCATCTGGGTGCTAATTTTTTCTCACAGTTCAAGAACAAACGGTTGATGAACTTGTTCAAGAATTTATGCAAGCAGAACCAGTGGCGCAAATACGATTTTATTTGGTCGAAACTAGATGAGTTCACTAAGAAGCAGGTCGTTGCTAGGAAGAAAATGGAAAAAGACCAGGTTAAATTAATAGCACTCATTGCGGAGATGGAGGGGCCAGTTGGTCTTTGTGACTTGCCAGCAATTGACCCTCCTAATACGAAGAGAAAGAAGGGAAGGGAAATAAAGAATTTTTCTGAGTGGATAGAGAAAGAGCCTCCAGTGAATTGGTCTTTGCTGCATGACACCCATGGAGCTAGGTATGGCCACATGACAACCAATCTTGCAGAGATCTATAACTTTGTTCTCAGAGGAAATAGAGCATTGCCACTGACAGCTATTGTGGAGGGTGTATTCCATGGCACTGTGAGGTATTTCAGAGAAAGGCATGAGTTAGCAAGGAAGCATATTGCAGATAATCAGAACACTCCTTACTGCAGCCGTGTCATGGAGTACATGGCTGAGAAGATAAAGAAATAAAGAAAGCACACCGTCACACTCATAGATAATCAGGAAAGGAGGTATGAGGTTCAGCTTCCTACTGATGGTTTTGGTTCTACAAAAGAGGTGAAGACGCATGAGGTTACAATCGGAGCTGAATTTCATCCAACTTGTGAGTGTACATGCAACAAGCCTCAGTTGTTGCACCTGCCTTGCTCACATGTCCTGGCTGCCTGTGGCCAGATTCAGTTGGACGCTATCTCCTTCGTGTCTCCGTACTATTCAAAGGAGGCAGTACTCAATGTTTGGATAGGTGAGATGGCAGGGTTTAGAGTCGTCGGCAATTTCAACAAGGTAAACGATGGTGATAGAGTATAGATCCCGGATCCTGCACCACGGCGCACTAGCAGAAGCAGGCGTAAGGTAAAGCGCATACGAAACAATATGGACCAATCTGAAGCTGGTGGAGCAACCAGACAATGTTTGCTCTGCGCGGCTTATGGGCATAGGATGAAATATTGCCCCGACCTGAAGAAAGACGGTGCTTCCACATCGACGAGCGCTTCCACATCGATGACTACAGCAACAGTTGCAAGAGGTGGTCCTGGTAGTTGTGGTGGACGAGGCTCTCGAGGCCGAAGGGGTGGACGAGGAATAAATAACACTGAAGCTGCATAATATGTCGGACTATGTTTCTATTTGTAATAAGTCGGACTACTTTTTTATTTGTAATATGTGTGCACTATGTTTTTATGTGTAAGAAGCAAGCACTATGTTTTTATTTGTAATATGTGAGACTATGTTTTAATGCCTCTCGGATACTTAGTTTTTATTTTTAGTATGCAAACATCTATGTTTTATTTTGTAATATGTTTGTACTATGTTCACATTGCAGATATGGCTTCGTATCCGATGCTTAATGCTAATATCGATAGAGGGCACCGAGGCGACTTATGGAATCGGGCACGAACTTAGACGTGTTGATCACTCGCACCCCAAAGTCTAACAGGATGATACACCCTGCATGGATTGATAGGTATGTGTCAGTACAATCACTTAGTACATTCGACATCATTTTGATAGAATCTAATTGTAAGCTACATTCTATTCATTTTGTAGGCTGAATTGACTTCTACCCTTGGCACGACTGGTTGAGGGTACATTGGATGAGTGGGTTGATCACCCGGACTTGTATGACATGGGTGAACCAATGCAGCTACACAAGAGGCCAGTATCACGCTTCTCTTACGACAGGTCACTCCTAAGCTGCTTAGTAGATAGATGGAGACCAGAGACACATATGTTCCACTTTCCCTAGGGAGAGATGGCTCCTACTTTACAGGACATGTCTTACTTGTTAGGATTACCTCTCGCCGGTGCTGCCATAGGACCTTTAGAGGTGGAAACTGGTTGGCTAGCATCTATGCATGCCTGTTTTCTAGCTGCGGTGCCAACTACTGTTACCCTAGACAACGATCGGCACGGGCCTCTTTTCAGGTGGTTGAGCCAGTTTCAGATTGTTGCCTTAGGATATCCCGCTTATCAATTGTCAGAGGCACAGATTGACCAGTCCCTAGAGGCATATATTATGTGGTTGTTTGGCAAGACTATGTTCACACCGAACCACGTGACCACTGTAGATGCACGACTGATCGACATTGCACGAGAGATAGCCGAGGCACGTTCCCCTGAGGACATTGTGCATAGGAGTTTTGGTTCTGCCGTGTTAGCAGCTACGTATAGAGGCCTCTACAAAGCTAGCCAGTTGAGGTTTAGGAAATCTGGTCTTCTCGGATGTCCACTTCTGTTGCAGCTTTGGTCTTATGAGAGATTCCCTATTGGTCGGCCCTACATGAGCGTTGACAAACCTTTTGGTAATGAGGACATGGCTGGACATTACGTGCCTTCTATCGGTGACTTGCCTACTATGGGATCTGTTTGGGCATGGAGAGAGGTATTTTCATTGTTAACAACATGAATTGGTAATGTTTATTTCTCGCTATTCAATATTATGTACTAATGTTAGTTGTCATGCATAGAGACAGTTTACGCCTAGCCAGGTGAGGGGCTGCTACCCCTCCTTCACGGTGCAGTTTGATAGTCTGCACGAGGATCAGGTTATATGGGAACCGTACACCCATAAGGCTATTTCAGATAGGTACCCAGGTAGGATTTTTGGATACTACACTAGAGATCAGCATTACTAGATGACCAAGTCCAAGTTGGTCTTCGATGTGACAGTTGAGGAGATGCCTATTAATAGGGTGATGAGATAGTTCGGTCTGTTCCAAGAGCCTGACATTCTGGTTATTTCACGATTACCAGATCACGTGCACAAGTAAGTAATACTACTTTGGTTCTCATGTCTACATTAATAGGTTATTGAGACTATTCGGTCTACTTATAGCTAATCATGTAACTTGCATTTCAATCTCAGGTGCAGTCGCAGCGGAGGAAACAAGTCCCATACTTCTTGGGTTCGCGATACCAGAACTTACCTCGAGGAATGGAATACTACCCCAACAAATATATGGGATGAAGTTCGTGTCTTCGATTGGGACAGGTACGGGTTGTATCTGAAGCGTTACAGACAGACCACGAGGATCTACTTGGTTCCATCATCTGCTCCGGAACATATCCTAGTTCCTCTCGCTAGCGATCTGTTCCCAACTTCCTACATTGTGGGAACCAAACACCACGCGGTATGTCCTCAGTTGTTCTCCACATGCTTCATTTTCCGTATACATGAACATGTACAATTGGTTAACTTTTTGCGTGCAGGGTGAATTGTCAACTCAGGCGCTAGATGAGGTTACCGCTTTGGTTGACCGCTTTGAGAGAGGAGAAAATATCCCACAGCGAGATGCAGTATCAAGGTTGAAGAGTCTTCAGGCGAAGATACGCGGGATCGTCGCAGCTGTTACATGTAGGCGATCTTCTAATGTTGTTGACACTCGAGCAGCACATCGTCCGCCACACCCCTCTCTGCAGTGTTCAGAACCTCGGCCTTCACAGCCAGGGAGCTCCTCCTCGCAGCAGGAACCACCTTCACAGCTAGGGCGCTACTCCTGGCAGCAGGCACCTTCTTCATAGCCAGGGAGCTCCTCCTAGCAGCAGGCACCTCCTTCACAGCCAGGGAGCTCCTCCTGGCAGCAGGCATCTTCTTCACAGCCAGGGGGCTCCTCCTGGCAGGAGGCACCTCCTTCACAGCCCGGGGGCTATTTCTACTAGCAGCCACCTCCTTCACAGCCCGGGGCTATTTCTACTAGCAGGCACCTCCTTCACAGCCCACGGACTCTTCCTGGCTTCAGCAGATGGACCTAGGTAACTTAACTTTGTACATTCTTTTACAAAATTTAGTCTCATAAGTCATTCCTTACATGTTTTATTTCACCAGCAGGAGGCAGCCAGTCACAGCCGTTTATGACTTCAGTTCGGTCACCTCTATTTACTGGTCCTGGTTCGTACATACCTGGTGACGACGAGGACGATGATCGTGCTGGCATGCACCTATGGTATCTCGGAGACAATTCTTGCCACTCCACCACCACCGTCGACGCAGGAGACACAGACACCAACGAAAGAGGTGTTCTATGGTCGTGGTCATCGTGACACTCGTCCAGCACCTCAGCGCTTATCACCTTCCAGTCCACGTCCGAGGAAGCCGAAGATTCGTCGCAAGCCCCAGGAGTGATATTGTCATCTACGTACGGGACATGACTATCTATTTATGTATGAGACATATGTAGCCTTTATGTATCGGACATATTTATGTATTTGTCATATTTAGCCTCTATGTATCAGACATATTTAGCCTATATTTATGTTTGAGACTTATCTGGTTTGGGGAGAGAACAATAGTAACGCAAACCAAATCCATCGACATCAATTGCACATTACAACTGGATTAAACGTTACAACTTAATTAAACCACACTACATAGAACAACACTACAGAACATAGTACTACATGAAAAACGTATTACATGAATGCATCATTGTCATCCTCTGTCGATGCACATCTCTTCCCTTTTGTTGTTGCAGAACTATTGCCCTTCGATGATGCGCTGGTCTTCACCTTGGTACTCGGCATGAAGACGTCGTCTTCATCCTCCGTCGCTGCAGAATTATTCCCCTTCGTCGATGTAGAACTCTTGCCCTTTGTCGATATAGAATTCTTGCCCTTCGATGCAGAACTCTTCACCTTGCTGCTCGGCATGAAGAGGTCGTCCTCGTCCACACTTTCTGCTGACCATAAACCTAAATTATTAATAACAGTCCTCAGATAATCATCACCCTTGTTCAGTTGCTTCTGCCATCTGGTGTGCAACCTCAGAAATTCTTTCCGTATCTCCTCAAAAGTCCTGGGAGGCCACCCAGCCATAGCTAATTGGTGAGAAAACTCATTCATTATGAAGTCACTACTAATGAGTTCCTCCCATGGTACTACTCTATCATTCATCTTGAAATTAGCAGCTAGACGAAGAGGACGGTCGGACATACCCTTGTGAAAACTACAATCAAAAGGATAGTGAGGATGAGGAGGACGAGACATCTCCACGAAAGAATGGCCAGAGCGGAAGGAAGGATGCGGGAGCGACAGGAAAAGGAAGGGCCTGCTCACCCTCCTTACTGCAAATGTGGTTATATAGGCGGGAGACAAAAGTGGCAAGAGAGAAAGGCAGGAAAGACAATGGCGGGAACGAATGGCGAGGAGAGAAAGTGGCCGGAATCAAAGTGGCGGGAGAAAATGGAAGTGGCGAGAATCAAAGTGGCGGGAGAGACTAGCGGGACAGGAAGTGGCGGTAGAGAATCAATGCACTTGCACAAGAGGCAAGTATCACGCTTCTCACTGAAATTAAGATACAATATGCTGAAATTAAGATACATCTTACTGAAATTAAGATACAACTTGCTGAAATTGAGTTACTGCAATCTAAATCTACTGAGTCCAACGTGGATATTTTCCTTTTCCATCTCCAGCTTCTTCTGCTGCCTGGGCTACACGAGCCCTTACTTTCTTTCTCTGCCTCTCAGCTTCACGGGCCTCCTCTCGCTGCCGGTAGACCTCTGTCAGTCGAAGTTGGTTTTCTTGGTTTTTGTTCTTCATCTCAGCAAGAAAAGCCCTCTGCTCCACATAGTTCTCTTGCCAAGCTCTATCCTGCTCTGCTTTCTCCTCAGCTGCCGCCTTCTCGCAGCACTCCTCCAAGTCCAAACTTTCCCATGCACAATGACTTCTTTCACGAATCTCAGTCACCGCCCAGTACGGCATTTTCGTGTCTATCCAACGATAGTACTGGCACAGGGGAGGAGGAGACTACAAAAGAAACAGAAATATGAAAATCAAATAAACAACAATACGAACAACGTGTTTCATCTATGTGACTAAAACATACCGGAGACGTGATGTACGTTGAAGGACCAACGGATGGATCTTCCTCATAATTAGCGCACATGAAAAACTTCATGCCCAACCAATCTGAAAAATCCGTCACCTCCTTCACCTTGCAGAGATCCCCGCACCAACAACGAACTGCTTCCACCCCTTGAGGCAACTTCCCACTCTTCCACTTGCTAGGCCTAATGCTTTGATCCAAAGAAGGCAAACTCATAATGACTACCGCGCTGGTTTTTACGAGTGTTGGTGGCCGATGGAGGAAGGCAGATATAATGCCTCGTTTTATAGGCAGATGACAATCGCAATGGCGGGAAATCAGGCGGCAGAGAATGGCGGGACAGAGAATGGCGGGAGAGAATATTGGGAGAAAATGGCGGGAGAGAATGGCGGGAGAAATTGGCGGGGGAGAATGGCGGAGAGAATGGCGGGAAAGATAATGGCGGCAGAGAATGGCGGGAAGGAAAGTGGCGGCAGAGATTGGTGGGACAAAGGTGGCGCCATAGTATGGCGGCAAATAAAAACAGGAATAGTACGGCTTGCTGAAATTAAGATACATCTTGCTGAAATTAAGATACAACCTACTAAAAATAAGATACAACTTGCTGAAATTGAGTTACAAGAATATAAATCTACTTAGTCCAACGTGGATATTTTCCTTCTCCATCTCTAGATTCTTCTGCTGCCTGGGCTACACGAGACCTTTCTTTCTTTCTCACTGTGGCAGATAGCTGAAAACAATAGCTACCTCCTGTTCATGCTATTTGAATGTTATGAGCACTAAATTGTTGACTTCGATAGACGATGCCAGCAGAAAATTTCCGAAACCTTCCTTCTTCAACACCATTCGATCACCCAAGTCAATGAAGTAGGAACAAGGAATGCTCACAAATATATCATCATCTTCTGAATCCAAAGTAATTTCAAGAAGTAAAGAACCAGTCCTAGGAATAGCCACAAATTCCATCAAACTCCTCACAACCATGGTAGGAATAACCTGACAAAAACAAGCAAGTTATATGATCCATCCTATGTGTTGGAAATATGCCCTAGAGGCAATAGGTAAAGTGTTTATTATTGTATTTCCTTGTTCATGATAATCGTTTATTATCCATGCTATAATTGTATTAATTAGAAACATGGATACATGTGTGGATACATAGACAAACACAATGTCCCCAGTATGTCGCTAGTGAACTAGCTCGTTGATCGAAAGATGGTTAAGGTTTCCTAGCCATGGACATGAGATGTCATTTGACAACGGGATCACATCATTAGGAGAATGATGTGATGGACAAGACCCAAACTACAAACGTAGCTTATGATCGTGTCAGTTTATTGCTACTGTTTTCTGCATGTCAAGTATATGTTCCTATGACCATGAGATCATGCAACTCACAGATATCAGAGGAGTACCTTGTGTGTATCAAATGTCGCAACGTAACTGGGTGACTATAAAGGTGCTCTACAGGTGTCTCCGAGGGTGTCTATTGAGTTGGCATGGATCAAGACTGGGATTTGTTACTTCGTGTGACGGAGAGGTATCTCAGAGCCCACTCGGTAATACAACATCACGACAAGCCTTGCAAGCAATGTGACTAAGTGTTAGTTACGGGATCTTGTATTACAGAACGAGTAAAAGAGACTTGCCAGTAACAAGGTTGAACTAGGTATGGAGATACCGACGATCGAATCTCGGGCAAGTAACATACGGAAGAACAAAGGGAACATCATACGGGATTAACTGAATCCTTGACATAGAGGTTCGACCAATAAAGATCTTCGTAGAATATGTAGGAACCAATGTGGACATCCAGGTCCCGCCATTGGTTATTGACCGTAGAGGTGTCTCGGTCATGTCTACATAGTTCTCGAACCCGCACGGTCTGCACACTTAAGGTTTGGTGACGTTTCGGTAGTATAGAGTTATGTATGGTGGTGACCGAAGTTTGTTTGGAGTCCTGGATGAGATCCCGGACATCACGAGGAGATCCGGAATGGTCCGGCGGTAAAGATTCATATATAAAGAGTCCTCTTTTGGTCGCCAGAAAAGTTTCGGGCTCATCGGTAGTGTGCCGGGAGTGCCGGTAGTGTATCGGGAGGCCACCGGGAGGGGTATTTCGACCCAAGAGTCTACATGGGATGTAGGAGGGTGTAAACCAGCCCTTAAGGGGCTGGTGGAACATACACAAGAGGCCCATGCGGCTGGAGGAAAAAAGTCCTAAGAGAAAAAGTGAAAAAAGGCAAAATAAGGGGAATCCTAGTCCTACTAGGATTGGAGGTGGACTCCACCTCTCCCTCTCTCCTTCGGCCGAAGCAAGGAGGCCTTGGCCCTTGTGCGAAGGCCTCTCCTCCTCCCCTCTTATATATACTGGAGATTTTAGGGTTTTTGCAAGAGATTTTTTCAGCCACGTGCTACCCGTTCCTCCAGTGCATAGTTTCTCCTCTAGATCGGTTTTCTCCAGTGCTTAGGTGAAGCCCTGCCGGAATTACTCCACCAACATTGCCGGAGCACCGTCAGGCTGCCGGAGAACTCTTCTTCCTCGCAACTCCTTCTTGCTGGATCAAGACGGTGGAGATCGTCATCAAGCTGCACGTGTGCTGAACGCGGAGGTGCCGTCCGTTCGGTGCGAGATCGGAAGGATCGTGATCAAGTTCGTGGGACGGATCATGATCGGATCGCGGGACGGATCGTGATTGGATCGCGTGATGGATCATGATTGGATCGCGGGACGCACGGCGATTTGGATCGCAAAGACATTCGACTACACCAACCGCGTTTCTTAATGCTTCCCGCTTAGCGATCTACAAGGGTATGTAGATCCACTCTCCCTCTCATAGATGCTCATCACCATGGATAGATATGCGTGTGCGTAGGAAATTTTTTGTTTCCCATGCAATGTTCCCCAACAGTGGCATCATGAGCTAAGTCTATGTGTAGATGAGATCTCGAGTAGAACACAAAAGGTTTGTGGGCGTTAATGCTTAGATTGCTTCCTCCTTTTGTCAGATTTTGGTTCAGCGGTATTGTGAGATGAAGCGGCCCGGACCAACATTACTCGTACACTTACGAGAGACCGATTCCCTCGACGTAACTTGTTGCCTAGATGGCTTGCGGGTGGCAGTTTTTCTCACTCTAGTTGGATCAGATTCGACAAAGGCGGTCCTTGAGAAGGTTGAAAAGCAAATTATATATCACCGTTGTGGTTTATGCGTAGGTGAGAATCGTTCTTGCTAGAAAAACGTAGCAGCCACGTAAAACATGCAACAACAATTAGAGGACGTCTAACTTGTTTTTGCAGGGTATGTTGTGATGTGATATGGCCAATTACATGATGTGCTATATGTGATTATGAGATGATCATGTGATGTATAGAATTTCACGACTTGCATGTCGATGAGTACGGCAACCGGCAGGAGCCATAGGTTGTCTTTAATTATTGTATGACCTGCGTGTCAATCATTAAGCGCTATGTAATGCTTTACTTTATCGCTAAATGATAGCAATAGTAGTAGAAGCATGAAGGGCGTGACAACCTCGATGGCGACACGTTGATGGAGATCATGGTGTCGTGCCGGTGACGATGGAGATCATGCCGGTGCTTTCAAGATGGAGATCTAAAGCACAAGTTCATGGCCATATCATGTCACTTATGAATTGCATGTGATGTTAATCCTTTTATGCACCGTGTTTTGCTTAGTACAACGGTAGCATTATAAGGTGATCCCTCACTTAAATCTCAAGATAAAATTGTGTTCTCCCCGAGTGTGCACCATTGCGAAAGTTCGTCGTGTTGAGACACCACGTGATGATCGGGTGTGATAGACTCTACGTTCACATACAATGGGTGCAAGCTAGTGTTGCACGCGCAAAACACTCGGGTTAAACTTGACGAGCCTAGCATGTACAGACATGGCCTCGAAACACAAGAAACCAAAAGGTCGAACATGAGTCATATAGTAGATATGATCAACATAATGATGTTCACCATTGAAGCCACCTCAACTCGCGTGATGATTGGACTTGAGTTGGTGGACTTGGATCATGTGACACTCAGATACCTGAGGGATTTCAATTTGAGTGGGAGATTTAGTAATTTGATGAAGTAACTCATTATCTTGAACAATAGTCTAAGTAAACTTTGCATATTTATGGTGTAGATCAATGGCTCGCGTAGTAGCACCCCTGAATTTTAATGCGTTCCTAGAGAAAGCTAAACCGAAAGATGATGGAAGTAACTTTGTTAACTGGGCCCGTAATCTGAGGATTATCATCACGGCTTCCCAGAAATCATATGTCCTTGATGCACCGCTTGGTGACCAACCAGAAGACATGACCTCCGAAGACGTTAAGAACGCTTGGGAGGCACGTACTGGAGATTACTCAATAGTTTAGTGCGCAATATTGTATGGCTTAGAACCGGGAATTCAAAGACGTTTTGAACGTCATGGAGCATATGAGATGTTCCAGGAGTTGAAGTTTATCTTTCGGAAGAACGCCCAGATCGAGAGGTATGAAACCTCCGATAAGTTCTATGCTTGCAAGATGGAGGAGAACGGGTCAGTGAACATATACTCAGAATGTCTGGGTATTCAACTCGTCTAGCGGAATTGGGAATTGCCCTTCTGCCAGTGGCGATCACTGATAGAGTTCTTCAATCACTGCCACCTAGTTACAAGAGCTTTGTGATGAACTATAACATGCACGGGATGAACAAGTCAGTCGCCGAGCTGTTTGCGATGCTAAAAGTCGCTGAGTCTGAAATCCAGAAAGAACATCAAGTGTTAATGGTCAATAAAACCACTAGTTTCAAGAAAAATGGCAAAGTCAAGGGCAAGGGCAAGAAGGGTAAAAGCAAGAAGGATGGCAAAGCAGCTGCTACTCCTATAAAGAAGCCCAAGCATGGACCCAAGCCAGAAACTGAGTGTTTTCATTGCAAGGGAACTGGTCACTAGAAGCGGAACTGCCCCAAGTACCTGGCTGACAAGAAGGCGGCCAACGACAAACAAGGTATATATGATATACATGTTATTGATGTGTACCTTACTAGCTCTCGTAGTAGTGCCTGGGTATTTGACACAGGTTCGGTTGCTCACATTTGCAACTCAAAGCAGGAACTATGGAATAAACGAAGGCTGGCAAAGGACGAAGTGACGATGCGCGTGGGAAATGGTTCCAAGGTTGATGTGGTCACCGTCGGCATGCTCTCTCTTCGATTACCATCGGGATTAGTGATGAACCTGAATAATTGTTATTTAGTGCCTGCGTTAAGCATGAACATTATATTTGGATCTTGTGTATTGCGAGAAGGTTACTCATTTAAATCAGAGAATAAAGGTTGTTCTATTTATATGAGTAATATCTTTTATGGTCATGCACCCAATGTTAGGGGTTTATTCATATAAAATCTTGATAGTGATGACACACATGTTCATAACATTGATGCCAAAAGATGTAGAGTTATTAATGATAGTACCACTTTCTTGTGGCACTACCGTTTAGGTCATATTGGTGTAAAACGCATGAGGAAGCTCAATGCTGATGGAGTTTTGGAGTCACTTGATTTTGAATCACTTGACACATGTGAACCATGCCTCATGGGCAAGATGACTAAAACGCCGTTCTCTGGAACAATGGAACGGGCGAGTGACTTATGGAATTCATACATACTGATGTGTGCGGTCCAATGAATGTTACAGCGCATGGTTGATATCGTTATTTCTCACCTTCATTGATGACTTAAGTAAATATGGGTATATTTACTTAATGAAACACAAGTCTGAAACGTTTGAAAAGTTCAAGCAATTTCAGAGTGAAGTTGAGAATCATCGTAACAAGAAGATTAAGTTCTTGCGATCTGATCGAGGAGGTAGATATCTGAGTTATGAGTTTTGCAGTCACTTAAGACAGTGCGGAATTGTTTCACAGTCGGAACCGTCCGAAACACCACAGAGTAATGGTGTGTCCGAACGTCGTAATCGAACCTTATTAGATATGGTGCGTTCTATGATGTCTCTTGCTGATTTGCCACTATCGTTTTGGGGTTATGCATTAGAGACAGCTGCATTCAATTTAAATAGGGCACCATCAAAATCCGTTGAGACGACGCCATATGAACTGTGGTTTGGCAAGAAGCCAAAGTTGTCATTTCTTAAAGTTTAGGGATGTGATGCTTATGTCAAAAAGCTTCAGCCTGAAAGGCTGGAACCCAAGCGGAGAAATGCGTCTTCATAGGATACCTGAAAGACACATTCGGGTATACCTTCTATCTCAGATCCGAAGGGAAGTGTTTGTCGCTAAGAACGGAACATTTCTTGAGAAAGAGTTTCTCTCGAAAGAATTGAGTGGGAGGAAAATAGAGCTTGATGAGGTTATTGAACCTTTACTTCAACCAGAAAGTAGCGCAGCGCACAAAGATGTTTCTATAGAACCTACGATGGTAGAAGAGGAAGTTAATGATGATGATCATGAAGCTTCGGATCAAGCTGCTATTGAACCTCGTAGGTCGACAAGGCCGCGTACTACCCCTGAGTGGTACGGCAACCCTGCCTTGGAGGTTATGTTGTTGGACAACAATGAACCTACGAGCTATGGAGGAGCAGTGATGGGCCTGGATTCCGAGAAATGGTTAGAGGCCATGAAATCCGAGATGGGATCCATGTATGAAAACAAAGTATGGACTTTGGAAGTATTACCTGAAGGGTGAAAGGTCATTCAGAACAAATGGATCTTTAAGAAGAAGACAAACGCGAATGGTAATGTCACCGTCTATAAAGCTCGACTTGTGGCAAAGGGTTTTTCACAAGTTCAAGGAGTTGACTATGATGAGACTTTCTCACCCGTAGCGATGCTTAAGTCTGTCAGAATCATGTTAGCCATAGCTGCTTATTTCGACTATGGCATTTGGTAGATGGATGTCAAAACAGCATTCCTCAACGGTTTCCTTGAGGAAGAGTTGTATATGATGCAACCCGAAGGTTTCGTCGATCCAGAGAATGCTGACAAAGCTTCCAAACTCCAGTGATTCATTTATGGACTGGTGCAAGCATCTCGGAGTTGGAATAAGCACTTTGATGAGGTCATCAAAGTGTTTGAGTTTATACAAGTTTACGGAGAAGCTTGTATTTACAACAAAGTGAGTGGGAGCTCTATAGCGTTCCTAGTATTATATGTGGCTGACATATTACTGATTGGAAACAATATAGAAATGCTAGAAAGCGTGAAGGAATATGTGAACAAGAGTTTTTCAATGAAGGACCTAGGAGAAGCTGCTTTCATATTAGGCATTAAGATCTATAGAGATAGATCGAGACGCTTAATAGCACTTTCACAGAGCACATACCTTGATAAAGTTTTGAAGAAGTTCAAAATGGAACAGTCCAAGAAGGGGTTCTTGCCTGTGTTATAAGGTGTAAAGTTGAGTACGAATCCATGCCCAGTAACTGCAGAAGATAGAGAAAAGATGAGTGTCATCCCCTATGCTTCAGCCATAGGCTCTATCATGTATGCAATGTTGTGCACAAGACCCGATGTCAGCCTTGCCATAAGTATGGCCGAAAGGTTTCAAAGTGATCCTGGAATGGAGCACTGGACAGCGGTCAAGAATATCCTTAAGTACCTGAAAAGGACTAAGGAAATTTTTCTTGTTTATGGAGGTGATGAAGAGCTCGTCGTAAAGGGTTACGTCGATGCAAGCTTTGTCACTAATCCGGATGACTCTAAGTCACAAACTGGATACGTATTTATTCTCAACAGGGGAGCGGTAAGCTGGTGCAGTTCCAAGCAAAGCGTGGTAGCCGATTCTACGTGCGAAGTGGAGTACATCGCAGCCTTGGAGGCAGCAAAGGAAGGTGTCTGGATGAAGCAGTTCATGAAAGATCTTGGAGTAGTGCCAGTGCACTGAATCCAATGAACCTGTTCTGTGACAACACCGGTGCCATTGCTTTGGCCAAGGAACCAAGGTTTCACAAGATGACCAGACACATAAAGCGATGCTTCAACTCCATCCACGATTACAACATGGAGAAAGACATAAATATTTGCAAAGTGCACATGGATCTGAATGTTGCAGACCCGTTGACTAAACCTCTTCCAAGGGCAAATCATGATCAACACCAGAACTGCATGGGTGTTCGATTCATCACAATGTAAATCACATAGTGATGTGAACTAGATTATTGACTCTAGTGCAAGTGGGAGACTGTTGGAAATATGCCCTAGAGGCAATAAATAAAGTGTTTATTATTGTATTTCCTTGTTCATGATAATCGTTTATTATCCATGCTATAATTGTATTAATTGGAAACATGGATACATGTGTGGATACATAGACAAACACAATGTCCCTAGTATGCCTCTAGTGAACTAGCTCGTTGATCGAAAGATGGTTAAGATTTGGATCGCAAAGACGTTCGACTACACCAACCGCGTTTCTTAACGCTTCCCGCTTAGCGATCTACAAGGGTATGTAGATCCGCTCTCCCTCTCGTAGATGCTCATCACCATGGATAGATCTGCGTGTGCGTAGGAAAATTTTTGTTTCCCATGCAACGTTCACCAACACTATGAACCAGCAAAGAACAAACAAATAATAAAAACCAGATACCAAAGCTTACCATATGTTGGGAAATAACGTTCATGTGATCCATCCTATGAACAAAAGGAGTACACAGTATATAGTTGTGATCAAAGAGCTGCCGTGACATGACATACGTTTGCTGATAATTCAGAGGGACACCACAACTATAAAAACAGCTGTCAACAAGTTCCCTCTGAGTTTCACTTAGATCCTCAAGAGCTACAAAAAAATGATTTCACTAACTGAGATGAACCGCAAAACGTATAAGCTAAATCAAATCTGAAAATCAGTCAAACAAATATCTAACCAACATGGGGTAAAGGAAACAACATAACACCATCCCGGTGGAATTCGACACTAATATAAGTTCCATAGTGCTCAAGCATAATAGTCATCATGTCACTGTGGCGGAGACCATAATCATTCACGAGTTCCTCCCACGAAGGACCATGCAATTTACTGCTCATCCTACCATGTGTGAACATAACATGGTATAAGTTACCCTCAGTGTTTGTTGTGCAGAGCAAGATCAATATCTATGTCACCTCTCCGAATAGCTAAAGCTCTGCACTCCTCAATGTACCGAGCAAGATGTGATCTAACACTGCAAGGAACATACTACAACAAGAATGGAAGCAAGGATCATAAACTTATAAACAAAGGCATTCGAATATGCCATAGTCAGATAATCAAGACATAGAATCTTATACCACGTATAGAACATCGACGATCCAGCACCACAGTAAATACAGACACACCGGAATCAACGGCATCACAAGGGCCACCTGGAGCTCGGCAAAATGGGCAAGCCATTACCTGTAGACGAGCGGTGGCAAATAAGAACTAAATCCAGTACCGACTTGAGAGTTCTCATTCAATTGAATTGGAAGCCAAAAAAATTACGGTAGGCCGGTGGAGAGCAGCCTGATCTATTGTTTATGCGGGTAAAATAACAAAATGGGTAGTCCAGCGAAGAGATCGGTGAGGCGGTGGAAGCACTAGAGAGCAACGGGAGTGAGATGTGAAGAGGGACAGGCTACTAGACGGGGGAGGGTGAAATGACTGGTCAGAGGAGGAAGAAAGGAGGGATGGGCCTTATCCAGGGGCCCTCGGCCTCCCACGGGCTGACAGGTGGTCCTTTGGCCACCCTATGGCCGACAGGCATCCTCCCGTGGCCTCTGATTGGCCGAGAGGGTCTCTTCGGCCTACTTGTGGCCGACAGGTCTATGGTCGGCCCGGTGGTGGCCGATAGGTCCTTGCTCGGCCTGATACTGGCTGACAGGGTACTAGATTTGATATTTTTTCAACTCAGACACCTGTTTTGAAAATTGCTACAAAATTAGTACTAGTTCTAAAAAATTCTAACGAGCATCTCCTGTTCTGTTAAAAAATTTAAGCTATAAGAGAGGTCATCCACCTTTTAGCCTGTAACAGCCCAGGACCGACACTCCAGAAGATTCCCCTTTTATTTCCATTCTCGTATGTGTTCCCTTTGGTGGTTGCATTCATCATCGCATCATTCTCATCATCCGCATGGCATCATCACTCGTTTTCGAAAACTTGCATCCGTGAGTAGCTGTCGGTTCTCTCCATTCTTGCCGTTGCCCGTTTTGAGACCAACCACACACGCCCGCGCCTGTGGCATCCTTAAAAAAACCATTTTTAAGGCGCGCTAAAAATATTCTCGGATTGGATAGAAAGTTGGCGTGCAGTCTTATTATATTGTAGGTAGACCGCCTGCCAAATTTCGTCGCATTCCGAGTTCGTTTGGTACCCCGTGGGTCAGTCGTAGCAGTGCGGTCATTAGTTTATTCGTCAGACGTTTTTCGGTGTTTTAAAACCTCGTGTCACGGGCCGCAAACCTCCCTCTCATCTCCTCATAGCCCATCTACACGGCCACCGCAACCTAACCCTAGCCCCCTCCGCTTCCGGGTCGTCCGATCGAGATCGAACGGTCCGAAAATGGACAAAACCCCTCTAATCATAGCCCTTTTCCTATTTAATCCCCCTCCCCTTCCTAATCTGGCCTTCTCCCTCCTCCTCCCTCAAAATCCACGCCACCCCAAACCCTAGCCGCCACTTGTCGCCCTCCACAGTGCCTCCAGCCGCCGTGCCTGCCCGAGCCCATCTGAGGCCCGTTCGGGCCCGAATGAGCCGCCACCGCCCGTACATCGCCCTGAGCCCCGCTCCTCCCGATCGGGTCCCAGGCAGCGCCCGTGGCTGCTCCTCCACGCTCGACCCCGCCGCCTCACCGGAGGGCCACCGGAGTGCGCCACCAACGACGAGCCGCCGGAACCCGACCACTTCAGGCCAGCCTCTCGCCCCTGCTCTTCTCCTTCCTCCCGATTTCTTCCTCTCCCCTAATGGCTCTCTCTCTCCTTGCCCTTCAGATCCGCTACAAGTTGCTCCGGATCCGCCCGCCGAGCTCCAGATCTGGTCGGACCCCGCCGCTAGCCGCCGTTCCCGCTGGCGTTTGGGCCGCCGCCTTGCTGGCCACCTACCCGACGTCTGCCGTCACCGCCTGCAGCGCTCGCTCAAGTAGGGGCACGCGAGGACAAGCGGATGGCTCGTAGCGCTTGGGCCGCGCCTCTGCCCGCGTGGGCTGCCGCCCCAGCCGGCCCAGCCTTGCCTCTCCCCGCTGCCGATCTAGGCCCAGCCCAGCTAGGTGAGCTCCCAGCCCCTCATAACCCTCGCCCCATGCGCTTGTTAGTTATCCGTCACCCATTGCTGCTGTTGGGCTACTCCAGATTCGGCCCATGTGTTTTTTTCCTGCACTGAGAATTTAACCATTATCCAATGATTTACATATTTGTAGAATAGACCCTACACTTCATGCAATTAATAACTCACTAACCGGGCATCGTATGGAAAAACTTTATATATGAAAAATGACTACAATTTTATGTAGATTCACAATATCCTACTTTCACATGTGATCAAAATACTTAAACTTGCTGTTTGCATTGATTTGCGTGAATGACATGCTAAAATGATTTATTTCACAACTACTAAACCGTAGATCCGAAAAAATGTTCCACATATGTAACTTGGCTAGAAAAATGTGTAGAATCACATGGTGAAATTTATTTTCCTGTTTAACAACTCTAAAATATGTTTAGTACAGATCTGGACCAAATTCATAATATGCATAAGGGGTTGTTTTGGAAATGATATATATATTGCTTTCGGCCTAATTTAAAATGCCTAGATGTTGTAGTTTGTTATTGCTTCACCCTTTGTCATGTTAAACAACATTTTATAATGATGAGTACCTAATGAGAGTGAACTAAATAATTCGAACGTGGAGTTTCATCAATATGCAGCTCGTTGCATATTGAGCTTCACTTAATGTGTAGTAGCTGTTTGATGTGATTTGACATGCCTTGCATAATTAAACCGGACATGCATCATATTTGTTTGCACATCATGTCTTGCATATGTGTGGTGTTTCCCGTGTGTTGATTGTTGTTTCGGTTTGCTTCTTCTCGATAGAGTTCCGAAAGCGTTTGGAATGTGAGGATTCGTTTGACTACGTTGGATCGTCTTCTTCATGGACTCGTTCTTCTTCCGAGCATGATCTCAGGCAAGATGACACATTTCCCTGGATAGCACTACTATCATTGCTATGCTAGTTGTCCTGCTTTTATTGTTATGTCTCGCTACCGACCATTTGTTTGACAAGCCTCCCAGCATTGCCATGAAAAGCCTCTAACCCCTCCACATCCCAGCAAACCTTTGTTTGGCTATGTTACCGCTTGCTCAGCCCTTCTTATTGCGTTTCTAGATGTAGGTGCAATTGCTTCCATGTGACAACATGGAGATTCTTTTGTTATCACATTATTATTGCTATTAAATTTAATGCACTTATACACTTGGTAAAGGGTGGAAGGCTTGGCCTTTTGCTTGGTGTTTTGTTCCACTCTTGCTGCCCTAGTTTCTTGTGAACCGGCGTTATGTTTCATAATTGCGCGCTCCTAATATGCTCGGGGTTGTTATGGGGACCCCCTTGATTTTTGTTTTAGGAGAAAACTTGTCTGGCAAGGCCCAACTTTGGTACTACATTTGGCTAATAACTAATGAACTTTCATAGGGACTTTCCGGACCCCGTGGATAAATAATCAACCCCTGGGCCAGTGCTCCTCATGAGTGTTGGTCCAAACTAGAGCCGTGTGCGGGGCCAACCCGGGGCAACTCGGGAGATTTCTATCAGGCCACTGTACGCTATGCTTATTCGGTCGTGTCCTAAGAACAAGATACGCGGCTCCTATCGGGTTCGTCGACACGTCGGGCGGCCTTGCTGGATTTGTTTTACCTTTCTCGAATGTCTTGCCTGAGGAACTCTGATCTTCTTCGGGCTATCTTGAGGTGTCGGATTTCCTTTAGAATTGCCTAGGATGATCACGAGATCTGTGGTTGAGGTTGTTCCCGCCGCGTGTGGTTAATTTGTGATGGGTGAGTTGGAGCACCCCTATAGGGTTAAATCTTTTCGAGAAGTCATGCCCGCGGTTATGTGGCAAACTTTGATACTTTGTTTGACACCCGGTCATAGAAATCTTGAAGTAAACTCAATTAAAATACAACAACCGTGTGCGTAACCGTGACTGTCTCTTCTCGTGAGTCCTTATCCGAAAGAGAACATGGTTGGGTTATGTTTGACATAAGTAGGTGTTCAGGATCAGTTAGTGATCATTACTAGTTCACGTCCGTTATGCGTAGACCACCATACTTTACTTTATGTATTCGTAAGTTAGACACTCAAATAAACGCTTAGTCGCTTGCTGCGGCCTCACCACTTGACCATACCTCACCCATTAAGCTTTATTAGTCTTGATACCCTTGGAAATGAGATTGCTGAGTCCCTGTGGCTCACAGATTACTACAACAACAGTTGTAGGTACAGGTAATGCGATGATTGAACGTGAGCGCATTTTTGATTTGGAGTTCTTCTTCATCATCATCAATCTTGGATGGGTTCCAGGCGGCAGCCTGGGATAGGAAGGATGGGTGCCATTTTATCGTTTGATTTCGTCCGTAGTCGGACCCTGCTCTTCTGTATGATGTTTGATAATGTTGTTGTATTGATGTGATATTGATGTAGCTTGTGGCGAGATAAAGCCAATTCCATATACTCATCTCTTATGTAAATGTACTTGTAATGATATCCATTCTTGCAACAAGACGAGATGCGTTTCTATCCCTGTCAAGGCCCTCATGCCAAAAATAAGGATAGGACTGCATCTTGGGCATGACAAGTTGGTATCAGAGCCTGTACCGATCTAGGAGCCCCCTTGATTGATCGAACTTGGCTGAGTCGAGTCTAGAAAAAAAACTATTTTGAGTTTAGTTATATCGGAGAGTAGGATTCTTTTCACTCCTCTTCTATACTTTGGTGAGGTATTCGACTTAGGAATTTTGATTCTACTCCTCTTCTAGTTCAAAAAATTTATGATCACGCGGGTATTTTGGAAACTATATGATGACGATGTGACGGAGTTTTGTCTTGGTGCCTCCTGTCTGACTTGATTTCTTTCGGGGAGTCGAGCTCCAGGGAATTCTTGGCACATCATTATCATTCAGCTTCCTTCGTATCTCAAGACGGAGGGTGTTCGGAATTGCTACAACACTTTTCATGGTGAGATCAGGTCGGAGTCACCCAGTACTAGGGAGACGTCCGGGGTACCACCATGGTTAGTATCATTGTGCTTTCGAGGATCCGAGTTAGATGGACTTGCGAAAGCCTCTGGTTATGTGTTGAAGGATGGATATAGTTGGGATGTAGGTTTGCTAGTTTTGTGAGATATTTCCTCCTTGTATCCCCCACACCGGATTGCATAACCAAAAAGTTTTTAGAAGTTCTTAGGGGGAATTCAAGTAGTTACCTAGGCTATCTTCCAACAGATCATGATGTGAGGTTGGGGTTCGATATCTAGTGGATTCGTTTGTTCACGGTCTTTCTTACAGAGGATAGTCTCGATATATGTCATCAGATATGCTTCGTCAAGCCTTGTAGTTTGCTACGCCTAGGGAGCATATTCGAGCATCATTTCAATATGACAATCCAATGTACGATCGAGCCCGTGCGAACCTTACCACGAAAATATTGGACGAAATCTCTATTATGCATTTGTTTCTGGCTTGTTTCGTAAGCCTCATCCTTTGTTTGGTTTTCGAATATGCTAATTCGAGTTGCTTCGATGTCAAGTGGTGATTTCATATCTTTCCGAAGTAGTGTTCTCATATTTATGTGGGATTGCTAATTCTTTTGCTCAAACAAGTTATCATATCAATTTTTTCATCCGGTGCGCTTCTCTTCAAGTGAATTCTATCATCTCCAATATTTGCAAGATCAATCCACATATTTTGTTCTGGAGCTTGTCTCATTTGTCCCAAGTTTTTTTGTTTTTCCCACCCTTCCGCCCTTTTTCTTCAATGATTAAATTCTCATCCAAGTGTCTTTTCTATTCATGTAATGCTTCCGCTAGCTTCTATTCTATCTTGTTTTCGGTGATTATTTGTGTATATTCTCAGGAGTTCCAATTGCAAGGTTTATCATCATTTTCTTTGTTCTTGTTGTTATTCTTCTCCGATGGATTCAATTCGAGCTTCGGTGCTCATCTTATCCTTTCTCATTCGTTCAGTGGTTTCCATGTGGGAATTTCTTTTCCAAGCCTCTCTTGTTTGTTCATCCCTCTCTATTCTATCCGGAGTGTTGAAGATATCTCAGAAGACATTCATTTTCATTCTTATCCTCTTAAATTATTTCAAGGGTCTCATATCATCAAGTTCTTAATTTGTACCGGTGCAATCTCTCCTTTAATAAATTGTTTCAACGGTGGTTTCTTTTGAGTGGGCCCATAACCCACAGGTTTTATTCCCAGGATCCTACCTGACTCTTCTAATCTTTTCGGAGATGTTCTCAAGTTCTTTTCAATATGATGTAGGAATGATTTTCATCAGTCATATTCCTTCTTCTTGATCGCTTCGAATAATTTTCATTGTTGGCTCAACCTTTCCTTATTCATTATTCCGGAATGTCTCAGTAATTCATGATGTTGTTTCTCGTCATCATTCTAAGCATTGAAGACCGAAGGAGAGTTTCTCTTAAATCATTGTTCGTTCCTCCCAAGATTCAAAGTTTCAGTTTGTTGCTATCATCTCAAATTGTTTTTGATCATGAGAAATTTCTCCCATATCTATCCGGTGCATTCAGAGTTGTTTTCATTTCTCGATCCTCCCGAAGGCCATCATTTTGGAAGATTTCTTCGTTCTGGGCTTTCAGCTTCGTTCTCAAATTCTTCTCAATGGTTGTTCCTTCATTTGTATCTCAACTATCCCGGTGCTTTTTCTGTTTCTATTAGGCAAATCTTGATCTCTTCATTCTCATGTGTCCTCTTTAGTTTCTAATTCTTTCCGGTGCTTCGTTCAAGTTTTCTATTAGGTGGATCATGCTCTCTTCGTTCTCATGTTATATCATTCATTTGCATTATCCTCTTTCATTTTGAATTCTTACCGGTGTTCTCGTGCAAGAACTCTTCAAGTTTTTGCTCTATATATCTTTCCTATGTTTTCCAAAAGAATAAGTGGTGTGCAAAATCCATTGCTTGTCATCAATTTAACTTGATGAAGGATATATAGGCATATCATAATTCTTATTCTTGTTCATCCAAGTGATTTCAATCTTTCTTCCGGAGTTATTCATGATATCAATTCCTTATCCCATGTGGTCATCTTTCTTTTCCGGAGTTCCTAGTTTTTTCTCAAGTATCTTGTCACTAAGCTTCATATAATTCATAGAAAGGCCTCAATCTTGTTCTTTTTGCATCCTTCAATTATTTCTATCATCATTTTGTTTCAGAGTTCTTCCAGAGGTTCTTCAGGGTGGTTCATCAAGATTTATTTCATTTTTAAGTATTCATCAAGATTCTTGTTGGAGGTGCTCAAGTGTTCTTTATCTCGGATTTCTAAGTTCAATTCATTCTCCGTTGTATTTTGAGATGGTGTTATTAAATTCTTGATTATGAGGAGTCTCAAAGGAAATTGTCAAGAACGAGATAAGTAAACCAGTCATGTCTTCTCGGAGTTATCTTAGGTTCGATTTTACCTGAAGCATTTCCTAAGGATTGTCGCTATCATGGTGTCATAAATGATTCAAGTTTTCTCCTCCTCTTCTTGGTGAAAAAAGTTTGGCATATCTTGTTGCTCTCAAGCAATCAATTGTTTTTGTTGTGGCAGGTTGTCACCTCACAATTTTGAGATGTTTTCCATAAGCCCATAGCAAGCTATTCTTTTCATTGTTGATTCTTCATCAAGTCCATAAAACCTATGCTTTCAAATTCATTTGTGCTGGAAGTTGTCATTTTCTTATTCATTCTTTTTCTTCCATCAATCCAATTTCTTTTCTCTTGTTACGGAGGCCTTGTGATGTTGCTCTCTTCAATCTATCATCGGGTTTTATCAAGATCATGTTCTTTCTTGCTTATTCATTTTACCGGAGTGTTGTGTTCTATGTTCAAGTTCTTTTCCTTCATATCAAATTTTGCCTCTCTTTCCTACCGAAGTGTTGCCAAAATTTCTTCTGAATTCTTGCTTGTTCCTTGTGTCGTTCTTCATCTCTTTCCAACCTTCATATTTCATTGGTTTCACTCATTTTTCAAAGAAGCAACTAAGTTTACCTCTTGCTCTTTCTCTTCCCCTTCTCATTCTAGATCTCGGGACGAGATCCTCATGTAGTGGAGGAAAGTTGTAACAGCCCGGGACCGACGCACCAGAAGATTCCCCTTTTATATCCATTCTTGTATGTGTTCCCTTTGGTGGTTGCATTCATCATTGCATCATTCGCATCATCCGCATGGCATCATCACTCATTTTCGACAACTTGCATCCGTGAGTAGCTGCATGTTCTCTCCGTTCTTGCCATTGCCCATTTTGAGACCAACCACACACGTATGCGCCCGCGGCATCGTTAAAAAACCTGTTTTTAAGGCGCACTAAAAATATTCTCGGATTGGGTAGAAAGTTGGCATGCGGTCTTATTATATTGTAGGTAGACCGCCTGCCAAATTTCTTTGCATTCCGAGTTCGTTTGGTACCCCGTCGGTCAGTCGTAGTAGTGCAGTCATTGGTTTATTCGTTGGACGTTTTTCGGTGTTTTAAAACCTCGTGTCACGGGCCGCAAAACTCCCTCTCATCTCCTCATAGCCCATCTACATGGTCACCGCAACCTAACCCTAGCCTTGATCCTCCCGATCGGCTCCCACGCAGCGCCCGTGGCTTCTCTTCCGCGCCCGACCCCGCCGCCTCACCGGAGGGCCGTCGGAGTGCGCCACCGGCGACGAGCCGCCGAAACCAGACCACTTCAGGCTAGCCCCTCACCCCTTCTCTTCTCCTTCCTCCTGATTTCTTCCTCTCCCCTAATGGCTCTCTCTCTCTCTTGCCTTGCCCTTCATATCCGCTGCAAGGTGCTCCGGATCCGGTAGCCGAGCTCCAGATCCGGCCGGACCCCACCGCTAGCCGCCGTTCCCGCCGGTGTTTGGGCTGTCGCCTTGCTGGCCACCTTCCCGACGTCTACCATCGCCGCCTGCATCGCTCGCTCGAGTAGGGGCACGCGAGGACGAGCGGATGGATCCAGTGCTTGGGCTGCCTCTGCTATGTCGCCTAGGCCGCGCCTCCGCCCGCGTGGGACGCCGCTCGAGCTGGCCCAGCCTTGCCTCTCCCCGCTGCCGATCTGGGCCCAGCCCAGCTGGTGAGCTCCCAGCCCCTCCTAACCCTTGCCCCATGTGCTTGTTAGTTATACGTCACCCATTGCTGCTGTTGGGCTACTCCAGATTCCTCCATTGTGTTTTTTCCTACACTGAGAATTTAACCATTATCCAATGATTTACAGATTTGCAGAATAGACCCTACACTTCATGCATTTAATAACTCACTAACCGGGCATCGTATGGAAAAACTTTATATATGAAAAATGACTAGAATTTTATGTAGATTCACAATATCCTACTAGAATTTGGAGTTCTTCTTATTCATCATCAATCTTGGATGGGTTCCACGCGGCAGCCTCGGATAGCAAGGATGGGTGTCATTTTATCGTTTGATTTCGTCCGTAGTCGGACCCTGCTCTTTTGTATGATGTTTGAGAGTGTTGTTGTATTGATGTGATATTTATGTAGCTTGTGGCGAGTGTAAGCCAATTCCATATACTCATCTCTTCTATAAATGTACTTGTAATGATATCCATTCTTACAACAAAACGAGATGCGCTTCTATCCCTGTCGAGGCCCTCGTGCCAAAAATAAGGATAAGACCGAATCTTGGGCGTGACATAGCCCTAGTAGCGAACGCTTTCAGCCACCCAAAAACCGCCACTTCTCGGGTGCTCACAATTTAGCGTTTTCAGTAAAAAAATCCCGTATTTAGATTAGATCCCGATTTTTTGTATCTTTAATTATACAACTCGGATTTCGACGATTCCTTTTGCTACGGTTTCTTAAAAATCCCATCTATCTAGAGAAAGAAACGAAAATTATTTTTGAAAGTTTTAAAATATGAATTTGGATAGATTTGTATGAAACACTAATTTAGGTCTAACTTTTATTCAAAAATAGGTTTTGAGAAATTCTTTTTGCTATGGTTTTTTGCATGTTACATGTATTGAGAGAACTAATAAAATAATTTTTGTTTTCATAAAACTTAATTTGGACAGATTTAAGTTTTTTCTTAAATAGGCCATAACTTTTTTTTATAAAACCTTTTTAATTGATTCTTTTTGCTAACAAAACTTATAGCAAATACTTTCTATTAAACCAAAGTTTTACAATAATTTCTCATATTAAAATTTGTTTCTGTCCAGAAACTTGTTTGCCAATTTCTTTGAGTTTTTCACTTTTTTTCTTATTGTATGCTTATTGTTTGTCACGTTAGATTGTCCGAAGTGCGAGGTGGAGTACTATGAGTCTCTAGAATTTAAGGAACATCAGCAAGGCAAGTTCACACTTTGATCATACTTTCCTATACCTAGTTTTACCATGCATTAGATTCACTCTTACAAATTGCATGAGTAGGATTGGGAAATTTTGGTATTGCAATGTAGTTCATGAGGTAGGAACCTATGACCCTTGATCACCCCGGGAATATTGTTAAGTTTATATATTGCTTAGCCATACTCGTATATGAGGATTGGTATGTGTGATTTGTGCAAGTTCTGAGAGAAATAGTAATTTTGGGATAACCTTAAGGTGGCAACATTAACAGAACTCTGGGTGGAATGAATGGGGCACCTGGAGTATCCAGTGCTTGCCCTAGGGGATCCCGGAGGAGCCGTGTGATCACCCTATGGAATGCCACCCAGGCTCAAAGGGATCGTATGATATTTCATGCCTAGAAACTTTCGTGTGTAGCCACAAGCCATTATGGGCTCTGGCATAGTTTAGTAAGTTTGTGTGAGCCTTTCTGGGTAGGCTAGCAGATGTAGGGGAAAGTAGGTGCACTGGCCTATCCAGGGTTAAGGGGAACGCATTCAGAAAGACTATGTCTCAATCTTCCGGTCATGGAGGTGGTCGAGTCTTGTGGAGAAAAGTGTGCAACCTCTATAGAGTGTATAAACTAATCATGATTATCCGTGTCCCCAGTTATGGACAACTTTGAGTATCTAGGAGTGAATTATTGGTTGATCTCATCACTCTATTTTAATTAATGAATTGGGTTATTAATGACTTGGTAATTTCGGGAATTGAGTTGGAGGAACCTTCTCAATAATGGCATAAACTTGGTAGTAAATAAAAATTTATTCCTTTGTTGTAGGAAAAAATTAGCATTATGCCAAAAATTAAACTTAGATCCTCCACCAGCCAAAATTGCATATAGAGATAGTTATTTTCATCATTACTCTATGGTGTGACAATGCCAGCATATTCCATGTGCTAACCTACACAACTGCAATTTCTCATGTTGCAAAGTTTTCCGACGAGGATTAAGGTGCGATAGGTCGTTGTTCTGCACTCAGTTTTGCCAATGGAGTTGATGGACTCATTTACCTTCGAAGCTTCCGCAATTATTTTATTTAGATGGCCTTCAGCCATATTTATGTAATAAATACTCTTTTTAGGACCTCGATTTAATAAAGTGTGTGATTGAACTCTGTATTATTTCATCGAGTACTGTGTGTGCTAGCAAGTTTGATCCAGGGACTAGCACGGTATACACAGAGACTCCGATTTTCGGATCGGGTTGCTACAATATGGTATTCAGAGCACACGCTGACTATAGGACGCGACCACTACTAATGGAAAAGGCATAGGATGGAAAAACTTATTTTACAAATTCCCTATATATCCCTTGGTCTTATACTCTTCTATATTCATTTCTAATTCTTCTCTATTTTCAACAATATAGATGTCAACCCCCAAGACCGAGTTTGCTCAGCCTGATGAGACCATGCTCTTCGGACGATGCGTGAAGGAGATCGTCAAGTACCTAAACATTCCCGTGCCAACTTTTATCGGAACCTTCAGGGCCACACTGCCGGAGGAGAAGCGCTGGAAAATCGAAGTACAAATCCCAGGAAGAACCTTTGAGCCGATCACCGAGCCTATCAATTTCTTATTCGAGGCTCCAACCTGGAGCTTAGGAAAGAATATTGCCGCAAATGTCACCCTTGGACGTATCCACGAGGGATACCACAACGATCTTCAAGGAACTGCCTTCAGGATGTGTGGACGAAGGGATTAACAAGGACATATGATACACACCAGGGATGATGACACAATCGCATCACACATACAAGAGCAGGATGAGTAGATCCACGGTCTGGAGAACCAGATGCATCGCGACTTGAGGAACACCAGGAAGCTGATGACCCGCATACTTGAGCTGGAGGATGAACTTAAGGCAGGACACGATAGTCATGAGGAGGAAATGAGCATGTAGCTGGAAAAGAATGAGGACTTGAAGACGAAGCTGGAAGAAGCCAAAGAGAAGCTGGACCAAGGAGAAAACATTCAGAATGACAATTCCTACGGATGCTTCATCAGCCAGGATGAAGATTCTGAAGATGAAGATGATGACTCTGAAGATGATATTATCATGATAGAGTCGTCCTCCGATGCGAATTTTTAGCAGACCACCATTTTAGATATTAGTATTTTGACCCTTCGAGTAGATTTGTTTCCGATTAGTTCATTGTTGTTCATGAGACTCTGTGTAATAGTTATCTTAGGCTCGATTGTGTGAAACTTGTTTGAGGTTGAATGGTGTGATTTGGAATTTGTTTGCCTCATTTGCATATGGGTAGTGTGATTTTCTCATCAGGCCCCTGTTCACTTCTAAATTTCTCACCCACTCTAAACCCATCAGATGCCTCCAAGACGTGACACCAGATCCAACTTCCCACCGGAGCTTACACAGTTGATCCAAAACCAGACTACCCTCAGGCAGATGCTCCTTCCGAACCAGAACAACAACAACCCACTGCCACCACCTCAAGTTGACAACCTTACCTGTTTCTTGAGGTTGAACCCGCCAGTATTCTCCAGCAGCACCAGGCCGATTGTCGCACATGATTGGCTCCACAAGATCGGAAGGGAGCTGACCACCGCATGATGCACTGATGCTGAGAAGGTGCACTTTGTCGTGCATCAACTGGATGGACCCACAACTTCGTGGTGGGAAAACTACACCACCACTTTCCCCATGGCCAATGTGACATGGGATCAGTTCCAGCAGGCATTCCGCACTGCACATGTTTCAGCTAGAGCCATAAGTCTGAAGAAGAGGGAATTCTGCAACCTACGCCAAGGAAGTCGTACAGTGGCTCAATATGTGGATGAGTTCAGCCAGTTAGCCTGATATCCCCTAGGAGATGTCAACACAAATGCCGCTAAACAGGAGAAATTTCTGGAGGGACTGACTGATGATCTGGGACTCCAGTTAACCATGGCTACCTTCAATAACTTTCAAGAGTTGGTTGACAAGGCTCTCATTCTGGAAGGTAGGCAACAACAGATAGAGAACCGCAAGAGGAAGTACGGACAGGGAAAGTATAACAATGAAGCTCAGCAGAAGCCCCGCTATACCCCGTACTCGGGAAATAATGGATCAGGATCCAACGAGTATGGTGGACACAATCACCATAACCATGGAGGCCATTCTCACCACGGAGGAATGGACATAACCATAATGGCCATAAGAATGGCAATGGTAATGGAGGCAACAAAAACCATCAGCGTTCCAACCCCGCTACACCGGCAAAGAAGGATCTGAGCCACATCACCTGTTTCAATTGCGAGAATACCGGACACTACTCCACCGAATGTCCCGAGGCAAAGAATGGGAATGGCAATGGATGCTCTAGAAAGAATCCCAACCCTTTCACCAGAGGGCAGGTGAATCATGTCAATGTGGAGGAAATTGATGAGCAGCCTAACACAGTTGTTTGTAATTTTTTGATTAATAAATTTATAGCTCTCGTTCTTTTTGATACTAGTGCATCTCATTCATTTACATCGAGGGGATTTGTGGAGGAGTTTAAGTTGTCAACCGTAGCCCTTAAGTCACCTATGTTAGTAAGTTCCCCAGGAGCAGAGACTATGTTTAGTTGGGGATGTTTTCAGTTGCCATTGACCATAGGGAGGCATGTTTTTCCCACAGACCTCATCATCCTAGAATCACAAGGATTGGACACGATCCTAGGCATGGATTGGTTATCCAAGTACGAGGGAAACATCGATTGTGCTAGTAAGTCGATTCTTCTCACCACCCTAGAGGGAAAACGAATCAAGTATGTGTCGAGGCATACGCCGAGGAGGACACAGATGAATTCTCTTTCGGGAGTTGTTCAGGAGGAAGTACCAGTGGTAAAGGATTATCCCGATGTATTCCCAGAGGAATTACCATGCATGCCACTGGACCGAGACATAGAGTTTCTAATCGAGTTGTTGCTAGGCATAGGACCAATATCCAAGAGACCATACCGGATGCCCGCAAATGATCTGGAAGAAATTAAGAAGCAGATTAAGGAATTATTGGAGAAGGGTTATATTCGACCGAGTTCATCACCTTGGGGAGCCCCAATGCTTCTAGTTGAGAAGAAGGATGGAATCCTGAGAATGGTTGTAGATTATCGTGCGTTGAATGAGGTGACGATCAAGAATAAATACCTGTTGCCGATGATCAATGATTTGTTTGACCAGCTAGTCGGAGCTAGTGTATTCTCCAAGATCGATCTTCAATCAATATATCACCAGTTGAAGATCCGAGAGCACAATATACCCAAGACAGCTTTTACCACAAGGTATGGGATTTATGAGTATACACTCATGTCTTTTGGTTTGACTAATGCACCTGCCTAATTTATGAGTATGATGAACAAGGTATTCATGGAGTTCTTGGATAAGTTTGTCGTGGTATTCATGAATGACATATTGGTTTACTTGAAGAATGAAGAATAACACAAGTAACTTTTGCGCTTGGTTCTCGAGAAGCTCAAGGAACATCAACTATACGCCAAGTTCAGCAAATGCGAGTTTTGGTTGAAGGAAGTCGGATTTCTCGGACATGTTGTATCAGGAGAAGGAATAGCAGTAGAACCTTCTGTTGGAAATATGCCCTAGAGGCAATAATAAAATGGTTATTATTGTATTTCCTTGTTCATGATAATTGTCTATTGTTCATGCTATAATTGTGTTAACCGGAAACCGTAATACATGTGTGAATACATAGACCACAACATGCCCCTAGTGAGCCTCTAGTTGGCTAGCTCGTTGATCAATAGATGGTCACTATTTCATGACCATGGACATTGGATGTCATTGATAAGGTGATCACATCTTTAGGAGAATCATGTGATGGACAAGACCCAATCCTAAGCATAGCACAAGATCATGTAGTTCGTCTGCTACAACTTTTCTAATTTCAAGTATCGTTTCCTTAGACCATGAGATTGTGCAACTCCCGGATACCGTAGGACTACTTTGGGTGTGCCAAACATCACAACGTAACTGGGAGGCTATAAAGGTATACTACGGGTATCCCTGAAAGTATCTGTTGGGTTGGCACGAATCGAGACTAGGATTTGTCACTCTGTGTGACGGAGAGGTATCTCTGGGCCCACTCGGTAAGACGTCATCATAATGAGCTCAATGTGACTAAGGAGTTAGCTGTTGGGGAACGTTGCATGGGAAAAAAAAAATTCCTATGCACACACCGATCTATCCATGGTGATGAGCATCTACGAGAGGGAGAGTGGATCTACGTACCCTTGTAGATCACTAAGCGGGAAGCATTAAGAAACGCGGTTGGTGTAGTCGAACGTCTTCGCAATCCAAATCGCCGTGCGTCCCGCGATCTAATCACGATCCGTCCCGTGATCCAATCACGATCCGTCCGCGATCCAATCACGATCTGTCCCATGAACTTGATCACGATCCATCCCACGAACTTGATCACGATCCGTCCCACAAACTTGATCAGATCCTTCCAATCTAGCGCCGAACAGACGGCACCTCCGCGTTCAGCACACATACAGCTTGATGACAATCTCCACCGTCTTGATCTAGCAAGAAGGATCGGAGAGGTAGAAGAGTTCTCCGGCGGCGTGACGGCGCTCCGGCGATGGTGGTGGAGCTATTCCGGCAGGGCTTCGCCTAAGCAGTACAGAAAACCGATCTAGAGGACAAACTATGCACTGGAGGAACGGGCAGCACGTGGCTAAAAATTCTATGCAAAAACCCTAAAACCTCCAGTATGTATAAGAGGAAGAGAGGTGGAGTCTTGGCACAAGGGCCAAGCCTCCAAGGAGTCGGCCGAACCAGGTGGAGGAGGTGGACTCCACCTCCAATCCTAGTAGGGCCTTTTTTCTCTTTAGGCCTTTTTCCCAAACCGCATGGGCCTTGTGTGGGACTTCCACCAGCCCACTAAGGGCTGGTAAACACTCTCCCATAGCGCATGGAGCCTCTTGGGTCAAAATACCCCTCCCGATGGTCTCCCGGTACACTACCGGCACTCCCGGTACACTACCAATGAGCCCAAAACTTTTCTGGCGACCAAAACAGGACTTCCTATATATGAATCTTTACCTCCGAACCATTTTGGAGCTCCTCGTGACGTCCAAGATCTCATCTGGGACTCCGAACAACATTTGGTCACCACCATACATAACTCTATACTACCGAAACATCACCAAACCTTAAGTGTGCAAACCCTGCGGGTTCGAGAACTATGTAGACATGACCGAGACACCTCTATGGTCAATAACCAATAGCGGGACCTAGATGCCCATATTGGTTCCTACATATTCTACAAAGATCTTTATCGGTCGAACCTCTATGTCAAGGATTCAGTTAATCCCGTATGATGTTCCCTTTGTTCTTCGGTATGTTACTTGCCCGAGATTCGATCGTTGGTATCTCCATACCTAGTTCAACCTCGTTATCGGCAAGTCTCTTTACTCGTTCCGTAATACAAGATCCCGCAACTAACACTTAGTCACATTGCTTGCAAGGCTTATTGTGATGTTCTATTACCGAGTGGGCCTTGAGATACCTCTCCGTCACACGGAGTAACAAATTCCAGTCTTGATCCATGCCAACTCAACAGACACCCTCGGAGCTACCTGTAGAGCACCTTTATAGTCACCCAGTTACATTGCGACGTTTGATACACACAAGGCACTCCTCCGGTATCTGTGAGTTGCATGATCTCATGGTCATAGGAACCTATACTTGACATGCAGAAAACAGTAGCAATAAACTGACACGATCATATGCTACGTTTGTAGTTTGGGACTTGTCCATCACATCATTCTCCTAATGATGTGATCTCGTTATCAAATGACATCTCATGTCAATGGCTAGGAAACCTTGACCATCTTTGATCAACGAGCTAGTTCACTAGAGGCATACTAGGGACAAAGTGTTGTCTACTTACCCACACATGTAATGTGTTTCCAATTAATACAATTATAGCATGGATAATAAACGATTATCATGAACAAGGAAATATAATAATACACACTTTATTTATTGCCTCTAGGGCATATTTCCAACAGTCTCCCACTTGCACTAGAGTCAATAATCTAGCTCACATCACTATGTGATTTACATTGTAATGAATCGAACACCCATGCAGTTCTGGTGTTGATCATGTTTAGCACTTGGAAGAGGTTTAGTCAATGGGTCTGCAACATTCAGATCCATGTGCACTTTGCAAATATTTATGTCCTTCTCCTCGACGTAATCGCGGATGGAGTTGAAACATCGCTTTATGTGTCTGGTCGTCTTGTGAAACCTTGGTTCCTTGGCTAGAGCAATGGCACCAGTGTTGTCACAGAATAGGTTCATTGGATTCAGTGCACTGGGCACTACACCAAGATCTTTCATGAACTGCTTCATCCAGACACCTTCCTTCACTGCCTCCAAGGCTGCGATGTACTCCGCTTCGCACGTATAATCGGCTACCACGCTTTGCTTGGAACTGCACCAGCTTACCGCTCCCCCGTTGAGAATAAATATGTATCCGGTTTGCGACTTAGAGTCATCCGGATCAGTGTCAAAGCTTGCATCAATGTAACCCTTTACGACGAGCTCTTCATCACCTCCATAAACAAGAAACATTTCCTTAGTCCTTTTCAGGTACTTCAGGATATTCTTGACCGCTGTCCAGTGCTCCATTCCAGGATCACTTTGAAACCTTCCGGGCATACTTATGGCAAGGCTGACATCGGGTCTTGTGCACAGATTTGCATACATGATAGAGCCTATGGCTGAAGCATAGGGGATGACACTCATATTTTCTCTATCTTCTGCAGTCACTGGGCATTGAGTCTTACTCAACTTCACACCTTGTAACACAGGCAAGAACCCCTTCTTGGACTGATCCATTTTGAACTTCTTCAAAACTTTATCAAGGTATGTGCTTTGTGAAAGTGCTATTAAGCGTCTCAATCTATCTCTATAGATCTTATTGCCTAATATGAAAGCAGCTTCTCCTAGGTCCTTCATTGAAAAACTCTTGTTCAAATATTCCTTCATGCTTTCCAGCATTTCTATATTGTTTACAATCAGCAATATGTCATCCACATATAATACTAGAAACCCTATAGAGCTCCCACTCACTTTCTTGTAAATACAAGCTTCTCCATAAACTTGTATAAACTCAAAAGCTTGGATCACCTCATCAAAACGCTTATTCCAACTCCGAGATGCTTGCACCAGTCCATAAATGGATCGCTGGAGTTTGCAAACTTTGTCAGCATTCTCTGGATCGACAAAACCTTCCGGTTGCATCATATACAACTCTTCCTGAAGGAAACCGTTGAGGAACGCTGTTTTGACATCCATCTGCCAAATTTCATAGTCGAAATAAGCAGCTATTGCCAACATGATTCTGACAGACTTAAGCAGCGCTACGTGTGAGAAGGTATCATTGTAGTCAACTCCTTGAACTTGTGAAAAACCCTTTGCCACAAGTCGAGCTTTATAGACGGTGACATTACCGTCCGTGTATGTCTTCTTCTTAAAGATCCATTTGTTCTGAATGGACTTTCGCCCTTCAGGTAATACTTCCAAAGTTCATACTTTGTTTTCATACATGGATCCCATCTTGGATTTCATGGCCTCTAACCATTTCTCGGAATCCGGGCCCATCACTGCTCCTCCATAGCTCGTAGGTTCATTGTTGTCCAACAACATGACCTCCAAGACAGGGTTGACGTACCACTCAGGAGTAGTACGCGGCCGTGTCGACCTACGAGGTTCAATAGTAGCTTGATCCGAAGCTTCATGATCATCATCATTAACTTCCTCTTCTACCATCATAGTTTCCACAGAAACATCTTTCTGCGCTACGCTACTTTCTGGTTGAAGTAAAGGTTCAATAACCCCATCAAGCTCTATTTTCCTCCCACTCAATTCTTTCGAGAGAAACTCTTTCTCAAGGGCGACAAACACTTTGCCTTCGGATCTGAGATAGAAGGTATACCCGACTGTCTCTTTCGGGTATCCTATGAAGACGCATTTTTCCGCTTTGGGTTCCACCTTTTCAGGCTGAAGCTTTTTGACATAAGCATCACATCCCCAAACTTTAAGAAACGACAACTTTGGCCTCTTGCCAAACCACAATTCATATGGCATCGTCTCAATGGATTTTGATGGTTCCCTATTTAAAGTGAATGCAGCTGTCTCTAATGCATAACCCCAAAATGATAGTGGGAAGTCAGCAAGAGACATCATAGAATGCACCATATCTAATAAGGTTTGATTACGACGATCGGACACACCATTACGCTGTGGTGTTCTGAGCGATGTCAACTGTGAAACAATTCCACATTGTCTTAAGTGACTGCCAAACTCATAACTCAGATATTCACCTCGATCAGATCGTAGGAACTTAATCTTCTTGTTACGATGATTCTCAACTTCACTCTGAAATTGCTTGAACTTTCCAAAAGTTTCAGACTTGTGTTTCATTAAGTAAATATACCTATATCTACTTAAGTCATTGGTGAAGGTGAGAAAATAACGATATCCACCGCGTGTTGTGACATTCATTGGACCGCACACATCAGTATGTATGATTTCCAATAAGTCACTCGGCCATTCCATTGTTCCAGAGAACGGCGTTTTAGTCATCTTTCCCATGAGGCATGGTTCACATGTGTCAAGTGATTCAAAATCAAGTGACTCCAAAAGTCCATCAGCATGGAGCTTCCTCATGCGTTTTACACCAATATGACCTAAACGGCAGTGCCACAAGAAAGTGGTACTATCATTATCAACTCTACATCTTTTGGCATCAATGTTACGAACATGTGTGTCATCACTATCAAGATTCAATATGAATAAACCCCTAACATTGGGTGCATGACCATAAAAGATATTACTCATATAAATAGAACAACCTTTATTCTCTGATTTAAATGAGTAACCGTCTCGCAATAAACAAGATCCACATATAATGTTCATGCCTAACGCAGGCACTAAATAACAATTGTTCAGGTTCATCACTAATCCCGATGGTAATCGAAGAGGGAGCGTGCCGACGGCGATCACATCAACCTTGGAACCATTTCCCACGCGCATCGTCACTTCGTCCTTTGCCAGCCTTCGTTTATTCCGTAGTTCTTGCTTTGAGTTGCAAATGTGAGCAACCAAACCAGTATCAAATACCCAGGCACTACTACGAGAGCCAGTAAGGTACACATCAATAACATGTATATCATATATACCTTGTTTGTCGTTGGCCGCCTTCTTGTCAGCTAGGTACTTGGGGCAGTTCCGCTTCCAGTGACCAGTTCCCTTGCAATGAAAGCACTCAGTTTCTGGCTTGGGTCCATGCTTGGGCTTCTTTACAGGAGTAGCAAATGCTTTGCCATCCTTCTTGGTTTTACCCTTCTTGCCCTTGCCCTTGAAATTGCCATTTTTCTTGAAACTAGTGGTTTTATTGTCCATCAACACTTGATGTTCTTTCCGGATTTCAGACTCAGCTACTTTTAACATCGCAAACAGCTCGGCGACTGACTTGTTCATCCCATGCATGTTATAGTTCATCACAAAGCTCTTGTAACTAGGTGGCAGTGATTGAAGAACTCTGTCAGTGATCGCCTCTGGCGGAAGGGCAATTCCCAACTCCGCTAGACGAGTTGAATACCCAGACATTCTGAGTATATGTCCACTAATAGACCCGTTCTCCTCCATCTTGCAAGCATAGAACTTATCGGAGGTTTCATACCTCTCGATCCAGGCATTCTTCTGAAACATAAACTTCAACTCCTAGAACATCTCATATGCTCCATGACATTCAAAACGTCTTTGAAGTCCCGGTTCTAAGCCATACAATATTGCACACTGAACTATTGAGTAATCTCCAGTACGTGCCTCCCAAGCGTTCTTAACGTCTTCGGAGGTCATATGTACTGGTTGGTCACCAAGAGGTGCATCAAGGACATATGATTTCTGGGAAGCCGTGAGGATAATCCTCAGATTACGGGCCCAGTCAACAAAGTTACTTCCATCATCTTTCAACTTAGCTTTCTCTAGGAACGCATTAAAATTCAGGGGTACTACAGCGCGAGCCATTGATCTACAACATAAATATGCAAAGTTTACTTAGACTATTGTTCAAGATAATGAGTTTATAATCGAATTACTAAAGCTCCCACTCAAATTGACATCCCTCAGGCCATCTGAGTGTCACATGATCCAAACCCACCAACTCAAGTCCGATCATCACGTGCGTTGAGGTGGCTTCAATGGTGAACATCATTATGCTGATCATATCTACTATATGACTCATGTTCGACCTTTCGGTCTCTTGTGTTCCAAGGCCATGTATGTACATGCTAGGCTCGTCAAGTTTTACCCGAGTGTTCTGCGTGTGCAACACTGGCTTGCACCCATTGTATGTGAACATAGAGTCTATCACACCCGATCATCACGTGGTGTCTCGACACGACGAACTTTCGCAACGGTGCACACTCGGGGAGAACACAATTCATCTTGAAATTTAAGTGAGGGATTACCTTATAATGCTACCGTCGTCCTAAGCAAAACAAGGTGCATAAAAGGATTAACATCACATGCAATTCATAAGTGACATGATATGTCCATGAACTTGTGCTTTTGATCTCCATCTAGAAAGCACCGACATGACACCATGATCTTCATCATCTTGATCTCCATCAACGTGTCGCCATCGGGGTTGTTGCGCCCAACATGCTTCTACTACTATTGCTACCGTTTAGCGATAAAGTAAAGCATTACATAGCGCTTAATGATTGACACGCAGGTCATACAATAATTAAAGACAACCCTATGGCTCCTGCCGGTTGCCGTACTCATCGAGATGCAAGTCGTGGTAATCTATACATCACATGATCATCTCATACATCACATATATCACATCATGTAATTGGCCATATCACATCACAACATACCCTGCAAAAACAAGTTAGATGTCCTCTAATTGTTGTTGCATATTTTATGTGGCTGCTACGGATATCTAGCAAGAACAATTCTCATCTATGCAAAAACCACAACGGTGATATACTAGTTGCTTTTCAACCTTCTCAAGGACCGCCTTTGTCAAATCCGATCCAACTAAAGTGAGAGAAACTAGCACCCGCAAGCCATATATGCAACAAGTTGTTGTCGAGGGTACCGATCTCTTCTAAGCGTACGAGTAATGTTGGTCCGGGCCGCTTCATCTCACAATACCGCTGAACCAAAATCCGACCAAGGGAGGAAGCAATCAAAGAATCAACGCCCACAAACCTTTTGTGTTCTACTCAAGATCTCATCTACACATAGACCTAGCTCTAATACCACTGTCTGGGAACATTGCATGGGAAACAAAAAAATTCCTACGCACACGCAGATCTATCCATGGTGATGAGCATCTACGAGAGGGAGAGTGGATCTACGTACCCTTGTAGATCGCTAAGCGAGAAGCGTTAAGAAATGCGGTTGGTGTAGTCGAACATCTTCGCGATCCGAATAACCGTGCGTCCCACGATCCAATCACGATCCGTCCCGCGATCCAATCACGATCCATCCCGCGATCCAATCATGATCCATCCCATGTAATTGATCACGATCCGTCCCACGAATTTGATCACGATCCTTTCGATCTAGCGCCGAACGGACGGCACCTCCGCGTTCAGCACACGTATAGCTTGATGACGATCTCCGACGTCTTGATCCAGCAAGAAGGAGCGGAGAGGTAGAAGAGTTCTACGGCAGTGTGACGGTGCTCCGGCGATGGTGGTGGAGCTATTCCGGCAGGGCTTCGCCTAAGCACTACAGAAAACCGATCTAGAGGACAAACTATGCACTGGAGGACCATGCAGCACGTGGCTGAAAATTCTATGCAAAAACCCTAAAACCTCTAGTATATATAAGAGGAAGAGAGGAGGAGGCTTGGCACAAGGGCCAAGCCTCCAAGGAGTCGGCCGAACCAGGTGGAGGAGGTGGACTCCACCTCCAATCCTAGTAGGACTAGGATTCACCCTTTTTTTGCCTTTTCCCACTTTTTCTATTTAGGCCTTTTTTCCCAAACCGCATGGGCCTTGTGTGGGACTTCCACCAGCCAACAAAGAGATCGTAAACACTCTCCCACAGCCCATGGAGCCTCTTGGGTCGAAATACCCCTCCCGATGGTCTCCTGATACACTACCGGCACTCCCGGTACACTACCGATGAGCCCGAAACATTTCCGACGACCAACACAGGACTTCCTATTTATGAATCTTTACCTCCGGACCATTCCGGAGCTCCTCGTGACGTCCGGATCTAATTCGGGACTCCGAACAACATTCGGTCACCACCATACATAACTATATACTACCGAAACGTCACCAAACCTTAAGTGTGCAGACCCTGCGGCTTCCAGAACTATGTAGACATGACCGAGACACCTCTATGGTCAATAACCAATAGCGGGACCTGGATGCCCATATTGGTTCCTACATATTCTACAAAGATCTTTATCGGTCGAACCTCTATGTCAAGGATTCAGTTAATCCCGTATGATGTTCCCTTTGTTCTTCGGTATGTTACTTGCCCGAGATTCGATCGTCGGTATCTCCATACCTAGTTCAACCTCGTTATCGGCAAGTCTCTTTACTCGTTCCGTAATACAAGATCCCGCAACTAACACTTAGTCACATTGCTTGCAAGGCTTATTGTGATGTTGTATTACCGAGTGGGCCCTGAGATACCTCTCCGTCACAGGGAGTAACAAATTCCAGTCTTGATCCATGCCAACTCAACAGACACCCTCGGAGATACCTGTAGAGCACCTTTATAGTCACCTATTTACGTTGTGAGGTTTGATACACACAAGGCACTCCTCCGGTATCCGTGAGTTGCATGATCTCATGGTCATAGGAACATATACTTGACATGCAAAAAACAGTAGCAATAAACTAACACGATCATATGCTACGTTTGTAGTTTGGGTCTTGTCCGTCACATCATTCTCCTAATGATGTGATCCCGTTATCAAATGGCATCTCATGTCAATGGCTAGGAAACCTTGACCATCTTTGATCAACGAGCTAGTTCACTAGAGGCATACTAGGGACAAAGTGTTGTCTACTTACCCACACATGTAATGTGTTTCCAATTAATACAATTTTAGCATGGATAATAAACAATTATCATGAACAAGGAAATATAATAAACACTTTATTTATTGCCTCTAGGGCATATTTCCAACATTAGCCACGGGATGATGTGTTACGGAATGAGTAAAGCGACTTGACGGTAAAGGGATGGAATAAGGGATAGGGATACCGACGATCGAATTTCGGCCAAGTATTATACCGGTAGACAAAGGGGAATTGTATACGGGATTGATTGAATCCCTGAGATCGTGGTTCATCTGATGAGATCATCATGGAGCATCTGGGAGCCAACATGGGTATCCAGATCCTGCTGTTGGTTATTTACTGGAGAGGTGTCTCGGTCATGTCTACGTGCCTCCCGAACACGTAGAGTCTACACACTTAAGGTTCGATGACACTAGGGTTATAGGGAAATAGTGTACGTGGTTACCGAAGGTTGTCCGGAATCCCGGATGAGATCCCGGACGTCACGAGGAGTTCCGGAATGGTCCGGAGGTGAAGATTCATATATAGGAAGTGAGGTTTTGGTCATCAGAAATGTTTCGGGCGTCACCAGTAACGTATCGGGACCACCAAAAGGGTTCTGGGGGTCCAACATGTGGGGCCACCGGCACCGGAGGGCTGCATGGGCCGTAGGTGGGAGGGAACCAGCCCCTGGGTGGGCTGGTGCGCCCCCACAAGGTCCCAAGGTGTAGCACAAGAGGATAGGGGGCAAACCCTAGCCCAGATGGGCCTTAGGCCCACCTAGGGCGCCGCTCCTCCCCTCTCCCCTCTTGGCCATCGGCCAGATCCCATCTAGGGCTGCTGCACCACCTAGGGTGGGAACCCTAGGGGTGTGCACCCTCCTCCCTGTCCTCCTATATATAGTGGAGCCCTTGGGGCTGTCGGAGACATGCATCTCTCTCCCTCGGCGCAGCCCTACTCCTCCTACTCCTCGTCCTCCATAGTGCTTCGCAAAGCCCTGCCGGAGTACCACACAGCTCCACCATCACCACGTCGTTGTGTTGCCGGATCTGTCCCTCAACCTCTCCTTCCTCCTTGCTGGATCAAGGCATAGGAGACTTCACCAGGCTGCACGTGTGTGGAACACGGAGGCGCCGTTGTTCGGCCCTTAGATTGGATTCCACCGCGATCGGAATCGCTGCGAGTATGACTCCACCAACCGCATTGTAGTAACGCTTCCGCTTTGCGATCTTCAAAGGTATGAAGATACACTCATCCCACTCGTTGCTGGTTTCTCCATAGATATATCTTGGTGACACGTAGGAATTTTTTTCTTTTACTACTACGTATCCCAACAGTGATATCAGAGCTAGGTCTATGCGTAGAATATATGCATGAGTAGAACACAAGTTGTTGTGGGTGTCGATCTTGTTGATTTGCTTGTCGTTACTAGTCCTATCTTGATTCGGCGGTATTGTGGGATGATGCGGCCCGGACCAACTTTACATGTACGCTTACGTGAGACCGGTTCCACCGCCTGACATGCACTTGTTGCATAAGGTGGCTAGCGGGTGTCTGTCTTTCCCACTCTAGTCAGATCAGATTCGATGAAGAGGGTCCTTATGAAGGGTAAATAGCAATTGGCATATCACGTTGTGGTTTTTCGGTAGGTAGCCACGTAAAAACTTGCAACAACAAATTAAAGGACGTGTAACTTGTTTTTGTAGCATATGCCCTGTGATGTGATATGGCCAAAGGATGTGATGTGATGCATTGTGATGTATGAGATTGATCATGTTCTTTTAATAGGATTCACGACTTGCATGTCGATGTGTATGACAACCGGCAGGAGCCATAGGAGTTGTCTTAATTTAGTGTATGACGTGCGTGTCAATCATAAACGCCATGTAATTACTTTACTTTATTGCTAATCATTAGCCATAGTAGTAGAAGTAATAGTTGGCGAGACAACTTCATGAAGACACAATGATGGAGATCATGATGATGGAGATCATGGTGTCATGCCGATGACAGTGATGATGATGGTGCCCCGAAGATGGAGATCAAAGGAGCAAGATGATATTGGCCATACCATGTCACTATATTGATTGCATGTGATGTTTATCTTGTTTACATTTTATTTGCTTAGAACGACGATAACTAAATAAGATGATCTCTCACTAAAATTTCAAGAAATGTGTTCACCCTAACTGTGCCCTATTGCTAAGGATCGTTGTTCCGAAGCACCACGTGATGATCGAGTGTGATAGGTTCTAACATTCGCATACAATGGGTGTAAGCCAGATTTACCCATGAAATACACTTAGGTTGACTTGACAAGCCTAGCATGTACAGACATGGCCCCAAAATACGGAAGACCGAATGGTCGAACATGATTCGTATAGAAGATACGATCAACATGGAGATGTTCACCATGGATGACTAGACCGTCTCACGTGATGATTGGACATGGGCTAGTTGACGTGGATCATGTGTCACTTGGATGACTAGAGAGATGTCTATATAAGTGGGAGTTCATTAAATAATTTTATTATGTGAACTTAATTATCATGAACTTAGTCTAAAATTGTCTTTACAATCTATATTGTAGATCCAATGGCCAATGCTAATGTTGCCCTCAACTTCAACGCGTTCCTAGAGAAAACCAAGCTGAAAGATGATGGAAGCAACTATGAGGACTAGGTCTGTGGCTTGAGGATCATCCTCATAGCTTCCAAAAGATTAAATGTCCTTGATGCACCGCTAGGTGACGCACCAATTTTCCCAACGGCTCAGGACGTTATGAACGCCTGGCAGTCGCGTTGTGATGATTACTCCTTGGTTCAGTGCGGCATGCTTTACAGTTTAGAACCGGGGCTCCAAAAGCGTTTTGAGAAACACGGAGCATATGAGATATTCCAAGAGCTGAGAATGGTTTTCCAAGCTCATGCCTGGGTCGAGAGATATGAAGTCTCCGACAAGTTCTTCAGTTGTAAGATGGAGGAGAATAGTTTTGTCAGCGAGCACATACTCATAATGTCTGGGTTGCACAACCGCTTGTCTCAGCTAGGATTTAATCTTTCGGATGACTCGGTTATTGACAGAATCCTCCAGTCGCTCCCACCTAGCTACAAGAGCTTTGTCATGAACTACAACATGCAGGGGATGGAGGTCCATTCTTGAGTTGTACTCGATGCTGAAATCAGCGGAGGTCGAGATCAAAAAGGAGCATCAAGTGCTGATGGTCAATAAGACCACTAGTTTCAAGAAAGGCAAGGGTAAGAAGAACTTCAAAAAGTAAGGCAAAGTAGTTGTTGTAACCGGTAAGCAAGTTGTCGGGAATAAGAGCAAGAATGGACCCAAGCCTGAGACTGAGTGCTTTTATTGCAAGGGTACCGGTCACGGGAAGCGGAACTGCCCCAAGTACTTAGCGGATAAGAAGGCCGGGAACGTATATCTGATATACTTGTTATTGATGTGTACCTTACCAGCGCTCATACTAGCTCCTGGGTATTTGATACCAGTGCAGTTGCTCACATTTGTAAATCCAAGTAGGAGCTGCGGAATAAGCGGAGACTGGCAAAGGATGAGGTGACGATGCATGTCGGGAATGGTTCCAAGGTCGATGTGATTGTCGTCGGCATGCTACCTCTACATCTACCATCGGGGTTAGTTTTAAACCTTAATAATTGTTATTTAGTGCCAGCTTTGAGCATGAACATTGTATCTGGATCTCGCTTGATGCGAGATGGCTACTCATTTAAATTTGAGAATAATGGTTGTTCTATTTATACGAGAGAAATGTTTTATGGTCATGCCCCACTGGTCAATGGTTTATTTTTGATGAATCTCGACCGTGATGTTACACATGTCCATAGTGTGAGTACCAAATGATGTAAGGTTGATAATGATAGTCCCACTTACACGTGGCACTGCCGCCTTGGTCATATTGGTGTCAAACGCATGAAGAAACTCCATGTTGATGGACTTTTGGAGTCTCTTGATTTTGAATCATTTGACACGTGCGAACCATGCCTCATGGGCAAGATGACCAAGACTCTATTCTCAGGAACAATGGAGCGAGCGGCTGACTTGTTGGAGATAATACATACCAATGTATGCGGTCCAATGAGCGTCGAGGCTCGCGGTGGCTACCATTATGTTCTCACCCTCACTGATGACTTGAGAAGATATAGATATGTCTACTTAATGAAACACAAGTCTGAAACCTTTGAAAAGTTCAAGAATTTTAGAGTGAGGTAGAGAATCAACGTGACAGGAAAATAAAGTGCCTACGATCTGATCGTGGTGGAGAATATTTAAGTCACGAGTTTGACACGCACCTATCGAAATGTGGAATTGTTTCACAACTCACGCCGCATGGCACACCTCAGCGAAATGGTGTGTCTGAACGTCATAATCGCACACTATTGGATATGTGCGATCTATGATGTCTCTTATCGACTTACCTCTATCATTTTGGGGATATGCATTAGAGACTGCCGTATTCATTTTAAATAGGGCACCATCTAAATCCGTTGAGACGACACCGTATGAATTATGGTTTGGAAATAAACCTAAGCTGTTGCTTCTGAATGTCTGGGGATGCGATGCTTATGTGAAGAAACTACAAACTGAGAAGCTCGAACCCAAAGCGGAAAAGTGCGTCTTCATAGGATACCCCAAAGAAACAGTTGGGTATACCTTCTACCTCAGATCCGAAGGCAAAGTCTTTGTTGCCAAGAATGGATCCTTTCTAGAGAAAGAGTTTCTCTTGAAAGAAGTAAGTGGGAGAAAAATAGAACTTGATGAGGTAATTGTACCTCCACTCGAACCGGAGAGTAGCATAGCATGGGAAGTTGTTTCTGTGGAGCCTGCACCAGCTGGAGAGGAAGTTAATGATGATGATCATGAAGCTTCAGATCAAGTTGCTATTCGAAGGTCCACTAGGACATGTTCCGCACCAGAGTGGTACGGCAACCCTGTCGTGGAGATCATGTTGTTGGACAACAATGAACCTTCGAACTATGAAGAAGCGGTGGCGGGCCCAGATTCCAACAAATGGCTTGAAGCCATGAAATCCGAGATAGGATCCATGTATGAGAACAAAGTATGGACTTTGGTGGACTTTCCTGATGATAAGTGAGCCATAGAAAATAAATGAATCTTTAAGAAGAAGACTGACGTGGATGGTAATGTGACTGTCTATAAGGCTCGGCTTGTCAAAAAGGGTTATCGACAAGTTCAAGGAGTTGACTACGATGAGACTTTCTCACCCGTAGAGATGTTGAAGTCCGTCCGAATCATGTTACCAATTGCCGCATTTTAGGATTATGAGATCTGGCAAATGGACGTCAAAACGACATTCCTTAATGGCTTCCTTAAGGAAGAACTGTATATGATGCATCCAGAAGGTTTTGTCGATCCTAAAGATGCTAATAAGGTATGCAAGCTCCAGCGGTCCATATATGGGCTAGTGCAAGCATCTCGGAGTTGGAACATTTGCTTTAATGAGGTGATTAAAGCATTTGGGTTTATACAGGTTTATGGAGAACCCTGTATTTACAAGAAAGTGAGTGGGATCTCTGTAGCATTTCTCATATTATATGTGGATGACATATTGTTGATGGGAAATAATATAGAAGTTTTGGAAAGCACAAAGGCCTACTTGAATAAGTGTTTTTCAATGAAGGACCTTGGAGAAGCTGCTTACATATTAGGCATCAAGATCTATAGAGATAGATCGAGACACCTCATAGGTCTTTCACAAAGCACATACCTTGACAAGATATTGAAGAAGTTCAATATGGATCAGTCCAAGAAAGGGTTTTTGCCTGTGTTACAGGGTGTGAGATTAAGTACGACTCAATGCCCGACCACAGCAAAGGATAGAGAAGAGATGAGTGTCATACCCTATGCTTCAGCCATAGGCTCTATTATGTATGACATGTTGTGTACCATACCTAATATGAACCTTGCCATAAGTTTGGTAGGGAGGTACCAAAGTGATCCCGGAGCGGAACACTGGACAGCAGTCAAGAATATCCTAAAGTACCTGAAAAGGACCAAGGACATGTTTCTCGTATATGGAGGTGCCGAAGAGCTCGTCGTAAAGGGTTACATCGATGCTAGCTTCGACACAGAACCGGATGACTCCAAGTCACAAACCGGATATGTGTATATTTTGAACGGAGGGGCAGTCAGCTGGTGCGGCAGCAAGCAAAGCGTCGTGGCGGCATCTACATGTGAAGCAGAGTACATAACTGCTTTGGAAGCAGCAAAGGAAGGAGTCTAGATGAAGGAGTTCATCACCGATCTAGGAGTAATTCCCAATGCGTCGGTCCCGATGACTCTATTCTGTGACAACACTAGAGCTATTTCCCTTGCCAAGGAGCCCAGGTTTCACAAGAAGACAAGACACATCAAACGCTGCTTCAACTCCATTCATGATTACATTCAGGAAGGAGATATAGATATTTGTAAAGTACATACGGATCTGAATGTCACAGATCCGTTGACTAAACCTCTCTCACGAGCGAAACATGATCAACACCAGAACTCTATGGGCGTTTGATACATTACAATGTAGCTATATTATTGACTCTAGTGCAAGTGGGAGACTGTTGGAAATATACCCTAGAGGCAATAATAAAATGGTTATTATTGTATTTCCTTGTTCATGATAATTGTCTATTGTTCATGCTATAATTGTGTTAACCAGAAACCGTAATACATGTGTGAATACATAGACCACAACATGTCCCTAGTGAGCCTCTAGTTGGCTAGCTCGTTGATCAATAGATGGTCACGGTTTCATGACCATGGACATTGGATAGCATTGATAATGGGATCACATCATTAGGAGAATTATGTGATGGACAATACCCAATCCTAAGCATAGCACAAGATCGTGTAGTTCGTCTGCTAAATCTTTTCTAATGTCAAGTATCGTTTCCTTAGACCATGAGATTGTGCAACTCCCGGATACCGTAGGAATACTTTGGATGTGCCAAACGTCACAACGTAACTGGGTGGCTATAAAGGTATACTATGGCTATCCCCGAAAGTATTTGTTGGGTTGGCACGAATCGAGACTGGGATTTGTCAATCCGTGTGACGGAGATGTATCTCTGGGCCCACTCGGTAAGACGTCATCATAATGAGCTCAATGTGACTAAGGAGTTAGCCATGGGATGATGTGTTACGGAACGAGTAAATGGACTTGCCGATAACGAGATTAAACAAGGTATAGGGATACTGACGATCGAATTTCAGGCAAGTATCATACCGGTAGACAAAGGGAATTGTATACGGGATTGATTGAATCCCCGACATCATGGTTCATCTGATGAGATCATCGTGGAGCATGTGGGAGCCAACATGGGTATCCAGATCCCGCTGTTTGTTATTGACTGGAGACGTGTCTCGGTCATGTCTACGTGCCTCCCGAACCCGTAGGGTCTACACACTTAAGGTTCAATGACGCTAGGGTTATAGGGAAATAGTGTACGTGGTTACCGTAGGTTGTTCGGAGTCCCCGATGAGATCCCAAACGTCATGAGGAGTTCCGGAATGGTCCAGAGGTAAAGATTCATATATAGGAAGTGAGGTTTTGGTCACCGGAAATGTTTCGGGCGTCACCAGTAATGTATCGGGACCATCGGAATGGTTCCGGGGGTCCACCATGTGGGGCCCCCGGCACCGTAGGGCTGCATGGGCCGCAGGTAGGATGGAACCAGCCCATAGGTGGGCTGGTGCGCCCCCACAAGGGCCCAAGGCGCAGCACAAGAGGATAGGGGGGCAAACCCTAGCCCAGATGGGCCTTAGGCCCACCTAGGGCGCCGCCCCTCCCCTCTCCCCTCTTGGCCGCCGGCCAAATCCCATGTAGGGCTGCCACACCACCTAGGGTGGGAACCCTAGGTGTGCACACCCTCCTCCCTCTCCTCCTATATATAGTGGAGCCCTTGGGGCTGCCGGAGACACGCATCTCTCTCTCCCTCGGCGCAGCCCTACTCCTCATCCTCCATAGTGCTTGGCGAAGCCCTACCAGAGTACCACGCAGCTCCACCGTCACCACGCCATCGTGCTGTCAGAGATATCCCTCAACCTTTCCTTCCTCCTTGCTGGATCAAGGCATAGGGAGACGTCACCGGGATGCACGTGTGTTGAGCGCGGAGGTGCCGTTGTTTGGCGCTTAGATCGGATTCCACCGCAATCTGAATCGCTGCAAGTATGACTCCACCAACTGCGTTCTAGTAATGCTTCTGCTTTGCGATCTTCAAAGGTACGAAGATGCACTCATCCCACTCGTTGCTGGTTTCTCCAAAGATAGATCTTGGTGACATGTAGGAATTTTTTCAAATTTACTACTACGTCTCCCAACACCTTCCAAGGTTGAAGCCGTCATAGAATGGAAGGCACCCACCTCAGTCGGAGAGATACGCAGTTTCCTTGGACTCGCAGGATATTACCAGAGGTTTATTGAGAATTTCTCCAAGATCGTGAAGCCCATGACGGAGTTATTGAAGAAAGACACCAAGTTTAATTGGATCGAGGATTGTCAGGCTAATTTTCAGGAGTTGAAGAAACGTTTGGTTACAGCCATAGTGCTAGTTCTGCGGAATATATGCAAGGATTCTCAAGTATATTGCGACGCTTCACGTCAGGGACTTGGAGGTGTTCTCATGCAAGAAGGAAGAGTTGTATACTATACCGCATGTCAGCTTCGACCTCATGAGTTGAATTATGCCACGCATGATTTGGAATTAGCAGCCGTAGTACATGCGCTCAAGACCTGGAGACACTTCCTTATCGGAAATAGTTATGACGTCTACATGGATCACAAGAGTTTGAAATACATCTTCACACAGAAGGAGTTGAACCTCAGGCAAAGGAGATGGTTGGAACTCATAAAGGATTATTACATGAGATTGCATTATAACCCAGGGAAGGCCAATGTCATGGCAGATGCTTTGAGCCATAAGAGTTATGTAAATACTCACAAAGAAGGAGGATTACCTGAGGAGTTAGCCGATGATCTCAAAGATATCCATTTAGAGATAGTTCCGAGAGGTTTTGTTGCTGCAATGGAAAATTCAGTCCATGCTATTGGGAAGAATTCGAGAAGCCCAGAAGACGGATAAAGGAATTGCAGAGATAAAGGAAAGAATGAGCCAAGGAAAGGCAGAAGGATTTCGTGAGGATGAACACGAAACCTTATGGTTTGAACAACGTATATATGTGCCCAATGACCCAGAGATCAAGAAGTTAATTTTTTAGGAGGCTAATGATTCACCTTACTCGATATACCCAGGCAACACCAAGATGTATTTGGACTTGAAGGAAAAAAATGGTGGACCGGTATGAAGAAGGATATTGTAGAATATGTAGCAGTATGCGATGTTTGTCAGAGAGTTAAGGCAGAGCATCAGAAATTAGCTGAATTACTTCAGCCATTGCCGGTACCCAATTGGAAATGGGATAAACTTGGCATGGACTTCATTACAGGTTTACCGAGGACACGTTCAAGTTATGATTCCATACGGGTAGTAGTTGATCACTTGACCAAGATAGCTCACTTCATCCCCGTGAAAACCACCTATACAAGTGCTAAGCTGGCAAAGATATATATGACCAGGATCATATGTCTGCATGGAGTTTCGAGGACCATCGTATCAGATAGAGGAACGAAATTTGCCTCGAAAATTTGGAAGCAGTTACATGAAACTTTGGGTACCAGGCTAGAATTCAGCACAGCCTTCCATCCGCAGGGAGATGGGCAGACCGAGAGAGTCAACCAGATTTTGGAGGACATGTTGAGAGCTTGTGCGCTAGACTATGGGTCTTGTTGGGATGATAATTTGCCATACGCATAGTTCTCATACAACAATAGCTATCAAACCAGTTTGATGATGGCCCCTTTCGAAGCATTATACGGAAAGAGGTGCAGAACACCATTGATGTGGGATGGAGATGGAGACCGTAAACTGTTCGGACGAGATTTAATCAGAGATTCGGAGGAGGAGGTCAAGTTGATTCGCGACAGGATCAAGATAGCCCAGTTTAGGCAGAAGAGTTATGTCGATACTAAGCGCAAGGAGGTAACCTATGAAGTCAGAGACAGAGCATATTTCCGTGTGTCGCCGCTTCGAGGAGTTAAGAGGTTTGGAGTCAAAGGAAAGTTAGCACCATGATTTGTGGGGCCATACAGAGTTTTGGAACGTATGGGTGAAGTTGCATACAAGTTGGAATTACCCAAAGCTTTGTCAGGAGTTCATGATGTGTTTCACGTTTCCCAATTGAATAAGTGCCATGTAGAGATGGTCGATATTCCCCTTAGAGACACAGTGCCCCTAGAGGCAATACAATTGGATAGTGATCTGGCTTATGAGGTGAAACCCGTCAAGATTCTCGAGGCTACAAACCGAGTTACCAACAGCAAGATCATCAAGTTTTGCAAGGTTCAGTGGAGCCACCATACTGAAGAGGAGGCCACCTAGGAGCGCGAAGAAGATCTTCATCGAGACCACCCGCACCTTTTTGCTAGCCAACCCGAATCTCGAGGGCAAGATTCATCTTAAGGCGGGTAGGTTTATTACATCCCAAATTTTCAATTTGGAATGTTTTACAATTATAGTTAAGCATCTATGCATTATGATTGAAATTAATGTGGCAATTATATTTTCATCTTCTTTATTTGACTTCTTTTCAATTGGCATTTGAGTTTACTCAATTTCCTAACAAAATACTTTGATAAAAAAGTATGAGAGGAGGTAACATGACACCCCAAAAGTCAGAAGAAAATAGTGCCAATTTATTTGAAGTCAAATTAGGTTTTATTTTGGATTTTTTTAAATAATGTTTTCATAATGTTTTTATTTTGCCTCAAAATAAATGTTCACGCTTTAGGATTTAGTTTTCAGATCATTTTGATATATCATACCTTATATTTTGTTTTTCCGCTTTATTCTCACAAAATAGACAAAACGTATTTTATAAAAAAATGGCCCACCATTGGGCCAGCCACCAGGCCACGCCCGAGCCATCCAGGAGCTAGCGAGGGGAGGGCCAGCCCAAGGGCCCGTGCCCAGGAAAGCGATCCATCCCGAGCCGCCGCCACCGCGTACACGCACACGTACATGTGCTTCACGTACTTCTCTCGCTCACACGTGTCTATCCCTTCATAAAAAAATTGACTGCTAGGACCCATCGGATCTTCCTCCTATGCACGAAACGAAGCTCCAACTCGCACACGAACCCAACGCCATTTTCGTTTCAAACTTCATGGAAATCAATCTCTAGTCTTCCCCTTGTCCAAGCAATATGTCCTATAAACACCCACGACTCTCCTCGACCGATTTTGCCAAACCACAACATCTGAAACTTCCTGTACACGAAGCTCTCGTCGTTTGGATCTCGCCACAAAATCCGCGGTTCATCGTCGGATTCCGACGCCAGTGAGCCATACCGAGCCTTTTTTTCTACAATTCGACTTCTCTCGATTCGTAGATTGATTTTGACAAGGTCTTGTCACCCTTCTTAATCTACAGCGACCACCTCGAGCTCGGAAGGCCATCATAGTTCACGGAGTTCACCTCAACGCTCCGCTTGCTTCGGTCATCATCAACCTTCACATTCAACAAAAATCAATCGCTCTCGATCTCGCTCACCCAACGGACATCACCACCGACGCCGTTGATCGCCGGAGCCGCCACCCCACCTCCATCTTCTTCCCTGCTTCTTCTTTGTAGGTAAATAGCATCTCCTAGTCTGTTAATTTTTTTAAGCTATAAGCGTTAATCCACCTTTTAGCCCTCGTAGCGAACGCTTTCAGCCACCCAAAAACCGCCACTTGTCAGGTGCTCACAATTTAGCGTTTTCAGTAAAAATGTCGTATTTAGATTAGATCCTGATTTTTTTTGTATCTTTAATTATACAACTCTGATTTCAATGATTCCTTTTGCTACGGTTTCTTCAAAACCCATCTATCTAGAGAACCAAACAAAAATTATTTTTGAAAGTTTTAAAATATGAATTTGGACAGGTTTTTATAAAACACTAATTTAGGTCTAACTTTTATTCAAAAATAGGTTTTTGAGAAATTCTTTTTTCTATGGTTTTCTGCATGCTACATGTATCCAGAGAACTAACAAAAATAAATTTTGTTTTCATAAAAACTTAATCTGGACAGATTTAAGTTTTTTTTAAATAGACCATAACTTTTGTTTTATAAAACCTTTTTAATTGATTCTCTTTGCTAACAAAAACTTATAGCAAATACTTTCTGTTAAACCAAAGTTTTACAATAATTTCTCATATTAAATTTTATTTCTGTCCAGAAACTTGTTTGCCAATTTCTTTGACTTTTTGACTTTTTTCTTTTGATGTTGTTTTGCATATGATCTTGTTTGCTCGATTGTGATCGTAATTTCTTATTATATGCTTATTGTTTCTCACGTTAGATTGTACGGAGTGCGAGGCGGAGCACTACCAGTCTCTAGAATTTAACGACCATCAGCAAGGCAAGTTCACACTTTGATCATACTTTCCTATACCCAGTTTTACTATGCATTAGATTCAATCTTACAAATTGCATGAGTAGGATTGGGAAATTTTGGTATTGCTATGTAGTTCATGAGTTAGGAACCTATGACCCTTGATCACCCGGGAATATTCGTTAAGTTTATATATTGCTTAGCCATGCTCGTAGATGAGGATTGGTATGTCTGATTCATGCAAGTTGTGAGAGAAATACTAATTTTGGGATAACCTTAAGGTGGCAACATTAACACAACTCCGGGTGGAAAGGTTGGGGCACCTGGAGTATCCAGTGCTTGCCCTAGGGGATCCCGTAGGACCCGTGTGATCACCCTACGGAATGCCACCCAGGCTCAAAGGGATCATATGATATTTCATGCCTAGAAACTTTCGTGTGCAGCCACAAGCCATTATGGGCTCTTGCATAGTTGAGTAAGTTTGTGTGAGCCTTTCCGGGTAGGCTAGCAGATGTAGGGGAAAGTAGGTGTACCGGCCTATCCAGGGTTAAGGGGAACACATTCACAAAGACTATGTCTCGATCTTTCGATCATGGAGGTGGTCGAGTCTTGTAGGGAAAAGTGCGCAACCTCTGTAGAGTGTATAAACTAATCATGATTAGTCGTGTCCCCGGTTATGGACAACTTTGAGTATCTAGAAGTGAATTATTGGTTGATCTCATCACTCTATTTTAATTAATGAATTGGGTTATTAATGACTTGTTAATTTTGGGAATTGAGTTGGAGGAACCTTTTCAATAATGGCATAAACTTGGTAGTAAATAAAAATTTATTCCTTTGTTGTAGGGAAAAATTAGCATTATGCCAAAAATTAAACTTAGAGCCTCCACCAGCCAAAATTGCATATAGAGATAGTTATTTTCATCATTAATCTATGGTGTGACAATTCCAGCATATTCCATGTGCTGACCTAAACGGCTGCAACGTCTCATGTTGCAGAGTTTCCGACGAGGATTAAGGTGCGATAGGTCATTGTTCTGCACTCAGTTTTGCCAGTGGAGTTGATGGACTCATTTACCTTCGAAGCTTCCGCAATTATTTTATTTAGATGGCCTTCAGCCATATTTATGTAATAAATACTCCTTTGAGGACCCCGATGTAATAAAGTGTGTGATTGAACTCTGTATTATTTCATCGAGTACTGTGTGTGCTAGCAAGTTCGATCCAGGGACTAGCACGGTATACACAGAGACTCCGATTTTTGGATCGGGTCGCTATAATTAGGTATTGAGTGAGTGATAATCAAAACCATCATGTAGCACATATAGAAAAATTGTGGGTTAATGATATTGATGTGGTAATATGAAAAAGGTGTGAGTTCATAATTGTTAATTCATAGAAGTGTCGATATTGAGGTTAACTTCTTGTCCGTCTAAAAATTAAAGAGTCATGGTGACGATGTGTGAGCATTTGTATTCCTCGGTGAAATCCTAGTGTTGTTTCGGGTCGGAAGCACGCGATGGTTAACTCCTACCAACCTCTTCCCTCGGGGCATGCGAGTAGTACTTTGATTTGTGATAAGACTAATCAAACTTTGAAATAAGTCTATGAGTTCTTTATGACTAATGTGAAACCATGGATATGCAATCTCACCTCCTCATATTTGCTAGCCTCTTCGGTACCGTGCATAGCGCATTCTCACCTTGAAAATCGGTGGAACTTTTGCCAGTGCATCCAAACCCCGTGGCATGATATGCTCTATCGCACATAAGCCTCATTATATCTTCCTCAAAACAGCCACCATACCTAACTATAACGGCATTTTCATAGCCATTCCGAGATATATTGTCATGCAAATTCCATCGTCACTTCACATGACTAGTTTGTTCATCATCATATTGCTTTGCATGATCATATAGAGCTGACATAGTACTTGCGGCAAAGCCACCGTTCATCATATTTTTTATATGTGTCATGCTAGATCATTGCACATCCTAGTACAATGCTAGATCATTGCATATCGAGGTGTAAGTAAATAAAAGTGTGATGATCATCTTTGTTAGAGCATTGTCCCAGTGAGGAAATAAAGATGGGGGAGGCTGGTACGTCTCCAAGGTATCTATAATTTATGAAGTATCCATGCCATATTCACCTATGATTAAAATACTTTTATACGGTTTTGATGCACTCTATATGATTTATTTAGAACTAACCCAGACTGACGCTGTTTTTAGCAGAACTTCCGTGGTGTTGTTTTTTATGAAGAAAATGAAAGTTCTCGAAATCGCCCGAAACTTTCGGATGATTTTTTGGAACAAAAGAGGCCTTTGACGCTTCGTGGGAGGGCCAGAAGAGTCACAAGGTGGCCACCCTCCACCAGGGCACGCCAAGCCCCCTACCCGTGCCCTAGTGGAGCGTGCTGACCTTGTGGGCCATCTTTGTGTGAAACGGACGCTGAAAATCCTATAAATATACAAACCATCATAAATAAGCCTAGACTCCTTGTTCCACCACCGTAACTCTCTATATCGACGAAAAACCAATCTAGAGGCGTTCCAGTACCTTCCCGGAGAGGGTAGATCATCTCTGGAGGCCATCTTCATCATCCCTATGGTCTCCATGATGAGGAGGGAGTAGTCCACCCTCAGGGCTGATGGTTTGTACCAGTAGCTATGTGTTCAATCTCTATCTCTCTCTCTCGTGTTCTTGAGATGGCACGACTTGATGTATCACATTCTTTGTTGATATAGTTTGATCATATGGTGTTTTCCCCTCTCTATCTTGTTGTGATGAGTTGAGTTTTCCCTTTGAGATTATGTTATGTTGGATTGACTATTGGATTTTAGAATAATTGACATATGTCTTGCACGTGGATACCCGTGGTGACAATGGGGTGTTCTATTGATTCACTTGATCTATGTCTTGGTACTCTACTAGCGGATTCATGCGCTGACATTGGGGTAATCTATGCATAGGGTTGATACGCGTTCTTGTCCTAGCTTTTCCGGTAGAAATCTTGGGGCACTCTTTGAGGTTCTATGTGTTGGATTGAGTATTATGAATCTGAAATTGTTTGATGTGTATCGTATAATTAAACTCATGGATACTTGTAGTGACATTGGAGTATCTAGGTGACATAAGAGTTGGTTGATGCGTCTACAAGAATAAAGTTACATAGTAGACATCAGAGGCCAAATGAGCACATCATTCTGAATTAAAAAATGAGAGAAGGGACCCTGCTACTATCCTTTACCACACTTGTGCCTCAGAGTGGCACCTTGTTCCTCACACAGAGAGTCTCATGTTATGTCATTTTCATATGCTAGTGGGATTACTTTTTCATTATTATAAACTTGGCTTGTATATTCCTATGACGGGCTTCCTCATAATGCCCAAGGTCTTCATGAGCAAGCAAGTTGGATGCACACCCCACTTAGCTTCATTTGAGTTGTCATATACTTATAGCTCTAGTGCATCATTTGCATGGCTATCCCTACTCCTTGCATTGACATATATCGATGGGCATCTCCATAGCCCGTTGGTACGCCTAGTTGATGTGATACTATATTCTCCACTTTTTACCCCTTTGATATCTACCACCATATTCTATTCCACCTAAATGCTATGCCCAATGGCTCACGCTCATGTATTGCGTGAAGAATAAAAATTTGATGCATATTGAAAAGTACGATCCAATTGCCTGACTTGGACACCGTGGTGCTTGACATTTGTATTAATGTGGTGAAGATGGAGCCATGACTTTCTAATATAATAAGATGAATGGGGGGTAAACATTCTTTGAGGATCGTATACTTTGAAAGACTGATGATTTTGTTTCTTATACTTATAAGTATTGCTATGTTAATATTTGTTAATTCATCGTTTCTCAATGAGCATACAAGCATAAGATTACATAATGGATATCATGCCACATCAAAAATTCTGTTTTTATCATTTACCTACTCGAGGACGAGCAGGAATTAAGCTTGGGGATGCTTGATACATCTTCAATGTATCTATAATTTTTTATTTTTCCATGCTGATATATTATCATTCTGGGATACTTTTTGGGTCTTTATTTACCAATTTATAATACTTTTGATCACTACCCTATTAACCCAGTGTCCAGTGCGAGTTGTTGTTTTCTACATATTTTTCACATCTCAGGTTTAAAATACCAAACGAAGTCCAATTGCCATGAAACTTTTTGATGATTTTTTCTAGACCAAAAGAAGACCTAGGATGGTCGGGAGGAGACTGGAAGCCGCACGAGGGCACCAGCACGCAATAGGGCGTGCTCCTTGATGTGTGATGGCCCCCTCGGGCATCTCCTAATGCCCCTCTCTTCCCTATAAATTCTTTGATATCCTAAAAGCCCTATTTCTGCTGCTGCAAGTCTCTGTTTCGTCGCGAGGCCATCTGGAGCTCCGTTCCGGCACCCTGTCGGAGGGGCGATCGATCATGGAGGGCCTCTTCATCAACCTTGTTGCCCTCAAGATGATATGTGAGTAGTTCACCATAGACCTATGGGTCCATAGCTAGTACCTAGATGACAATCTCTCTATCTCGTGATCTTCAATAGAATGACCATCGCATCTTCTCTTTGATCTATCCGATGTAACCCTATTGTGCGGTGTGTTTGTTGGGATCTGATGAATTGTGGGTTTATGTTCAGATTATTCATGAAAATTATTTGAGTCACCTCTGATATATATTAAGATTCTTATTTTCATAATCACTATAGCTTTGTAATTCTCTTTGATCTATCGGTGTTCTTTCGCCAAGTAGATTGATTTATATTCAGTGTGAGAGGTGTGTTGTGGTAGGTTCAACATGGCGAGTTTCTATATCCCAGTGACAAAGTAGGGGACAAGATATGTCTTTGTGTTGTTTCTACTAAGGATAACATGATAGTATTTCTTCATATTGCTTGAGTTTACTTTGTTTATATCATGTCATCATTGTCCAAGCATCACTCTATTTTACTTAACAGTCTAGATGCATGTTGAATAGCGGTCGATGAGTGGAGAAATAGTAATAGGTGCATGCAGGAGTCGGCCTATTTTTTTATGGAAGTGATGCCTATATACACATGATCATTGCCGTGAAAATAGCATAACTATACGCTTTTCTATCAATTGTCCAACAGTAATTTGTTACCCACTGTATGCTTCCTACATGAGAGATGACGCTAGGAAAAACTATGGCCCCCGGGTCTATTCACTTATAAATTTACAAACGCTACTATTACCTTGCTTCCTTTATTTACATTTTATTTTATTTTGCAATTTACAATTATCTACAAAACTCATTTGCTTGCAAATAATGAGATCAAGGGGATTAACAACCCTCTTGCCCGCATTGGGTGCAAGTTGTTTGCTCTTTTGTTTGCAGCCGCTGAAGATGTTGAGGATTGCTATTCCTATTTGTTCGATAAACCTTGGTTTCATAACTAGGGGAAATACTTACCCACTTTGTGCTGCAATTACCTGTTCCTCTTCATGGAAAACCCAATGCAGATCACAAGTATCAGAGTCCTACTCGCCGATAGTGATGCTAAAGTCGGTGCGGATCATACTAGCTATAGTTGCATATTTCGATTATGAGATATGGCAGATGGATGTCAAAATGTCTTTCCTTTATGGAAATTTAAAAGAGGATGTATACATGATACAGCCTGAAGGTTTTGTTGATCCAAATTATGCTGGTAAAATATGCAAGCTCAAGAGATCCATTTATGGATTGAAGCAAGCATCTCGGAGTTGGAACATTCGGATGAGGAATAGACGAATTGAAGCAAGTATATTAGTGACCGATTGTTCAAGGGAGATCGTACGAGGAGGATACGGATCTCGTGGATGTGTTGCCCGAACTCTACTTTCGCAGCATGGCACTGTGCGTCTAGTGGTAGCCATCCGTGATCCATCTCCGTAGCACGTTCTGGGTTGTTCTGCATGTAGGAAAATTTTAATTTGCATGCGATCCTCCTACAATAGAACCCAACATTAGCTTGTTGTCGTCGGCGGGTTTGTCGGTTCTCGCCATAGTTGTGGCTCCCGGTGTCTTCGGCTGGTGGTGGTTCACATCCGGTGCGTCCGGCCTCACAGCCGCCATCAGCCTCACCAGATGCGATGCAGCCTGAGCACAGTGCAGTAGTCCATGGGAAAATGAAGGATTTTTACTGTATAAGGGAGGGGAAGCTGGGCGAGGCAAGAGAGCTGGAGCTGCGTGAACAGGAGGGAGCGGCAGAGGAGGCACCTACACTGGTAGAGGAGGATGCAGTTCTGATGGGGAAGTAGGGGAGCTCCAGTGGAGGGGCATCGAAACTGTGGTGGCGTACTGAGGGTTCTATCAAAGGAGGCGTACTGCAGGTTTTGCCGGGACAAGGTGGAGGGGGGTTTGTAAAAAAGCCCTCGTGACAAGAATTATGGGACTGAGGGGGTATGTTGTTGTTATATCTATTTTTGTAAATTATATTATATGATGTAGTTTATAACTATAAGTTGTTCAAATTGATGCTTTTTAGACATGGGTAACTTTACTCGTGGGTACCTATCTATCCTATCGGGTAACGGGCATGGGAAACAATTGTACCCATTGATGGGTATGGATAAGGGTGATGGGTAAGCTCGGGCGGGCCGGGTAAGGGTATGGGGCGGCTCCACCCGTACCATACCCTGCGGGTGCCATCCCTAGTTTAGACCATTTTGCAACAACTAGGCTCTGAGATGGTACTAACTTGCAACATAAGTGACTAGTGGTACTGATCCGTTACAACATGCCAAAATGTGATAGTTCCATGCAATTAACTCAAATGCCTCCCATACTCCATCATATGGCTTGTCGATGTGTTTTGCAACAACTAGGCTATGAGATGGTACTCACTTGCAATAGAAGTGACTAGTGGTACTGATCCATTACAGCATGCCAAAATGTGGTAGTTCCATGCAATTAACTCAAATACCTCCCATACTCCATCATATGGCTTGTCAGTATGAATCACCAATGTCACTTTAATTTGTGGTATCCATATGCCAATATCCCTAATAAAAAATAACATGATGGGCAATTAGAAACAATGCAGAAATGTTTTTTTGCCAATGGTGAGGTGCCTAAACTTGTAAATAATCAAGGAAAATCCAATGTTAAATTTAGGTAACTCACCATTAGGCACAACACAAGAACGACAACGGTAAAGCAAAAACCTCTTGAAGCAAATCTCATCTCGAGCAACATACTTGCATTTCATCAAACACCTTATAGACTATATACAAAAGAATCTTCACAGACCAAGATGATAGAGATTAAATCAAAAGGGATGGGAGGAGGCAAATCAGAAGAGAGGTGTGGCTACTTGCATGCAAGGGACGCATGGAAAAACTTGTGGCGGGGGCCTCGAAGAGGAATTGGATGAATCGACAGTTGGGGATGAAGAAATTAGAGACCACAAGAAGAACAAAAGAGTGGAGACCTATAGGCGAGCACATCTGCGGTGTCTCACCTTGGGTTGATGCCCCCATCGACTTCTCCCTCTACTGTGGTGTGCGCAGTTCACTCTCGTCCAGTTGAGCGGCAACGAGAAGGAAGAGCATGAGGGCGGTAGTGGTAATCCTAGAAGAAAACAAAAGAGGGCAGTAGGGCGTTGGGTGCGTGGGGGGAAGACTCACTGGCTCGCTTCCCAGTCCTACATGAAATTGTGTTTTGTTTCTCTCTTCGTTCGATACAGTAAAACCTGGCAGAGTAAAAATGGACAGGTGGACACAACAAACGCTCGCCCTTCCAGCGATGCTTATTGTGTTTGATGTGTAAACTTTTATTAATGAATGCCCACGGGTGAGGGAAAATAGGAATGGACCTCGCTTTGCTCCCTCCCCAGGGGAGACTCAGGAGGCGATCATATCGCTCCACCTCCATCCGTCTCTCCTCCCCGTCCACCTCCTCGACGTTGCCGACACCTCCCATGGGCAAAGCTTGTGTGCAGTAGGCGGCGGTGAGGCACCTTTTGTGGTGGGAGGCATTTTTCGGGAGTAGGGGAACTCCTGGCAGCGTGGCGGCGGTCAAAGGGCGAAGATTGAAGTGGTGACGTGCCTCTCTCATCTCAGGCGTCGGCAACCTGTGGCTTCTCTCCCTAGGATCGCTGGTGCTGGCTCACGCGGTGTTGGATGCTGCCCACCCCTAGTTGATCAGATCTGCGCGGATCTAGCCACTTGTGCGGCGGTCGCGCCTCGTGGGCAGGTTGGAAATACCTTCCCTCCTCCTTCCTTCGGGGGTGGGCTTGCCTGTGATTTTGTCAGTGGTGGAGCTCGGGCTGAGAGCAGCGCATGCCAGTGTTCTCCAGCGTGGCGGCGTGATGACCCACAAGTATAGGGGATCAATCATAGTCCTTTCAATAAGTAAGAGTGTCAAACCCAACGAGGAGCAGAAGGAAATGATGAGCAGTTTTTAGCAAGGTATTCTCTGCAAGTGTTGTGAGTAACAATAGTAGATAGTTTGCTAGCAAGATAATTCGTAACAAGTGACAATAGTAAAAAAGGTGCGGCAAGGTAGCCCAATCCTTTTTATAGCAAAGGACGGGCCTCAAAGTAATCTTATATTAAGAAAGTGATCCCGAGGACACATGGGAATTTTATGTCTGGTCATGTTCATCATGTTGACTTGATTAGCGTTTGCTGCTTCGATAATATTATATATGGGTGGACCGGTGCTAAGCTGATGTTCTTACTTGAAAAAACAACCTACTTATGATTAACCCCTCTCACAAGCATCCACAACTATGAAAGGAGTAGCATGAAACGTGTGGATCCAAATCAACCCCTTATGAAACGTGTGGATCCAAATCAACCCCTTATAAATCTAACCATAGCATGAAACGTGTGGATCCAAATCAACCCCTTATGAAGCAACACATAAACTGGGGTTTAAGCTTCTGTCACTCAAGACTTCTCCCGTGTCCTCAAGAACAATAGTAACTACTCGAACCTCATCAACATGTTAAAGATCATAGGTATAATAATAATAATAATAATTAAGGATCTGAACATAATGTCATCCACCAAGCATCAACTACAATATGTAATCAACACAACTAGTAACCCACAGGTACCAACCTGAGGTTTTGGGACAAAGATTGAATGCAAGAGATGAACTATGGTTGGAGATGAGATGGTGTTGGTGAAGGTGTTGATGAAGATTGGTCCTCCCACGAGGGAGGAAGCATTGGTGATGACGATGGTTTCTATCTCCCCCTCGTGGAGAGGAATTTCCTCGGCAAAATCTAACTCTCGGAGTGCAAAAGGGCCTATGTCCAAGTTTCCACCTCAAGACAGAGGAGCTTCATCATGAGAGATTGCTTACGAATTTTTTCTAGGGTAAAACACGCCATATAGGAGAAGAGGGGGTCAGGAGGCCTGTTGGGGACCCACAAGCCATCAGGGCGCGGGTACGGGGGGTGGCCATGCCATGTTGGCTTATCGCCAGCAGGTGGCCCCCCTCTGGTATATGTTTGGCCCAATAATTGTTCAATATTCCATATACTTTCTCCATGAAGTTTCAGGTCATTTGGAGTCTCGTGATTTTTCTGCCTTTTTCTTGGTTTCCTGGTCCTGAATTTCAGTTTCCAAATATTTCTCTCTTTGTGATGTACCTTTCATATCCAGAGAGAAATGGCATACAAATTGTATGATAATAGGTAATAATAGTCAAGAATAACACAAATATCAATAAGAAATCATGATGCAAAATGGACGTATCAACTCCCCCAAGCTTAGACCTAGCTTGTCCTCAAGCGGAAGCCGAGATCGAGAATAATGGCCACATGATTTGTGAGAGAGAATTCGATAAAAACAGAATACAAACATGAAAGCATCATGAATATTAACATAATGACAAGTTTTCCATCATATAGCTTCTCAAAAACAAGTAACAATCTATTCACAGATGAGGTAGTATGAAGCATAAATTTTAATGGAAACCCACAAACAATGCCATTAGTCATTGAGATAATCATAATCCGTCATTTTCAAGAGAAGATTCTATGTAATATATTTTATTTCTAGCAAGTTCACATACTCAGCTATCATCTAGCCTTCTATGATTGTGCACACACATTGCATATTTTTGGAGCTAATGTTTCCGCTGGACACATAGGAAGATGGGGGCTTTATTATCTTTGCCTTCCAACTTATTAACCTCAAGGATAATGTCAACAATAATGAGTCATGATCACCCACATTCAACTAGATATATTTGTCTGGATCTTTCCTCAACACATAATGATTGTCGGCTGCTATCTCTTGAGCTTGCGTTGGTTTTCCCTTGAAGAGGAAAGGGTGATGCAGCAAAGTAGATAAGTATTTCCCTCAGTTGTTGAGAACCAAGGTATCAATCCAGTAGGAGGAACAAGCAAGTCACCAATGGATGCACCTACACAAACAATCAAACTCTTGCACCCAACGCTATAAAGGGGTTGTCAATCCCTTCACGATTATTTGCAAGGATTAGATCGGATAGAGATAGATGTAATCGAGAACGGAAAGTAAAAGGTAAATAAATTGCATCAAAGTATTTTTGGTACTATTGGTTTATAGATCTGAAAATATATTATGGAAAGTAGACCCGGGGGCCATAGGTTTCACTAGAGGCTTCTCTCTTAAAGGCAAATATCATGGTGGGTAAACAAATTATTGTCAAGCAATTGATAGAAAAGCGAATAATCATGTAGTTATCCAAGGCAATGATCATGCATATACGCATCGCATCCGTATCAAGTAGACAGAAACAATTCTGCATCTACTACTTGTAACATCCCAAATTTTGGAATGTTATAATTAATATTAGAATGAATGCTTGTTTGCTTGAGTGATTGAAATTGAGTGAAATTTCAAACTTTTGAAAACTTTTCAATGAGAGGGAATAAAATGACTTTCCGATTTTCTTTTGAATTCAAATTCTTACTTTTCAAATCAGTGAGAGAAGATGACATGACTTCTTCAACATGAAAAGATTTGGAAAGGGAATTTGAAAACCATTTGAAAATTTCTCATATGGAGTTTCACCTTCCATATTTGAATTCCCTATTTGAGTTTGTAAGCATTCAAACCCCTTGACAAGTTTTTGAGAGGAGTAATATGACAGTCCAAACCAGGGGTAATTTTTGTGAAGTTCTTGAAGCATAAAACCCAAGGGGTTATTTCAAAAATATTTGCAAACATAAATAAAGCCATTTAGGCATTTTCTAAAAATAAAATGTTTAAAAGTATTTAATTTGGCAAAGGAAAAATGTTCATTAAATGGCATTTATTTCCCTGATCATTTTGGCATATAAAAGTTTATTTTTTGGACAGGTTTTGAATGCCTTAATTATATTTTAATACTTTGTAAATTAATAATAGGAAACTATTAACGAGTTATTAGCCCACCGGCCCATTTGCTCTAATCCCTCTCCCGAAATTCCTCCGCACCGGCCACCACTGACCGTGCCCTCTCTCTCTCTCTCTCTCTCTCTCTCTCGCTGACTACAGACCCCACCGCCCGACAGCATCATCATCGCGGTCACCTCCCTCCTCTCGCTCCCCAAACCATGTCGACGACCACTGAGCCGGAGATCCCTCCTCCTGCCATTCCCCGACCACCCCGAGGCCCTATATAAACCCAGCCCCTCCCCTTGACCCGTTCCCCCATTTTCCCCCTCGTCCGACCCCCTCCCCTCGCCGTAATAGCTCGCCGGAGCCCGAGCGCCGCCGCCGCACCTTTGCTCTCATGCCACTCCACCCCGCCATCCCCGAGCCCCTCTAAGGCCACAGTCGACCTCGCTGCGCTCATACGCATCGCCTGGCGCACTCGCCCTTTCAGGAGACCCTCCGGAATGCTGTGCCGATGCCATGCCGGAGCTCCGGACACCACTCGAAGCTCCCGGAGCTTGTGCTGCTCACCACCGTCACCCCCTCGTCTCTCCTTCGCCACCAACCATCCCCGGAGGATCCCCGCCATCGATTGGAGGCCTCGCCATCGCCAGAGGACCACCGGAGCACCGTCCCCGTCGCCCCCGCCTCCTCTGCCTCGCCGGAGACCTCGCCGGAGTTCCCCACCCCTCTGTATGTCGCCGGCGATGCCATCCTCCGTTCGATCTCATTCCAACGGCTAGGATTAGATCACTTAAACCCGAACCGTTTTCTTTTAGTTATCGGCCGTCCGCTCATTTCAGTCTAGCACGCACCCCTCCGTAGCCTATCAGAGCATGCCACGTCACCCCTGTCCATTAGTTGAATTTTTTTTCTTTTCTGTTTTTGTTTTAGAAAACAGAATAGGTTCTGTTTTTATTTTTGTTATATCTTTTATGTTTTTAGGTGTTTTAATTTGATTCTTTTTGCATTGTGTCATGAATTTTATGTAGTTTCTGTAGATATCAAGTTTGACCATATTTGAATATTTCGAAATTGATTTCAAACAGATTTGATTCAAATCTTATTTTCTGAATATCTTGATTTTAAAAATATATTTTGAGTTGATTCTTTTTGCTACTTGTCACTAGTGACCTTAATTATCAGTAGGTTGAGTTTGGAAAAAATATATTTTAAAATAGTATTTTCAACCAAAACAAATTCTATTTAGTTCTTGTTAGGATTAGTTATACTTCTTTTGTTTTAAATTGTTTTAAAATATTTTTTCTTTTATATTAGTGATAGACTTTTATAAAGTTTTCTGTTAGATAATAGTAGCCCTTCAAAACAAATAATATTTTATTAGTTGATTGCATGAAAATCAATTCAAGTTCAATTATAACTTGCAATTGGATTTTCATTGCTAGTTTTGATCCACTATTTGAAAATAGTTTCCATAAATTGTTTTATAAGTTTGATTTTCTGTTAATCTAAGTTTAGACCAGAAACAATTTGTATTATAGTTGAGATTGTTTGTGGTTTAAGCCAAGGATGACCTTATCTAAAGAAGAACCTTTATAAAAGCTTTTCAATTAGTTCTTTTTGCAAAATAAAGATTTACGAGAAAATACTTTCTGTTAATTATTTGCTTTAAAATTTGTTTCTCTTTTATTAACTTAGTGTTTTTCTTGCTGATATGTTCTAGTAGTTAAAAACTTAAGTTGCTAGAGTATTGTTTTCTTAGTTCCTAGTTGTTCTTCAAAAGTAATTCTTTTTGCTAAGTAAAATATTTACTAAACTACTTTTATTATATTTTACTTCGTTTTTGTTTGTTACTTTTGAAAAGTAGGATGTACTTGTAGAGAAGACCAACTTTGGTTGTGTTGAAGAAGTTTTGTTAATTTTTGTCTTAAGTATTTCCTTCATCACAAATTTGTTGCTTTTGGTTTGGTGATACTTTTGATTGTTAGAAATGATTGCTAGTATGATTGCTTATATGAATGCAATGTTTGATTATATAGATTTTCATCGGAGAGTGACGAATAGTCTATCAGTTATCTCTGAGAGCGATATTATTCTTCATCAACGGTATAGGCAAGTCACTTTGACCATGTATACCTATGTTTTTATTGCATTAGTTCTACCATCTCCCCAATTGCATGCAAAGTAGGTAATTTGGCACCTTGGTTACTTGATGTAGTATCATGTGGTAGGCACCCTCAACCCTTGGACACATTAGCCCCGAGAAACGTTGATTTAATTTTGCTACGCTATTAGTAGACGGGGTGGGTTGTGCGATTCATGAGAGTTGTGAGTTAATAATTTTCAAGACCTGCATTATGATCAAGACTTCAAGACTCCGAGTTTTTCAACATACCTCTGGGTGGATGATGGTTGAACGGCGCCCTGGAGAAACCAGTGGTTGGCCTAGGTGTTGCTGGGGAAGTGCCAGTATTCACACGGAAAGGTCCACCCAGGCACAAAGAGATGGATGGATGCTTCAAGACCCAAGGCTTACCTGCATAGCCACAAGCCATTATGGGCTCTATCTTGGTTGGATATCGTGGTGACCCTGGACAGGTGGTGCTACGAGATGTAGAAGAACGGTAGGAAAGGATGGGCACCGACAGAGTCTCGGGGAAACCCTTTAGAAGACCATGTTTTGGTCATCCGTTTCTCAAACACCCTGAAGTGCGAGAAATCCAACGGAGGCGATCAAATCTTATGGGGAACGTGTGCAAAACTCTGCAGAGTACTCAAACCTAATCGATTAGCCGTGTCCACGGTCATGGACAACTTGAGCCAAAGGAACTGAAACTATCAGGAAGTCTCAACACAAAAATTATATTGATGAGGGTATTATTATTAACCTGGGTATGAGAATTGGTTGGTGGAACCATCTCATTAATCAACCAACTTTGTAGTAAGAATTTCTGCATTACCCCTCACTTGTTGTAGGAAAATTTTGCTTTGCGCAAAAACTTAAACTTATAGCCTCACCTGCCATATAAGCATATAGTATAGAGGATTATTTTCACCCCTCTTTTGTGACTTGCCGGCATATTCAAAATGCTGACCTACACGGCTGCAACGTCTTATGCTGCAGATAAGCTCTACGACGGGTAAGAGTATGATTCAGGGTTACAGTCTGCACTCAACCTGCCGTTGGTGTTATTGGGACTCCACTCCCATTGACTGTTTCCGCTGAGATTTTCAAGGTATATATCAGTTTTACGTTAATTACATGTGATTGCACTTTGATATATACATTGATGTACTGTGTGTGCCAGCATACTGATCCAGGGATGGCACAGAACACATAGAGGCTTGACTCGTTTTGAGTTGGGTCGCTACACTACTATTACTCCACACATCGACCGACTCCTGCCTGCATCTAGAGTATTAAGTTCATTAAGAACAAAGTAACGCATTAAGAAAGATGACATGATGTGGAGGGCTAAACTCAAGCAATATGATGAAAACCCCATCTTGTTACCCTTGATGGCAACAATACAATACGTCCCTCACTACCCCTACTATGTCACTGGGTGAGGACACCGCAAGATTAAACCCAAAACCAAGCACTTCTCCCATTACAAGAATTACCAATATAGTAGGTCAAACCAAACCAATAACTCGAATAGACTTACAAGGATATGAAATCATGCATATAAGAATTCAGAGAAGATTCAAATAAGATCCATGGATAATCTGAACATAAGCTCACAATTCATCGGATCTTGACAAACACACCACAAAAGAGGATTACATCCGATAGATCCCCATGAAGATCATGATGAACATGGTATTGATGATCAAAGAGAGAGAAGAAGCCATCTAGCTACTAGCCATGGACCCGTAGATCTATGGTGGACTACTCACGCATCAGCAGAGGGGCAATGGAGTTGATGTAGATGCCCTTCGTGATCGAAACCCCCTCCGGTAGATTACCGGAAAAGGCTCCAAGATTGGATCTCTCGGGAACAGAGGCTTCTGGCGGCGGAAAAGTATTTGCGTGGCTCTCTCGGGTGTTGGGGAATGTTTGGGTATTTATAGGACGAAGAATAGGGTTAGGAGACCTGCCAGGAGACGGCAAGCCTGCCAGGCACGGCCAGGGGGGTGGCTGCGCCTACCAGGCTTGTGACCTCCTGGCATGTGCCCTGGCGTGCACTCCAAGCCTGGTTGATTTGTTTCCTTCCAGAAAAATTCATTCCGAAGATTTTATTCCGTTTGGACTCCGTTTAATATTCCATATATGCAAAACTCAAAAACAAGGAAAAAAACAGAAACTGGCACTAGGCTCTAAATTAATAGGTTAGTCCCAAAAATAATATAAAATAGCATATTAATGCATATAAAACATCCAAAACAGATAATATAATAGCATGCCATTATCAAAAATTATAGATACGTTGGAGACGTATCAGCATCCCCAAGATTAATTCATGCTCGTCCTCGAGTAGGTAAATGATAAAAACAAATTTTTTGATGTGGAGTGCTACCTAACATATTTATCCATGTAATATTCTCTATTGTGGCATGAACATTCAGATCCGTAAGACTCAAAAAAAAATCTTAATATTGATACAAAAACAATAATATTTCAAGCATACTAGCAAAGCAATTGTATCTTTTCAAAATATAATGGCAAAAGAAAGTTACCCCTACAATATCATATGGTCTAGCTATGCTCCATCTTCCCCACACAAAGTATTTATATCATGCACAACCCCGATGACAAGTCAAGCAATTGTTTTCACACCTTTATTTTCTCAAACCTTTTCAACTCTCATGCAATACATGAGCGTGAGACATGGAGGTAGAACTATAGGTGGAATAGAATATGGTGGAGGTTGTCAAGGAAGGGGACAAGATAGTCTCACATCAACTAGGCGTATCAATGGTCTATGGAGATGCCCATTAATATATATCAATGTGAGTGAATAGAGATTGCCATGCAATTGATGCACTAGAGCTATAAGTGTACGAAAGCTCAAGAGGAAACTAAATGGGTGTGCATCCAACTTGCTTTCTCATGAAGACCTAGGGCAAATTGAGGAAGCCCATCATTGGAATATACAAGCCAAGTAATATAAAGAAAAATTCCCACTAGTATATGAAAGTGAGAAAATAGGAGACTCGCTATCATGAAGATCATGGTGCTACTTTGAAGCACAAGTGTGGAAAAAGATAGTAGCATTGTCCCTTCTATGTTTTCTCTCATTTTTTTCTTTTATTTTCTTTTCTTATTGGTGGGCATCTAAGGCCTCTTTTATTATTTTTATTTGGGCTTCGTTGGCCTATTTTATTTTTCATAAAGTCTGGAATCTCATCCCCACTTGTGAGGGAATCATAGCTTCCATCATCCTTTCCTTACATGGTACATGCTCTAATAATGATATTCATCACACTTTTATTTACTTACAACTCAAAAGAAAATTACAACTTGATACCTATGACAAAATATGACTCTATATACAATATGGAAGTGACGGTGCAAGTCATAAAAGGAAACGGTGGAAGTTGCATGGCAATATATCTCGGAATGGCTATGGAAATGCCATAATAGGTAGGTATGGTGGTTGTTTTGAGGAAAAATATATGGTGGCTGTTTTGAGGAAGGTATATGGTGGCTGTTTTGAGGAAGGTGTTTGTTGTACCGGCGGAAGTTGCGTGGTACTAGAGAGGCTAGCTAAGGTGGAAGGGTATTTTTGGATGGATGCACCTACACAAACAATCAAACTCTTGCACCCAACGCTATAAAGGGGCTGTCAATCCCTTCACAATTATTTGCAAGGATTAGATCCGATAGAGATAGATGTAAACGAGAATGGAAAGTAAAAGGTAAATAAATTGCATCAAAGTATTTTTGGTCATGCATATAGGCATCACATCCATATAATCGTGTAGTTATCCAAGGCAATGATCATGCATATAGGCATCGCAACCGTATCAAGTAGAAAGAAATGATTCTGCATCTACTACTATTACTCCACACATCGACCGACTCCTGCCTGCATCTAGAGGATTAAGTTCATTAAGAACAAAGTAACGCATTAAGAAAGATGACATGATGTAGAGGGATAAAATCAAGCAATATGATGAAAACCCCATCTTGTTAGCCTTGATGTCAACAATACAATACGTGCCTTGCTACCCCTACTATGTCACTGGGTGAGGACACCGCAAGATTGAACCCAAAACCAAGCACTTCTCCAATTGCAAGAATTACCAATCTAGTTGGCCAAACCAAACCAATAACTCGAAGAGACTTACAAGGATATGAAATCATGCATATAAGAATTTAGAGAAGATTCAAATAAGATTCATGGATAATCTGAACATAAACTCACAATTCATCGGATCTTGACAAACACACCACAAAAGAGGATTACATCGGATAGATCCCCGTGAAGATCATGAAGAACATGGTATTGAAAATCAAGGAGAGATAATAAGATATCTAGCTACTAGCCATGGACCCGTAGGTCTGAGGTGGACTACTCATGCATCATCGGAGGGGCAATGGAGTTGATGTAGATGCCCACCGTGATTGAAACCCCCTCCGACAGATTACAAAAAGGCTCCAAGATTGGATCTCTTGGGAACGGAGGCTTCTCGCGGCAGAAAAGTATTTGCGTGGCTCGTTTTGGTATTGGGGGGATATTTGGGTATTTATAGGATGAATAATGGGGTTAGGAGACCTACTAGTAGATGGCAAGCCTGCCAGGTGCGGCCAGGGTGGTGGCCGCGCCTACCAGGCTTTTGACCTCCTGGCAGGTGCCTGGCATGCACTCCAAGCCTGGTTGATTTGTTTCTTTCCAGAAAAATTCATTATTAAGGTTTTATTTCATTTGGACTCCATTTAATATTCCATATCTGCAAAACTCAAAAACAGGGAAAAAACAGAAACTGGCACTAGGCTCTAGATTAATAGGTTAGTCCCAAAAATAATATAAAATAGCATATTAATGCATATAAAACATCCAAAACAGATAATATAATAGCATGCCATCATCAAAAGTTATAGATATGTTGGAGACATATCACCAGCTAAAGAGTTAGTAGGTAGTAACAAATGGTAATTAATATTGACTCTTACATGAAAATAAATTATTGTAAGAAGATAAAAGATAGGTCCTTTGCTGAGGGAAGCAGAGGTTGTCATGCGCTTTTATTTGTTTTGAATGTGCAAACTCTTATTACAAAATAACATCACTTTGTATTTCCCCTTGTGATAGTGAACTTTATTATGCACTTTGTCGCATTTATTTCTTCGCTATCCAAAGATCGTACAAAGCTTATTTTCCCTTACAATAAAATATCATACATATTTAGAGGCAAATTTTATTGCTTTGTGCACCAATGAAAACTTACAAGAAGGATCTTACTCAATCCATAGGTAGGTATGGTGGACTCTCATGGAAAGAAACTGGGTTTGGGTAATGGATGCACAAGTACTATCTCTACTTAGTGCGGAAATTTTTGGCTAGCAAAAGATCAAAAAAAAGGATCACATGTTAAGGGATCCATGACAATATAACTTCTATGAAAATGTAAACAATCATGGTCATTATGTTGTCTTCCATGTACAACATCAACATTTGATCATTATATAATATTTGATGGGTCTCACAATCAAAAAAGGTGTCCAAGATAGTATATTTATATGTAAATTTCCTCTTCTCTATCACACTGCTGCATGGATTATACCAATTACTAATGCTATGCTTGTTAATTCCCATCATATTTTATCATTTATACTTTTTTCTATGTGAAGTCATTACTCCCCATGAGATAAACATATGATCTTTTCCATTTCTTTTATTGTCATGCTATGGTGATGGGTGCTTGAAAGTAAAGCACACAAGCTCAACTAATCTTTATTATATAACTCTAACACCCAATTACAGGGATAGAAAAATCTCAAAGAAAAAATTCTAAGTAAAGCAAATCTGAAATTTTATTTCAAAAATCACGAAAAACTAAGGATTGGACTAAGAGAGATAGTAGTGGTAAAAGTGATGGTGATACGGTATCGGGGCACCTCCCCCAAGCTTGGAAAAAGCTAAGGGTGGTGCCCAAACCCATGTACTCAAGCGTCCTTCTTGGGTGATGGTGGTGATTGATACGTCTCCAACGTATCCACTTCTCCAAACTCTTTTGCCCTTGTTTTGGACTCTAGTTTGCATGATTTGAATGGAACTAACCCAGACTGACACAATTTTCAGTAGAATTGCCTTGGTGTTATTTTTGTGCAGAAATAAAAGTTCTCTGATTGACCTGAAAATTTACGAAGATTATTTCTGGAATTAATGAAAAATATTGGCGAAAGAATCAACTTCAGGGGGCCCACCACCTGGCCACAAGCTTGGAGGGTGCGCCCACCCCCTAGGGCGTGCCGAGAAGGCTTGTGGGCCCCGTGCTGCTCCTCTGACCTCGTTTCCACTCCTATATATTCCTATTCGGGGAGAAAAATAACGAAGAAGAGTTCATCGCGTTTCACGATATGGAGCCATCGCCACCTCCTGTTCTTCCTCGGGAGACCAGATCTGGAGTCCGTTTTGGGCTCCGGAGAGGGGAAATTGACGCCTTTGTCATCACCAACCATCTTTCATCACCAATTCCATGATGCTCTCCATCGTTCGTGAGTAATATCATCGTAGGCTTGCTGGACGGTGATGGGTTGGATGAGATTTATCATGTAATCGAGTTAGTTTTGTTAGGGTTTGATCCCTAGTATCCACTATGTTCTGAGATTGATGTTGCTATGACTTTGCTATGCTTAATGCTTGTCACTAGGGCCCGAGTGCCATGATTTCAGATCTGAAACTATTATGTTTTCATGAATATATGTGTGTTCTTGATCCTATCTTGCAATTTGTAGACACCTATTACGAGTTATGATCCGCATCCCCCAGGGTGACAATAATTGGGATTCTTTCTGGTGATTACCGTAGTTTGAGGAGTTCATATATTCACTAAGTGTTAATGCTTTGATCCGGTTCTCTATTAAAAGGAGGCCCTAATATCCCTTAGTTTGCAATAGGACCCTGCTGCCACGGGAGGGTAGGACAAAAGATGTCATGCAAGTTCTTTTCCATAAGCACGTATGATTATATATGGAATAAATGCCTACATTACATTGATGAATTGGAGCTAGTTCTGTGTCACCCTATCTTATAACTATTGCATGATGAATGCCATCCGACATAATTATCCATCACTGATCCATTGCCTACGAGCTTTCCACATATTGATCTTTGCTAAGTTACTTTTCCGTTGCTACTATTACAATCACTACAAACTGCTACTATCACTTTGCCACTGTTACCGTTACTTCCATATTACTTTGCTACTGAATAATTTGCTACAGATATTAAGTCTTTCAGGTGTGGTTGAATTGACAACTCAACAGCTAATACTCGAGAATATTCTTTTGCTCCCCTTGTGTCGAATCAATAAATTTGGGTCGAATACTCTACCCTCAAAAATTGTTGCGATCCCCTATACTTGTGGGTTATCAAGACCTTTTTCTGGCACCGTTGCCGGTGAGCATAGCTTTATTCTCTGAGTCACTTGTGATATATATCTGTTGATCACTATGATGAATCTTAAAGATCCAAAAAACCAAGATCTACCCCTCAACTACGAGGACAGGTAAGGAACTGCCATCTAGCTCTGCACTTGATTCACCTTCTGTTATTAGTAAATGTGCGACACCACCTGCTAGTAATTCTGATATGTCGCAACTAATTAATGATGCTACTTCTGCTATGCATGAGGCTTATGATGATACTTTTCTTGATTATACTATGCCACTGGGTGAATTTCTTGATGAACAAATTGCTAGAGCCAATGCTGAAATTGATAATATTTCTGAATCTGATGAAATTATTGAAACTGGACACTATGATACACCTGCGAGACCTAGCTCTCCTAGATATGAATTGCCTGATATACCTGAGGGTTATGTTATGTAAGGAGAGGTAGCTAGGGACTTTCTTGCTTGTAAGGATAGAGATGACATTAAGAAATTGATTCGCAAGTGGAAGGAAAAATCTTTGAATGCTAGAATGCAATATGATCCTAAGTTTGCTACTTCACCTATCTTTGTTACTGATAAGGATTATGAATTCTCTATTGATCCTGAGTTAATTACTTTGATTGAATCTGATCCTTTCCATGGTTATGAATCTAAAACTAATGTGGCACATCTTACCAAATTGAATGATATAGCCACCCTATTTACTCATGAGGAAAAAATCGCTATTACTATATTCTTAAGTTGTTTCCTTTTTCACTAAAGGGTGATGCTAAGATATGGTTTAATTCTCTTTCTCCTGGTTGTGTGCGGAGTCCCTAGGATATGATTTATTACTGTTGGGAGGAGTAGTAGTAAATCAAAATTTTCCTACGTGTCACCAAGATCTATCTATGGAGAAACCAGCAAACGAGCGGGGAGATATTGGATCTTCATACCTTTGAAGATCACTAAGCGGAAGCGTTGCTAGAACGCGGTTGATGGAGTCGTACTCGCAGCGATTCAGATCGCGGTAGATCCGATCAAGTGCCGAACGAACGGCACCTCCGCGTTCAACACACATGCAGCCCGGTGACATCTCCTACGCCTTGATCCAGCAAGGAGGGAGGAGAGGTTGAGGGAGAGCTCCGGCAACACGACGGCGTGGTGGAGGTGGAGCTGCGTGGTACTCTGGGAGAGCTTCGCTAAGCACCACGGAGAACGAGGAGAGGGAGGAGTAGGGATGCACCAGGGAGGAGATGAACTCGTGTATTGTGCATCCCCAAATACCTCCACAATATATAGGAGGAGGGGAGGAGAGGTGCTGCGCCCTAGGGTTCCACCCTAGGGGTGGCGGCAGCCTCCAGAAGCCCATCTGGCCAGCGGCCAGGGCAGGGAGAGGTGGAGGCGCCCTAGGGTGGGCCTTAAGGCCCATCTAAGCCTAGGGTTTGCCCCCTCCACCCTTGCTGCGCCTTGGGCTGGGGTGGGAGGCGCACCAGCCCACCTAGGGGCTGGCTCCCTCCCACTCTTGGCCCATGGAACCTTCCGGGGCAGGTGGGCCCACTTGGTGGACCCTCGGAACCCTTCCGGTGGTCCCCGTACACTACCGGAGACACCCGGAACACTTCCGATAACCAAAACCTCACTTACTATATATCAATCTTCGTCTCCGGATTCCGGGACTCCTCGTGACGTCTGGGATCTCATCCGGGACTCCGAAAAACCTTCGGTAACCACGTACACTATTTCCCTATAACCCTAGCGTCATCGAACCTTAAGTGTGTAGACCCTACGGGTTCGGGAGACCCGTAGACATGACCGAGACACCTCTCCGGTCAATAACCAACAGCGGGATCTGGATACCCATGTTGGCTCCCATGTACTCCACGATGATCTCATCGGATGAACCACGATGTCAAGGATTCAATCAATCCCGTATACAATTCCCTTTGTCTATCGGTATGGTACTTGCCCGAGATTCGATCGTCGGTATCCCCATACCTTGTTCAATCTCGTTACCGGCAAGTATCTTTACTCGTTCCGTAATACATCATCCCGTGACTAACTCCTTAGTCACATTGAGCTCATAATGATGGTGTCTTACCGAGTGGGCCCAGAGATACCTCTCCGTCACACGGAGTGACAAATCCCAGTCTCGATTCGTGTCAACCCAACAGACACTTTCGGAGATACCCGTAGCGTACCTTTATAGCCACCCAGTTACGTTGTAACGTTTGGCACACCCAAAGCATTCCTACGGTACCCGGGAGTTACACAACCTCATGGTCTAAGGAAACGACACTTGACATTGAAAAGCTTTAGCAAACGAACTAAACGATCTTGTGCTATGCTTAGGATTGGGTCTTGTCCATCACATCATTCTCCTAATGATGTGATCCCGTTATCAACGACATCCAATGTCCATGGTCATGAAACCGTGACCATCTATTGTTCAACGAGCTAGCCAACTAGAGGCTCACTAGGGACACGTTGTGGTCTATGTATTCACACATGTATTACGGTTTCCGGTTAACACAATTATAGCATGAACAACAGACAATTATCATGAACTAGGAAATACAATAATAACCATTTTATTATTGCCTCTAGGGCATATTTCCAACAGTCTCCCACTTGCACTAGAGTCAATAATCTAGTTACATTGTGATGAATCGAACACCCATAGCATTCTGGTGTTGATCATGTTTTGCTCGTGAGAGAGGTTTAGTCAACGGATCTGCGACATTCAGATCCGTATGCACTTTACAAATATCTATGTCTCCCTCCTGAATGTAATCACGGATGGAGTTGAAGTGGCGCTTGATGTGTCTTGTCTTCTTGTGAAACCTGGGCTGCTTCGCAAGGGCAATAGCTCCAGTGTTGTCACAGAGTAGAGTCATCGGGCCCGACGCATTCGGAATCACTCCGAGGTCGGTGATGAACTCCTTCATCCAGACTCCCTCTTTTGCTGCTTTCGAAGCAGCTATGTACTCCGCTTCACATGTAGATGCTGCCACGACGCTTTGCTTGCTGCTGCTCCAGCTCACTGCCCCTCCATTCAAAATATACACGTATCCGGTTTGCGACTTGGAGTCATCCGGATCTATGTCGAAGCTAGCATCGACGTAACCCTTTACGATGAGCTCTTCGGCACCTCCATAAACGAGAAACATGTCCTTTGTCCTTTTCAGGTACTTCAGGATATTCTTGACCGCTGTCTAGTGTTCCGCTCCGGGATCACTTTGGTACCTCCCTACCAAACTTATGGCAAGGTTCACATCAGGTCTGGTACACAGCATGGCATACATGATAGAGCCTATGGCTGAAGCATAGGGGATGACACTCATCTCTTCTCTATCCTTTGTCGTGGTCGGGCATTGAGTCGTACTCAATCTCACACCTTGCAACACAGGCAAGAACCCCTTCTTGGACTCATCCATATTAAACTTCTTCAATATCTTTTCAAGGTATGTGCTTTGTGAAAGACCAATGAGGCGTTTCGATCTATCTCTATAGATCTTAATACCTAATATGTAAGCAGCTTCTCCAAGGTCCTTCATTGAAAAACACTTATTCAAGTAGGCCTTTATACTTTCCAAGAGTTCTATATTATTTCCCATTATCAGCATGTCATCCACATATAGTATAAGAAATGCTATAGAGCTCCCACTCACTTTCTTGTAAATACAAGGTTCTCCATAAACCTGTACAAACCCAAACGCTTTAATCACCTCATTAAAGCGAATCTTCCAACTCCGAGATACTTGCACCAGCCCATAGATGGAGCGCTGGAGCTTGCATACCTTGTTAGCATCTTTAGGACCGACAAAACCTTCCGGCTGCATCATATACAGTTCTTCCTTGAGGAAGCCATTAAGGAATGCCGTTTTGACGTCCATTTGCCAGATCTCATAATCATAAAATGCGGCAACTGCTAACATGATTCGGACTGACTTTAGCATCGCCACGGGTGAGAAAGTCTCATCGTAGTCAACTCCTTGAACTTGTCGATAACCCTTACCGACAAGCCGAGCCTTATAGGCGGTCACATTTCCGTCCGCGTCAGTCTTCTTCTTAAAGATTCATTTGTTTTCAATGGCTCGCTTATCATCAGGCAAGTCCACCAAAGTTCATACTTTGTTCTCATAGATGGATCCTATCTCGGATTTCATGGCCTCAAGCCATTTGTCGGAATCCGGACCCGCCATCGCTTCTTCATAGTTTGAAGGTTTAACGTTGTCCAACAACATGATCTCTAGGACAGGATTGTCGTACCACTCTGGTGCGGAACGTGTCCTAGTGGACCTTCGAATAGCGACTTGATCTAAAGCTTCATGATCATCATCATTAACTTCCTCTCTAGCCGGTGTAGCCTCCACAGAAACAACTTCCTGTGCTGCGCTACTCTCCGGTTCGAGTGGAGGTACAATTACCTCATCAAGTTCTATTTTCCTCCCACTTACTTCTTTCGAGAGAAACTCTTTCTCGAGAAAGGATCCATTCTTGGAAACAAAGAATTTGCCCTCGGATCCTAGGTAGAAGGTATACCCAATAGTCTCTTTGGGATATCCTATGAAGACGCACTTTTCCGCTTTGGGTTCGAGCTTCTCAGGTTGAAGTTTCTTCACATAAGAATCGCATCCCCAAACTTTTAGAAACGACAGCTTAGGTTTCTTTCCAAACCATAATTCATACGGTGTCGTCTCAACGGATTTAGATGGTGCCCTATTTAAAGTGAATGCGGCAGTCTCTAATGCATATCCCCAAAATGATAGCGGTAAGTCGGTAAGATACATCATAGATCGCACCATATCCAATAGAGTGTGATTACGACGTTCATACACACCATTTCGCTGAGGTGTGCCGGACGGCGTGAGCTGTGAAACAATTCCACATTTCCTAAGGTGCGTGCCAAACTCGTGACTGAAATATTCTCCGCCACGATCAGATCGTAGGCATTTTATTTTCCTGTCACATTGATTCTCGACCTCACTCTGAAATTCCTTGAACCTTTCAAAGGTTTCAGACTTGTGTTTCATTAAGTAGACATACCCATATCTGCTCAAGTCATCAGTGAGGGTGAGAACATAACGGTAGCCACCGCGAGCCTCGACACTCATTGGACCGCATACATCGGTATGTATTATCTCCAACAAGGCAGTTGCTCGCTCCATTGTTCCGTAGAACGGAGTCTTGGTCATCTTGCCCATGAGGCATGGTTCGCATGTGTCAAATGATTCGAAATCAAGTGACTCCAAAAGTCCATCAGCATGGAGCTTCTTCATGCGTTTGACACCAATATGGCCAAGACGGCAGTGCCACATGTAAGTCGGACTATCATTATCAACTTTACACTTTTTGGTACTCACACTATGGACATGTGTAACATCACGTTCGAGATTCATCAAAAATAAACCATTGACCAGCGGGGCATGAGCATAAAACATTTCTCTCATATAAATAGAACAACCATTATTCTCGGATTTAAATGAGTAGCCATCTCGCATCAAGCGAGATCCAGATACAATGTTCATGCTCAAGGCTGGTACTAAATAACAATTATTAAGGTTTAAAACTAATCCCGAAGGTAGATGTAGAGGTAGCGTGCCGACGGCGATCACATCGACCTTGGAACCATTCCCGACGCGCATCGTCACCTCGTCCTTGGCCAGCCTCCGCTTATTCCGCAGCTCCTACTTGGAGTTACAAATGTGAGCAACTGCACCGGTATCAAATACCCGGGAGCTACTACGAGCGCTGGTCAAGTACACATCAATAACAAGTATATCACATATACCTTTAATGTTGCCGTCCTTCTTATCCGCTAAGTACTTGGGGCAGTTCCGCTTCTAGTGACCGGTACCCTTACAATAGAAACACTCAGTCTCAGGCTTGGGTCCATTCTTGTTCTTCTTCTTCCCGACAACTTGCTTACCGGGCGCAGCAACAGCTTTGCCGTCCTTCTTGAAGTTCTTCTTACCCTTGCCTTTCTTGAAACTAGTGGTCTTGTTTACCATCAACACTTGATGCTCCTTTTTGATCTCGACCTCCGCTGATTTCAGCATCGAGTACAACTCGGAAATGGACTTTTCCATACCCTGCATGTTGTAGTTCATCACAAAGCTCTTGTAGCTAGGTGGAAGCGACTGGAGGATTCTGTCAATAACCAAGTCATCCGGGAGGTTAACTCCTAGCTGAGTCAAGCGGTTGTGAAGCCCAGACATCTTGAGGATGTGCTCACTGACAGAACTGTTCTCTTCCATCTTACAGCTAAAGAACTTGTCGGAGACTTCATATCTCTTGACCTGGGCATGAGCCTGAAAAACCAGTTTCAGCTCCTGGAACATCTCATATGCTCCGTGTTGCTCAAAACGCTTTTAGAGCCCCGGTTCTAAACTGTAAAGCATGCCGCACTGAACAAGGGAGTAATCATCGCAGCGAGAATGCCAAGCGTTCGCAACGTCTTGTTCTGCTGGGAGAAGGGGTGGGTCACCTAGCGGTGCATCAAGGACATACAGTTTCTTGGAAGCTATGAGGATGATCCTCAAGCCACGGACCCAGTCCGCATAGTTGCTTCCATCATCTTTCAGCTTGGTTTTCTCTAGGAACGCGTTGAAATTGAGGTTGACATTTGCGTTGGCCATTGGATCTACAATATAGATATTAAAGGCAATTTTAGACTAAGTTCATGATAATTAAGTTCACATAATCATATTATTCAATGAACTCCCACTTAGATAGACATCTCTCTAGTCATCCAAGTGATACATGATCCATGTCAACTGGCCCGTGTCCGATCAACACGTGAGACGGACTAGTCATCCATGGTGAACATCTTCATGTTGATCGTATCTTCTATACGACTCATGTTCGACCTTTCGGTCTTCCGTGTTCCGAGGCCATGTCTGTACATGCTAGGCTCGTCAAGTCAGCCTAAGTGTTTCGCATGTGTAAATCTGGCTTACACCCGTTGTATGCGAACGTTAGAACCTATCACACCCGATCATCGTGTGGTGCTTCGGGACAACGATCCTTAGCAATGGTGCACAGTTAGGGTGAACACTTATCTTGAAATTTTATTGAGAGATCATCTTATTTACTACCGTTGTTCTAAGCAAATAAGATATAAACATGATAAACATCACATGCAATCAATATAGTGACATGATATGGCCAATATCATCTTGCTCCTATGATCTCCATCTTCGGGGCACGATGATCATCATTGTCGCCGGCACGACACCATGATATCCATCATTGTGTCTTCATGAAGTTGTCTCGCCAACTTATTACTTCTACTACTATGGCTAACGCTTAGCAATAAAGTAAAGTAATTACATGACATTTATGATTGACACGCAGGTCATACAATAATATAAGACAACTCCTATGGCTCCTGCCGGTTGTCATAGTCATCGACATGCAAGTCGTGAACCCTATTACAAGAACATGATCAATCTCATACATCACAATGCATCACATCACATCCTTCTGGCCATATCACATCACAAGGCATATGCTGCAAAAACAAGTTAGACGTCCTCTAATTTGTAGTTGCAAGTTTTTACGTGGTTGCTATAGGTTTCTAGCAAGAACGTTTCTTACCTACGCCAAAACCACAACGTGATATGCCAATTTCTATTTACCCTTCATAAGGACCCTTTTCATCGAATCCAATCCGACTAAGGTGGGAGAGACAGACACCAGCTAGCCACCTTATGCAACTAGTGCATGTCAAGCGGTGGAACCGGTCTCACGTAAGCGTACGTGTAAGGTTGGTCCGGGCCGCTTCATCCCACAATACCGTCGAATCAAGATAAGACTAGTAACGGCAAGCATATTAACAAAATCGACGCCCACAACTGCTTTGTGTTCTACTCGTGCATAGATTCTACGCATAGACCTAGCTCATGATGCCACTGTTGGGAGACGTAGTAGTAAATCAAAATTTTCCTACGTATCACCAAGATCTATCTATGGAGAAACCAGCAAACGAGCGGGGAGAGATTGGATCTTCATACCTTTGAATATCGCTAAGCGGAAGCGTTGCTAGAACGCGGTTGATGGAGTCGTACTCGCAGTGATTCAGATCGCGGTAGATCCGATCAAGTGCCGAACGGACGGCACCTCCGCGTTCAACACACGTGCAGCCCGGTGACGTCTCCTACGCCTTGATCCAGCAAGGAGGGAGGAGAGGTTGACGGAGAGCTCTGGCAACACGACGGCGTGGTGGCGGTGGAGCTGCGTGGTACTCTGGCAGAGCTTCGCTAAGCACCACGGAGAACGAGGAGAGGGAGGAGTAGGGCTGCACCAGGGAGGAGATGAACTCGTGTGTTGTGCAGCCCCAAATACCTCCACTATATATAGGAGGAGGGGAGGAGAGGTGCTGCACCCTAGGGTTCCACCCTAGGGGTGGCGGCAGCCTCCAGAAGCCCATCTGGCCGGTGGCCAGGGCACGGAGAGGTGGAGGCGCCCTAGGGTGGGCCTTAAGGCCCATCTAAGCCTAGGGTTTGCCCCCTCCACCCTTGCTGCGCCTTGGGCTGGGGTGGGAGGTGCACCAGCCCACCTAGGGGCTGGATCCCTCCCACTCTTGGCCCATGGAACCTTCCGGGGCAGGTGGGCCCACTTGATGGACCCCCGGAACCCTTCCGGTGGTCCCGGTACACTACCGGAGACACCCGGAACACTTCCGGTAACCAAAACCTCACTTCCTATATATCAATCTTCGTCTCCAGACCATTCCGGGACTCCTCGTGATGTCCGGGATCTCATCCGGGACTCCGAACAACCTTCGATAACCACGTACACTATTTCCCTATAACCCTAGCATCATCAAACCTTAAGTGTGTAGACCCTATGGGTTCGGGAGACACGTAGACATGACCGAGACACCTCTCTGATCAATAACCAACAGCGGGATCTGGATACCCATGTTGGCTCCCATGTACTCCACGATGATCTCATCGGATGAACCACGATGTCAAGGATTCAATCAATCCCGTATACAATTCCCTTTGTCTATCGGTATGGTACTTGCCCGAGATTCGATCGTCGGTATCCCCATACCTTGTTCAATCTCGTTACCGGCAAGTCTCTTTACTTGTTCCGTAATACATCATCCCGTGACTAACTCCTTAGTCACATTGAGCTCATAATGATGATGTCTTACCGAGTGGGCCCAGAGATACCTCTCCGTCACACGGAGTGACAAATCCCAATCTCGATTCGTGTCAACCCAACAGACACTTTCGGAGATACCCGTAGCGTACCTTTATAGCCACCCAGTTACGTTGTGACGCTTGGCACACCCAAAGCATTCCTACGGTATCCGGGAGTTACACAATCTCATGGTCTAAGGAAACGACACTTGACATTGAAAAGCTTTAGCAAACGAACTACACGATCTTGTGCTATGCTTAGGATTGGGTCTTGTCCATCACATCATTCTCCTAATGATGTGATCCCGTTATCAACGACATCCAATGTCCATGGTCATGAAACCGTGACCATCTATTGATCATCGAGCTAGCCAACTAGAGGCTCACTAGGGACACGTTGTGGTCTATGTATTCACACATGTATTACGGTTTCCGGTTAACACAATTATAGCATGAACAACAGACAATTATCATGAACTAGGAAATACAATAATAACCATTTTATTATTGCCTCTAGGGCATATTTCCAACAATTACTTCTTTGAAAAATATTTTCCTACCCATAAGAAACAAGGTGCCTTGCAGGAAATATTTAAATTTGTGCAAATTGAAGAAGAGAGTCTCCCACAATCTTGGGGGAGGCTTCTCCAATTATTTAATGCTTTGCTTGATCATCCTATCAAGAAAAAAAAATTGATATCTTTTATAATGGACTGACTGATGCTTCTAGGGACCACCTAGATAGTTGTGTTGGTTGTGTTTTCAGGGAACGAACTATTGAACAAGTTGAATTACTATTGAATAATATATTGAGCAATGATAATGATTGGACTATTCCTGAACCACCTTCAAAGCCAACTCCTAAGAAAATAGGTATTCTAGTCCTCAGTCCTAAAGATATGCAAGAGGCAAAGAAATCTATGAAAGAAAAGGGTATTAAAGCTTAAGGTGTTAAGAATCTACTACCTATTGAAGAAATACATGGTCTTGATAACCCAACACAGGTAGTAGAGGTAAATTCTCTCCGTAGATTTGATGAAAGAGATCCCTTATAATAAGCCTGCTAGCCAATGCTTGGATGAATTTGATAATTTTATTGTGAAGCAAGAAAATTTCAATGCTTATGTTAGTATACAATTGAAACATAATGCCTATATGCTGGATTGCTTGAGTGATTATTTGAATAGAAGTGTCAATGATCTTAAGCTTATTAGTAAACATGCTTCCATGGTAACCACTCAAGTAGAACAAATACTTAAGGCTCAAAATGATTTTCTTAATGAGATGAATAGTAAAGACAATGATCATTCTATTAAAGTTGTGACTAGAGGTGGTAGAATGAATCAGGAACCTTTGTATCCTGCGGGCCATCCTAAGAGAATTGATCAAGATTCTCAGATCGTTAATACTGATACACCTATCTGTTCCAATAAGAGTGGGAAAAAGAATGATGATCGTACTTTGCATGCTGCTAGTGAACCTGTTATAGATACATCTGAGATATTTCTATTTCTGATGCTGAGACACAATCTGGTGATGAACATGAGCCTAGTGATAACGATAATAATGATGTTCATGCCGATGCTCAACCTAGTAATGATAATGATGTGGAGATTGAACCTGCTGATGATCTTGATAACCCACAACATAAGAATAAAAGATACAATGAAAGAGACTTCATTGCTAGGAAACATGGTAGAGAAAGAGAACCATGGGTTCAGAAACCCAGGCCCTTTCCTCCCAAACCATCCAAGAAAAAGGATGATGAGGATTTTGAGTGCTTTCCTGAAATTCTTAGACTGGTCCTTTTACGTATGCGCTTGACTGATATTTTGAAAATGGCTCCTTATGCTCAGTATATGAAAGATATTGTGACAAATAAAACAAACATACTGGAAGCTAAGATTTCCACCATGCTTGCTAATTATACTTTTAAAGGTGGAATCCCTAAGAAACTAGGAGATCCCGGAGTACCGACTATACCATGCTCTATTAAAGGAAATTGTGTTAAAACTGCTTTATGTGATCTTGGAGCTGGTGTTAGTGTTATGCCTTTCTCTTTATACCATAGACTTGATTTGAATAAGTTGACAGCTACTGAAATTTCTTTGCAAATGGCCGATAAATCAACTGCTCTACCTATCCATACTTGTGAGGATGTACCTGTCGTAGTTGCAAGTGCTACTATCTCTAAGGACTTTGTTGTTCCTGATATTCTCGAGGACGACAGTATGTCGATCATCCTTCGTAGACCCTTTTTGAATACTATAGGGGCTATTCTTGATTGCAACAAGGGCAATGCCACTTTTCATATTAATGGTAATGAGCATACGGTACACTTTCCGAAGAAACAACCTCAAGTTCATAGTATCAACTCTATTGAAAAAATTCCAACGATTATTATTGGGGACTTTGAGTTCCCACTTCCTACTGCCAAGAACAAATATGAGATACTTATTGTTGGGAAAATGCATATCCCCATTGAGAGAAAGAAAAGATGTTGAGAAGACTATTAAGAGGTTCTTCAAGCCGGTGTTCTAAGGAAGATGAAAACGAAATGAAGGAGAAACCCAAATATAATCTTCCTCGCATCGCAGAAGTTTGACCATGTGAATGGCCGTGTGACACATTCTTGAGGGCGGCCAGAATTTATGAAGATTTATATTATGGCCGAGAACGCAGGCATCACCGACTCCCTCAACGATAAGTGTGACCAGTACCTCTTGCTCACGAATAATTTTGTGCAAAATTTTCACTTTCATCCTAGGGAAGACCCTCCTACAGTAGAATGTCACTTATATGATGTGCCTAAGAAAATGAACCTTTATGATTTTTGCAAAGTCTGCAAAATACCCTATGAGGGCAGCATCAGGGAACCACGTCCTCGAGACATGGAAGATTTTATTGTCGCAGTCACTGTAGGGGAAGAGAGAGGCGTGTCAAAGGCAAGATCAGCTAGTTTAGATTTTCCTGTGCTATGCTATTATTCATTATTTGTGGGAAGATGTTTAGTTGGTTGCTGGGAGAGTGGAAGCCTTAGTGCCCCTGACCTCGCTATTTTACCCCATGCAATATTTGCTGATAGAACCTTTAGTCTGGGCTCTATGGTGGCCCAACGGTTGAACACCAACCGTTCGAAGGGGCCCATATTCGGAGGTATCTATGCATCTCATTTAGCTAAACATTTTGAGATACCCATTAGGCTTCACGAGAAAGATGAGAGGCTAATACTTGTGAAGTTTTTAGATTATGACCGTATGGTAGCCCATGATGTTATTAAGAAGAATGATGATAGGTGGCTTCTTTACAATTTAGTATTTAGTCAGGGTACTTGTGAGATTATTACTCTCCCTACTTCTTCTTTGTTTGATATTCATTTAGGCAGGTACATTGTTAAGCCCGATGACATCTACTGATTTTGGGGTTTGTTGCAACCCCCACCACCTGAGCAGGCACCGGCCCTTAATCCATATCAGGTCCCGGTTTTTCAGTGGGAGCCATAGGAGGTCGCTAATCAGTGGAACCCTCAGTCCTTCGAATTATCCCGGAAAAGTTTATTTCCAGCCATGGCCCTAGACCAACTTAGGCCAAAGGCCTAAGCTTAGGGGAGTACTTATTTCTCACTAACATTACATTCATGTTCACACACCCATTTCAGTTGTTGGTGTGCATACTCTTTCATTGTACTATCCATGGTAGTTCATTTCTTCTATATGATTTCTTCTTGTGTGTTTGATTAATCTTAAAAAAATCAAAAAATAGTTATAGCTTTATCTTCTAGTTTGTTTTATTTGTAGCATTAAAAGAAAACCCAAAAAGATTTCTCGTTCTTCTTTTGCTTGTTGGGAGCTTTCCCGTGTAGGTAATTTTCCTTTCTTTTCTTTGGGTCGTAAGGAGAAGACCACGATGACATGTTGAGTGACTCTCATATGCATTATTGTTTATCTTACATAGAGCCCATATTGCCTTGTCTTCTCCTTTGATTTATTGTTTGCAGATTCTAGCTTAGTCCAATGCATGTACACTCTTATTATTATTCACATCGTTCGGTCATGCAAATGAAAGGCAATAATGATAATATATGATGAACTGACTGAGATGGTGAAAAGCTGGTATGAACTCGACCTATCTTAATTTTGTAAATATGATTAGCTCATCGTTCCGGATTCAGCTCATTATAGGTTGAACATGTTTGCAATGACATTTAGAGATTATAGTTATTCATGCCATGCTTAATTAGCTAAGAGTTAATATGGTTTGTTTTGAGTGCCAACATGCGCATTAAAATGGTTGTGATGTAGTATGATAGAATGGTATCCTCCTCTGAATGATTCAAGTGGCTTGACTTGGCACATGTTCACGCATGTAGTTGAAACAAATCAACATAGCCTCCACGGTGTTTATGTTCATAGTGAATTATATCCTACTCATGCTTGCATTGAATGTTGGTTAATCTCAAAGCATGTTGAAGACTATGTCGCTCTCTAGTTGGTCGCTCCCCGGTCTTTTGCTAGCCTTCACTTGTACTAAGCAGGAATACTGCTCGTGCATCCATCTCCATAAACCTAAAGTTGTTCCATATGAGTCCACCATATCTACCTATATGCGGTATTTACTTGTCGTTCCAAGTAAATTTGCATGTTCTGAACTTTAAACCTTGAAATAAACTTTTTGTTTTGTATGCCCAAATCGCTCATGTGGCGACTGGGGGCTGTCAGCACCTTCCATGCTAGGTGGGTTATTCTCATGATATGTGTTGATTCACTATCATTCACGAGAAAGTGGCTGGTAATCGGGATGCCTAGTTCCATGCTCGAAATAAAAAGCAAAATATAATTAAACAAAACTCACCGAGGAATGTGTTTGTATGGATGGCACCCGTGGATTCGGCCCGCCATGGAGTGTGATTGATTGGTGGAGGGGGAGTAAAAACTTTACTATTTTGTTTGGGAACCGCCTATAATGTATCTAGCATGGAAGATAATGAAAACCTCTTGGTCCTTATGTGAGCAATGAAAGAATACCGCTCCAAAATCATTACCTATCTCTGTTTTAAAAGCTCGAGCTCTGGCACCTCTGCAAATCAATGCTTCCCTCTGCGTAGGTCCTTTCCATTAATTTTATTGTTGATTCATCATCTTCTATTAAAAGGCACTAGTTAGAGAGCACCACTGTCATTTGTATGCTTTGCTATTAATTGATATTGAGTATGAGTATGACTGGATCTCTTTTACCATGAATTACAATGTCCAGCCAGCCCTCGTTCTTCAAAGGTGCTCTGCATTTATGTTTTGCGGTCTCAGAAAGGGCTAGCGAGATACCATTGTGTCATATTGTATCATGATTGTTTTGATTAAATTGTTGTCATCCGGGACTTATTATTATTGCTCGCTAGTTGATTATGCCATTGATATGAGTAAATGTGAGGCCTAAATGTTATTGTGCATGTGGTTAGTCTATAATCTTTGCTGAAACTCTAAACATAAGTTAGACATATTTACAATAGCAAGATCAAACAGAGTTTGTAAAAGTTTTTTTTATCACTTTCATTTTATCAACTGAATTGCTTGAGGACAAGAAAAGGTTTAAGCTTGGGGGAGTTGATACGTCTCCAACATATCCACTTTTCCAAACTCTTTTGGCCTTGTTTTGGACTCTAATTTTCATGATTTGAATGGAACTAATCCGGACTGACGCTGTTTTCAGCAGAATTGCCTTGGCGTTATTTTTGTGCAGAAATAAAAGTTCGCGGATTGACCTGAAATTTATGGAGATTATTTCTGGAATTAATGAAAAATATTGGCGAAAGAATCAACTACAGGGGGGCCACCACCTGACCACAAGCCTGGTGGGTGCGCCCACCCCCCTAGGGCACGCCGGGCACGCCTGTGGGCCCCCTGCTGCTCCTTCGACCTCGTTTACACTCCTATATATTCCTATTCGGGGAGAAAAATAAAGAAGAAGAGTTCATCGCGTTTCATGATACGAAGCCGCCGCCACCTCCTGTTCTTCCTCGGGAGACTAGATCTGAGTCCGTTTTGGGCTTCGGAGAGGAGAAATCGACGCCTTCGTCATCACCAACCATCCTTCATCACCAATTTCATGATGCTCTCCACCATTCGTGAGTAATATCATCGTAGGCTTGATGGACGGTGATGGGTTGGATGAGATTTATCATGTAATCGGGTTAGTTTTGTTAGGGTTTGATCCCTAGTATCCACTATGTTCTGAGATTGATGTTGCTATGACTTTGCTATGCTTAATGCTTGTCACTAGAGCTCGAGTGCCATGATTTCAGATCTGAACCTATTATGATTTCATGAATATATGTGTGTTCTTGATCCTATCTTGCAAGTTGTAGACACCTATTACGAGTTATGATCCGCATCCCCCAGGGTGACAATAACTGGGATTCTTTCCGATGATTACCGTAGTTTGAGGAGTTCATGTATTCACTAAGTGTTAATGCTTTGGTCCGGTTCTCTATTAAAAGGAGGCCTTAATATCCCTTAGTTTCCAATAGGTCCCCGCTGCCACGGGTGGGTAGAACAAAAGATGTCATGCAAGTTCTTTTTCATAAGCACGTATGACTATATATGAAATACATGCCTACATTACATTGATGAATTGGAGCTAGTTCTGTGTCACCCTATGTTAGAACTATTGCATGATGAATGCCATCCGACATAATTATCCATCACTGATCCATTGCCTACGAGTTTTCCACATATTGATCTTTGTTAAGTTACTTTTCCGTTGCTACTGTTACAATCACTACAAACTGCTACTATCACTTTGCCACTGTTATTGTTACTTCCATATTACTTTGCTACTGAATACTTTGCTGCAAATATTAAGTCTTTCAGGTGTGGTTGAATTAACAACTCAGCTTCTAATACTCGAGAATATTCTTTGGCTCCCCTTGTGTCGAATCAATAAATTTGGGTTGAATACTCTGCCCTCGAAAACTGTTGCGATCCTCTATACTTGTGGGTTATCAATGATGATGTGGTAGGCCTGTCCTTAGCAATGGTTAATAGGGAAGACTTTAACTCCCCTATCTCATGAAGTAGTTGTTGAATCATCGCGGTGTTCTTTTGTACTTCCTCCATGATATGTTTATTCTTCAGTCACCAAGAGATTTTTCCTGCTTCACTTTCACTTGGACGGGAGATATCCCAATTGGACGGTATATACAAGCGAGAAATATTTTCAATCCATAAGTGTGAATAAAATTGTGAAAGTTATGTGCATGAAATCTATCGAGGTGCCTCCACGGAATAGCTTCACCTTCCACTTCACGGGCTATTTGAGCCTTTCACCCCCTTGGTGGGCAAGGATTTGGAGATGTAGAGATGCCCGCCAGTGTCCCACGTTCTGAGGCCGGGGGATGCACATCCATGGAGTCTCCAAATTCTTCTCATGTGATAACTTCATTAGATCCTTCTCGTTCAAGCTCATACGCCTCCAGAAATTTGTCAAAAAAGCAGCTCGAAATGAGAACAGAGGAGAAACTTGCAATGTAGTAGTCAAAACATACGGAAGCATATATAATGGGTTTTTTATAGATCATAATATGTGCTCTAGAAGAAAACGCAGTTCAGGAGGCACATGAGAGTCCCACAAGCCATCATCGCCCGGCCAGGGGGGTGGTCGCGCCCTGTTGGCTTGTGCCTCCCTCGTGTGTCCCCTTGACTCCTTTTAATTTTGGTTTTTTTCTAAAATACCAAAACCAACAAAACATATGTTTTTGGAATTTTTGGTGTTGGTTTACTTACCGTATCACGTACCTACTCCTTTTTCACTTTTCTGGTGTGTTCCGGAAGGTCTCTCTTATGTGCTCTTCTGGTGTTATCACTTGAATAATATTAGTTTCATCATTAATGGGCGTACCTGAAATGTAGTGCTTAATTATTTGCCCATTTTCCACTCTCGGATTTTTTCCTTCGAAGTTATTAATTTTTATAGAGAGATAAACTATTCATAGTGACAAGCAACAGTAAATTTCAGCAAGTATAGAAAATGTTTCCTTGCCAATTTCCACTTACCAAAGGCGCTTCACTCCCCGTCAATGGTGCCACAAAAGAGTCTTGATGACCCACAAGTATTGAGGATCAATTGTAGTCCTTTAAATAAATAAGAGTATCGAACCCAACGAGGAGCACAAGGAAATGATAAGAAGTTTTCAGCAAGGTATTCTCTGCAAGTGTTGTAAGTAACAATAGTAGATAGTTTGGTAGCAAGATAATTTACAACAAGTGACAAGTGAAAATAGTAACGGAAGTGCAGGAAGGTAGCCCAACCCTTTTTTAGCAAAGGACGGGCCTGAAAGTACTCTTATATTAAACAAGTGCTCCCGAGGACAAATGGGAATTTTCTGTCTAGTCATGTTCAACATGTTGAGTTGATTCGCGTTCGCTACTTTGATAATTTGATATGTTGGTGGACCGGTGTCAAGGTGTTGTTCTTACTTGAACAAACAACATACTTATTATTAACCCCTCTCGCAAGAATCCACAACTATGAAAGAAAAATTAAGATAAATCTAACCATAGCATGAAGCGTGTAGGTCCAAATCAGCCCCTTATGAAGCTATGCATAAATTGGGGTTTAAGCTTCTGTCACTCTAGAGACCCATCACCTACTTGTTACTCCACAATGACTTCCCTTAGGCCCATAACATGGTGAAGTGTCATGTAATCAACGTTCACATGACACCACTAAGAGAACTAACAACATACATACCATCATAATATCAAACGAATACCAACTCCACAAGATTACTTATAACAAGACTTCTCCCATGTCTTGGAAGGGAAGATTGAAGCCATCGTCATCACCAACGCTTCATCATTGTTATTATACTTCTAATCTTGAACATGTTGATGAGGTTTAAGTATTTAACATTGTTCCTAAGGACATGGGAGAAGTCTTGTTATAAGTAATCTTGTGGAGTTGGTATTCGTTCGATATTATGATGATATGTATGTTGTTACTTCTCTTAGTGGTGTCATGTGAACATCGATTATATGACACTTCACCATGTTATGGGCCTAAGGAAAGTCATTGTGGAGTAACAAGTAGGTGATGGGTCTATAGAGTGACAAAAGCTTAAACCCCAGTTTATGCGTTACTTCATAAGGGGCTGATTTGGACCTACATATTTCATGATATGGTTAGATTTATCTTAATTCTTCTTTCATAGTTGTGGATGCTTGCGAGAGGGCTTAATAATAAGTAGGTTGTTTGTTCCCGTATTCCGACCATTTTTAATTGATCATTTAAAATATAAAGAAGAAAATCTTGGAGTAAAACCTTAGTGGAATATATTTACTCCACTCAGCTTTGGCCGAACCTAACCGGTCTTTTATATATATATATATATATATATATATATATATATATATATATATATATATATATATATATATATATAGGGATCGACTATTCGTCACCCTGGGTGAAGAATTTTTATTCTTCACCCCAGCCAACTCCCACGATGGGTCGAATAACAATGAAATGTTTGTGGAGTAAGTTTACGTCCCTTAGAGATGCACTTGTGCTTGTTATGAGGTAAGATTTGATTCCTGCAAAAAAAGACACGAGGTAAGATTTGTAACCACCAACGTAAGATTACAACCATCTACGTAGAAATTGTAAACCATCGTACCTTGTCAACCCACATACTCAGGTTACAACTATCCACGTGATTTTTTTCCTTAAGAAAGATGATCTACATTAAAAACTTCGGTTCTGTATCATGATAGCTTTGGGTACATATACTTAAAAATTGTGTAAACCATTTTTACGATATGAAATTGCCTATAGACAAAGCAGACTCCGTAAATAAAACTGTATCTCGCTATAGCTCATTTATTTTATTTTTATCTTTTCTTCCGTCCCGGCAAGCCTGTCTCCGATCACAGCGTGCCTCGGACAGGCGCCGCCCGTTCCCGTCCATGGGTGCAATGGAGGAGCCTTGCACCGCCTGCCCCGATCGCGCGCTCCGTAGCGTGCTTGCTCATCCCCGATTGAGCCCCGCACCGCACGCGCCAGGCGCGCTCCCCGGCGTGGCCGCGAGCTCCCCAGCACCCCCCCCCCCCCTCTTCTTGGGCGCCGCCCTGCCCTGATTCGGGCCGTCGGTGGCCTGCTCCGTCCTTCCCGTGGACGGCCTATTCTCAGCAGTAGAGGTCGAGCCGATCGAATTTCGGACCGGCGGCGGTAAATTCCGGCATGCGGCGGCTTCTCGCGATGCGAGGCAACGGATTCCGATGAGTTCCGGGTAGGTTCCGTCCAGTTCCGCGGTGGTGCGTCTGCGCCGCCGACGAGGTTTGACCGGTTTACAGATTGAACTGTATACTGTCTTAAAAACTGTACAAATGAGGTTCTCGCAGATGGAGGCAGTGCCGTTTAAAAAGATTTTATGGTCCAAACGAGTTTTACGAGATCTGTTAGGCGTCGTTTTTCGTCAGAAACTGTAAAACACCTCATTTTTATGAGTTTGACCGTTTTTAAGAGTATGCTAAAGATGCTCTTACTGCACTGTGTTATGAGGAAAGCTTGCTGTAAACAATGTTTAAAGACATGATAAAAAGGTAAAAAGTAGGTTAATATGACGTACTTGCCCCATGTTCACTAATTCGGCTATTACCAAAAACAGGCTAATTGGATGGAAAGAAGTGCACTGGAATTTTATTTTATTTGACTTGTCACTGGAATTTTTTTAAACTTCAATTTCTGGTTTATCTAATAGTCTATGTGGATATTGCCGGAGAACTCAACATAGGCCTGTTATAAATTTTCTATGTTGTGCATAAAAAAAATTGAGGTGCTAGCTCAAGATTTATGTATATATAGAAGGGTCAGGTTTGCTAAAACCAAATAAATGTGAATTCGGTTAAGCCTACTTGAGATATTCATCACCACTCCTTAATACATTTGCCTCCACACTGTAGTAGTAACCAATTAACTATGGATCTGCTCTATCAAATTGTCAAAAGAGAGAAATATGGTGGAGATCTATTACCAGACTGGGCAAATAGTGATTCCCAGAATAATAGAGGAAAACGCAGAAACAAAGATGTCTTCAAGTGTTTCTAATATAGAATAACAATATCATTGTGAAAAATTTCTGTACGCGTATGGCTGATTGTTTGTTGATGATGGAATAGTCATGTACTTGTGGGGGAGGTGGATACGTAGAGTCGTTGCTGATGGCTTGATGAGATGGAGCGGAGGTCAAGCATACCGTCTCCTTGGTCTGTCGCAGTTGCTGGACGTCGCCGACCGACTCCGACGCCACATGCAGATGAGCACCCTCAGCTCACTGCAGACAGGCGAGAGGCCCCATTTAGCTGCCGGCTGCGGAGATGCTACCGTCCGGCCACCGAAAGTAGACCGCGGCAAAGCCACACCCGCCGGCCGCTCGCCGCCGAGGATCTTGCCCGCTCGCCGTTGAAACCGCACGCCACTTCCGCCCCCAACTACATCGCACAAATAGCTTAAAAAAATGTGCCGACGTTTCCTAGAAAAAGGAATAGGTCACGACGTTCTCTAGAAACCGCACAACTGGAAAAAAAATTAACCTTCCGCGTGTAGTACTAAAACGAAAAATTACATCGAAAGAAAAATTATCTCGCAAAGGGACAAAAGTTACCTCGACATGGGACAAAGCAGTGGACATGCGAGTGCAACCTGAATTTTCAGGCTCCATCGATCGACCGGGGTGAGGAATTACTTATTCTTCACCCTGGGACACCAATAGACTTTCTATATATAGAGAGAGAAAAAAAATACATCTGTAGTTACTCTCATGTCTTATATACTATCATGTGATAGTATATACATTACTTTATTATTTTTAATATGTTTATATATTATATCTAAGATACTTCAAAATGAATTCTATGAAAAAAATTGCAAGTTGACTCATATTTTTATTATATTTATAAAATAGTACGTAAAAAAGTATATGCTCAAAATATGAGATATACTATCAAAAATTTTGTATATATACTACATAAATATTCTTATATACTAAATACTACGTGTACATACACTTCAGAATGCTATATATAGCATACGAAACAAAAGCAGGAGTAACTACACCCGGTCGTACCAAACATTTGTCCGAAAAATACATCCTACGACCGGGTGTAGTTACTCTCATGTCTCATATACTATCATGTGGTAATATATATACTACTTTATTATTTTTAGTATGTTCATATACTATATTAAGATTCCTCAAAGTAAATTATATGAAAAAAATTGCAAGTTGACTCATATTTTTATTATATTTATAAAATACGTACATATTTGTACGTAACAAATATATGCTCAAAATATAAGACATACTATCAAATGTTTTATATATATACTACATACATTTCACAATGATAGATACTACCTGTAGCATGCAGAAGTAACTACACCCGGTCGTATCAAAACATTTTTCATATATATATATATATATATATATATATTGGAGCAAATTTAAATTTGGCTTATACATTTTGTCAAACACTTGCTATGCATCTCGCCTGGCAACCATGGTGACCATGCTGGCGGCGAGCAACAGCAGAAGAAGCATGCAGCGGGGAGGAGCAGCAACACAAACCGACGGCGGCGAGGAGCAGCAGCACGCACCGGCGGCGACGAACAGCAGCGGGAGAAGCAACGGCGAACAATACGCACAAGTGATGAACGGTAGCAGCAGCACGCACCGGCGGCGACTAGCAGCAGCAGCAACACACAACGGGCAGCAGCATCAACACGTAGTGTCCGTACCGGTAGTAGTAATGGGCAGGGGTCGCACGCGAAGTCACCGGCGACGCCATGGATGCTTCACCTGAGTCGCCGGCCGGCCACGAGGAGATCTTTGCATGAAGAAAAATTATACTCGGCTGCCTCCGGACGAAGTATGTTTAGAGATAAGTTTGGGAACGGCGTATTGTTTTTACTCCCTTACGACGGATCGGGGACTTTTTTACTCCCTTACGACGGATTGGGGACTGGCTAGGTGCGGTGTAAGAGAGTAAAACCAATTTTTTACTTTCTTATCGTCTTTTAAGGGATCGGTTAGAAGTAGCCTTAACATTTTAGTTCTTCAAATAATGATTTGTGAACACATAGACCATGATGTGGATTCTAGATTTACTTTAATATGCATTCCTCCTAGCTAGCTTGTATAGTTGGTCACTGAAAATTGAGTATCTCATGTATTAGGGAACTATATTAACAAGTCAAAAGGTCAAACTATGTTAAGACTTGCACCAAGCTATTTATTTTGAACTCTCGTCTCGTACAATATGATAACCACAGTAGGCAGTAGCGAGTAGCCAGTCTGTAACCTTCTGGGTGATAGTTACAAAATTATAAACTAGTTTATTTATACTGTTCCTATTTATCGCAAAAGGCTTTCATCCTAGATAAAGCAACTATTGTTCCTGTTTACATTCACGGTTCCTTTCCTAGATGACTGCTCAGCTACACTCACTGGATCATGAAATTCGAAGTCATGTTTGTTGCGCAGCCGATGCTAGAAAATGCAAGACGGGTTAGAGAAAAAGGAACATCACTTGAACACCGTCGAGAAGGAGGCAGACTTGTTTTAAAAGGTAACATTGTCATAAATTCGCCCTCTTTGCATAGCATGATACATGGACCACCAGATAACTTACAACAATGTGGTTCAGCAGAACTCTAAAGAGGGTCACCAAGGCGCGTTACAGGAAACCGATGAAGAAAGCCAGATGTGCACGAGGGAACTGCTTCAGCTCATCGATTCTTTCGCAGAGTATAAAAAAGAGTTTTGGGGACAATCTTTTACTTCCAGGAGAGAAAAAAGACCTCCACGAATGTGTGGACGACATAGCTTCTATGTCAGCCAAGATGGTGTCTGCTGTGTGATATTGGCATTTCTTCTATAGAGTTTGTCCCCGCGCCGCCGCCAATAGCTGCCTTTGCTTTGCTTACATCGTCTTCATTGTGAAGGTTGATATTTTGGGCCGAGATTGGGAGTTGTCGTATGCTAGTAAGACGAATTTTGTGTGTGTATGAGATGGCTTGTCTGATGTGCACCAATGTATCTGATGTCCCTAGTTCACCTACACCGGCCTTATGCTGCTTTGGCCAGAGACACACATGATTGTATTTATTATTACACAGTTAACAGTGCATTAGGGTTGCCCGAGATATTTCATGTAATTTCTCTGGTTCCAACCGTCCTGCACCATACTAACTGGTTTTGTTCGGCTATGAGCCAAGCTAAATTAACTGCATTCAATATGACTTGAACCATCTAATCTGTAACTCGAATGGTAAGACATAATGGGCATATTAAAACAAGTTGCAAGAAGCAGACTCACTCTTGATATTACAAAAGAGAGCACGCTAAAACATGTCCCATACATATAGCTAGCTATCTGCAGATCCATGCATAATTGGGTCGTGCCTGAAAATTAGCAGATTTAGATTAATCGAACAAGGTTATGTACATTTTTTTTGAAAATGAAGGATTAATCCTGGCCTCTGCATTAAAACAATGCATGCAGTCATCTTTACTGATTACCATGGACTTGTTAGTTTTTTCGGTTGGTGAATTTCACATCAAGTTCCATTGTTGTAATAGAGATGGTAATTTTACATGGAGCTTGGTTGTACTCTATGGGGCTTCCCAAGATGAGCATAAATATGCCTTCCTTCGGGAATTGGTGAACTTGGCCAATGTTAACCCACACCCAATGCTTATTGGGGGGCTTTAATATCCTTAGGTACCATTGGCCCTCCCATTACGTAGACGACGTCACCATCTTTATTGCTCACATCAAAGAGTACATTGATCATCTCCCATTCATCTTGGCCAAGTTTGGTGAGGTCACGGGCCTGGTAGCTAACCTACTCAAAATCATGGTCACTTCCATCCACTGCAGTAACCTTAACCTCAACGACATACTACATAGTTTCCTGCTAAGAGGGTGGGATTCCCCTTGAAATATCTGTTGGAAATATGCCCTAGAGGAAATAATAAATTGGTTATTATCATATTTCCTTGTTCATGATAATCATTTATTATCCATGCTATAATTGTGTTGATCGGAAACTCAGATACATGTGTGGATACATAGACAACACTGTGTCCCTAGTATGCCTCTAGTAAACTAGCTCGTTGATCAAAGATGGTCAAGGTTTCCTAGCCATTGACATGAGATGTCATTTGATAACGGGATCACATCATTAGAAGAATGATGTGATGGACAAGACCCAAACTATAAATGAAGCATATGATCGTGTCAGTTTATTGCTACAGTTTCTGCATGTCAAGTATTTGTTCCTATGACCATGAGTTCATGCAACTCACTAACACCGGAGGAGTACCTTGTGTGTATCAAACGTCGCAACGTAACTGGGTGACTATAAAGGTGCTCTACAGGTATCTCCGAGGGTGTCTGTTGGGTTGGCATGGATCAAGACTGGGATTTGTTACTCCGTGTGACCGAGAGGTATCTCAGTGCCCACTCGGTAATACAACATCACAATAAGCCTTGCAAGCAATGTGACTAAGTGTTAGTCACGGGATCTTGTATTACGGAACGAGTAAAGAGACTTGCCGGTAATGAGGTTGAACCAGGTATGGAGATACCGACGATCGAATCTCGGGCAAGTAACATACCGAAGAACAAAGGGAACATCATACGGGATTAACTGAATCCTTGACATAGAGGTTCGACTGATAAAGATCTTCATAGAATATGTAGGAACAAATATGGGCATCCAGGTCCCGCTATTGGTTATTGACCGTAGAGGTGTCTCGGTCATGTCTACATAGTTCTCGAACCCGTAGGGTCTGCACACTTAAGGTTCGATGACGTTTCGGTATTATAGAGTTATGTATGGTGGTGACCGAAGGTTGTTCGGAGTCCCGGATGAGATCTCGGATGTCACGAGGAGCTCCGGAATGGTCTGGAGGTAAATATTGATACATAGGAAGTCCTATTTTGGTCGCCGGAAAAGTTTCGGGCTCATCGGTAGTGTACTGGGAGTGTCGGTAGTGTACCGGGAGACCATCGGGAGGGGTATTTCGACCCAAGAGGCTACATGGGCTGTGGGAGGGTGAATACCATCCCTTAGTGGACTGGTAGAAGTCCAACACAAGACCCATGCGGCTGGGAGAGAAAAGCCCAAAGAGAAAAGGTGGGAAAAGGCAAAAAAGGAAGGAGTCCTAGTCCTACTAGGATTGGAGGAGGATTCCTCCTCTCCTCCTTGGTTCGGCCGAAGCCTAGGGCTGGCCCCTTGAGGTCCAAGCCTCCTCCTCTCTTCCTCTTATATATACTAGAGGTTTTAGAGTTTTTGGCACTAGTTTTTCAGCCACGTGCTGTCCTCTCCTCTAGTGCATAGTTTCTCCTCTAGATCGGTTTTCTGCAGTGCTTAGGCGAAGCCCTGCCGGAATCACTCCACCACCATCGCTGCGTTGCTGTCACACTGCTGGAGAACTCGTCTACTTATCTGCTCCCTCTTTCTGGATCAAGAAGGCGGAGGTCGTCATCGAGTTGTACGTGTGCTGAACGCGGAGGTGCCGTCCGTTCGACGCTAGATCAGAAGGACCGTGATCAAGATCACGAGACGGATCGTGATGAGATCTCGGGACGGATCGTGATGGGTTCGCGGTATGGATCGTGATTGGATCACGGGACGGATCGTGATGAGATCACGGGAAGCTAGGCGATTTGGATCGCGAAGACGTTCGACTACACCAACCGCGTTTCTTAACGCTTCCCGCTTAGCGATCTACAAGGGTATGTAGATCCACTCTCCCTCTCATAGATTATCATCACCATGGATAGATCTTGCATGTGCATAGGAAAAATTTTGTTTCCCATGCAACGTTCCCCAACAGTGGCATCAGAGCTAGGTCTATGTGTAGATGAGATCTCGAGTAGAACACAAAGAGTTTGTGGGCGTTGATGCTTAGATTGCTTCCTCCCTTGGTCGTGGTTTGGTTCAGTGGTATTGTGGGATGAAGCAGCCCGGACCAACCTTACTCATATGCTTACGAGAGACTAGTTCCATCGACTAACGTGTAAACTTCTTTGCACAAAGATGGCTGGCGGGTGTCTGTTTCTCCTACTTTAGTTGGATCGGAGTCGACTAAGGCGGTCCTTGAGAAGGTTGAAAAGCAACTTATGTATCACCGTTGTGGTTTATGCGTAGGTGAGAATTGTTCTTGCTAGATTCCCATAGCAGCCACGTAAAACATGCAACAACAATTAGAGGACGTCTAACTTGTTTTTGCAGGGTATGTTGTGATGTGATATGGCCAATTACATGATGAGATATATGTGATGTATGAGATGATCATGTGTTGTGTAGAATATCATGACTTGCATCTCGATGAGTATGGCAACCGGCAGGAGCCATAGGGTTGTCTTTAATTATTGTATGACCTGCGTGTCAATCATTAAGCGCTATGTAATGCTTTACTTTATCGCTAAACGATAGCAATAGTAGTAGAAGCATGGTGGGCGCGACAACCCCGATGGCGACACATTGATGGAGATAAAGATGATGGAGATCATGGTGTCATGCCGGTGACGATGGAAATCATGCTAGTGCTTTCAAGATGGAGATCAAAAGCACAAGTTCATGGCCATATCATGTCACTTATGATTTGCATGTGATGTTAATCCTTTTATGCACCTTGTTTTGCTTAGGACGATGGTAACATTATAAGGTGATCCCTCACTTAATTTCAAGATAAATTGTGTTCTCCCCGAGTGTGCACTATTGCGAAAGTTCATCGTGTCAATACACCACGTGATGATCGGGTGTGATAGACTCTACGTTCACATACAACTGGTTCAAGCCAGTGTTGCACATGCAGAACACTTGGGTTAAACTTGACGAGCCTTGCATGTACAGACATGGCCTCGGAACACAAGAGACCGAAAGGTCGAACATGAGTCATATAGTAGATACGATCAACATGATGATGTTCACCATTGAAACCACCTCAACTCATGTGATGATCAGACTTGAGTTGGTGAATTTGGATCATGTATCACTTGAATGACCGGAGGGATGTCAAATTGAGTGGGAGTTCTTAAGTAATATGATTAGTTGAACTCATTATCATGAACATAGTCAGTAGTGTTTTTGAAAATTATGTTATAGCTCACGTTGTGGCTCCCTTGAATTTTTATATGTTCCTAGAGAAATAGAGTTGAAAGATGATGGTAGCAATATTACGGACTAGGTCTGTGATCCGAGGATTGTCCTCATTGCTGCACAGAAGGCTTATGTACTTAATGCACCGCTCGGTGCGCCACCCCCTCTAGAGTCGTCTGCAGATGTTGTGAACATCTGACAGGCATGCTCGACTACTTGATAGTTTAGTGCGTCATGCATTACAGCTTAGAATTGAGGCTCCAAAACATTTTGAACGTCATGGAACATATGAGATGTTCTAAGAGCTGAAATTAGGATCTCGGGCTCGTGCCCGTGTTGTGAGACATGAGATCTCCAACAAGATTCTTTTCTTGTAAGATAAAAGAGAATAGCTCAATCGTTGAGCATGTGCTCAGATTGTCTAGGTGCTACGATCGCTTGAATCGAAGGGGAGTTGATCTTCTAGATAAGATAGTGATTGATATAGTTCTCCAAGTCACTGTCACTAAGCTACTAGAACTTGGTGATGAACTATAAAATGCAAGGGATAGAAATAATGATCCCTGAGCTATTCGCGATGTTTGACACCGCGAAGGTGGAAATCAAGAAGGAGCGTCAAGTGTTGATGGTTAGTAAAACCACTAGTTTCGAGAAGGGCAATGGCAAGGAGGGAAACTTCATGGATGGCGTCGATTGCTGCTCCAATGAAGCAACCCAAAGTTGAACCCAAACCCGAGACTAAGTGCTTCGATTATGAGGAGAGCGGTCGCTGAAGCGAAACAACCCTAAATACTTGGTAGATAAGAAGGCTAGCAACATCGACAGAAGTATATTTGATATACGTGTTATTGATGTGTACCTTGCGAGTACTACTAGTAGCACCTGGGTATTGGATACTGGTTCGGTTGCTAAATGTTAGTAACTAGAAATAAAAGCTATGGAATAAACGGAGAACTAGCTAAGGGTGAGGTGACGATGTGTGTTGGAAATGTTTCCAAGGTTGATGTGATCAACATCGCACGCTCTCTCTATCTTCGGGATTAGTAAAGAACCTAAATAAATGTTATTTGGTGTTTTGCATTGAGCATGAACGTGATTAGATTGTGTGTATTGCAACACGGTTATTCATTTAAGTTAGAGAATAACGGTTATTCTGTTTACATGAATAATACCTTCAATGGTCATGCACCCAGTGAGAATGGTTTGTTGAATCTTGATCGCAGTAATACACATGTTCATAACATTGATGCCAAAAGATACAAAGTTAATAATGATAGTACCATATACTTATGGCACTGCCACTAAATGTCATATTGGTATAAAGCGCATGAAGAAACTCCATGCTGATGGATCTTTGGACTCATTCGATTTCGAATCGATTGAGACATGCGAACCATGCCTCTTGGGCAAGATGACTAAGGCCCCCGTTTTCCGGATGGATGGAGCGGGCAAGTGATTTATTGGAAATGATACATGTTGATGTATGCAATCCAATGAGTCTTGTAGCGTGCGGTGGATATCGTTATTTTCTTACCTTCACTGATGATTTGAGTAGATATAGTGTATATTTACTTAATGAAACACAAGTCTAAATCGTTTGAAAGGTTCAAGCAAATTCAGAGTGAAGTTTAAGATCATCGTGACAAGAAGATAAAAATGTTTGCGATATGATCATGGAGGTGAATATATGAGTTACGAGTTTGGCATACAACTTTAGACAATGTGAAAGTTGTTTCACAACTCACGCCACCTGGAACACCATAGTGTGATGGTGTGTCCGAATGTCATAGTCGTACTCTATTGGATATGGTGCGTGCTATGATGTATCTTATTGTTTTGCTACTATAATTTTGGGGTTATGCATTAGAGACAACTACATTCACTTTAAATAGGGCACCATCTAAATCCGTTGGGATGACATCGTGTGAATTAGGGTTTGCTAGAAACCTAAGCTGTTATTTCTTAATGTTTGGGGCTGTGGCGCTTGTGTGGAAAATGTTTTCACCTAATGAGCTCGAACCCAAAGAAGACAAATGCATCTTCATTGAATAGCCTAAGAACTGTTGGGTGAACCTTCTATCTCAGATCCAAGCATAAAATGTTTTTTGCTAAAACTGGGTCCTTTCTCGAGAAAGAGTTTCTCTCGAAAGAATTGAGTGGAAGGAAGATAGAACTGGATGAGGTTGTTTAACCTTTGTTCAACCAGAGAGTAGCGCAGCGGAGGAAGATGTTTCTGTGAAGCCTATGTTAGTTGAAGAGGAAGTTAATGGTGATGATCATGAAGCTTCGGATCAAGTTACTATCAAACCTCGTAGGTCGACAAGGATGTGTACTGCTCCTGAGCGGTGCGACAACCCTGTCTTGGAGGTCATGTTGTTGGACAACGATGAACCTACAAGCTGTGGAGAAGCGATGATGGGCCCGGATTCCGACAAATGGTTAGAGGCCATGAAATCCGAGAAAGGATCCATGTATGAAAACCAAGTATAGACTTTGGTAGACTTGCTCCTTGGACGGCAGGTCGTTGAGTACAAATGGACCTTTGAGATGATGACAGACGTTGATGCTAAATGTCACCATTTGTAGAGCTCGACTTGTCGCAAAGAAGTTTCCAACAAGTTCAAGGAGTTGACTGCGATGAGACTTTCTCACTCTTAGTGATGCTAAACTCTATTGGAATTGTGTTAGCAGTTGTTGCATTTTTCAATTATGAAATCTGGCAGATGGATGTCAAAACATCGTTTCCTTCCTTAAGGAAAGGTTGTATGAGATACAACCAGAAGGTTTTGTCAGTCCTAAGGATCCTAAAAGGTGTGCAAGCTTTAGTAATCCTTCTATGAACTGAACCAAGCATCTCGGAGTTGGAATATACACTTTGATGAGGTGATCAAAGTTTTTGAGTCCATACAAAGTTTATGAGAAACTTGTATTTACAATAAGGTGAGTGGGAGAACTATAGAGTTTCTGGTAAGTATATGTGGATGGCATATTTTTGATCGGAAATGATGTAGAATTTCTGGAAAGCATAAACGGTTGTTTGAAAAGAGTTTTTCAAAGGGAAGACCTAGATAAAGCTACCTAATTGTTGAGCATCAAGATCTATAGAGATAGATCAAGATGCTTGATGAGACTATGAATGAGTACATACCTTGACAAGATTTTTAAAGAGTTCAAAATGGATTAGGCAGAGAAGTGTTCTCACCTGCTTTGTAAGTTGTGAAATTGAGTAAGACTCAAAGCTCGACAACGGCAAAAGGAAGAGAAAGGACGAACGTCGTCCCCTATGCCTTAGCCATAGGCTGTGTATAGTATGCCATGTTGTGTACCGCACCTGTGTGTGCCTTGCCATGAGTCCGTCAAGGGGTACAAGAGTGATCCAGGAGTGGATCATTGGATAGCAGTCAAGATTATCCTTAGTGACTAAAAGACTAAGGAAATGTTTCTCGATTATGGAGGTGAGAAAGAGTTCGTCGTAAAGAGTTACGTCGATGCAAGCTTTGACACCAATTCGGATGACTCTTAGTAGCAATCTGGATACATATAGTAGAGCAGCCATTTGGAATAGCTCCAAGTAGAGTGTGGTAGCAGTGTTTACGGTTTGACATAGACATTTTCAAAGTACACACAGATCTGAATGTCACAGACCCGTTGACTATAAGACCTCACTCACATGCAAAGCATGATCGAACCCTAGAACTCATTGGGTGTTAGATTCATAACAATGCGAATCACATGGTCATGTGAACTAGATTATTGACTCTAGTGCAAGTGGGAGACTATTGGAAATATGCCCTAGAGGCAATAATAAAATGGTTATTATCATATTTCCTTGTTCATGAAAATTGTTTATTATCCATGCTATAATTGTGTTGATCGGAAACTCAGATACATGTGTGGATACATAGACAACACGGTGTCCCTAGTATGCCTCTAGTAAACTAGCTCATTGATCAAAGATGGTCAAGGTTTCCTAGCCATTGACATGAGATGTCATTTGATAATGGGATCACATCATTAGGAGAATAATGCAATGGACAAGACCCAACTATAAACGTAGCATATGATCGTGTCAGTTTATTGCTACAGTTTTCTGCATGTCAAGTATTTGTTCCTATGACCATGAGATCATGCAACTCACTGACACCGGAGGAGTACCTTGTGTGTATCAAACGTCGCAACGTAACTGGGTGACTATAAAGGTGCTCTACAGGTATCTCCAAGGGTGTCTGTTGGGTTGAACTAGGTATGGAGGTACCGACAATCGAATCTCGGGCAAGTAACATACCGAAGAACAAAGGGAACATCATACGGGATTAACTGAATCCTTGACATGGAGGTTTGACCGATAAAGATCTTTGTAGAATATGTAGGAACCAATATGGGCATCCAGGTCCTGCTATTGGTTATTGACCGTAGAGGTGTCTCGGTCATGTCTACATAGTTCTCGAACCCGCAGGGTCTACACACTTGAGGTTCGGTGACATTTCGGTAGTGTAGAGTTATGTATGGTTGTGACCGAAGCTTGTTAGGAGTCATGGATGAGATCCCGGACGTCTTGAGGAGCTCCGGAATGGTCTGGAGGTAAAAATTGATATATAGGAAGTCCTATTTTGGTCACCAGAAAAGTTTCGGGCTCATCGGTAGTGTACCGGGAGTGCCGGGAGTTTACCGGGAGACCATCGGGAGGGGTATTTAGAACCAAGAGGCTACATGGGATGTGGGAGAGTGAATACCAGCCCTTAGTGGGCTGGTGGAAGTCCCACACAAGGCCCATGCGGCTGGGAGAGAAAAGCCCAAAGAGAAAAGGTGGAAAAAGGCAAAAAAGGCAAAAAAGAATGGAGTCCTAGTCCTACTAGGATTGGAGGAGGATTTTCCTCCTCTCCTCCTTGGTTCGGCCGAAGCCTAGGGATGGCCCTTTGAGGGCCAAGCCTCCTACTCTCTTCCTCTTTTATATACTAGAGTTTTTAGGGTTTTTGGCACTAGTTTTTCAGCCACGTGTTGTCCTCTCCTCTAGTGCATAGTTTCTCCTCTAGATCGGTTTTCTGCAGTGCTTAGGCGAAGCCCTGCCGGAATCACTCCACCACCATCGCCACGGCGCTGTCATGCTGCCAGAGAACTTGTCTACTTCTCTGCTCCCTCTTGCTGGATCAAGAAGGTGGAGATCGTCATCGAGCTGTACGTGTGCTGAACGCGGAGGTGTCGTCCGTTCGGCGCTAGATCGGAAGGACCGTGATCAAGATCGCGAGACAGATCGTGATGAGATCGTGGGACAGATCGTGATGAGTTCGTGGGACGGATCGTGATTGGATCATGGGACGGATCGTGATGATATCGCGGGACGCTAGGCGATTTGGATTGCAAAGGCGTTCGACTACACCAACCACGTTTCTTAACGCTTCCCGCTTAGCGATCTACAAGGGTATGTAGATCCACTCTCCCTCTCGTAGATGCTCATCACCATGGATAGATCTTGCGTGTGTGTAGGAAAATTTTTGTTTCCCATGCAATGTTCCCCAACAATATCTTGGTCTTCCGCTTTCCATCCATTCTCTAAAGAAATCTGAATGTCAATTTCTGATGGATAAAGTGACAAGGGAACAACATCAATATGGTTGGCCACTTAGCACTTGTCAAGTCGGTTTTGTCATCCCTTGTGATTTGCCACATCGCTGCTCTGGACATGATGAGGGGTACCAAAGAGAGCATCACCAAGATTCAACGCACTTTTCTATTGGTGGGGACTGACAAGGTCATACGCGGCAAATGCAAGGTTAACTGGAAGTTGGTCTGGCGTCACAGCTATTTTGGCGGTATGGGCATCCTTGATCTTGACAAATTTTCTCGCACACCCTGCTTGCGCTGGATCTAATTTTCCCGGAGGGATCATCAGCATGCTGGGTGGGCAAGGAAAGCCCATGCGATGACAAGGAAAAGGATCTTTTTATGCGGCAGCAACAATCACCATGTGTGATGGTTTGACAACGATCTTCTGGCACTCTCTATGGCTAAATGGTCAAAAACCGAAGGAAATATCCCCAGGCATTTTCTCCCTCGCTAAGCGCACCAATAGTTGTGTCGCCAAGGCCTTGAATAACAATGATTGGGTTTGACACATAAACCCACAAGGTAGTCTCTCGGTCTCCCTCATCCAACAATTTTATGATCTTTGGTGCCAATCCCTTGATGTTGAGCTGGCCGCAGGCACGAAGGACAAAATCTGATGGAAGTTCACGGCTGACGGATGCTACTTTGCCATCACAGCATACAAGATGCAATTTGCAGGATTGATCAAATACGAGATGCCCACTATGGTTTGGAAGATTTGGGTACCTCCAAAGGTCAAGTTTTTCTCCTGTCTCATTCTTCCGGATCAAATCTTTATGGTGGCCAGGCTGACCCACAGAGGTCGGTCCTTGCCAGCTTTGCAAGCGCGAATTGGAAACAGCGGTCCACCTGATCTTCAACCGTCTCTTTACAATTGCATTCTAAGACGCCGTCTTTTAGCGGCCTGCACACAATTAAACAATGGTGGAACTCAAGCGAAGGGCAGCCAGGATACAACAGAAAGGTGGTCAACTCTTTACAGATGTTCATTTGCTCGAAGATCTGGAACCAAAGGAATGCACGGGTTTTTTGCAACAAGGCCTCCATGCACACTTGGGTGGCGGCCACAATCAAGAATGAGACAAAGACTTGGGTAATTCTTGGGGCTAGATTTTTTTTAAACATTTTACAAGTAGAGTGGTCGCTTTTAGTCGGCCTACATGGTGTTGTAACATTTATTTAAAATTATGTTCTCTTCCTTCTGATTTAATGAGATGAGGCAAAGTTTTTCCTAATGTGGTCCTACACGGGCCTGCATCTTAGGCGCCTAGCTGTGTCGTCGTGGTGTGGGCGTGGTGCAGAGGTCAGCCGGTGCGCCGACGGTTGGATCTAGTATTGTTGGCTCCTTATTTGGTCTGCGGGTGATGGAGACTCTGTCTCGGATGGATCCGATGTGTGGGGCTTGGGGGAGTTTGATGGAGTTGGGGATGAGGGGCGGCCGCCTCTGGCTGCTCTGTGTGGTTGGCTATGCTTCGGTTCAACCGTTGGTTCCGGCTTGTGGAGCTTGGTAGCCTTGGTTGCCCTCGGCAGTGGCAGCCTTCCTTGGTCGTGTGGGTGACATGACGGCTAGATCTACTTTTCGGGCATCCTACTACTCGTCAGGCTACTTGCGTTGTTGTTGTGTTGTGCCCCTTTTGGTGTGATGTCGTTTGAAGTAGCCAGGTAACTAGGGTTGTGCGCCTCCGCGTGGCGAGGTTGCTTCCTTTCCATGTCTTGTTTGTTGTTGGTGGTGGTGGTTGTGAGCCCATCTCCGGGTTGATGTTGCGGCTCGATTAGTGGGCTCTCTAATTCAGCAGCCATGGTATGCTACTACCGGTGCAATGCGGCTTCAGCTTGCTCTATGTTGGTAGTGGCTAGACCCCTTCCCCGGGTTCCGGGAAAGTGGAGGGGCTTAGGGCTCTGGGTGAAAGCCTTAGTTGAATGAGGGCCAATGGATACCAACAACGATGCTTCTTGGAGTTGTCACCAAAGAGTTCCTCCTTTCCACTAGGTAGCGGCTTGTTGGTTTGATGGTTGTCGCATGAGCTGATTGTGTGGCCAGCCTTTTCCCAAGATCTGGCGGAGCTGGTTTTGTGGCTCTGGGCGAAAGCCTTGGTATAGGGGTCGAAGGATAACAACGACGATACTTCTTGAAAGGGTTCAACCACACATCTTTGGGTCGTGGGCATGTTGGTGGTGGAGTTTGAGTTGTGTGATGTCGGCATGGTGTGGGTTTTTGCATGATTGTCGCTTGATTAATCATGTGTTGTATGGTTGTCGACCTAGTTTTTCGTATTAACTGGACCATTCTATTTTTTTCTATCTTCATGAAATCGACAATAAGCCTGACTTGATTTTTATTTTAAAGAACAAGACAGGAACTGAATTCGTATTGCCAACATTGACAATCCTCACAACATAGCGGGACCAACATAGGGTTTGAGCATCAATTCGGTTCCGGATGGATAAAAGCTGACAGGCAAGATAGTGTTCATATAAATTATGTTTGAAAGGATGTGTGGAGGCTATGGATCCCAGGGAAAGTGAAGCACTTTGTGTGGAAGGTATTACATGGTGTTCTTCCCTTTTTTGTGTGCCTGTTGGACGTCATATTCTGTGTTCACCTCAATGCCCAGTGTGCCTAGTAGGGGTAGAGGATATGCAACACTTTTGTTTCATTTTCATCTAGCAAAAGAAATTTGGATGCAGCTTGGCCTAATGGAAGCAATCGAGAGGGCGGTAGTTGATGACAAATCCGGATCAATTACCATGGATATACTGATGAAATGACAGGATGGATCAGTTGAAGTCCCAAATGTCGAGTTGGTGGTCGTCGATGCATGGTACATATGGTGACAACATCATCAACATGTCAAGGGTATTGAGGTTCAAACACCTGAAAGGATAGGTTTGTTGATCTGGGTCCTAGCGACTAATTATACTAGGTCGGTATCACCTAAAATGCCAAGCAGGAAGAATAATAGCATGTGGAAAAATGCCAAGTCATGGTGTGGTGAAAATAAATGTGTACACACCTTTTTGATGGAGATACTCTGTTAGGTGCTTCAGGGGTCATATCTCATGATGGAAAAAAATGATGCTGCAAATTGGTTTATCCCACATATACAAGACGTTGATGCTGCTGAACTTACTACTATCAGGAATGGTCTTTTTCTAGCGGCTAGCGTTGGGTGCAATTCAGTTGAGGTTGAAATGGATTGCTTATTTGCGGTCAACACCTTGAACATCATAGATTATTTGGGTGCTCATGTGACAATAGTGGTTGATTGCAAACAAGCAACGTTGGGGTTTCAAAGCATTTCTTTCAAGCATTACTATCCTGGGGGCAAATCAAATGGCGGATGCGTTATCAAAGATTTCTTTTATCAGTAGATCATCTAGTTCTTCGGAATCTGTGATCCCAATTTTTTTTCTCATTTTCTTGTAAACGACGTGTCTATTATTAACAAATAAAGTCTTTTACCCGTCAAAAGAGAGAGAGAGATCAACATAGTCTCATAAACATGCACGCCTATTAACTAGTGTATCTTTTTTAAGAGATAGAGAAATGTCGGATTTATTGATCACTTAAACAAAGTTACAAAGAGTTTCTCGGGTACACTCCGGAGTAGATGGAAAACAACAAGACTAGATGCATTCTTACAAGACTTAGCTAAAATATGAGCGACTATGTTAACTTGCCGATGAACATATTTGAACACCACAGAGCCAAAGCTTCTCAAAGCAAGTTTGATATCATTTACCACAGTACCAATGATGGAACGGTCAAGAGTCTTGGCATTAATCCTATTCACAAGTGACTGGCAATATGTAGAAAAAATAACTTTGAAGATGTGTTCATCCCATGCTAGTTGCATAGCCCTACGAAGAGCCATAGCTTCCGCAAGTTCAGGTTCAAATGCACCATGAAGAGGCTCGGTGAATTGGCAACATAAATGCCACGGCACAAGCCCCGGACATATTGATATCTGAAAATACAACAGCATCTGAATTGATGACAATAACACATGACAGCGTATCTTATTCTGTCTGATCTGTACATGGGCATCAAATTTCCCAAAGGAAGGCCAGGGGGATCCTGACACGGTGCACCTTGTTCTCCCAAATGACATGGCCAAAGTTCCACACCCTGGTTGGCTTCACCGCTTCTCTACGAAACTCTATTGAGTAGATCCTCTTCTTGTTCTATCGCTTGAACTCCAGCATCACTGGCATCACGGTCACCTTGACCCCGTGTGGCGCCGTGACTGTCACGTTGTACTTCTCAGGCTGCGCCGACACCTTGGTCACTGTCCGCTTCATCGTGCGAACGCGGGTGTGCTCATGGAAGATCACAACCAGAGATAGGTAGTTGAGGTTGGACACGCCGCGGGGACCGTCCTCACGCACCCGACCATGCCGGGCACAAACCGACGCGTCTTCTCCGTCATGTAGTTGAGGGTGCACAGCAAGTCGACATAGTCCTGCTTCTTGGTGTCGTACACCAGGCCCGGGTCCATGGCGAGCCATGGCAGGATGAGCCTGGACCTGTTCGCCAGCAGTCCCGAATTCTTGCAGACACCGTTGTCGTTGTTGCCCTGTCCAACGTCGTTGTCAAGGATGGCCCTCCCATTCTTGTTGAGCGATGTGGTGACCATCATCAATGCCAATCATAGCATGGCAGGGATCGAGTCCCCGTGCAGAGCCGCGGCACTAGCGACGTGTGGGCACACCATGGATGTCCCAGAGAGGATGTTGTACTTGACTCTCATCGAGTCTTCTTCATTTCCCAATGGCGGGGCGTCGCCGGACCAAGCATCAAGGATGTTCACGCCCGGCGCATGACGTCCGGCTTGAGGATCTCGGGGGCGACCGTGTTGGGGCCACGCGACGAGAAGCCCGCCATCATAGGCGCCAAGTTCTCGCCAGTGACAGTGTCGCAGGTGAAGCAGAATGAAGCATCGGGTATGGCACCAATGCCATGAACGAAGACATCGAGACACACAATCTCCTTAATAAAAACTTTGTAGCCTCTTCGGTTTCACCAAAAAGAGCAACTCGGTTTCACTGAGATTGTTCTCTATATCCCTAAAACCCATAACGCTAGTATCGATTTTTCTGACTCGATGACACCGAGATTCCACTTGCGTATGGTTAACCTAAAAATATTTCGTTCTCTAATCTAATGGATATTTTAGAGGATGGAACTTGTTCAACCAATGGGAAGGCGAACAAATTTATCTATTGCACAAGAATCAGACGAGGAGTGTAAATATTTTGAGGCTTTACCCTAATTCGGTGACAGCCTCCTATGGCAGTGACGACAGAGTCGATTGCTGTGGACGGTGGGGACCTCCCGTTGTGCACACGTACGGGAGCTGAGGGAGAAGTTTGATAACGCACAAGCGGGCAGCTAGGGTTTGCAAGGACCGCGATTTTGAAGAAGTGATTTCAAAATCGGTTCCGCTGAGAATAGATACCCTTTAGCTATCGGTGACACCGGTTCTTAAATATCGGTGCCACCAAGATTTCTACTGTTAGATGACAGGGAAATTCGGTGAAGCCAACATTATGGAATTGGTGCTACCGAGGTTCTTAAAACTAGATTAACCCTAGGCTTCGGTGGAAGCGAGTTTTTCAGGTTTGTTACACCGAGTTGCACTGGAAGGTTTTGGAAGCCATCTCTTAAAGAAACGGAACTCTAATAACCTCACACAGAGGATTCAAGAAGTTCTTGCTCAAATTTTGTGATGAAGCATGAATAGAATTTGAGACGAGAAAGCATAGATAGCTAGAGGGAGGTACTTAGGCATTCTTGAATATTCAATTGGCCAAAAAAATGAAAGCCAAGTAACAACAATTGGATATCCTCGAATGAGAAAAGATATGCATACCAACATGCTCACACAATAAAATGTCAAATGAAATATGGCAAACATGCAAAACCACTCTAGTATTTATTAAGCACTTTGACGATGATGGGGTCATCTATATATGAGTATATTGACTTAGGAGCCAAGTAAGAATACTTGATCATATGTCGTACTCATCATTTCAGTAGAATTGGGGTTACCACTGTTACATAAAGCATTTAATGTGTTCACATCTTTAAGAGATGCTTTAAGTCAAGTTTTAGAGTAAAGCATTTAACCCTTGATGTGACATCCCTCTAAGAGGGATAAACTAACCTTGGGTTTTGTCGTAGAAGACTTCATGTGAGTGATGTAATAGTGGATGATCATAGTTAATGAAGATCATCTTGAGTTGGGAGCAATCCTCGTTGTTTCTTACTCTTGTCACCTACATGGGTTAGTCCCACACAAGAGACAAATACATTTATCTATGGACATGGAGTGCAATGTATACATGATGATGTCCATGGATTTATTAATTACCTTGTCCCTTGCTTACCTATGAGGGAATGTGTGACTCCTTGAACTATTGCATAAGGTTGATGCTGATTGCAAATAGTCCATGCCAAAAATGAATGTCAATGAATTTTGTTGGTGGAGTTACCCCTCAAGAATCTCTCTTGTTCTTCTTCTTTGGGACCCACATAAACTTGATGGGTATCCTTGGAGTTGAAGTATCACTTGATGATATAGAGCTAGTAGTAGCCTTGGGAACCCACTTGGCCATGGCTTGGGACTCATCTTTATATGTGTCAATCTCTCCTTGAAGCTTGTCCTTGCCCTTGATCTTGTGGTCCTGTGGTGGAAGGTCATCTTGAGCTTTTGTTCCCTTGGGGAGAGTATGATCATACTTCTCCTTTTGAGGAACAAACTTTGCATTGGGGTATTGACCTTCTTCCCATACAACTCTATTGGTGTTGAAGTAGCCAATGCCATGGTTCTTCCGGTATCCTCCAAGATTGCGTACAATTTCCTCGAATTGCTTACATCTGGCAAGACTTTTGTAGACACCTTTTTCTATAATCCCTTTAAATACATCATTTTATTGCTCAAGTGTAACTTGGCTAAGAGAATCATTAGTGGAATCAATAGAACTACTAGAAGCAATATCATTGGATTTATCATCTGTATTGCTACTAGTTGAAGAAACTTTCTTGCCTTTGTTACTAGTTTGCTTAGTCTTCACTTGTAGAATGAATGTAGACAAGATTAGTCGTTTGGATAGATAAGAGGGAGTCTTCTTTCGAATATCATCACTGATAGCTTTAAGAAACTCATGTTCTTGCTCCAAATTGAGCTTCTTGAAGCATAGCTTCTCATGAGTTATTACAAGCTCTCTATGATCTTCTACAGTAGATTCATGGGTTAACTTAAGAGTGTTCAATTCTTTTGTTAGTTGCTCTATTTCCTTCTTATCATCATCACATGACTTATCTTGACTAGCGTGATTACTATCAAGTTCATTTTGACTAACATCACTAGTTTTGTCAAATAGCAAGTCATCATCTCCAAGTAAGTCATCCTCATCACTATTAAAGTAAATATATTCGGGGTGTGATGACTTGGGGCCTTTAGCCATGAAGCAACTTCCACTCCCTTGATTTGGTGAGTCAAATATGTCACAGGAGTTGGAGGAAATGAGTGCAAGTCTGGCAACACCTTCATCTTGCAAGTCGGAGTCAGAGTGATAGCTTCTCTCGGGGTGGTTGTCGTATCCGGAGCCGGAAACCCATTCACCAACATGAGCTTGATGTCTTCTTCTTGTGTAGCTCTTGGCGTACATGTCCTTCTTCTCTTAGTCTTTACTTCTCCTCGAGGGTCTTCGTTCATAACGATCATCTCTACCCCTTCTCTCTCTTCGAGGTGACTCATCTCTTGAGCTATTTATTCTAGGTGACTCTTCCCTTCTTTTTTGGGGGTACGTGCACTCATTGGAGTAGTGTCCGGGCCTTCCACAATGTAACAATTTCGGTCACGACTAGGTAAACGCTTCTCTTCATATATTGACTTGGAGCTTCTTTCCTTGCCTCTACTCTTGTAGAACTTGTTGAATTTCTTAACCATGAGGCTTATCTCTTTATTGGTTACAAGGTTATCACTTGATGTAGCAGGAGTGTCACTTGAAGCTTTGTAAGCACCGCTTGACTTGTTGTGAAGTTCTTCCTTATCTTTGAGTGCCATCTCATGAGTGACAATCCTTCTAATGACTTCTGTGGGATTGAGATCTTTGTAGTTTGGCATCATTTGGATCAATGTGCACACGATGTCGTACTTCCCATCCAGGACTCTAGGTATCTTCTTGATGATGAATTTTTTGGTCATCTCTTCACTTCCTAAGCCGGCAATCTCATTTGTGATGAGAGCAAGCCTAGAGTACATTTCCGCGACTCCTTCACCATCCTTCATCTTGAACTTATCAAGTTGACTTTATAGCACATCCAACTTAGATTCCCTAACGGATTCGATACCTTCATGCATATCAACCAAGTATCCCAAAATTCCTTTGAATTCACAAGACGGTTAATCTTGCTGAACTCTTCTGGGCATAGGCAGTTGAATAAAATATCGCATGCTTGAGTGTTGTATTGCAACATCTTTAATTCTTCCGCGGTCGCTTCACGGTCCGATTCCTTTCCATCACCAAAGAATTCACCTTGCAATCTAACATGAACAACAACCCAAACAGTGGGGTTATGACCAATAATATGCATTTTCATTTTATTCTTCCAACTAGCAAATTTTGTACCATCAAAATATGGACCTCTACGGTGATAATTTTCCCTCACTAGACGCCATTCTCTCCTAGGTTGTGAAACCAATGCAATGGAGACCAAATCTCTAATACCACTTGTAGGATCCAAAGTATGTCTAGAGGGGGGTGATTAGACTACTTGACCAAATAAAAATCTAGCCTTTTCCCAATTTTAATAGTTGGCAAGTTTTAGCAATTATACCCAGTCAAGCACACCAAACACATGCAAGTCTAAGAGTATAGCATCGAAAATAAATACATGCACATATAAGTAGAGGGAAGGGATACGAAGATCAAACGTAATTGGAGACACAGAGATTTTTCTCGTGGTTCCGATAGGAGGTGCTATCGTACATCCATGTTGATGCTGACTTCAACCCACAGAGGATAACGGTCGCGAGAGTCCATGGAGGGCTCCACCAATAAGGATCCACAAAGTAGCAAACTTTTCTATTTCACCATGGCTTACGTCCACGAAGGACTAGCCTCACTCGGGGTAGATCTTCACGAACTAGGCAATCTCCTTGTCCTTACAAACTTCTTGGTTCAACTCCACACGAAGTCAGAGGCTCCCAAGAAACACCTAACCAATCTAGGAGACACTACTCTCCAAAAGGTAATGGATGTGGTAGTATGACGAACTCCTTGCTCTTATGATTCAAAAGATAGTCTCCTCAACACCCAATCATTCTCTCATAGATTTGGCTTGTAGGAGAGATTGATTGGGTGGAAAGCAACTTGGGAAGGCTAGAAATCAAGATTCATATGGTTGGAGTGAAAGATCTTGATCTCAACACATGTGTAGGTGGTTCTCTCTCAAAAATGGATGGTGCAAGTGTTGGTCTATTCTGAGTGCTTCTTCTATGAGTGAGAGGTAGGTGGAGGGGCATATGTAGGCATCTCCAAAAATCCAACTGTTACAACATTATTGCCCAACTCGGTGAAACTGAAGCAAAAACTTGGTTGCACCGACTAGTGCAAAATGTGGAAAAATTTCGCGTTTCGGTGAGACCGATATATAAATCTTGGTGGGTCCGGTTTTGGCTGGCCTAGTCAGCTTCAACTTTCAGTGACATTGATTCCTTGTAGAAATGAGGCAACAGAAAGTTTGCCACTCATTTCGGTTGCACCAAAACGATACTTGTTTGCACCGAGATGCTAGGGTTTGGCTTTGGGTCTGTGTGAGGCAAAACTCGGTAGAGCGGAATGGAAAATGTTGGTGGCACCAAATTTGGACTTTTAGGGTTTGGACGAAATATTTGTGGGAGAATCTCAAGAGTATTTTTGGTGGCTAATCTCTAAGCACTTGAGCAACCAGATCATCATATATACCTCATCCCCTTTTAATAGTATTGGCTTTCCTATGGATTCAAATGTGATTTCTCACAAAATGCAAAATGTAGAGTTGAAGGTTGTTACCAATGTATGTTCCTTTCATCTAGGGGATCTCCTCACAATCCTTAGCCAATCCATTCATTGGACCTTTCCTGAAATACACTTGGTAGAATCATTAGTCCAGTGAAATATATGTTGTTAAACACCTAGGCAGAAGTTGTTCTTTCAGTGGTCTATACCACTGGGGTGTGCAAGGAATTTTTTGCCACGTACGGTAGTGGGAGCTGCAGTAGGACCTCGTCTTTCGCTTTAAGAGATAGTACCGCTCCAACTGCAGTGGTATTACTGCCCTATGATGGCCCTGTGTGTAACACCCCGTTATGCCTGGCGGGATCTAGACTGGCCCCACAGACCAACACTAGTCTTTCATGCGCACTTTGTCCTCACTCGTGCGCACCCGGGACCAACTTCCCAATCGGTCACCCATCCTAGAATTGCTCCAAGCCAAGCACGCTTAACTTTGGACTTCTTTTCGAATGGGCTCTCGGAAAAGAAGGAATTCCTTATTGATATGAGTAGTCTATCATTCCTATTAAGCTAGGCTCTCACATACACCCCCACTCAAAGGAACCGACGTCCTCGTCGGCTCATCAGGAACGTTCCCTTTTGGCACACGTATGCGCGTCCAGTCCGGCACATGTGTCATGTTGTGTGCCACGACAGGCCACACACGCCATGCGCCACATGCCCGCGCACCTACCCACGCATGCCCATGTAACCGCAAGGGTCGGCTCTGATACCAATTGTAACACCCTGTTACACCTGGCGGGATCTAGACTGGCCCCACTGACCAACACTAGTCTTTCGTGCGCACTTTGTCCTCACTCGTGCGCACCCGGGACCAACTTCCGATTCGGTCACCCATCCTAGAATTGCTCCAAGCCAAGCACGCTTAACTTTGGAGTTTTTTTCGAATGGGCTCCCAGAAAAGAAGGAATTCCTTATTGATATGAGTAGTCTATCATTCCTATTAAGCTAGGCTCTCACATTGTGTTGGCCCCTACCTCTCCTTAGCGGTAGTTGGAGCGGCTTCGGGCGCGGTAGTACCGTTTCAATCGGTACTACCAACCGTACTCGCGGTGCTACCGTTTGTAGTCCGGTGCTGCCTTTATAAGCGGTAGTACCGCTCGTATGAGTGGTAGTACCGCTTGTAAGGTTCTGCACGCGGATAACGGTTGGCTTTGCAGTAGTTAAAGGGGCCTTCTTCCCGAAGAAGACTCCACCTCTTTTTCCCCAAGATCCATTGTTGATCCTAAGCTCATTTTCGCCCAATCTCTCTCCCTGACCATCAAAACTTGTTGATCTTCTAGGGTTTGGAAGACAAGCCGTGAATCTACACTTCCACAAGGATAAATTTGATTCCCCCACTAATCCCTTGCGGATCTTGTTACTTTTGGGTGTTTGAGCACCCTAGACGGAAGTGATCACCTCGAAGCCACAATCCATTATGGTGAAACTTCGTGGTTGTGTTGGGAGCCTCCAATTGAGTTGTGAAGATTGCCCCAACCTTGTTTGTAAAGATTTGGTCGCCACCTTCAAGGTCACCACTAGTGGAAGCACGTCCTCTCGCATTATGTGAGGGCCTGAGGAGAATACGGTGTCCCTAATGGCTTCTTGGGAGCATTGTGCCTCCACACCGCTCCAACGGAGACATACTTTCCCTCAAAGTGAAGGAACGTCGGTAACACATCCTCGTCTCCATCCGCTCCACTTGTGCTTACTTCTTACCTTTACTTTGTGCAAGCCTTTATTGTATTGTAACCTTTGCTTACTTAGTTGTTGTTGTTATTAGCATCATATAGGTTGTTCACCTAGTTGCATATCTAGACAACTTTTCTATTGCTAACCCTAATTTGTTAAAAGAGCTAAAATTATTAGTTGCCTATTCAACCACCTACCTCTAGTCAACCATTTCTATCCTTTCAGTCTTCGGCTTGCTCTCTATTGGCAGTGGATATACTTCCTCGAGGTTCGGGTAGGTGGAGGGGCTTAGGGCTCTGGGCAAAAGCCTTAGTTCGATGAGGATCGAAGGATACCGGCGATGATGCTTCTTGGAGTTTTCATCGAAGAATTCCACCTTTCCACTAGGTCGGGGCTTGTTGGTTTGATGGTTGCCTTAGGATCTGTTGGTGTGGCCAACCTTTTCCCGAGGTATGGCAGAGGTGGTGTGGTGGCCTTGGGAAAAAGCCTTAGTATAGGGGGTCGAATGATAACAGCGGCGATACTTCTTGAAGGCGTCTTCGAAGAGTTCAACCACACATCTTTGGGTCTTGGGCATGTTGGTGGTGGAGTTTGAGTTGGCGGATGTCAGCATAGTATGGGTTTTTGAAGAGTTAATTGTAGGACACTACCACACTTCGGCACGTCGTAATGAATTGGTACCAATAGTCAAAAAATCACATGGCAGTACCACCCCAGGGCCTAAGTGTTGTGAAACGGGCTGACAGTCGTATAACTCAGTATTGACCGTGTATCTGACCGGTCTGGCCCACTTGTCAGGCGACACGGCGACGTATCCGCCCGCGCGTTACGCTGACTAGGACCGAACCGGCTCGATTGGTCTCCCTCTCCTCGGATCGTTTGAACCGGCTCGATCCAAACGGACCCTAACTTTCCTCTCCCCTCTCCCTCTTGCAGCTGTCTGGCGATGGCGGCGGCGACTCCCGGCGGCGGCGACTGTGCGAGCGGTTACGGAGACCTTCCAGGCCCCGGGCCAGATGACCACCTAGGGCTGGTTGTGGACGACGGCGGCTCCAGTTCGTACTACTCCAGCGACGATGAGGAGGAGGCTCCACTGTCCATGGAGGAGAGAGTGAGGCTGGCAGATGTTTGGGTGGCCAACCCTGCCAGTAGCCATCACTGGACCAGTGGGGCTGGTGGCTGTTGGAGAACGTTGCATGGGAAACAAAAAAATTCCTCCGCACACATAAGATCTATCCATGGTGATGAGCATCTACGAGAGGGAGAGTGGATCTACATACCCTTGTAGATCGCTAAGCGGGAAGCGTTAAGAAACACGGTTGATTTAGTCGAACGTCTTCACGATCCAAATCGCCGAGTGTCCCGCAATCCCATCATGATCCGTCTCGCGATCCAATCACGATTCCTACCACTATTTCATCACGATACGTCCCGCAATCCAATCATGAATCGTCTCACGATCTTGATCACGGTCCTTCCGATCTAGCGCCGAATGGACGGCACCTCCACGTTCAGCACACGTACAGCTTGATGACAATCTCCGCCTTCTTGATCCATCAAGAGGGAGCGGAGAGGTAGATGAGTTCTCTGGCAGCACGACGGAGTGGCGGCGATGGTGGTGTAACTAATCCTGCAGGGCTTCGCCTAAGCACCGCAGAACTAATCTAGAGGAGAAACAGATCTAGAGGAAGAAGAGGGCAGCACGTGGCAATTAGGGTTGGCTTTCCCCTATAAATACTCTAGTATATATACGAGGGAGGTAGGGGAGGAGGCATCCTCAAACCTTCAAGGTTTAGTCGAAATTGGAGGTGGGGGAGTCCTACTCCAATCCTATTAGGAGTAGGATTCCTCCTTTCCACTTGGAAACTCTTTCCACCTCTTCACCTTTTGGGTTTTTCCCACCCCTAGCCGCATGGGCCTTAGTGGGGGCTTAGACCAGACCACCAGGGGCTGGTTTGACTCCTACCACAGCCCATGAGGTCATTTGGGTCGAGACACCCCTCCAGATGGTCCCCCGGCACCCTCTCGCACTCCCGGTACACTACCAATGAGCCCGAAACTTTTCCGGTGACTAAAACAAGACTTCCTATATATCAATCTTTACCTCCGGACCATTCTAGAGCTCCTCGTGATGTCCGGGATCTCATCCGGGACTCCGGACAACCTTCGGTCACCACCATACATAACTTTATACTACTGAAACATCACAGAACCTTAAGTGGGAAGACCCTGCGGGTTCGAGAACTATGTAGACATGACTGAGACACCTCTACGGTCAATAACCAATAGCGGGACTTGGATGCCCATATTGATTCCTACATATTCTATGAAGATATTTATCGGTTGAACCTCTATGTCAAGGATTCATTTAATCCCGTATGATGATCCCTTTGTTCTTCGGTATGTTACTTGCTCAAGATTTCGTCATCGGTATCTCCATACCTAGTTCAGTCTCGTTACTGGCAAGTCTCTTTACTCATTCCGTAATACAAGATCTCATGTCTAACTCTTTATTCACATTGCTTGCAAGGCTTATAGTGATGTTGTATTACCGAGTGGGCCCTGAGATACCTCTCCGTCACACGGAGTAACAAATCCCAGTCTTGATCCATGCCAACCCAACGGACACCCTCGAAGATACCTGTAGAGCATCTTCATAGTCACCCAATTACGTTGCGACATTTGATACACACAAGGTACTCCTCCGGTGTCAGTGAGTTGCATGATCTCATGGTCATAGGAACAGATACTTGACATGCAGAAAACAGTAGCAATAAACTGACACGATGATATGCTACGTTTATAATTTGGATCTTTTCCATCACATCATTCTCCTAATGATGTGATCCCATTATCAAATGACATATTATGTCCATGGCTAGGAAACCTTAACCATCTTTGATCAACGAGCTAGTCTATTAGAGGCATACTAGGGACATGGTGTTGTCTATGTATCCACACATGTATCTGAGTGTCCCATCAATACAATTCTAGCATGGATAATAAACGATTATCATGAACAAGGAAATATGATAATAACTAATTTATTATTACATGTAGGGCATATTTCCAACAGTCTCCCACTTTCACTAGATTCAATAATCAAGCTCACATCGCTATGTGATTTGTTATGAATCTCACACCCAATGAGTTCTGGGGTTTGATCATGTTTTGCATGTGAAAGAGGTTTTAGTCAACGGGTCTGCGACATTCAGATCCATGTGTACTTTGTAAATCTCTATGTCATACTATAGACACTGCTACCACGCTCTACTTGGAGCCATTCCAAATGGCTACTCCACTATACATATCCGGATTGCTACTAAGAGTCATCCGGATCAGTGCTAAAGCTTGCATCGGCGTAACTCTTTACGACGAACTCTTTATCACCTCCATAATCGAGAAACAACTCCTTAGTCCTTTGGTTACTAAGGATAATTTTGGCCGTTGTCCAGTGATCCACTCCTGGATCACTCTTGTACCCCTTGACAAACTCATGGCAAGGCACACACCAGGTGCGGTACACAACATGGCATAATATAGAGCATATGGCTAAGGCATAGGGGTAGACCTTCGTCCTTTCTCTTTCTTCTGTCGTGGTCGATCTTTGAGACTCACTCAACTCCACACCTTACAAACCAGGCAAGAACTCCTTCTTTGACTGATCCATTTTGAACTCTTTCAAAATCTTGTCTAGGTACGTACTCATTGAAAGTCTCATCAAGCATCTTGATCTATCTCTATAGATCTTGATGCCCAATAATTAGGTAGCTTTATCCAGTTCTTCCTTTGAAATTCACTTTTCAAACAACTGTTTATGCTTTCCAGAAATTCTACATTATTTCTGATCAACAATATGTCATCCACATATACTTATCAAAAATTCTATAGTGCTCCCACTCACTTTATTGTAAATACAAGTTTCTCGTAAACTTTGTATAAACTCAAAAAAATTGATCACCTCATCAAAGTGTATATTCCAACTCAGAGATGCTTGCTCCAGCCCTTAGATGGATTGCTGGAGCTTGCATGCTTTTTATCATCCTTAGGAGTGACAAAACCTTCCGGTTGTATCACATACAACCTTTACTCACAGAAACCGTTAAGGAAACTATGTTTTGACATCCATCTGCTAGATTTCATAATTGAAAAACTGTAGCAACTACTAACATAATTCCAACAGACTTTAGCATCGCTACAAGTGAGAAAGTCTCATCGCAGTCAACTCCTTGAACTTGTCAGAAACTTCTTTGCGACAAGTCGAGCTGTATAAATGGTGACATTTACCATCAGTGTATGTCTTCATCTTAAAGGTCCATTTGTACCCAACGACCTACCGTCCAACGGGCAAGTCTACCAAAGTCTATACTTCGTTTCCATACATGGATCCTTTCTCGGATTTCATGGCCTCTAACCATTTGTCAGAATCCGGGCCCATCATCGCTTCTCCATAGCTCGTTGGTTCATCGTTGTCCAACAACATGACCTCTAAGACAGGGTTGTCGTACCACTTAGGAGCAGTACGCGTCCTTGTCGACCTACATGGTTCGATAGTAACTTGATCTGAAGTTTCATGATCATCATCATTAAGTTCCTCTACAACTGACGTAGGCTCCACAGAAACATATTTCTGCATTGCGCTAATCTCTGGTTGAAACAAAGGTTCAACAACGTCATCAAGTTCTATTTTCCTCCCACTCAATTCTTTTGAGAGAAACTCTTTCTCGAGAAAGGACCGTTTTAGCAACAAACACTTTGCACTCGGATCTAAGATAGAAGGTATACCCAACTGTTCTTAGGGTATTCTATGAAGATGCATTTGTCCACTTTGGGTTCGAGATCATTAGGTGAAAACCTTTTTCACATAAGTGTCATGGCCCCAACCATTAAGAAATGACAACTTAGGTTTCTGCGAAACCAAAATTCATATGGTGTCATCTCAACGGACTTAGCTGGTGCCCCTTTTAAAGTGAATGTAGTTGTCTCTAATGCATAACCCCAAAACTATAGTGGCAAATCGATAACAGACATCATAGTTCGTACCATATCCAATAGAGCATGACTATGACGTTTAGACACACCATCACACTATGGTGTTACAGGTGGCATGATTTGTAAAACAACTTTCACATTGTCTAAAGTTGTATGCCAAACTCGTAACTCAGATATTCACCTCCACGATCATATCATAGACATTTTTATCTTCTTGGCACGATGATCTTAAACTTCAATCTGGATTTGTTTGAACTTTTCAAACATTTCAGACGTTTGTTTTATTAAGTAAATATACTCAATTACTCATATATACTCAAATCATCAGTGAAGGTAAGAAAATAACGATATCCACTACACGCTACAACACTCATTGGACCGCATACATCAACATGCATTATTTCCAATAAGTTACTAGGCGCTCCATCTTACAGAAAATGGGGGGGTTTAGTCATCTTGCCCATGAGGCATGGTCCGCATGTCTCAACCGATTCGAAATCGAATGAGTCCAAAGATCCATCAGCATGGAGTTTCTTCATGCGATTTATACCAATATGACATTTAGCGGCAGTGCCACAAGTATGTGGTACTATCATTATTAACTTTGTATCTTTTGTCATCAATATTATGAACATGTGTACTACTACGATCAAGATTCAACAAACCATTCTCATTGGGTGCATGACCATTGAAGGTATTATTCATGTAAACAGAATAACCATTATTCTCTAACTTAAATGAATAATCATGTTGCAATAAACATGATCTAATAATGTTCATGCTTAATGCAAACACCAAATAACATTTATTTAGGTTCGTCACTAATCCCGAAGGTAGATAGAGCGTGCGATGTTGATCACATAAACCTTGGAGACATTTCCAACACACATCGTCACCTCACCCTTAGCTAGTCTCTGTCTATTCCGTAGCTTTTATTTCAAGTTACTAACATTTAGCAACCGAACTGGTATCCAATACCCAGGTGCTATTAGGAGTACTAGCAAGGTACACATCAATAACACGTATATCAAATATGGAGAAACCAGCAACAAGTTGGGAGAGATTGCATCTTCATACCTTTGAAGATCGCTAAGAGGAAGCGTTACAAGAACGCGGTCGGTGGAGTCGTACTCGTAGCGATTCAGATCGCGGTGGACTCCGATCTTAGCACCGAACAACGGCGCCTCCATGTTCAACACATGTGCAGCCCGGTGACGTCTCCTATGCCTTGAAGCAGCAAGGAGGAAGGAGAGGTTGAGGGGGAGCTCTGGCATCACGACAGTGTGGTGACGGTGGAGCTGCGTGGTCTCCGGCAGGGCTTCACCAAGCACTATGGAGAACGAGGAGAGGGAGGAGTAGGGCTGCACCGAGAGAGGAAGAAACTTGTGTACTTGGCAGACCATTCCGGAACTCCTCGTGACATCCGGGATCTCATCTGGGACACCGAACAACCTTCAGTAACCACGTACACTATTTCCCTATAACCCTAGCATCATCGAACCTTAAGTGTGTAGACCCTACGGGTTCGGGAGACACGTAGACATGACCGAGACACCTCTCTGGTCAATAACCAACAGCGGGATCTGGATACCCATGTTGGCTCCCACATACTCCATGATGATCTCATCGGATGAACCACGATGTTGGGGATTCAATCAATCCCGTATACAATTCCCTTTGTCTATCGGTATGATACTTGCCCGAGATTCGATCGTCGGTATCCCTATACCTTGTTCAATCTCATTACCGGCAAGCCTCTTTACTCGTTCCGTAATACATCATCCCGTGGCTAACTCCTTAGTCACATTGAGCTCATTATGATGATGTCTTACCGAGTGGGCCCAGAGATACCTCTCCGTCATACGGAGTGACAAATCACAGTCTCGATTCGTGCCAACCCAACAAACACTTTTGGAGATACCCGTAGTGCACCTTTATAGCCACATAGTTACGTTGTGATGTTTGGCACACCCAAAGCATTCCTACGGTATCCGGGAGTTACACAATCTCACGGTCTAAGGAAATGATACTTGACATTGGAAAAGCATTAGCAGACGAACTACACTATCTCGTGCTATGCTTAGGATTGGGTCTTGTCCATCATATCATTCTCCTAATGATGTGATCCCGTTATCAACGACATCCAATGTCCATGGTCATGAAACCGTGACCATCTATTGATCACGAGCTAGCCAACTAGAGGCTCACTAGGGACATGTTGTGGTCTATGTACTCACACATGCATTATGGTTTCCGGTTAACACAATTATAGCATGAACAATAGAATATTATCATCAACAAGGAAATACAATAATAACCATTTTATTATTTCCTCTAGGGCATATTTCCAATAGTCTCCCACTTGCACTAGAGTCAATAATCTAGTTACATTGTGATGAATCGAACACCCATAGCAGTCTAGTGTTGATCATGTTTTGCTCGTGAGAGAGGTTTAGTCAACGGATCTGCGACATTCAGATCTATATGCACTTTACAAATATCTATATCTCCCTCCTGAATGTAATCGTGGATGGAGTTGAAGCGGCGCTTGATGTGTCTTGTCTTCTTGTGAAACCTGGGCTCCTTCGCAAGGGAAATAGCTCGAGTGTAGTCACAGAATAGAATCATCGGGCCGACGCACTTGGAATTACTCCTAGGTCGGTGATGAACTCCTTCATCTAGACTCCTTCCTTTGCTGCTTCCGAAGCAGCTATGTACTCCGCTTCACGTGTAGATGCCGACACGACGCTTTTCTTGCTGCTGCAGCAGCTGACTGCCCCTCCGTTCGAAATATACACGTATTCGGTTTGTGACTTGGAGTTGTTCGGATTTGTGTCGAAGCTAGCATCGACGTAACCCTTTACGATGAGGTCTTTGGCACCTCCATATATGAGAAACATGTCATGTGTCCTTTTCAGGTACTTCAGGATATTCTTGACCGCTGTCCAGTGTTCTGCTCTGGGATCACTTTGGTACCTCCCTACCAAACTTATGGCAAGGTTCACATCAGGTCTGGTACACAGCATGGCATACATAATAGAGCCTATGGCTGAAGCATAGGGGATGACACTCATCTCTTCTCTATCTTTTGCCGTGGTCGGGCATTGAGTCGTACTCAATCTCACACCCTGTAACACAGGCAAGAACCCCTTCTTGGACTGATCCATATTGAACTTCTTCAATATCTTTTCAAGGTATGTGCTTTGTGAAAGACCTATGAGGTGTCTCGGTCTATCTCTATAGATCTTGATGCCTAATATGTAAGCAGCTTCTCCAAGGTCCTTCATTGAAAAACATTTATTCAAGTAGGGCTTTACACTTTCCAAAAATTCTATATCATTTCCCATTATCAGTATGTCATCCACATATAATATGAGAAATGCTACAGAGCTCCCACTCACTTTCTTGTAAATACAGGGTTCTCCATAAACCTGTACAAACCCAAAGGCTTTAATCACCTCATTAAAGCGAATGTTCCAACTTCGAGATGCTTGCACCAGCCCATAGATGGGGCGCTGGAGCTTGCATACTTTGTTAGCATCTCTAGGATTGACAAAACCTTCTGGCTTCATCATATACAGTTCTTCCTTAAGGAAGCCATTAGGGAATGTCGTTTTGACGTCCATTTGCCAGATCTCATAATCATAAAATGCGGCAATTGCCAACATGATTCGGACAGACTTCAGCATCGCTACGGGTGAGAAAGTCTCATCGTAGTCAACTCCTTGAACTTGTCGATAACCCTTAGTGACAAGACGAGCCTTATAGACGGTCACATTACCATCCGCGTCAGTCTTATTCTTAAAGATCCATTTATTTTCAATGGCTCACTTATCATCAGGCAAGTCCACCAAAGTCCACACTTTGTTCTCATACATGGATCCTATCTCGGATTTCATGGCTTCAAGACATTTGTTGGAATCCGGGCCTGCCATCAATTCTTCATAGTTCGAAGGTTCACCGTTGTCCAACAACATGACCTCCAGGACAGGGTTGCTGTACCACTCTGGTGCGGAACGTGTCCGAGTGGACCCTTAACATTCAATAGTAACTTGATCTGGAGTTTCATGATCATCATCATTAACTTCCTCTCCAGCCGGTGTAGGCTCCACAGAAACAACTTCCTGTGTGCTACTCTTCGGTTCGAGTGGAGGTACAATTACCTCATCAAGTTCTATTTTCCTCCCACTTACTTCTTTCGAGAGAAACTCTTTCTCGAGAAAGGATCCATTCTTGGCAACAAAGACTTTTCCTTCGAATCTGAGGTAGAAGGTATACCCAATAGTCTCTTTGGGATATCCTATGAAGACGCACTTTTCCGTGTTGGGTTCGAGCTTCTCAGGTTAAAGTTTCTTCACATAAGCATCACATCCCCAAACTTTTAGAAATGACAGCTTAGGTTTCTTTCCAAACCATAATTCATACAGTGTCGTCTCAATGGACTTTGACGGTGCCCTATTTAAAGTGAATGCGGCAGTCACTAATGCATATCCGCAAAATGATAGCGATAAGTCAGTAAGAAACATCATAGATCACACCATATCCAATAGAGTGTGATGACGATGTTCAGACACACCATTTCGCTGAGGTGTGCCAGGCGGCGTGAGTTGTGAAACAATTCCACATTTCCTTAGGTGCGTGCCAAACTCGCGACTTAAATATTCTCTGCCACGATCAGATCGTAGGCACTTTATTTTCCTGTCACGTTGATTCTCTACCTCACTCTAAAATTCCTTGAACCTTTCAAAGGTTTCAGACTTGTGTTTCATTAAGTAGACATACCCATATCTGCTCAAGTCATCGGTGAGGGTGAGAACATAACGGTAGCCACCACGAGCCTCGATGCTCATTGGACCGCATACATCGGTATGTATTATCTCAAACAAGTCAGGTTCTCGCTCCATTGTTCTAGAGAACGGAGTCTTGGTCATCTTGCCCATGACGCATGGTTTGCACGTGTCAAATGATTCGAAATCAAGACACTTCAAAAGTCCATCAGCATGGAGCTTCTTCATGCGTTTGACACCAATATGACCAAGGCGGTAGTGCCACATGTAAGTGGGACTATCGTTATCAACCTTACACCTTTTGGTACTCACACTATGGACATGTGTAACATCACGTTCGATATTCATCAAAAACAAACCATTGACCAGCGGAGCATGACCATAAAACATTTCTCTCATATAAATAGAACAACCATTATTCTCAGATTTAAATGAGTAGCCATCTCGCATCAAGCGAGATCCAGATACAATGTTCCTGCTCAAAGCTGGTACTAAATAACAATTATTGAGGTTTAAAACTAATCCCGAAGGTAGATGTAGAGGTAGTGCCGACGGCGATCACATCAACCTTGGAACCATTCCCGACGCGCATCGTCTCCTCGTCCTTTGCCAGCCTCCACTTATTCCGCAGCTCCTACTTGGAGTTACAAATGTGAGCAACTGCACCGGTATCAAATAGCAAGGAGCTACTATGAGCGCTGGTTAGGTACACATCAATAACAAGTATATCACATATACCTTTAACGTTGTCGGCCTTCTTATCCTCTAAGTACTTGGGGCAGTTCCGCTTCTAGTGACTGGTACCCTTGCAATAAAAGCACTCAGTCTCAGGCCTGGGTCCATTCTTGTTCTTCTTCCCGGCAACTTGCTTATCGGGTGTGGCAACGGCTTTGCCGTCCTTCTTGAAGTTCTTCTTACCCCTGCCTTTCTTGAAACTAGTGGTCTTATTCACCATCAACACTTGATGCTCCTTTTTGATCTCGACCTCCGTTGATTTCAGCATCGGGTACAACCTAGGAATGGACTTCTCCATCCCCTGCATGTTGTAGTTCATCACAAAGCTGTTGTAGCTAGGTGGAAGCGACTGGAGGATTCTGTCAATGACCGAGTCATCCGGGAGATTAACTTCCAGCTGAGTCAAGTGGTTGTGCAACCCGGACATTTTGAGTATGTGCTCACTGATAGAACTATTCTCCTCCATCTTGCAGCTGAAGAACTTGTCAGAGACTTCATATCTCTCGACCCGGGCATGAGCTTGGAAAACCAGCTTCAGCTCTGGAACATCTCATATGCTCTGTTTTGCTCAAAACGCTTTTGGAGCCCCGGTTCTAAACTATAAAGCATGCCGCACTAAACAAGGGAGTAATCATCGCACCGTGACTGCCAAGCGTTCGTAACGTCTTGGTCCGCTAGGAAAATGGGTGGGTCACCTAGCGGTGCATCAAGGACATACAATATTTTGGAAGCTATGAGGATGATCCTCAAGCCACAGACCTAGTCCGCATAGTTGCTTCCATCATCTTTCAGCTTGGTTTTCTATAGGAACGCGTTGAAGTTGAGGGTGACATTAGCGTTGGCCATTGTCTTTACAATATAGATTGTAAAGACAATTTTAGACTAAGTTCATGATAATTAAGTTCACCTAATCAAATTATTTAATGAACTCCCTCTTAGATAGACATCTCTCTAGTCATCCAAGTGATACATGATCCATGTCAACTAGCCCGTGTCCGATCATCACGTGAGACGGACTAGTCATCCATGGTGAACGTCTCCATGTTGATCGCATCTTCTATACGACTCATGTTCGACCTTTCGGTCTTTTGTGTTCCGAGGCCATGTATGTACATGCTAAGCTCATCAAGTCAACCTAAGTGTTCCGCGTGTGTAAATCTGGCTTACACCCGTTGTATGCGAACGTTAGAACCTGTCACATCCGATCATCACGTGGTGCTTCGGAACAACGATCCTTATCAATGATGCACAGTTAGGGCGAACACCTTTCTTGAAATTTTATTGAGAGATCATCTTATTCACTACCGTTGTTCTAAGCAAATAAGATGTAAACATGATAAACATCACATGCAATCAATATAGTGACATGATAGGCCAATATGCGCACCTATCCATTTTAAGACATGAGGGCCTCGCAAGGGATAGAGGCGCATGTTGCCGTTCACAAGTATAGTAACATTGCATCATACATTACAGAAGAGATAAGTATACAAGTTGGCTTACACTCGCCACATGCTAAATTACAATCCCCACAGAGTTCAAATCATCAAGATGAAGACAAGGTCCGACTACTGAAGAAATGAAACGGTAAAAGAGATGCAAATGATACTATCTCGCTATCTCAAATATTACGACCATGGTCTTCTACTCATCCGGGTAAGACACGTACATCTTGCCTCTTTCCTCATCATATTCCCACTGGAGCTGGGTAAGATCATCCTGCACGTACTCATCTGTACCTGTATCTGGAGGGTTGTAGTAATCTGTGAGCCACAAGGACTCAGCAATCAAGCGCCCGGGTACCGAGACTATTCAAGCTTAAAGGTTGGGATGGGAATGTGTTTAGTTTGCAGAAGCACTAGCATTTATGGTGTCTAACTTATGCAACATGAAAATAAATATGAGTGGCCTACGATGAACGATCGAATCTAGTATGACCTCTATGAGATCCTGAACACTTACCTACGTCAAACATAACCCCACCGTGTTCTCCCTCGGGTCATGTTCACGAGCAGAGAAGGTCACGGTTACTCACACAGTTGGTGTATTTTATTTAGAGTTACTTCAAGTTTACTATAACCAGGTGCTAAACAAATTTCCAAGTTGCCACATAACCACGGGCATGGCTTCTCGAAAAGATTTAACCTTGCGGGGTGCTCCAACTAGTCCATCACAAATAACCACACTCCGCGGGAATAGCCTCGACCACAGACCTCGTGGTCATCATAGGTAATTCCAAAGGAATTCCAACACCTCGATAGAACCCGAAGTAAGTCAGACTCCACATGCAAGACACTTGATAAAGGTAAAACAAATCCAGCAAAACCGCCCGACGTGTCGACGAACCCGATAAGAGTCGTGTATCTTGTTCTCAGGACACGACGGATAAGCTAGTGTACGGTGGCCTCATAGAAATCTCCCAAGTTGCCCTGGGTTGGCCCCGCACAGTGCTCTAGTTTGAACCAACACTCATGAGGAGCACTGGCCCGGGGGTTGATTAATTATCCACGGATTTGTAAGGCCCTATGCAAATTTATTAAGTTTTTAAGCGAATAAAGTACCAATGTTGGGTCTTGCCAAACAAGTTTTAATCTCAACCGAATAAACAAGGGGGTCCCCATAACAACCCCGAGCGTGTTAGGAGCACAAAATATGGAAAACATAACACCGGTAACAAGAACTATGACGGTAAAAGTGGAACAAAACACCTAGCATAAGGCCAAGCCTTCCACCAATACCAAGATATATATGTGCGTTAAATTAAATAAAATATAATATTGTGATATCCAAATCCATGTTATCACATGGAACAACCTGCACCTACAACTAAGAACACTATACGAGGGGCTGAGCAGCGGTAACTTAGCCAATCAAAGGTTTGCTAGGATGTGGAGGGTTAGAGGCTTTCATGGCATTTACGAGGCTGATATTCAAGTGGTAGGTAGTGCAATCGTAATGATAAGAGCGAGAAACTAGCAAGCGAAAATAGTATCAGGATCCGGGTACGATCATCTTGCCTGTTGGTTCTTTAGAGGAACAAGTAGCGGGATCCTCGTAGTAGTACTCTCCTGGGTCCTCGTACTCAGTTTCAACACTCGCGTCTAACCAAGGGAAACAGCAACAATAAACATCCAACCAAGGTGCAATGCACAAACAAGATGATGCGTGATCCATTTAGAAGAATTTAACATGGCAATCCAAAACTAGTCATGTTTCACATGCAAAGTTTGTTTATTAATGATTCCGGACAGAACCTCATGTTAAGTTATTTAAACATGCATGAACATGGCAAATATAGATGCATCATGCAAAATCGATAGAAATGCATATAAAGAACGCAAGAAACAGAGTTACGGTTCTCACGATACGCTCACGACAAGGTACGAAGGCAAAAACAAAAGACAACAAAGCCATGGGCTAATTCTTGGCATTCCAAGGTATCCACTGATTAGGCAATGAAAAACCAACCACAATAGACTCAAAAATCAATCAATTCCATGGATTATAGCTCCCACAAGTCACAAAACAATAAAACAAACAATCTGCCACAAAACAGCAACCTAGCAACTTACACAGCCAACAACTTGAGCTACAGGAACCCTATAGACACAAACAAGATTTTGACAGAAACTACATAACAAATGCATCAACTTATTCAACTACACAATATGCATAGGAGGCACACATCAATAAGCATGAAGCTATCAAGTTGACAAGATGAAACAGTTATCTGGGACTTAGTGAAAATAACAGTTTTCTGGAATCTGAGTTAATAAAGTAGCAAGTTGACAGCAGTAGTTAAATATGTTAGAGACAACCTCTTGGCATGAAAATTAACAGGATGGTAGTAGAAAACATCTACCCCCAAAACACTAGCACTGAGCATGCTCAAATTCACAACACATCGCAAGATACCATCCACTCTTCATGGCATAAAAATAACAGCAGATTCTCAGACTGTAGTTTTTTTAGCATGCTAAACAGAAACATTAAGTTGGCTACTTAACAGCATAGTTCCCAATTATATGGGTGATTCTCATGTTAAACAAAAATACCATGGCATAATAGATATAAAACACTAGCACTTCCATGTTGGCACATGCCCCAAAGCAAGCAAGGATTAAATCATGCAAAAATGACAAAATAGCATCACAGCTGAAAATGACAGTTTTTATGAACTTGCTCAAAAGTGAAATCTGAAAGCACCAATGGATTCATTGGCTCTTTCTACCCCAAAAACATGTGTCATACTCATATGAACATGTGAAAAAACAAGGCACCAACAAGATGTCAAAACACCCACCTATTCTCATAAAGATACATAGCTCTAAATGAACATGGCATAAAAGATCATAACCAGGTGGTAAACTAGCTAGAGATGGAAAAGATCTAACAAACACCACATGCATATAAACAACAAGGGGTATATCAAGTGGGGAAACCCACTAGTCCCCACACACACACACATACACTCTACACACACACACTACAAGCAAGCACACCCGCATGCCCTATATATGCCCAAGGCATATGAGCACCAACACTCATGAGCATACCACCCAAGAAGGGGGTGTTCATCCACACACACACTCACATGGCCATATATGCATAAGCATATGTCACACACACACTCACTCTCACAAGTGCACTAGGCACATAAACTCACACACACACACACTAGCTCATGTGTGTGGGTGGTCATCCACACACATATGCATACATATATGCACAATGCATATATGCACATGTATATGTGTATGGTAACACACACACACACACACTCCCACAAACAAACATGCATATAAACTCTCACCACACAAGGTCATGCATATGTGCACACTCAGATACACCTACACACACACTCACAAGCAAACATTCACACATGCTTATGTATGCACCACACCATGTGGCACATACATACACAAGCACATACAAACATACATATATATTCATATGGATGCAAAGCACACCCACACATACAATCAAATAAACAGAAAAACAAAAACTAGCATGCTGATTGTATCTACACACACACATATGCAATGGAAGAAAAAAAGAAGAACAAAAAAAGGAAAACAACATAAAAATGGGAGGGGTTCGGATTCGAACCCACAACCTCCTGGTTGCCTCCCGCACACACTACCATTGGGCTACAAGCGCGTCTGTTAACAAAGGAGGGGGACTAATGCTCTAGTACACACACGCACTCTTATATCTGACGAAATTTGGAGGAATCTCTAGTTGATATATAAGACCACCTCTCTTGCCAACAACTTTGAAAGGACCAACAAAACGAGGAGCTAGCTTCCCTTTAATTCCAAACCGTTTAGTGCCCTTCATGGGAGAGACTCTGAGATAGACTAGATCATCCACTTGGAAGGAAACATCCCGATGTTTGTTATCGTAATAACTCTTCTGTCGGGACTTGAGGTTCTCGCGAATGACATGTCACATTTCTTCTGCTTCAGTGATCATGTCATTACCCAATATCTGACGCTCACCGATTTCAGACCAGTTAAGCGGGGTACGACACTTTCTGCCATAGAGAATCTCAAAAGGGGCTTTGCCTGAGCTAGCCTGAAAGCAATTGTTGTATGAGAATTCAGCATATGGAAGGCAGTCTTCCCACTTCATGACGAACGAAATCACACAGGCTCTGAGCATATCTTCAAGGATCTGATTGACTCTCTCAACTTGACCACTTGTCTGCAGATGGAACGGAGTGCTGAAACGGATCTTGATACCAATAGCAGTCTCGAAGGACTCCCAAAACTTAGAAGTAAAGAGACTTCCACGGTTAGAAGAGATGGGCTGAGGAATACCATGCAAAGATACTATCCTTGACGTATACAACTCTGCAAGCTGAGCTGTCGAGATAGATTATTTGACTGGCAGGAAATGAGCAACTTTTGATAGCTTGTCGATAACCACAAAGATGGCATCGTTGCCTCTCTTAGACTTGGGAAACCCAGTGAAGAAATCCATCTCCACATGATCGAATTTCCACTCTGGGATAGGCAAAGGCTGAAGAAGACCTGCTGGACGTTGATGCTCCGCCTTCACTCTGCGACACTCGTTCACGAACTGAGCAATCTCACGTTTCATGCGAGTCCACTAGAAGGTTTGCTTGAGATCCTGATAGATCTTTGAACTGCCTGGATGAATGGTTAGAATAGAATTATGTGCTTCGTCCATGATAACCTTTTTGAGATCACCTTTTTGGACCACAAGACGGTCCTCAAAGAACAAGGTATCTTTGTCATCAACGCGAAAGCACTTATACTTCGGAATGCTCTTGACCACCCCTTTCTTCACTTTCTTGACCATAGCATCAAGAAGTTGCGCTTGGCAAACCTGATCTTCCAGAGTCGGAGAAACTTGAATATTTGCAAGAAATCCTTGTGGAATCATCTGAAGGTTGAGCTTGCAGAAGGCTTCACAAAGCTCGGGATGAAGAGGCTTCAAGATGAGACTATTGCAGTACGCCTTACGGCTGAGCGCGTCTGCAATGACATTTGCTTTCCCAGGAGTATACTCAATGCTTGGATTGAAGTCCTCAAGCATTTCCACCCAACGAGACTGCCGAAGATTGAGATTTGGTTCAGTGAAAATGTACTTCAAGCTCTTGTGATCGGTGTACACCTCAACTGGTCTACCCAATAACAAATGCCTCCAAGTCATTAGAGCATGCACAACTGCCGCCAACTCAAGATCATGAGTGGGGTAGTTCTTCACTGCAGGCTTCAACTGACGTGAGGTATAAGCCACAATCTTCTTATCTTGCATGAGAACACCACCAAGACCTTGGACATAAGCATCACAGAATACTTGGAAAGGCTTAGACTGCTCGGGAGGAACAAGAACTGGAGCTGAAGTCAGTCTCTGCTTGAGTGTATTGAACGCCACATCACACTCAGGAGACCAAACATACTTGAAACTCTTATGAAGGAGATTGGACAGAGGCTTAGCAATTTGAGAGAAGTTCTACACGAATCTTCTGCAATAGCTAGCAAGCGCGAGGAAACTCCGAAGCTACTTCACATTTTGAGGAGGTTCCCACTTCAAGATTGCCTCAGCTTTCTCAGGGTGCACTTTAATTCCCTCGGCAGAGATCACATGCCAAGGTACACCATTTCATTGAGCCAAAATTCACGCTTGGAAAACTTGGCATAGAATCGATGCTCTCTTAACTTGTCAATCACAAGGCAGAGATGCTCTGCATGCTCTTCTTCTATCTCCGAGAACAAAAGGATATCATCTAGATAGACCAAGACGAACTCATTCTTGAAAGGAGAGAAAATGAAATTCATTATTCTTGAGAAAGTTGGAGGAGCATTTGCAAGACCAAACGACATGACGGTGTACTCATTAAGAGCCAAAACTCGTCCTGAAAGCGGTCTTAGGAATGTCTTCTTCACGAATGCGAATCTGATGATAACCCACCTGAAGATCAAGCTTCGAGAAAACCTTGGCACCTTTCAGTTGCTCAAACAACTCGTTGATGTTGGGAAGTGGGTACTTGTTTCTGATTGTCTTCTTGTTCAATGGATGGTAGTCGACACAAAGACGATACGTGCCATCTTTCTTCTTGACAAATAAAACACCACAACCCCATGGAGAAGAACATGGTCTGATCAGACCCAGACATTCTTGCTCGTCTAGCTGCTTCTTCAACTCTTTCAGCTCTTCGGGGCCAAGTTTATACGGGTGCTTGCAGACCGGTTCAGTTCTGGGCTCGAGATCAATCACGAACTCGACTGGCCGGTGCGGAGGCATACCTGACAATTCTTCTGGACAGACATCTTCATACTCACAAACCACCAGAATTTGAGAAATCATCGAGATTTTACCCTTCTCATTAAGAGCAAAGAGACGGATTATGTCATCGTGAGTCGCGAAAATAATCACGTCTTCTGAAGGATGAGTCAGCTTGACTTCTTTTGCTTTGCAATCAATATGAGCTTTGTTCATAGCCAGGAAGTCCATGCCCAAAATGAGATCAATGTCGGAATTACCGAGAACATAGGGAGAAGCCAAGAAAGAATAATTGCCCATCTTGATAGAAACATTCGGAACAATGGAGGTGGTTTTCATGGCCACACCCGGAGAAACAACACCCAAAGGTCTACTCAACATCTCGGAATAGAAATCATTCTTCATAGAAAAAGGTCTAGACATGAATGACTGCGATGCTCCAAAATCAAATAACACTTCTGCAGGAATAGAATTAACTGAGAGATTACCCATGATCACTTGAGAAGAATCCTCTGCCTCTCCTTCATTCACCATATTCACTCTTGCGGTCTTGGGGTTATGCTTCACCATAGCATTGCCTGGAGGCTTGACAGGAGGAGGAGGCGGAAGACGCTGCTGGTTGCACTTGTTTGCATAGTGGCCTTTCTGACCACACTTGTGACAAACCACCTCAGAAAGCGGACGAACATTACCTGGAGGAGGAACAAGAACTCCCTTGGACGTTTGGGGTCTCTGTTAGAATCCTGGGTTGGGTGGGTGGGAAGAACCACGACCACCAAACTGCTTCTCCTGCTGAGGAGGACGAAACAGAGGAGGGTTTGGCACCCAATACTTCTGCTGCTTGGGAACCATCTGAGAGCTGGAAGAAGAAGAATAAGAATCCCTTGAATGCTTCTTAGAGTTCTCCAACTTGAGCTGAGTTGCCTCGACCTTCAAAGCCATGTTATAGAACTGATCAAACTCACGAGGCTCTTGAAGAACTAGGTCTGGCAGAAGCTCATCCTTGAGACCACCTCTGAACTGATAGATCATAGCCTTGTCATCTGGAACATCTTGCTTAGCATAACGGGCTAGATTCTGGAATTCGACGTTGTACTGGTAGACAGACTTGCTTCCCTGCTTCAGGTGCCTGAACTTCTCACGCATCTCCTCGACAAAGCTTGTCGGAATGTAATGAGCCCTAAAGTCACGACGGAAATCGTCCCAAGTAACAACATGATCGCCCCTGGAATCCTTGTACTACTGCCACCAATCAGCTGCTTGACCCTTGAGCTGGAATGATGCAAATCTGACAAAGTCCTATGGCCTGACATTGCTGCACTCAAAATGCTTACTCATATCGCAAAGCCAATCATCAGCGTCAAGAGGCTTCTCACAACAGTTGAAAGACTTGGGCTGGTTGGCAAGGAACTGATTGAGTGTCGCAAACTGAAGCTGATTCTGAAAATTCCCTTGAAAACCTTGCTGACCCTGCTCCCTTTCTTGCAACAGCCTGAGCAACATCTGAGTGTTCGCATTGGTTGCGGCCATCACAGCTTGCCAAGCTTCTGGAGGAGGAGGCGGAGGTGGCGGCGGGGGTGGTGGTGGTGGTGGAACATCAGTCTACTCCTCACCACGACCCGGATTGTTGCGAGTTGGTGGAGCCATCCTGAAGATGGACAAAACGCATTAGCACCTCATTGAAAAGACAAATTCAAAAGCTGAATCAACTGCTTGAAAGAAATTGAACAAAAACAACACAGCCTTCCTACTAAAAAATTAGTAAGAATGCTTCTTCGGTTTATGATAACATCATTAGAAATTAGAAGCCACTTGCAATAACACAAAAGTATTGAGCAAAGCGCTCGGAACAAATGTATATGCTCACATACATATGAAGAAGATGATCCTAGATAACTAAAAGATTTCCCACCTAAGAACTTCCGAAAACTTTCTGGTTATGCAATCCGGTGTGGGGGATACAAGGAGGAAATATCTCACACAACTAACAATCCTACACCCCAACTGTATCCATCTTTCAGCACATAACCAGAGGCTTTCGCAACTTCACCTAACTCGAATCCTCGAACTCACAACGATACTAAACCATGGTGGTACCCCGGACGCCTCCCCAGTACTGGGTGACTCCGACCTTATCTCACCAGATAAGTATTGAAGTAATTCCGAACACTCTCCGTCCTGAGATATCAAGGAAGCTGAATGATAATGATGTGCCAACATTCCCTGGAGCTCGACTCCCCAGAAGAAATCAAGTCAGACAGGAGGCACCAAGACAGAACCCTGTCACATCGGTATCATATAGACTCCAAAATACCCGCATGATCCTAAAAAAAAATTGAGCGAGAAGAGGACTAGAATCAAAATTCCTAAGTCGAATACCTCACCAGAGCATAGAAGAGGAGTAAAAATAATCCTACTCTCCGATATAACTAGACTCAAATCAATTTTACTAGACTCGACTCGGCCAAGTTCGATCAAGCAAAGGCTCCTATGGTCGTATGGCTCTGATACCAACTTGTCACCGCACCTATCCATTTTAAGACAGGAGGGCCTCGCAAGGGATAGAGGCGCATCTTGCCGTTCGCAAGTATAGTAACTGTGATCATACATTACAGAAGAGATGAGTATACAAGTTGGCTTACACTCGCCACATGCTAAATTACAATCCACATAGAGTTCAAATCATCAAGATGAAGACAGGGTCCGACTACGAACGAAATCAAACGATAAAACAGATGCAAATGATACTATCTCACTATCTCAAAGATCACGACCATGGTCCTCTACTCATCCGGATAAGTCACGTACATCCTGCCTCTTTCCTCATCATATTCCCACTGGAGCTGGGTAAGATCATCCTCCACGTACTCATATGTACCTGTACCTGGAGGGTTGTAGTAATCTGTGAGCCACAAGGACTCAGCAATCAAGCGCCCGGGTACCAAGACTATTCAAGCTTAAAGGTTGGGATGGGGAATGTGTTTAGTTTGCAGCAGCACTAGCATTTATGGTGGCTAACTTACGCAACATGAAAATAAATATGAGTGGCCTATGATGAACGATCGAATCTAGTATGACCTCTATGAGATCCTGAACACTTACCTACATCAAACATAACCCCACCATGTTCTCCCTCGAGTCATGTTCACGAGCAGAGACGGTCATGGTTACTCACACAGTTGGTGTATTTTATTTAGAGTTTACTTCAAGTATACTATAACCGGGTGTTAAACAAATATCCAAGTTGCCACATAACCGCGGGCACGGCTTCTCGAAAAGATTTAACCCTGCAGGGGTGCTCCAACTAGTCCATCACAAATAACCACACTCCACGGGAATAGCCTCAACCACGGACCTCGTGGTCATCATAGGTAATTCCAAAGGAATTCCAACACCTCGAGAGAACCCGAAGAAAGTCAGACTCCACATGCAAGACACTCAATAAAGGTAAAACAAATCCAGCAAGACCACCCGACGTGTCGACGAACCCGATAAGAGCCGCGTATCTCGTTCTCAGGACACGACGGATAAGCTAGTGTACGGTGGCCTGATAGAAATCTCCCAAGTTGCCCTGGGTTGGCCCCGCACAGTGCTCTAGTTTGGACCAACACTCATGAGGAGCACTGGCCCGGGGGTTGATTAATTATCCACGGGTTTGCAAGGCCCTATGCAAATTTATTAAGTTGTTAAGCAAATGTAGTACCAATGTTGGGTCTTACCAGAAAACTTTTAATCTCAACCGAATAAACAAGGGGGTCCCCATAACAACCCTGAGCGTGTTAGGAGCGCAAAATATGGAAAACATAACACCGGTAACAAGAACTATGGCGGTAACAGCGGAACAAAACACCTAGCATAAGGCCAAGCCTTCCACCGATACCAAGATATGTATGTGCATTAAATTAAATTACAGATAATATTGTGATATGCAAATCCATGTTATCACATGGAACAACCTACACCTGCAACTAAGAAAGCTATAAGAGGGGCTGAGCAGCAGTAACTTAGTCAATCAAAGGTTTGCTAGGATGTGGAGGGTTAGAGGCTTTCATGGCATTTAGGAGGCTAATATTGAAGTGGTAGGTAGCGCAATCGTAATGATAAGAGCGAGAAACTAGCAAGCAAAAATAGTATTGGGATCCGAGTACGATCATCTTGCCTGTTGGTTCTTCAGTGGAACAAGTAGCGGTATCCTCGTAGTAGTACTCTCCTGGGTCCTCGTACTCAGTTTCAACACTCGCGTCTAACCAAGAGAAACAGCAACAATAAACATCCAACCAAGGTGCAATGCACAAACAAGATGATGCATGATCCATTTAGAAGAATTTAACATGGCAATCCAAAACTAGTCATGTTTCACATGCAAAGTTTGTTTATTAATGATTCTGGACAGAACCTGATGTTAAGTTATTTAAACATGGATGAACATGGCAAATATGGATTCAGCATGCAAAATCTATAGAAATGCATATAAACAACGCAAGAAACGGAGTTACGGTTCTCACGATACGCTCACGACAAGGTACGAAGGCAAAAACACAAGACAACAAAGCGATGGGCTAATTCTTGGCATTCCAAGGTAGCCATTGGTTAGGAAATGAAAAAGCAACCACAATAGACTCAAAAATCAATCAATTCCATGGAGTATAGCTCCCACAAGTCACAAGACAATAAAACAAACAATATGCGACAAAACAGCAACATAGCAACTTACCCAGCCCACAACTTGAGCTACAGGAACCCTACAGCCACAAACAAGATATTGACAGAAACTACATAAAAATGCATGAACTTATTCAACTACACAATCTGTATAGGAGTCACACATCAATAAGCATGAAGCTATCAAGTTGACAAGATGAAACAGTTATCTAGGACTTAGTGAAAATAACAGTTTTCTGGAATCTGAGTTAATAAAGTAGCAAGTTGACAGCAGTAGTTAGATATGTTAGAGACCACCTCTTGGCATGAAAATTAAAAGGATGGTAGTAGACAACATCTACTCCAAACCACTAGCACTGAGCATGCTCAAATTCACAACACATCACAAGATACCATCCACTCTTCATGTCATAAAAATAACAGCAGATTCTCACACTAAGTAGTTTTTTTAGCATGCTGAACAGAAACATTAAGTTGGCTACTTAACAGCATGGTTCCCACTTATATGGGTGATTCTCATGTTAAACAAAAATACCATGGCATAATAGATATAAAACACTAGCACTTCCATGTTGGCACATGCCCTGATGAGGATACGTACCTAGGGTAGGGTCTTAGGCAAGGCCCACCTACCCTACCTAAGGACACTACATGGGAGGACTTGAGGATCAAGCATGAACTTCCGAGTGGATCCCTGGATATGTCCAAGACCACTCGACAGTAATCCACTTGGAGCTTCTCCTCTCACTCGGCAGTCGCGTGTCACTCAACAAACCTCGCTTCACTCGACACGAGAAGACCAGGAACCATCATTAAGAGCCCAATGGGCAGACGCTGGCTTAATGGCCCTTAATAGCTTTTACTACGTACGTTACCTGTAACGGCAGACTTTACACCCCACGACCAGACCCTGGTGCGGGGCCATTATGAGGGGCAGCGAACTCTATATAAGCCGCCCCTCCCCTCCTGCACAAGGGTTAAGAAACTATTGTAATCTCTACATTCCACTCGACATAAAGCTCCCGAGCATTGAGACATAGGGCTGTTACCTCCACGAGAGGGGCCTGAACTCATACATCTGTGTGTACACCCTTGTCGTAGCTAGGACTCTGCCCTCTCCATTCGTACCCCTACTATCTACTGTCAGGCTCGTTCCCACGACAGTTGGCGCCCACCGTGGGGCAGGCGTCTAAGCGACTTCCGGCGAGGTTGCGTTTTTCATCCTTCAACATGTCTTCTGGCGGTGTTTTTGCTATGGGCCACGAGATCCATTCCGGAGCGCTTACTTTCATCACAGACGATTCGGCATGGCTCCAGGAGGCGCCCCTCGATGTCGAGGCACTCCCGGTCCGCGGGGCCGTGCATTTCCGCGTGAGTCCGTGCGGCGTGTTGCTGCGTCAGCCGTCGACCCCTTATGCTTCGGCTCCTCTCGCCGTTTGTGGTCGCAAGCGGTCCGGCCGCTCACGACTCTAGCGGTGGGTCGAACACGTAGCGGCGCGTCAAGCTTCTTCGCAGGTTGCAGCACTCGAACCTGCTGAGTCCCTTCATGGCGTGTTCGAGTCGGATTCCGATCCGTCTGACGTGCCTTCCGAGTGCGAGAGCTGCGATCCCGTAGTGGAGGTCTTGATGGCGGGCTCTCATCAGAGCTCTCCACCTGGCTTTGGTCGTGGCAAGCACGAGGTTGGTGGCCCGTCGAACGTGCAGTCGCGTCGCGATGAGAAGGTCCTTCATACCCCCATCATCGGCGCGACCGCTAAGACCCAGGCTTTGGAGGCCGCACGCGTTTGTCTAGAAGAGCTCCAGGTAGAGATCGACGAGCGTGCCCGTCCACGCCTGCCGCGTCCCAGTCAACGTCAACGACAGCTATTCCCGACTAGATCTCACGATGGCGTCGAGGTATACCGAACTCCCGTGCTTAATGTTGTTGCTGCTGCTAGGATAGCAGATTCCATTTAGCCGTCCCGGTCAGAGGCTGGTAGAGGGCTGTTGCAGATCAGAGCACTATTAGATGCAGCACAACGTCAGAATTTAGCAGTTTCTTAGTCTTGTCACAAGATACGCAGCATTCACCCAAGGCAAAGACCGTTCAGTCGGCACATAGTCCTGGGTCGCCCTTACGTCGTTGGGGCGGCGGTTATCGTGAAGGGCAAGACAGAGATCAGCATCACCGCAAAGACCACCATCGATTGCCCACTCCTCCGTAGAGTGGTCCATACGCGCCCCGGCGCCAGGACAACACGCACTCCTTCGGTGACGAGCGGGACGCGGACTTTGATGCCCGCGCATACCTTCTTCAGAAGCGGGTCGACAAGAGCACAGCCTATAGAGAAGGATATGACAGAGATGTCCCGACTGGAAGCTCAGCTGCAGTGTCTGGTCCAGAGTGTTTTAGCAGAGCTATACGTTCTGTGGAGATTCCCCCTAGCTTCAGAATGGCGGCGGGGATCGGAAAGTTTTCTGGTGAAACAAAACTAGGGACTTGGCTAGATGATTACCGAGTGGCTGTGTAGATTGGTGGCGGGAATGACATTGTCGCAATGAAGCACCTGCCTCTTATGTTGGATGGTCCAGCTCGAGCTTGGTTGAATCGTTTGGCTCCTTCCAGCATTCATTGTTGGAGAGATCTTGCCCGAGTGTTTGTCCGGACCTTCGAGGGCACTTGCAAGAGCTCCGCAGGTCTGGTCGACTTACAACACTTCATCTAGAATCCCAGTGAAACCTTAAGGGACTATATTCAGCGATGGTCCACCCTGCATCATACGGTGGAAAATGTGTCGGAGCACCAGGCTTTTGTGCCTTCAAGGCCGGTGTGAGATACAGAGAGTTGTACTTGAAGTTCGGGCGCACTGGTGACATTTCACTCAGCAAGATGATGGAAATTGCCACTCGCTACGCCAATGGTGAGGAAGAAGACCGCCTCCATAGCGGCAAAGGAAAAGCGGTCGCCAACCAGTCTGGCGGCGGCAACAATAGGAAACAAAAGCGGAAGGCTGGAGACCCAGCTTCGGCAGAGGCGGCAGTACTGGCGACTCAGTCGAAGAACAAGGGCAAGGACAAAGCTCAGTATGCCCCCAAGAAGGGGAAGGGTCAGCCAGGAACCGATATCTTGGATCAGCCGTGTGTGATTCACACGAATAAAGATGCATAAGGCAACCTGATTTTGCCCAAGCACACCACTCGATAGTGTCGAACTCTCATCCAGCAGTTCAAGGGAGAACAGTCGAGTGGGAAATCTCCTGAGAAAGAAGATGAAGATGAAGAAAAGGAAACATTCCCGGATGTCACTTCTACACTGGTGATCTTTGCTGACATCGAGAGCAAGAGCCGTCTGAAAGTCATAAATAGAGAGATCAACATGGCTGTGCCAGACACCCCCTGTCATGCCCAAGATGCGTGCCTATCCATTTTAAGGCACGAGGGCCTCGCAAGGGATAGATGCGCATTTTTCCGTTAGCAAGAATAGTATCATCACAACATACAATACTGGAAGAGATGAGTATACAAGATTAGCTTACACTCGCCACATGCTAACTTACAATGTCACTCAAATTCATATCATCAAGTTGAACACAGGGTCCGACTACAGACGAAATCAAACAATAAAACAGTTGCAAGTGATACTATCAAGCTATCCCAAAGATCACGACCATGGTCCTCTATGCATCCGGGTAAGTCACATACATCGTGCCCCTCTCCTCATAATATCCTACTGGAGCTGGGTAAGATCATCCTGCACGTACTCATCTGAACCTGTACCTGGAGTGTTGTAGTAAACTGTGAGCCACAAGGACTCAGCAATCATGCGCCCGGGTACCGAGACTATTCAAGCTTAAAGGTTGGTATGGGGTAAGTGTTTAGTTTGCAGCAGCACTAAGCATTTAAGGTGTCTAACTTACGCAACATGAAAATAAATATGAGTGGCCTACGATGAACGATCGAATCTAGTATGACCTCTATGAGATCTTGAACACTTACTTACGTCAATCATAACCCCACCGTGTTCTCTCCTGGAACAGGTTCACGAGCAGAGACGATCACGGTTACTCACACAATTGGTGTATTTTAATTACAGTTTATTTCAAGTTAAATATCCAAGTTGCCACATAACTGCGGGCACGGCTTTCCGAAAGATTTAACCCTGCAGGGGTGCTCCAACTAATCCATCACAAATTAACCACACTCCGCGGGAATAGCCTCGACCACGGATCTCGCGGTCATCATAGGTAATTCCAAAGGAATTCCAACACCTTGAGAAAACCCGAAGAAAGTCAGACTCCACACGCAAGACATTCGATGAAGGTAAAACAAATCCAGCAAGACTTCCCAGCGTGTCGACGAACCCAATAAGAGCCGCGTGTCTCGTTCTCAGGACACGACGGATGAGCGATGGTTACCACGCCAATCACCGAGTTGCCCTGGGCGGCGTTAATAAGCTGCTTTGGGTTGGACCAACACTCATGCAGAGCACTGGCTCGGGAGTTGATTAAATTATCCTCGGGGTTGCAAAGCCCTATGTAAATTTTATTAAGTTTTTAGCAAATGTAGTACCAATGTTGGGTCTTGCCAGACAAGTCTCAATCTCGACCGAATAACCAAGGGGGTCCCCATAACAACCCCGAGCATGTTAGGAGCGCAAAATATGGAGAACATAACACCGGTAACAAGGAACTAATGGCGGTAACAGCGGAACAAATCACTTAGCAAAAGGTCAAGCCTTTCACCAATACCAAGATATATATGTGCATTAAATTAAATAATAGATAATATTGTGATATCCAAATCCATGTTATCACATGGAACACCCTGCACCTGCAACTACAATGCTATAAGAGGGGCTGACCAGCGGTAACTTAGCCAATCAAAGGTTTGCTAGGATGTGGAGGTTAGAGGCTGTCATGGCAATTAGGAGGCTGATATCAAGTGGTAGGTAGCACAATTTTAATAATAAGAGCAAGAAACTACCAAGCAACATAGTATCAGGATCCGGGTATGATCATCTTGCCTGTTGGTTCTTCAACGGAACAAGTAGCGGGATCCTTGTAGTGGTACTCCCCTGGGTCCTCGTACTCAGTATCAACACTCGCGTCTACCCAAGATAAACAGCAACAATAAACATCCAACCAAGGTGCAATGCACAACCAAGATGATGCATGATTCATTTATGAAGAATTAACAAGGCAATCCAAAACTAGTCATGTTTCACATGCAAAGTTTGTTCATTAATGAATCTAGACAGAACCTCATGTTAAGTTATTTAAACATGCATGATCATGGCAAATTTGGATGCATCATGCAAAATCGATAGAAATGCATATAAAGAACGCAAGAAACGAAGTTACGGTTCTCACGATACGCTCACGACAAGGTACGGAGGCAAAATCACAAGACCACCAAGCCATGGGCTAATTCTTAGCATCCCAAGGTATCCACTGGATAGGTGATGAAAAACCAATTGCGATAGCCTCAATAATCAATCAATTCCATGGATCATATCTCCCACAAGCCACAAAACAATAAAACCCGCAATCTGCCACAAAACGGTAACATAGCAACTTTCACAGCTCACAACTTGAGCTACAGGAACCCTACAGCCACAAACAAGAGATTGAAAGAATCTACTCAACACACAAATCAACTTATCCAACTACACCATCAGCAAAGGAGGTACACATCAATAAGCATGAAGTAATCAAGTTGACATGATGAAACAGTTTTCTGGGACAGTGAAAATTCCAGTTTTCCGGAATCTGAGATTATAAAGTAGCAAGTTGACAGCAGTAGTTAAATATGCTAGAGAGCTCCTATTGGTGTGAAAATTAACAGGATGGTAGAAGGAGATATCTAATACAAATAACAAACACTGAGCATGAGCAGATTCACAACATATAACTAGATGTCACCCACTGTTCAGGGCATAAAAAATAACAGCAGATTCTCAGACTTGGTAGTTTTTAGCATGCTGAAACAGAAACATCGAGTTGGTCACTTAGCAGCTTGTTTCCCACTTATATGGGTGGTTCTCATATTAAACAACAATACCATGGCATAGGAGGCATAAAACACTAGCACTTCCTACTTGACATATATCCCAAAGCAAGCATAGATTAAATCATGTAAAAATGACAAAATGACATCTCAGCTAAAATGACAGATTTATGAACTTGCTCAAAAGTGAAATCTAAGAGTTCTAATGAGTTCATTGGCTCTTACTACCCCAAAAACATGGGTCATACTCATATGCTCATGCACACACTCCCAAACACACATACACACATGCATATGTATGCACCACACCATGTGGCACATACACACACAAGCACAAACACCAAATGGTGTAATCTACCCACACACCCATACACTTGCGTATATGTCTTAGTCATATACACATACAAACACACACACACTCACTACACACACCTGGGTGTGAGCATAGCATACACACACACTACAAACAAGAACATGAATACTACCCTACGCATGCACACATACATACACATGCTTCATGGCACCCTGCCTACAACACACATAAGCACATACACACACGCATATGCATACACCCAAGAACACATACACTCCCCACTCACATGAGCATCATAAAAGAAAACACATACATGCCTATACTCACACACACATGTCATACATGGTGCACCACACACCCACATGTGCAAACTTGCATGCACACACACACACATGTGTGTATGCACCAAGCACACACACTCCAATCACAAAGGAAAACAGGGTAAAATCTACAGATACAACCTGCAACAACAGAAATAAATAAAAACTACTCATGTTCATATATCTACACGTACATGCAATGCAATGGAGTAACAAAGAAACAAAACAAGAAAGAAAAAAACAGAAAACAAAAATGGGGAGGGGTTCGGATTCGAACCTGAGACCTCCTGGTCTCCTCCCGCACACACTACCACTGGGCTACGAACGCGGCACTTAACCAGAGGGGAAACCCGCGGCTCTAATACACACATGCGGTCCCTAACTGACGAAACTGAAGGAAAGCACACACACACGACAGCACGACGGCGACAAACTCTGGTGCTCCACTGCCTCACCGGTGAGGGAGAACGGAGCGGGGGAAGAGGCATCTACGGGGGGAACTAGAATCTCACCGCAGGCCTACCGAAGGCGAAGACAACGACGGAGGCGGTCGAAGACGGATGCCGGAGAGGAAGCAGAGGAGATGACGGCGTGGACGTCTCCGACGAAGACAACGAAGAGGTCGTCGCCACAGAGCCCCTCCGCGGCTCCTAGCCGCAGAAATGGATCGCGGGAAGGATTCCCGCGCTCCTGGACGCCATGGCCGAAGACGAGGTCGACGGAGGCGACCGGAGAACGCCAGCGAAGTCCTCTGAAACTCATTGCCTACTCTGAACTTACCTGACGGAGGGAGAGAAAAGAGAGGAAGCAGAGGGGAAGGGGAAGGAGGCGGCGGTGAGGAGGAACCCTAGAGGGGCACGGACGCCCAGGGTTAAATAGGAGGGGAAGGCGAGGCTTGGCATGGCCACGGTGGCCATGTGCGCCTCTCCACAGAGGAGGAACGCGTCGGAGGAATAAAAAGGAGGGGGAAAGGCGAGGCTGACAAGCGGGCCCCAGGCGCTGCCTCGCTGGAAAGGAGGGAGACGACGACGCATGCGCGAAGGCTGGGCCTTGCTAGGCCACACTGGAAGGAAGCCCACCCACTCTCTCTCTCTCTCTCTCTAAATTAAAAGAACACCAAAAAGGTTTCCCTTTATAAAGCAAAGCCACTCAAGAATAAATCCCCAGATCTTTTTTAAAGGTTTTGCACAAAACAAAAATACCTTTGTGGAGGAAATATTATGCACTATTTAAGAAAATTATCAAATTGATTTATTGGACAATTAATTTTTTTAATAATTTTAAAATAACAGATCCTCTTTCATAAAGCCCAAAATCAAACAACCCCCAAACAACAAGAGCACCATACTCTAAATTCATAATGTTACTAGGGCTACCTCTTGAACATTTTTAATCATAATAATAAACAAGTTAAATCTGCTGTGAAATAATATGGGAAGAAAGGCATTATGGTGATGTTTTAGTAGGAAGACAAGAGAGGGGAAGAGTAGAAGTTGCTCACTTGCACCAACCACAAATAAACCACAAACAACACACACTACATACAAGTCACACTCACAAGCATCACACCATTCCAAGACACATGAAAGCAAGCATGGCAAGATGGATGCTATGATGGATGCTATGATGCATGAATGCAAACAACACATGGATGGCAAGTTGCAAAACATATCATAGCTCATGACACAAGATCCATACAATGGGTTACATGCCAAATAAGGTAGGGACAGCACTTGGGCTGTCACACCCCCACCTACCTCAAATGGTCTCAGTATGCTGTCACATTCGACCAGACTGACCGTTCTGCCCGTGTGGCCACACACGGTCTACAGGCTCTGGTAGTTGATCCAGTGGTGCAGGGGACTCGACTCAGAAAGGTCCTCATGGACGGCGGCAGCGGCCTAAACATTCTATATGCGGATACCCTGAAGGGAATGGGCATACCTATGTCCCATCTCCGTGAAAGCAGCATGCATTTCCATGGGGTCATCCCAGGAAAGAAGGCCAAGTCACTCGGCCAGATAGCATTGGATGTGACATTCGGAGATAAAAAAATTTCCGAAAAGAAAAGTTGACGTTTGAAGTCGTGGGTTTCAAGAGTGTTTACCATGCCATTTTGGGTCGACCCGCTTATGCACGTTTCATGGCCCGACCATGTTACGTGTATCTCAAGCTGAAAATGTCGGGCCCTAAGGGCGTGATCACGGTCACTGGCAATCGACAGCGGGCCGAAGAGTGTCTCCAGCAAGGGTCCAAGATCGTCGATCAACAGCTAGCCATGGTCGAGCTGGAGGAGTACAAGAAAACCACCGACCCTGCTGATTTGCTCCGCGCAAAAAAGCCGGCTTCTGAGTCGGCATTTCAGTCGGCAGGAGAAGTGAAGAAGGTGCACATCCACCCGACGGATCCAACTGCTGCCCCGACGAATATCTCGACAACACTCAACAGCAAATAGGAAGCCGAGCTCATCCAGTTCCTCTGTGAGAACTGGGATATCTTTGCATGGAAGCCTGCTGACATGCCAGGGATTCCCAGGGAGCTGGCTGAGCACCGTCTGCGAGTGGATCCGAAAGCCAAGCCCGTCAGGGAGCATTTGCGTCGATCCGCAGCTGAGAAGCGCAAGGCGATCGGAGAAGAAGTGGCCCGTCTCCTGCAAGTCAAGTTCATTCGGGAGATTTACCACTCCGAGTGGCTCTTGAATGTTGTGATGGTGCCCAGGAAAGATAAGTCGTTGCGCATGTGCATTGACTTCAACCATCTCAATAAGGTGTGTCTGAAAAGACCATTTTCCGCTCCCCGCATAGATCAAATTGTTGACTCGATAGCGGGGTGCAAGCGATTATCGTTTTTGGATGCCTATTCTGGGTACCATCGGATCCGTCTGTTTGGCCTAGATGAAATAAAAACAGCCTTCATCACCACGTTTGGGTGTTTTTGCTACATCACCATGCCGTTTGGTCTCAAGAATGCCGGTGCTACTTTTATGCGCATAATTCAGAAATGTTTACTCGACCAGATCCCTCGGAATGTCGAGGCGTACATGGACGATAGTGATCAAGTCCCGCAAAGGTTCCGACTTGCTGGCTGACTTGGTTGAGACATTTGCCAATCTGAGGCGATTCGACATAAAGCTGAATCTGGCCAAATGTACCTTCGGTGTCCCTGGCGGAAAGTTACTCGGTTTTCTCATTTCCGAACGAGGAATTGATGTCAATCTCGAGAAGATCAGCGCCATTACCCGTATGAAGACTCCCGTGCGAGTGCATGATGTTCAAAAGCTCACAGGTTGCTTGGCAGCATTGAGTCGATTCATTTCTCGTCTTGGTGAGAAGGCTCTGCCCTTGTATCAGTTGATGAAGAAATCAGACACATTCGACTGGCCTCCTGAAGCCGAAGCAGCGTTTGTTGAGCTCAAAGCCCTGCTATCCACCCAGCCGGTGCTTGCCGCTCCTGCCAGCAAAGAGCCCTTGCTTGTGTACATCGCAACCACAAATTAGGTCGTCAGTACAGTGCTGACTGTCGAGCAATAAGAGGAAGGCAAAGCCTATAAGGTTCAGCAGCCAGTTTATTATGTCTCGGAAGTTTTGTCCCCCTCAAAGCAGAGGTATCCTCATTATCAGAAGCTGGTGTATGGTATTTACTTGTCAGCGAAGAAGGTGGCACATTATTTCCATGACCATTCGATCTCAGTCGTCAATGATGCACCTTTATCAGAGATTTTCAATAATCGCGACGCATCAGGTCGAGTGGCTAAATGGGCAATTGAGTTGGGCCACTTCGACATTAGATTCGAGGCCAAGAAGGCTATCAAGTCCCAAGCATTGGCAAATTACATGGCCGAGTGGATCGAACAGCAACAGCCTATCCAAGTTCACTCGACACATTGGATAATGTTCTTCGATGGCTCCAAAATGTTGAATGGGTCCGGTGCTGGCGTTGTTTTGATATCCCCAGAGGCAACAAGCTCAACTATGTCTTGCAAATTCACTTTGATTCCTCCAACAATGAGGCAGAGTATGAAGCACTTTTGTACGGGTTGCGCATGGCTATCTCGCTCGGCGTCAAGCGCTTGATGGTTTATGGTGACTCAGATTTGGTGGTAAATCAAGTGATGAAAGAGTGGGATGTTATAAACCCTGCTATGACTGGATACTGCAATGCAGTCCGGAAGCTGGAGAAGAAATTTGAAGGTCTGGAACTTCACCATGTTCCTCGACTGAAAAATCAGGCAGCTGATGAGCTATCCAAGATTGGTTCCACTCGACGGCCTGTCCCCAGCGAAGTGTTCTTGGAGCATTTGCACACTCCTTCGATTCAAGAGGATCCCTTCACTAAAGAGACCCCGCAAACCTTAAGCTCCTCTGCCTTGACTGAAGTCAATGTTCCTACTATGATTGACCTGGTCATGGAGGTGCTAGTTATCATTCCCGACTGGATTGTACCGTACATAGCCTATATCCTCAGACAGGAGCTTCCTAAAGATGAAGCAGAGGCTCGACAGATTGTGCGCAGGTCCAAGGCTTTCACTGTGATGGGAGATCAGCTATTCAGAGAAAGTGTGACTGGTGTCACCCAGCGCTGCATTTCACCCGAGGAAGGTCGAATGATTCTAGATGAAATCCACTCGGGAACTTGCGGACACCATGTGTCTTCAAGGGCGATCGTCGCTAAAGCATACCGAGCGGGTTTTTATTGGCCACGGGCTAATGAAATGGCTAAGGACATTGTTGATCATTGCGAGGGATGTTAGTTCTATGCAAACCTATCACACAAACCAGCATCTGCTCTGAAGACAATTCCACTTGCCTGGTCGTTTGCGGTTTGGGGGCTCGACATGGTTGGTCCTTTCCGACCCAGAAAAGGAGGATTCACCCACCGGTTGGTAGCAGTTGACAAATTCACCAAGTGGGTTGAAGCCAAGCCCATCAAGAAGCTTAATTCCCGCACGACGGTCACGTTCATGAGGGAGATCATTATCCGGTTTGGCATTCCCCACAGCATCATCATGGACAATGGCACTAATTTTGACTCGGAAGAATTCAGGAGATTCTGTAACTCCCAAGGCACCCGAATGGATTACGCTTCCGTTGCACATCCTCAAACCAATGGGCAAGTTGAGCGGGCTAATGGTCTCATTCTGTAAGGTCTGAAGCCCCGTTTCATGCGCGATCTGGATCATGCCGCTGGTGTGTGGGTAACTGAGCTACCGTCTGTTTTGTGGGGGTTGAGGACAACGCCTCCTTTCTTCCTTGTCTATGGTGTTGAAGCTATACTGTCGAGTGACTTGGCCCACAATTCTCCTCGAGTGGATCTGTATTCTGAGGCTGAAGCCGAGCAGGCCAGACAAGATGGGGTAGGTCTTTTGGAAGAAGAGGTGAGATGGCTCTGATCCGGACCATAGCCTATCAGCAAGACTTACGGCGCTTCCACGCAAGGAATGTCAGAAGCCGAGCGTTCATGAAGGAGATTTGGTGCTCCGAGTGAATTAGCACCGACCTCACAAGCTAGCTCCTGCATGGGAAGGCCCTTTTGTAGTCACCAAGGTGCTAAACAATGGAGCCTATCACTTATATAATCTCATGAAGTAGATGGATGAGCCACGAGCTTGGAATGCAGACCTCCTTCGACGTTTTTACACTTGAGACATTAGTTTTCTAATGTAATAAGAGTACTTCATCAATGCAATTTGTGTCTCTGCCAGTAATACCTCGTCGATTCCAACCGTGCAGTTATTTACTTGGAAATACTCCGAGCGACGAGCAATCCTCGCACTCGGGGGCTTAGCTGCGAAACATGTTTTGCCTAAGTTAAAAACCCTGTCGGGTGGATAGCAGTCCATTCACTCGACGGCCTATTTGCGAATCCGTCTTCGCTTGGGTTCAAAAAATAATAATAACTCGTCGAGGTGATGGTAATCCATTCACTCGACAGCTTAGATGCGAATCGACATTCGCCTAAGTTCAAAATACTCCAAGTGACGAGCAATCCTCGCACTCGGGGGCTTAGCTACGAAACATGTTTCGCCTAAGTTAAAAACCTCGTCGGGTGGATAGCAGTCCATTCACTCGACGGCCTATTTGTGAATCCGTCTTTGCTTGGCTTCAAAAAAATATAACTCGTCGAGGCAATGGTAATCCATTCACTCGACAGCTTAGATGCGAATCGACATTCGCCTAAGTTCAAAATACTACGAGTGATGAGCGATCCTCACGCTCGGGGGCTTAGCTGCGAATATGTTTCGCCTACGTTAAAAACCTCGTCGACTGGATAGTAATCCATCCACTCGACAGCTTAGATTCGAATCAACATTCGCCTAAGTTCAAAATACTCCGAGTGATGAGCGATCCTCACGCTCGGGGGCTTAGCTACGAATACGTTTCGCCTAAGTTAAAAACCTCGTCAACTGGATAGTAATCCATCCACTTGACAGCTTAGATTCGAATCGACATTCGCCTAAGTTCAAAATACTCCGAGTGATGAGCGATCCTCACGCTCGGGGGCTTAGCTGCGAATACGTTTCGCCTAAGTTAAAAACCTCGTCGACTGGATAGTAATCCATCCACTCGACAGCTTAGATGCGAATCGACATTCGCCTAAGTTCAAAATACTCCGAAAAATGAGCGATCCTCACGCTCGGGGGCTTAGCTGCAAATACATTTCGCCTAAGTTAAAAACCTCGTCGACTGGATAGTAATCCATCCACTCAATAGCTTAGATGTGAATCGACATTCGCCTAAGTTCAAAATACTCCGAGTGATGAGCGATCCTCACGCTCGGGGGCTTAGCTACGAATAGATTTCGCCTAAGTTAAAAACCTCGTCGAGTGGATAGTAATCCATCCACTCGACAGCTTAGATGCGAATCGACATTCGCCCAAGTTCAAAATACTCTGAGTGACGAGCGATCCTCACACTCAGGGTCTTGGCTGCGAATACATTTCGCCTAAGTGAAAAACCTCGTCGAATGGATAGTAATCCATCCACTCAATAGCTTAGATGCAAATCGACATTCGCCTAAGTTCAAAATACTCCGAGTGACGAGCGATCCTCACACTCGGGGGCTTGGCTATGAAAGCACTTCGCCTAAGTTAAAAACCTCGTCGACTAGATAGTAATCCATCCACTCGACAGCTTAGATGCGAATCGACAGTCGCCTAGGTTCAAAATACTCCGAGTGACGAGCGATCCTCACACTCGGGGGCTTAGCTGCAAAAGCACTTCGCCTAAGTTAAAAACCTCGTCGACTAGATAGTAATCCATCCACTCGACAGCTTAGATGTGAATCGACATTTGCCTAAGCTCAAAATACTCCGAGTGATGAGCGATCCTCACGCTCGGGGGCTTAGCCGCGAATACATTTTGCCTAAGTTAAAAACCTCGTCGACTGGATAGTAATCCATCCACTCAATAGCTTAGATGCGAATCGACATTCGCCCAAGTTCAAAATACTCCGAGTGACGAGTGATCCTCACACTCGAGGGCTTGGTTGCGAAAGCACTTCGCCTAAGTTAAAAACAAAAGCAGTCGAACAGACGATTGAAAGACAAAGTGCGAGCAAAATCCAAAGGATAAAACCGCGGATAAACGTCTTGTGCAAAAGCAAATGTGGTCAGGCATAAGGCCTGAATAAAGTTTTAAGGGATATAGTTCCACTCAGCATACCGAGGCAAATTTAACTATTTTTTCAAAGACTCAAGTTTCTAGGCACGCGACGGACTGGCGGGCTCGACAAAAGTGTCCAGGTCGATGCCGTCGGCGATTCTGGTGGCCGCCTCAATGAAGGTTTTCATGAAGTCCTCGAACTGGAGTTTCTTCGTGTTTACCACTTGGAGCTCCTTCAGCTTCTCCTCCCTCACATCCCTACAATGGACCCTGACTAGTGACAACGCCACGTCAGCCCTGCAATGAGCAGTAGATTTTTTTCCAAGCTTGCACTCGACTGGGAATTTCGTTCAGGCGAGCCATCATGGAGTTGAGGTCAAGCTGAAGAGTGTCCTCGGGCCATAGTTCCTTGTCGATTCTTTCCATGGCAGATTTCAGTCGAGCGATATAGGCCTGGGCACCCTGGAGCCGAAAGTTGAGCCACAGCATGTTCATTTCCACCGCATCAGCAACTGGCGACTTGGTGGGGTCAAGCATGGGCTCAATCTCCTCTATTTCCTTTTCAAAGTCCTGGCAGAATTCTGATGAAGAAGGGGAATCGGTGAACTGCAACCCTCAAAAAAATTGCAAATGGCAGTCCACAAGAAATACTCACCGTCGAGTAGAAGATACATCTTCCTCAAGAATTCACCCAGATGCTTCTCCAGGCCATTACTCCTCTTGGTTAGCTGCTCGGCCTTCTTGTCAAGGTCCGCACTCTCCTGCTTCAGCTTGGCCTTCTCCTCTTCTAGCTTCTGGACGGCCGCCAACTTCTGCTCTGCAGCTTCAGTTTTGTCCTTGGCCACTTGTTGGGCGTCAGCAAGTGCTTTGTCCTTCTCCTTTAGTGCCCTCTTCATGGAATCTAAAGAAACAACATTGTTGAGTCGCGCTTGGAGTCGACGGTTTTCATTGCGCACGTCTGTTTGAGAGAGAGCACTCGGTTCAAAACATGAAAAGGTGAAGATGGGAATGCTGACAGTCGGCACTTATTACCTCCCAGAGACTTCAGCTCAGCACGTGCTCGCTCCAGGGCGTTGTTGGCAACCGCCAAGTCCACCTGCAATTGCATCTTCTCCTCCTCCATCTCCTTGTACTGCGTCCCAAGTTCGCAAGCCGTCTGGAACCAACAAAAGACAGGAGATCAATCAGCAAGTAGTTCTTGGACAATCGACTGAGTTATTAAAACCGGCGAATGCCCATGTTGGAATAATTCAAACAGAAAGTCCACTCGACGTATCGAGTGGCTCTGGCGCTCCGCACGCCGTAAACAAATTCAAACAGAAAGCTATCTCTATTAAGACCCCTGCCGACGCAAGCACTCGACAGCGGTCTCGGGGACTACATCCAGTGGGTGCGCTAAGAGCGCCCCCACTGAGACGCTTAACTCTCGATCCGTCGAGTAACTCGTCAGAAAAAACACTCGACAAGGTCGGCCCTGTCATGACACTCAACCCGTTGAGCGACGCACCTGCCCCACTATATGAAGTGTAGTCGATCCCTATGCAGCGTCATATAATGGTTTCATTATAATATCCATGAAACCTGCAAGGTATCTATTGAGTGGTGTGATTTGAAGACAAAATGTATCTTGTATACTCTAAAGACCCCCGCCGATGCAAGCATTCGACAGCGGTCTCGGGGACTACACCCAGTGGGTGCGCTAAGAGCGCCCCCACTGAGACGGTTAGCTCTCGATCCGTCGAGCAACTCGTCAGAAAAGACACTCGACATGTCGAGCATCAATAGTACCGCGTGTACTACCAATCCTAGTCCTACTCGACTATGATCCGATCTATTCGACTGGAGAAAGTTCAAACATTCAACGGCGATCACCCAGTGGGTGTACGGCAGCCAAGAAAAGACAAGAATTTAATAGACAATGGACTTACAATCGAACTTACTCGGACATTGGTGTGGAGGGCTGCGCTGACGTCAAAAGCCAGTTTGCTGGCCTCGTACGCCTCCTTGGTCCTCAGCATGAGATGCTCCGCCTGGATCATGGCTTCCTTTGCAGCTCCGGTTTGGTCTTCCGGGGTGCGATGCAGAGGGAAGGCCGTCACAGGTGGGGTTGGCGTAGTCGCTGGAGCAGCTGAGGCAGCCTGAAGAGGTCCGGTCAGAGTCGACGTCACGACAGTCGAGACGGTTGGAGGAGCACGCGACAGAGGCGTTGCAGGCTCAACCCTAGGTCGCGTCGAGTCACCTCTCCTCTGGGACGACTCTGCAGTTGAGCGCTGAGGTGCTTGCGACGATGACGCCCTTCGGGTGCGAGCGCGCAAAATGTCCAGCGGCCCCTCGTCGTCCTCCACTTGAATGACCTCTGCATCAACCGACAATATCAACATCTGCATGTGTCGAGTCCTATTCAGACAAACTAACAACTTTCTTACCTCTATGAGAAGTGGCAGCATCAGCGGTATCAACATCCATCGCGTCCTCTTCATCTTGACGAGGCGAGGTCACAGATGTTGCAGCTCTGATGGATTAGATAGCTTTCACTCAGATATAACTCAAGACTTCAGCCGACAGAACAATTCGAAAATCAACACTTACGTGGAGACGACAGGTACGGCCAACCTCATGCGGGGCAGTGCTTTGCGGGGCTTGGGGGTGGCTTGCTTGGGCTGCTTGGCCAGCCTTTCATTCGACTCGACAGTTGGGGGCGGCTCCATTTTGGGTTCTTCTCGCTTGGGCCCGGGGCCTTGTCCTCAGCAGCTGCCGGATCATGGAGGGCCTTAGTGCGGCCTTCGCAATGAGGGGGCGACTCGACTCCTTCCTCTTTGCTGGAATCTTCATATTCATCCTTAGAGTCGGAAAGTCCATCGCCGTCCACGCTGTCGCCCTCGCTCGCCATGCCATCATCCACATGGTTCCCGTTGGGAACGGGTAAGTGCATGTTCGTCCATTCCTGCATAATTCAAACAAGAGAGTCAGTCTACAAGTCAATACATCACTCGACGGTATAAATGTATCAGTTGACATCACATGTCTCACCAGGTTATTCGGTGGGTTTTCAGCCGAGTAAGGCCGGATCCTCTTGGCTCCCGAGGGGTTGTCGCAAGCCCCAGTGATACTTCGAAGCCACTGCTCGACAGTCTCCTGTGTAACTTCTTTTGGATGCGTCCTGGTCGAGTCCCTCGGACCTACATAGTGCCACATGGTATGGTCTCTGGCCTGGAGTGGCTGAATACGTCGACCAAGGAACGTTTCAAGCAGATCCATGCCTGTCACCCCGCCCCGGATCAGCTGCACCACTGCCTCGACTAAGATACCTACTTGGACATGCTCCTCGTCGGTCACCTTCAGATACTTGGGGGCAGCGGGTCGGTCAGTTGAAAACGGGGGAAGACCAGTCGACATGTTGGGTGGCGCTACATCTTTGCAGTAGAACCAGGTCGACTGCCAGCCTCGGACAGACTCGGGAAAAGTAATGGTAGGAAAGGAACTACGTTGCCTTTTCTGGACCCCTAAACCTCCACACAACTGGAGCACGTGAGTCTTCCCGTCGGCGGCAAGGGCTTTCTTCACAGTCTGTGATCTGACCATGAAGAGAGCTTAAACAACCCCCAATGGGAAGAGCACCCCAGGAAACACTCGCACAAGGTGATGAATGCAGACAAGTACGCCATAGTGTTCGGCGGAAAGTGATGCAGTTGCGCGCCAAAGAAATTCAGAAATCCCCGAAAGAATGGGTGGGGTGGCATGGAGAAACCTCTTTCTACATGGGAGAGGAGAAGAACTCGCTCCCCGTCGCGCGGCTCCGGCTCGTGCTCCTCCCCCGGCAGCCTCCAGGCGCCGTCCGCCACCAGCCCGTCGGAGACGAGGCCCTCGAGGTTGGCGTGAGTGACAACAAAGGGGAGAAAATCCCCCTGCATCCACCCCGCTGGCATGGTGAACCGAGCAGTCGAGGGCTTCTTGCCCTTGAGCTTTGACGTCCCCTTCTTTGCACGCTCCACCGTCGCGTTCTTCCTCATCGGAGCGGCAGCTCTGGTCGGAAGAGATAGGTGTGCTGTGTTGGGGAGCAGAGGAGGCGGAGGAAGAGAGGGAGAATCGGCAGAAGGTATTGTGCAATCCGCGGCTCAGGAAGCTTTATATGCTGCCGAGTGTCTCACTGACAAGTGGGCCTACGAGATAACCGCACACGCCAACCACTGACGACGCCTAGTGCATGGCGAGATGACCGGTGCGAGAATCGAGGCGTCGTGCCTCCACTTGCCCTGATCGTGGCGTCATCTTCGCGCGTGTGCGCGCTTCCCAAATTTTTGTATCCCGGAGAATCCGGGCCCGTTAGACCGACCCGTCACCTCCCGAAGATGTGCTCGATTCACTCGGACACTTTTAAGTCTGAATGTATCCAGGCGAGCAGAGAAGAATTCAATCGACGTAAATTCGTGGAAGACCCGAATATCATTTGGAAGATCTCGCATGTCGATCCTAAATAAACGCCGATGCTCAGAGTTCAATCGACACAAGTTTCATGGAAAACCCAAATACCATTTGGAGGATTCAATGCATTAACTAAAGGTTGACGTTGATACCTCCTTCCACCACTCGAACCCCGATCCATTAGGGGGCTAATGATGAGGATATGTACCTAGGGTAGGGTCTTAGGCAAGGCCCACCTACCCTACCTAAGGACACTACATGGGAGGACTTGAAGATCAAGCATAAACTTCCGAGTGGATCCCTGGATATGTCCAAGACCACTCGACAGTAATCCACTTGGAGCTTTTCCTATCACTCGGCAGTCACGTGTCACTCGACAGACCTCACTTCACCCGATGCCAGAAGACCAGGAGCCATCATTAAGAGCCCAACGGGTAGACGCTGGCTTAATGGCCCTTAATAGCTTTTACTACGTACGTTACCTGTAACGGCAGACTTTACACCCCACGACCAGACCCTTTGATGCGGGGCCATTATGAGGGGCAGCGAACTCTATATAAGCCGCCCCTCCCCTCCTACACAAGGTTTAAGAAACTATTGTGATCTCTACATTCCACTCGACATAAAGCTCCCGAGCACTGAGACGTAGGGCTGTTACCTCCACAAGAGGGGCCTGAACTCATACATCTGTGTGTACACCCTCGCCACAGCTAGGACTCTGCCCTCTCCATTCGTACCCCTACCATCTACTGTCAGGCTCGTTCCCATGACATGCCCCAAAGCAAGCAAGGATTAAATCATGCAAAAATGACAAAATAGCATCACAGCTGAAAATGACAGTTTTTATGAACTTGCTCAAAAGTGAAATCTGAAAGCACCAATGGATTCATTGGCTCTTGCTACCCCAAAAACATGTGTCATACTCATATGAACATGTGAAACAACAAGGCACCAACAAGATGTCAAAACACCCACCTATTCTCATAAAGATACATAGCTCTAAATGAACATGGCATAAAAAATCATAACCAGGTGGTAAACTAGCTAGATATGGAAAAGAGCTAACAAACACCACATGCATATAAACAACAAGGGGTATATCAAGTGGGGAAACCCACTAGTCCCCCCACACACACACACATACACTCTACACACACACTACAAGCAAGCACACCCACATGCCCTATATATGCCCAAGGCATATGAGCACCAACACTCATGAGCATACCACCCAAGAAGGGGGCGTTCATCCACACACACACTCACATGGCCATATATGCATAAGCATATGGCACTCACACACTCACTCTCACAGTGCACTAGGCACATAAACTCACACACACACACACACACTAGCTCATGTGTGTGGGTGGTCATCCACACACATATGCATACATATATGCACAATTCATATATGCACATGTATATGTGTATGGAAACACACACACACACTCCCACAAACAAACATGCATATAAACTCTCACCACACAAGGTCATGCATATGTGCACACTCACATGCACCTACACACACACTCACAAGCGAACATTCACACATGCATATGCATGCACCACACCATGTGTCACATACATACACAAGCACATACAAACATACATATATATGCATATGGGTGCAAAGCACACCCACACATACACTCAAATAAACAGAAAAAGAAAAACTAGCATGCTGGTTGTATCTACACACACATATACTTGCAATGGAAGAAAACAAAGAAGAACAAAAAAGGAAAACAACATAAAAATGGGAGGGGTTCGGATTCGAACCCGCAACCTCCTGGTTGCCTCCTGCACACACTACCACTGGGCTACGAGCGCGTCTGTTAACAGAGGAGGGGGACTAATGCTCTAGTACACACACACACTCTTATATCTGACGAAACTGAAGAAGAACGACACCTACGCTACAGAGCACGACGGCGGCCAAATGGGGGAACTCCGGTGAACATACAAGTGGCAGAGGCGCACACTGGACACCCTGCTCTTGCCCGCACACGCACATACTAGCACACCCACCTATCGCAGGCGAGAATGCTACCGTCAACGATGACAGAACGGAAATGAGGCGACCTGCACATGAATCGCACGACGACAAACCAGACAAGGAAACGGATGGGGCGGAGCGAAAATGGGCCCCTGCGAGAAGTAGGAACTCGCGTGCGACGCCCGGAAGCATGAGCTCGTTGGTGCACTCGTCGGAGATGAGGTCCGACGGCGGCGGAACGCTCTCTAACACAAGCACGCACTACAGCGAAGCTAAGAGCTCGGGATCGGGCGAGGATGGACGGGGAGCTCACCTAAACACGACTGCGCAGCCAATTTAGCTCGAGGAAGAACAGCGACGGAGAATTGCCGCGGCGGAGGAGCTCGGCCGGAGGAGAAGAATATGAAGAGGCGCGGCCTTGGCGTCCCACGCGGATGCAGAGGACATCGGGGACGCAGAAGGCAACGCGATCCTGATGAACTCCTGCCCGAGGGGCTCGCCTGAGAAGCTGCCACGGTGACGAGCTCCCACTCTGAATCTCACTGAACCCTCTCTAGACCCACTGAACCCATGCTTACCTAAGACGAAAGAGAGGGAGAGATGGAGGGCGGCAGCGCGAGGGGGAGGAGGGAACCCTAGGGGAGCGGCACGAACGTCGAGGGGCTTAAATAGCCTCGGGAACAGACGGCGACGGCGACGGAAAGGGGACGGCGAAGCACCCTCTCTCACTCTGAACGTGATGGAGGACAACGGGAGCAGGTGGCCGTCAGGTCCTGCTGGGCCTCGAGAGTTTGCTGAGCCGCGCGGGGAGGCAAGCCCACACTGCTCTCTCTCTCTCAAACAGAAAATAGAGAAGGTTTTCTTTTATTTTTAAAACAATACCACACAAGGAAAAAAACCAAAGATAAAATAAAGGGTTTCTGGGCAAACAAAAATACCTTTGTTGAGAAAATAATATGCCCCATTTAATAAAAATATTAACTTGAATATTTGAACAAGTAATTTTAAATATTTAAATTAGGCAGCCCCTCTATTATTTAAAACACCCAAGCATGCAAACTTCAAACATCAAAACAACCATACTCACAATTCATAAGACATATAGGGCTACCTCTTGAACATTTTTTAAATAATTTAAATGGCAACTTAAATCTGATTATTAAATAACATGGGAATTAAGTCATATGATGGGGTTTTATTGATTAAAATAAAAGAGAGGGGAAGAAGAAGGAGTTTGCACACATGAGCTCCACCCACACTCAAACCACATCACAACACTCACACACATAGTCACTTCACAACATGGCATGACATGGTGGATTCATGATGCATGATGCATGAACAAGACATGGATGACAAGTTGCAAACATTCATTAAACTCATGTCACAAGGTTCATACAATAGGTTACATGCCAAATAAGGTAGGGACAGCACTTGGGCTGTCACAACTCTCCCACACTACAAGAGGATCTCGACCCGAGATCTAGGAACGAAAGAAGTCTGGAAATTCGGAACGGAGAAGGTCCTTGCTTTCCCAAGTAGATTCTTTGTTGGAATGATGAGACCACTTCACCTTGAGGAACTTGATAGACTTGTTGCGAGTCTTACGCTCAGTTTCTTCAAGAATTGCAACTGGATGCTCACGATAAGAGAGATCTTCTTGGAGATCGATGTCTTGGAGGTCAATGGTTTGCTCATGAGTCTTGAAGCATTTCCGGAGCTGAGAAACATGGAAGACATCATGCACATTTGCGAAATTTGGAGGAAGCTCTAGTTGATATGCAAGACCACCTCTCTTGCCAACAACTTTGAAAGGACCAACAAAACGAGGAGCTAGCTTCCCTTTAATTCCAAACCGTTGAGTCCCTTCATGGGAGAGACTCTGAGATAGACTAGATCATCCACTTGGAAGGAAACATCCCTATGTTTGTTATCGTAATAACTCTTCTGTCGGGACTGAGCTGCTTTGAGGTTCTCACGAATGACATGGCACATTTCTTCTGCTTCAGTGATCATGTCATTACCCAATATCTGACGCTCACCGGTTTCAGACCAGTTAAGTAGGGTACGACACTTTCTGCTGTAGAGAATCTCAAAAGGGGCTTTGCCTAAGCTAGCCTGAAAGCTATTGTTGTATGAGAATTCAACATATGGAAGGCAGTCTTCCCACTTCATGCCGAACGAAATCACATAGGCTGTGAGCATATCTTCAAGGATCTGATTGACTCTCTCAACTTGACCACTTGTCTGCGGATGGAACGCAGTGCTGAAACGGATCTTGGTACCCATAGAAGTCTCAAAGGACTCCCAAAACTTAGAAGTAAAGAGACTTCCACGGTCAGAAGAGATGGGCTGAGGAATACCATGCAAAGATACTATCCTTGACGTGTACAACTCTGCAAGCTGAGATGCCGAGATAGATTATTTGACTAGCAGGAAATGAGCAACTTTTGATAGCTTGTCGATAACCACAAAGATGGCATCGTTGCCTCTCTTAGACTTGGGAAACCCAGTGACGAAATCCATCTCCACATGATCGAATTTCCACTCTGGGATAGGCAAAGGCTGAAGAAGACTTGCTGGACGTTGATGCTCTGCCTTCACTCTGCGACAAACATCACACTCGTTCACGAACTGAGCAATCTCACGTTTCATACGAGTCCACCAGAAGGTTTGCTTGAGATCCTGATACATCTTTGAACTGCCTGGATGAATGGATAGAAGAGAATTATGTGCTTCGTCCATGATAACCTTTCTGAGATCACCTTTTGGGACCACAAGACGGTCCTCAAATAACAAGGTATCTTTGTCATCAACGCGAAAGCACTTATACTTCGGAATGCTCTTGGCCACCCCTTTCTTCACTTTCTTCACCATAGCGTCAAGAAGCTGCGCTTGGCGAACCTGATCTTCCAGAGTCGGAGAAACTTGAATATTTGCAAGAAATCCTTGCGGAATCATCTGAAGGTTGAGCTTGCGGAAGGCTTCACAAAGTTTGGGCTGAAGAGGCTTCAAGATGAGACTATTGAAGTACGCCTTACGGCTGAGCGCGTCTGCAATGACATTTGCTTTCCCAGGAGTATACTCAATGCTTGGATTGAAGTCCTCAAGCATTTCCACCCAACGAGATTGTCGAAGATTGAGATTTGGTTGCGTGAAAATGTACTTCAAGCTCTTGTGATCGGTGTACACCTCAACTGGTCTTCCCAATAACAAATGCATCCACATCATTAGAGGATGCACAATTGCCGCCAACTCAAGATCATGAGTGGGGTAGTTCTTCTCTGCAGGTTTAACTGACACGAGGTATAAGCCACAATATTCTTATCTTGCATGAGAACACCACCAAGACCTTGGAGAGAAGCATCACAGAATACTTGGAAAGGCTTAGACTGCTCGGGAGGAACAAGAACTGGAGCTGAAGTCAGTCTCTGCTTGAGCGTATTGAATGCCACATCACACTCAGGAGACACGTAGACATGACCGAGACATCTCTCTGGTCAATAACCAATAGCGGGATCTAGATACCCATGTTGGCTCCCACATGCTCCATGATGATCTCATCAGATGAACCACGATGTCAGGGATTCAATCAATCCCGTATACAATTCCCTTTGTCTATCGGTATGATACTTGCCCGAGATTCGATCATTGGTATCCCTATACCTTGTTCAATCTCGTTATCGGCAAGTCTCTTTACTCGTTTCGTAATACATCATCCCGTGGCTAACTCCTTAGTCACATTGAGCTCATTATGATGATGTCTTACCGAGTGGGCCCAGAGATACCTCTCCATCATACGGAGTGACAAATCCTAGTCTCGATTCGTGCCAACCCAATAGACACTTTCGGAGATACCCATAGTGCACCTTTATAGCCACCCAGTTACGTTGTGATGTTTGGCAAACCCAAAGCATTTCTACGGTATCCGGGAGTTACACAATCTCATGGTCTAAGGAAATGATACTTGACACTGGAAAAGCTTTAGCAGACGAACTATAGGATCTTGTGCTATGCTTAGGATTGGGTCTTGTCCATCACATCATTCTCCTAATGATGTGATCCCGTTATCAACGACATCCAATTTCCATGGTCATGAAACTGTGACCATCTATTGATTAACGAGCTAGCCAACTAGAGGCTCGCTAGGGACATGTTGTGGTCTATGTATTCACGCATGCATTACGGTTTCTGGTTAACACAATTATAGCATGAACAATAGAAAATTATCATGAACAAGGAAATACAATAATAACCATTTTATTATTGCCTCTAGGGCATATTTCCAACAGTATCTAGGGTTGTTCCGCTTCAGCGACCGCTCTCCTCATAATGGAAGCACTTAATCTCGGTTTTGGGTTCAACTTTGGGTTTCTTCACTGAAGCAGCAACTGACTTGCCATCCATGAAGTTTCCCTCCTTGTCCTTGCCCTTATCGAAACTAGTGGTTTTACTAACCATCAACACTTGATGCTCCTTCTTGATTTCTATCTTCGTGGTGTCAAACATCACGAATAGCTCAGGGATCATCATTTCCATCCCTGGCATAATTATAGTTCATCATGAAGTTCTAGTAGCTTAGTGACAGTGACTTGGAGAACTATATCAATCACTATCTTATCTGGAAGATCAACTCCCACTCGATTCAAGCGATTGTAGAAGCCGGACAATTTGAGCACATGCACAACGATTGAGCTATTATCCTTCATCTTGCAGGCAAAGAATCTTGTTGGAGATCTCATGTCTCACAACACGGGCACGAGCCTGAGATCCCAATTTCTGCTCTTAGAACATCTCACATGTTCTGTGACGTTCAAAACGTTTTGGAGCCTCAATTCTAAGCAGTAATGCATGACGCACTGAACTATCAAGTAGTCATCAGAACGTGTCTGTCAGATGTTCACAACATCTACAGACGACGCTAGAGGGGGTGGTGCACCGAGCGGTGCACTAAGGACATAAGCCTTTTGTGCAGCAATGAGGACAATCCTCAGATCACGGACCCAGTCCGCAATATTGCTACCATCATCTTTCAACTATATTTCTCTAGGAACATATAAAAAATTCAAGGAAGCTACAGCGCGAGCTAGTAATCTACAACATAATTTGCAAAGACATTTTTACTATGTTCATGATATTGAGTTCAATTAATCATATTACTTAAGAACTCCCACTCAAATTGACATCCCTCCGGTCATTCGACTGATACATGATCCAAATTCACCAACTCAAGTCCGATCATCACATGAGTTGAGGTGGTTTCAATGGTGAACATCATCATGTTAATCATATCTACTATATGACTCATGTTTGACCTTTCGGTCTCTTGTGTTCCGAGTCCATGTCTGTACATGCTAGGCTCGTCAAGTTTAACCCGAGTGTTCTGGACGTGCAACACTGGCTTGCACCCGTTGTATGTGAACGTAGAGTCTATCACACCCGATCATCACGTGGTGTCTCGACACGATGAACTTTCGCAACGGTGCACACTCGAGGAGAACACAATTCTCCTTGAAATTTAAGTGAGGGATCACCTTATAATGCTACCGTCGTCCATCATTGTGTCGCCATCAGGGTTGTCGCGCCCACCATGCTCATACTACTATTGCTACCGCTTAGCGATAAAGTAAAGAATTACATAGCGATTAATGATTGACACGCAGGTCATACAATAATTAAAGACAACCCTATGGCTCATGCCGGTTGCCATACTCATCGACATGCAAGTCGTGATATTCTATACAACACATGATCATCTCATACATCACATATATCTCATCATGTAATTGGCCATATCACATCACAACATACCCTACAAAAACAAGTTAGACGTCATCTAATTGTAGTTGCAAGTTTTATGTGGCTGCTACGGGTATCTAGCAAGAACAATTTTGACCTACGCAAAACCACAACGGTGATACATAAGTTGCTTTTCAACCTTCTCAAGGACTGCCTTTGTCAAATCCGATCCAACTAAAGTAGGAGAAACAGACACCCGCCAGTCATCCTTGTGCAACAAAGTTACACGTCTGTCGATGGAACCGGTCTCTCGTAAGCGTATGAGTAAGGTTGGTCCGGGCCGCTTCATCCCACAATACCGCTGAACCAAAACATGACCAAGGGAGGAAGCAATCTAAGCATCAACGCCCATAAACTCTTTGTGTTCTACTCGAGATATCATATATACATAAACCTAGCTCATGATGTCACTACTGGAGAACGTTGCATGGGGGAAAAAATTCCTACGCACACACAAGATATATCCATGGTGATGAGCATCTACGAGAGGGAGAGTGGATCTACGTACCCTTGTAGATTGCTAAGCGGGAAGCGTTAAGAAACGCGGTGATGTAGTTGAACGTCTTCGTGATCCAAATCGCCGAGTGTCCCGCGATCCCATCATGATCCGTCCCGCGATCCAATCACGATATGTACCACGATCTCATCACGACAGTCCCACGATCCAATCATGAATCGTCATGCGATCTTGGTCACGGTCCTTCCGATCAAGCGCCGAACGGATGGCACCTCCGTGTTCAGCACACGTACAGCTTGATGACGATCTCCAACTTCTTGATCCAGTGAGAGGGAGCAGAGAGGTAGATGAGTTCTTCGGCAGCATGACGGTGTGGCGGTGATGGTGGTGGAACTAATCCTGCTGGGCTTCGCCTAAGCACTGCAGAACTAATCTAGAGGAGAAACAGATCTAGAGGAAGAAGAGGGCAGCACATGGCAATTAGGGTTGGCTTTCCCCTCTAGATCCTCTGGTATATATAGGAGGGAGGGAGGGGAGGAGGCAGCCTCAAACCCTCAAGGTTTGGTCGAAATTGGAGGTGGAGGAGTCCTACTCCAATCCTATTAGGAGTAGGATTCCTCCTTTCCACTTGAAAACACTTTCTACCTCTCCACCTTTTGGGTTTTTCCCACCCCTAGCGGCATGGGCATTAGTGGGGGCTTAGACCAGCCCACCAGGGTCTGGTTTGACTCCTCCCACAGACCATGAGGTCATTTGGGTCGAGACACCCCTCCCGATGGTCCCCCGGCACCCTCCCGGCACTCCCGGTACACTACCAATGAGCCCGAAACTTTTCCGGGAACCAAAACAGGACTTCCTATATATCAATCTTTACCTCCGGACCATTCTAGAGATCCTCGTGATGTCCGGGATATCATCCGGGACTCCGTACAACCTTCGGTCACCACCATACATAACTTTATACTACCGAAACGTCACCAAACCTTAAGTGTGCAGACCCTGCGGGTTCGAGAACTATGTAGACATGACCGAGACACCTCTACGGTCAATAACCAATAGAGGGACCTAGATGCCCATATTGATTCCTACATATTCTATGAAGATCTTTATCGGTTGAGCCTCAATGTCAAGGATTCATTTAATCTCGTATGATAATCCCTTTGTTCTTCGGTATGTTACTTGCTCGAGATTTCATCATCGGTATCTCCATACCTAGTTCAATCTCGTTACCGGCAAGTCTCTTTACTCATTCTGTAATACAAGATCTCGTGTCTAACTCTTTAGTCACATTGCTTGCAAGGCTTATAGTGATGTTGTATTACCGAGTGGGCCTTGAGATACCTCTCCGACACACGGAGTAACAAATCCCAGTCTTGATCCATTCCAACCCAACAGAAACCCTCGGAGATACTTGTAGAGCATCTTCATAGTCACCCAATTACGTTGCGACATTTGATACACACAAGGTACTCCTCCGGTGTCAGTGAGTTGCATGATCTCATGGTCATAGGAATAGATACTTGACATGCAGAAAACAGTAACAATAAACTGACACGATCATATGCTACGTTTGTAGTTTGGGTCTTGTCCATCACACCATTCTCCTAATGATGTCATCCTGTTAGCAAATGACATGTCATGTCCATGGCTAGGAAACCATAGCCATCTTTGATCAATGAGCTAGTCTATTAGAGGCATACTAGGGACATGGTGTTGTCTATGTATCCACACATGTATCTGAGTTTCCGATCAACACAATTATAGCATGGATAATAAATGATTATCATGAACAAGGAAATATGATAATAACCAATTTATTATTGCCTCTAGGGCATATTTCCAACAGTCTCCCACTTGCACTAGAGTCAATAATCTAGTTCACATCACCATGTGATTCGCATTGTTATGAATCTAACACCCAATGAGTTCTGGGGGTGAATCATGCTTTGCATGTGAGAGAGGTCTTATAGTCAACGGGTTTGCGTCATTTAGATCTGTGTGTACTTTGCAAATCTCTATGTCAAATTGTAAACACTACTACCACACTCCACTTGGAGCTATTCCAAATGGGTGCTCCACTATACGTATCCGGATTGCTACTAAGAGTCATCCGGATTAGTGTTAAAGCTTGTATCGACGTAACTCTTTATGACCAACCCTTTATCACCTCCATAATCGAGAAACATTTCCTTAGTCTTTTAGTCACTAAGGATAATACTGACCGCTGTCCAGTGATCCACTCCTGGATCACTCTTGTACCCCTTAACGGACTCATGGCAAGGCACACACAGGTGCGGTACACAGCATGGCATACTATACAGAGCCTATGGCTAAGGCATAGGAGACGACGTTCATCCTTTCTCTTTCTTCTGCTGTTGTTGAGCTTTGAGTCTCACTCAACTTCACACCTTACAAATCAGGCGAGAACTCTTTCTCTGACTGATCCATTTTGAACTCTTTCAAAATCTTGTCAAGGTATGTACTCATTGAAAGTCTCATCAAGCATCTTTATCTATCTCTATAGATCTTGATGCTCAACAATTAGGTAGCTTTATCCAGGTCTATCTTTGAAAATCACTTTTCAAACAACCGTTTATGCTTTCCAGAAATTCTACATTATTTTTTATCAACAATATGTCATCCACATATACTTATCAGAAATTCTATAGTGCTCCCACTCACTTTATTGTAAATACAAGTTTCTCATAAACTTTGTATAAACTACAAAACTTTGATCACCTCATCAAAGTGTATATTCCAACTCCGAGATGCATGCTCCAGCCCTTAGATGGATTGCTGGAGCTCGCGCACCTTTTAGCATCCTTAGGACTGACAAAACCTTCTGGTTGTATCACATACAACCTTTCCTCAAGTAAACTGTTAAGGAAACGACGTTTTGTCATCCATCTGCCAGATTTCATAATTGAAAAATGCAGCAACTGCTAACATAATTCCAACAGACTTTAGCATCGTTACGAGTGAGAAAGTCTCATCGCAGTCAACTCCTTGAACTTTGTCGGAAACTTCTTTTCGACAACTCGAGCTTTATAAATGGTGACATTTACCATCAGCGTATGTCTTCATTTTAAAGGTCCATTTGTACTCGACGACCTGCCATCCAACGAGTAAGTCTACCAAAGTCTATACTTGGTTTTCATACATGGATCCGTTCTCGGATTTCATGGCCTCCAACCATTTGTCGGAATCTGGGCCCATCATCGCTTCTCCATATCTCGTAGGTTCATCGTTGTCCAACAACATGACCTCCAAGACAGGGTTGTCGTACCACTCAGGAGCGGTACGCATCCTTGTCGACCTACGAGGTTCGATAGTAACTTGATGCGAAGCTTCATGATCATCATCATTTACTTCCTCTTCAACTGACGTAGGTTTCACAGAAACATCTTTCTGTGTTGCGCTACTCTATGGTTGAAACAAAGGTTCAATAACCTCATCAAGTTCTATCTTCCTCCCACTCAATTCTTTCGAGAGAAACCTTTTCTCGGGAAAGGACCCGTTTTAGCAACAAACACTTTGCACTTGGATCTGAGATAGAAGGTATACCCAACTATTCTTAGGGTATTCTATGAAGATGCATTTGTCCGCTTTGGTTCGAACTCATTAGGTGAAAACCATTTTTCACATAAGTGTCGCGGCCCCAAACAATAAGAAATGACAGCTTAGGTTTCTATCAAACCATAGTTCAGACGGTATCATCTCAACGGATTTAGATGGTGCCCTATTTAAAGTGAATGTAGTTGTCACTAACGCATAACCCCAAAACTATAGTAGCAAAACGATAAGAGACATCATAGTATGCACCATATCCAATAGAGCACGACTATGACGTTCGGACACACCATCACACTATGGTGTTCCAGGTGGCGTGAGTTGTGAAACAATTTTCACATTGTCTAAAGTTGTATGCCAAACTCGTAACTCAGATTTTTATCTTCTTGTCATGATGATCTTAAACTTCACTTTGAATTTGCCTGAACCTTTCAAACGATTCAGACTTGTATTTCATTAAGTAAATATACACTATATCTACTCAAATCATCAGTGAAGGTAAGAAAATAACGATATCCACTGCACGCTACAAGACTCATTGGATTGCATACATCAACATGTATCATTTCCAATAAATCACTTGCCCGCTCCATCCATGTGGAAGACGGGGTCCTTAGTCATCTTGCCCAAGAGGCATGGTTCGCATATCTCAACCGATTCGAAATCGAATGAGTCCAAATATGCATAAGCATGGAGTTTCTTCATGCACTTTATACCAATATGACATTTAGCGGCAGTGCCACAAGTATTTGGTACTATCATTATTAACTTTGTATCTTTTGGCATCAATGTTATGAACATGTGTATTACTATGATCAAGATTCAACAAACCATTCTTACTGGGTGCATGACCATTGAAGGTATCATTCATGTAAACAGAATAACCATTATTCTCTAACTTAAATGAATAATCGTGTTGCAATAAACACGATCTAATCACATTCATGCTCAACACAAAACACCAAATAACATTTATTTAGGTTTGTTACTAATCCCGAAGGTAGAGAGAGCGTGCGATGTTGATCACATCAACCTTGGAAACATTTCCAACACACATCGTCACCTCACCCTTAGCTAGTTCTCTGTTTATTCTGTAGCTTTTATTTCGAGTTACTAACATTTAGCAACCGAACCGGTATCCAATACCCAGGTGCTACTAGGAGTACTCGCAAGGTACACATCCTTAACATGTATATCAAATATACTTTTGTCGATGTTGACAGCCTTCTTATCTACCAAGTATCAAGGGTGGTTCCGCTTCAGTGACCGCTCTCCTCATAATCGAAGCACTTAGTCTCCGGTTTGGGTTCAACTTTGGGTTGCTTCACTGGAACAGCAACTGACTTGCTATCCATTAAGTTTCCCTCCTTGCTCTTGCCCTTCTCGAAACTAGTGGTTTGACTAACCATCAACACTTGACGCTCCTTCTTGATTTCTACCTTTGCGGTGTCAAACATCGCGAACAGCCTAGGGATCATTATTTCTATCTCTAGAATTTTATAATTCATCACCAAGTTCTAGTAGCTTAGTGACAGTGACTTTGAGAACAATATCAATCACTATCTTATCTGGAAGATCAACTCTCACTCGATTCAAGCGATTGTAGCACCCAAACAATCTGAGCACATGCTCAACGATTGAGCTATTCTCTTTCATCTTATAGGCAAAGAATCTTGTTGGAGATCTCATATCTCGCAACACGGGCACGAGCCTGAGATCCTAATTTCAGCTCTTAGAACATCTCATATGTTCCGTGATGTTCAAAACGTTTCGGAGCATCAATTATAAGCCATAATGCATGATGCACTAAACTATCAAGTAGTCATCAGAACGTGCATGTCAGATGTTCACAACATCTATAGATGACGCTTGGGGGGTTGGCGCACCAAGCGGTGCATTAAGGACATAAGCCTTCTGTGCAGCAATGAGGACAATCCTCAGATAATGGACCCAGTCCGCAATATTGCTACCATCATCTTTCAACTCTATTTCTCTAGGAACATATAAAAATTCAAGGGAGCTACAGCGCGAGCAAGTAATCTACAACATAATTTGCAAAGACACTATTGACTATGTTCATGATAATGAGTTCAATTAATCATATTACTGAAGAACTCCCACTCAAATTCACATCCCTCCGGTCATTCGAGTGATACATGATCCAAATTCACCAACTCAAGTCCGATCATCAAGTGAGTTGAGGTGGTTTCAATGGTGAACATCATCATGTTGATCATATCTACTATATGACTCATGTTCGACCTTTCGGTCTCTTGTGTTCCGAGGCCATGTATGTACATGCTAGGCTCGTCAAGTTTAACCCGAGTGTTCTGCATGTGCAACATTGGCTTGCACCCGTTGTATGTCAACGTAGAGTCTATCACACCCGATCATCACGTGGTGTCTCGACACGACGAACTTTCGCAACGGTGCACACTCGGGGAGAACACAATTTATCTTGAAATTAAGTGAGGGATCACCTTATAATGCTACTGTCGTCCTAAGCAAAACAAGGTGCATAAAAGGATTAACATCACATGCAAATCATAAGTGACATGATATGGCCATGAACTTGTGCTTTGGATCTCTATCTTGAAAGCACTGGCATGATCTCCATCATCACCGGCACGACACCATGATCTCCATCAATGTGTCGCCATCGGGGTTGTCGCGCCCATCATGCTTCTACTACTATTGCTACCATTTAGCGATAGAGTAAAGCATTACATAGCGCTTAATGATTGACATGCAGGTCATACAATAATTAAAGACAACTCCTATGGCTCCTGTCGGTTTCCATACTCATCGACATGCAAGTCGTGATATTCTATACAACACATGATCATCTCATACATCACATATATCACATCTTGTAATTGGCCATATCACATCACAACTACCCTGCAAAAACAAGTTAGACGTCCTCTAATTGTTGTTGCATGTTTTATGTGGCTGCCACGGGTATCTAGCAAGAACAATTCTCACCTACGCATAAACCACAACGGTGATACATAAGTTTCTTTTCAACCTTCTCAAGGACCGCCTTTGTCGAATCCGATTCAACTAAAGTAGGAGAAACAGGCACCTACCAGCCATCTTTGTGCAACGAGGTTACACGTCAGTTGATGGAACCGGTCTCTCGTAAGCGTACGAGTAAGGTTGGTCCGGGCCGCTTCATCCCACAATACCGCTGAACTAAAACACGACCAAGGGAGGAAGCAATCTAAGCATCAACGCCCACAAACTCTTTGTGTTCTACTCGAGATGTCATCTACACATAGACCTAGCTCATGATGCCACTTTTGGGGAACGTTGAATGGGAAACAAAAAATTTCCTACGCACACGCAAGATCTATCCATGGTGATGAGCATCTACGAGAGGGAGAGTGGATCTACATACCCTTGTAGATCGCTAAGCGGGAAGCGTTAAGAAACGCTGTTGGTGTAGTCGAACGTCTTCGCGATCCAAATCACCTAGCGTCCTGAGATCTCATCACGATCCGACCTGCGATCCAATCACGATTTGTCCCGCCATCTCATCATGATCCGTCTCGCGATCTTGATCACGGTCCTTCCAATCTAGCGCCGAACGGACATCACCTCCGCGTTCAGCACACGTGCAGCTTGATGGCGATCTCCGCCTTCTTGATCTAGCAAGAGGGAGCGGAGAGGTAGATGAGTTCTCTGGCAGCGTGACGGCGCCACGGCGATGATGGTGGAGCAATTCCGGCAGGGCTTCGCCTAAGCACTGCAGAAAACTAATCTAGAGGAGAAACTATGCACTAGAGGAGAGGGTAGCACGTGGCTGAAAAATCAAGTGCAAAAACCCTAAAACCTCTAGTATATATAAGAGGAAGAGAGGAGGAGGCTTGGCGCAAGGGCCAAGCCCCCTAGGCTTCGTCCAAAGTGGGAGGAGAGGAGGAGTCCTCCTCCAATCCTAGTAGGACTAGGACTCCTCCTTATTTTGGTCTTTTTGCCTTTTCCACCTTTTTCTCTTTGGGATTTTCTTCCCAGCCGCATGGGCCTTATGTGGGACTTCCACCAGCCCACTAAGGGCTGGTATTCACCCTCCCACAGCCCATGTAGCCTCTTGGGTCGAAATACCCCTCCCGATGGTCTCCCGATACACTACCGGCACTCCCGGTACACTACCGATGAGCCCGAAACTTTTCTGGCGACCAAAACAGGACTTCCTATATATCAATCTTTACCTCCGGACCATTCCAGAGCTCCTCATGACATTAGGATCTCATCTGAGACTCCGAACAACCTTTGGTCACCACCATGCATAACTCTATACTACTGAAACGTCAACAAACCTTAAGTGTGCAGACCCTACGGGTTCAAGAACTATGTAGACATGACCGAGACACCTCTACGGTCAATAACAAATAGCGGGAACTGGATGCCCATATTGGTTCCTACATATTCTATGAAGATCTTTATCAGTCGAACCTCTATGTCAAGGATTTAGTTAATCCCGTATGATGTTCCTTTTGTTCTTCGGTATGTTACTTGCCCGAGATTCGATCGTCGGTATCTCCATACCTAGTTCAACCTCGTTACCAACAAGTCTCTTTACTCTTTCCGTAATACAAGATCCAACGACTAACACTTAGTCACATTGCTTGCAAGGCTTGTTGTGATGTTGTATTACCGAGTGGTCCCTGAGATACCTTTCCGTCACACGGAGTAACAAATCCCAGTCTTGATCCATGCCAACCCAACAGACACCCTCGGAGATACCTATAGAGTACCTTTATAGTCACCCAGTTACGTTGCGACGTTTGATACACACAAGGCACTCCTCCGGTGTCAGTGAGTTGCATGATCTCATGATCATAGGAACAGATACTTGACATGCAGAAAACAGTAACAATAAACTGACACGATCATATGCTACGTTTATAGTTTGGGTCTTGTACATCACACAATTCTCCTAATGATGTCATCCCGTTATCAAATGACATCTCATGTCCATGGCTAGGAAACCTTAACCATCTTTGATCAGCGAGCTAGTCTATTAGAGGCATAGTAGGGACATGGTTTTGTCTATGTATCCACACATGCATCTAAGTCTCTATACAATTATAGCATGGATAATAAATGGTTATCATGAACAAGTATGATAATAACTAATTTATTATTGCATCTAGGGCATATTTCCAACAATCCTTTCTTCATGCATAAGTACAGGATTTCTGAAGATGCAGAGATAATAGAGGGGGAGAGATTAGCAGAACAAGAAGATGAAGATCAAGATGAAGATTCAGATGAAGATTCAGGAGAGGAACAACTACATTATGAGAGTGGCACTGAGGTTGAGGATTTGTTTGAGATGGAGGAGGAAGAGTAGGAGGAGGATGTTATTGTTGTTGCAAGAGAAGAACCACCAATGCAAAAACCTGCAAAAAAGAGGAAGAAGCTGGCAGTTAGGAGAGGCCCCACTGCTAGGTCACATTCAAATGTGTTAGAGGAGTTGAAACCTGATTTTCGTCCTTCATCAGATGAAGAAGATGATGGGATGCTATTTGAGGATGAAGATGATGGACATGAGCCAATCTCATTTGTTCTAACCAAAGGGAGGAAGAGTAGGGCCAAGAAAAGGAAACCAAGGATCTGGTACAATGACAAACTAGAGCAACCACATCAGCAGTTATGCATGTACATGTGCTTTAAGGATCAGCATCAATTCAGAGAGGCTTTGCTGAGCTTGCACATCACACAGGCCAGAGACTTTAGGTATCACAGAAATTTAGACCAAAGAATCATTGCTTGTTGTAAGCAAAAGCACTGCCAGTTTTGCATAGTTGCTGCAGTTATCAAAGGTGAGAAGACTTTTGCTATTAAGAAAATGAGGTTGGAGCACACTTTCCCTACCAACACAAAGACATCAAGGATTAGTGCAACATGGCTTGCAAAGACCTATGAGTCATTGTTCAGGTTAGATCCCACCACTAGCATACACACTATGATTGACAACTGCCAGGACAAGTATGGTGTTGATATGCCTAGGCACATGGCCTATAGGGCAAAAAACCTTGATGTAGATGATGTGTTAGGAGAGAACAAGAAGCGGTATCCCAAACTTAGGTATTATGCTCAGACCATCCTGGATACAAATCCTGGCAACTGAGTTGTAGTGACAACAGTTACTCCAAAACCTACTACAAAAATACCACATCCAGGACCAAGGTTTCATGCAATGTTCTTCTGCATAAATGGAGCAAGGGAGGGATTTTTGAATGGATGCAGACCATTCATTGGTGAGTTATGCCTTCCTTGTAAATCACAAATTTTCATAGTTTACTAGTGTTTTATAGTGACTTACATTGTTCTTTGCTTTCTTGCAACAACAGGTGTTAATGGAGGCTTCATTAAGTTGACCACTGGTGCTCAAATCCTTGTTGCAGTTGGAAGAGATGGCAATAACACCATTTTCCCACTTGCATTTGCTATTGTTGGACAAGAGGACACAGCTAACTGGTGTTGGTTTCTACAACAACTGAAGATATGTCTAGGAGGTGAAGTTGGGACATTTGGACATTATACTATCATATCTGATAGACAGAAGGTATGCATGCACATCTTACTGTTATTTAATTCTGCATTAGCATGTTATGGTGCAGATTTAGTAGTACAACAACTAAGTTTAGCATGCTTTCTAAACAGGGGCTGCTAAATGCAGTAAATCAAGTTTTTCCAAACTGCCATCAAAGATTTTGCCTTAAACACCTCTATGCAAATTTTCAGAATGTTGGGTTTAGGGGTGAAGATCTTAAGAAATGCATGGATAATGCCAGCTATGCTTATAACCAATATAAGTTTAACATTGCTATGAATGATCTGAAAAATGAGAGTGAAGAAGCTTGGAAGTGGCTAAGTGGACTACCTAAGCACACATGGGCTAGGCATGCTTTTGACACTAACTGCAAGATAGACTTGGTTGTTAACAACCTATTTGAGGTTTTCAACAAGTATATCCTAGATTTTAGGAAAAAACCTATGAGGACTATGACTGATGGTATTAAGGACAAGCAGATGGTGAGGTGTCATAGGAACGGAGAGAGAGGAAGGGCAGCTATGTGGGAGATCACACCACATTATGTTGAGAAGCTAGAGGTGGAAAAGGAAAGGGCCCGATTTTGCAAACCTATCCAAGCTGGTGTAAATCTTTGGCAAGTAACCAGTGGGCAGCAAACACATGTTGTAAACTTGGAAGCTTATACATGTGGCTGCAGAAAGTGGGACCTGTCTGGCATACCATGCAACCATGCAATATCAGCAATTAACAAGGCAAAAGGATTTCCAGAGGACTATGTGTGCAAATTCTTCAAAAAACAGTTTTACCTAGCTGCATATGAACCAATGATATATCCTGTTCCTGGTGAGCATGATTGGACAAGGACAAGTGGACCAGACATAGAGCCACCCATATTTCATGTGAAGAAGGGGAGAAATAAAGATAAGAGAATAAAGGGAAAATTTGAGGTTCCAAACCCAAAGTACAGTTCAAGAATGGCCACTATAACATGCAGCAACTGTGGGCTCCAAGGTCATAGGTACACCAACTGCAAGCAACAGTTGAGACCAGAGTTGGCTATGAGGAAAAACAAGCATGTGGTAAATCCTTGTTTCCTTGTTTCCTTTTATGTTTGCATCTTACAATTTTTTATGTGCTAAATCCTTGTTTCCTTTTATGTTTGCAAGCCACCTGCAAGATCAAGGAATGCAGCTGAAGCTACTCCAACTGCAAGATCAGAGCCTCCACAAGCAAGATCAGATCCTCCACAAGCAAGATCACAGCAGCCACAAGCAAGATCTGCTACTGCTAGATCTGCAAGAAGGTTGGGTAGTACAACATATGCAAGATCACAGCAGCCTTTCACTGCCCCAAGATTTGCTGGTGGAGCTTCATCATCATCTATAGCAACATATGCACCTGGAGCTTCGTCTTCTGTTCCTGCCCCAAGATCAGCAGCTCCTGCCACTGGTGTCCCACGAAACCATTCTGGCTGGATGGCATTTTTTACTGCCAGTGGTAACCATCATTGATGTGTGAGCACTATGTTGTATGATGTGTACTAAGTGACTTATTGTGTCCTGGATCTATGACATGTAGTAAGTGATGAGCACTAAGTGATGTTTCTGGATCTATGATATGTGATTTATGATATGACATGATGTGTGATATAGTATGATATGATGTGATCTATGATATAGTATGATATGATGTGATCTATGATATAATTCAACATAGATCAACATAGATCAACATAATCAAGTGGAGTTCAACATAGATCATATAGATCAAGTGGAGTTCAACATAGATCATATCATAATGGGTACAGACCATAGCAAGGTGTTACAGACCACAGCTAGGTGGGTACAGACCACAACATAGATCAAGTCCTTAAAACATGCATAATTAATAGATCCTTACATTAGAACATGGGTACAGAGCACAGCAAGGTGGAGTTCAACCTACTCAATTCTTAAATTACAACCAGTACATCCATACATTACAAACAACCATAATTCACAAAAGGGTAGTACATCATACTCCTTCATCCACTCACTTCGTCTTCATCATCTTCATCTTCATCTAGCTCATCCATCAATAATGTCCCTGATCATCTTCAACTTCTCTTGTTTCTTCTCATCTGCCTTCAACTGATCAGCAATCTGGAGCTTCAGCTGATCCCTGCGTTTAATGAGATTGTCCATTCCTCTCTTCAGACCACCAATGTGAAGGTTGAGCACCACAATGTCATCTTTGAGTTTTTCCTCGGAATTTTTTATTTTATCAACCTGAACCTTCAAATTGTAGTTCTCTTCACTTAGCTTCTCCTTCTCCTTCAAATGATTAGACTTAAGGTTCCTAATGACCCTGCCTTGAGCTTCTACCAGGTTCATAAGTACTGAATACTTCTCTTGTAGCTCCTTTTTCTCTGCCTCTCTATTCTCAATCTCAGTTTTCATGCCAGCCATAGCTGCACTAGAGCTCTCAACACCCTTCACCTTACGCTGCAAATAGGTGAAATCCATGACCCTCTCCTCCTGGGCATTCAGCAATTAATTCACATCTTCCACTGGTTTGTCATAGTTTGCATCAAGATTTTTTTTTCTCTTCTGTCAGATGGTGAATTTTCGGTGAACTATCCAAGTTATCCTTCGTACAATCACTCTTGTTGTCTTCTAACATTCCCCAAAGTTTCAACAATGCATTTTGCATTGTGGGAGGCCACTCTGGGTCTACCCACCCCACAAAACCACAATTATGAGGTTGCTGCAAAATACAAAAACGTTGATTATATTACTCTGTACAGAACGTACAACTTGAAATTAACAATGAGTACCTACAACTCGAAATAAACAATGATAATCAGCACTACCAAAGTCATATTTAAGTAAAAAGTGTCCATCTTAAGTACTACTAAACAATGATTGATGCCCATTAGTAATAAACAACGACCATCAGTAGCCTAAACTATAAGTCACACACAGAGCAGCACCAAAACAGATCCTACATTGCAAATTTAAGCATATGACCAAGATTCTTACCGGCTTAGCACACACTAAAAACCTCTTGCCAGTTTGAAATCCTTCAAATGCTACACGACGCTCAGTCAGCATCCGATGCTCCACGCAAACATCCAAGGCAGAAGTCTCGATGCCCATGTAGTCCTCGTCTTCTATGCTAGCAGGAATCTGAAGAACCAACCAAGAATCAGAGGCAAATTCCCCAAATCAAGAATAAGAAACCCTAACCCTAGCTCTAACACTGACCTGGTACAGCATGTCGTTGGAGGAAGAGCTGATGTCCAGGTTGGACATGTCGTTGCTAATTTCATCCTCGTAGACCATGGCGTGGCAGAGGTACTGGCGGTGGATGATAACCGGTGGTGAGAGGGACAGATAGGAGGGCGACGGAGTGCGAGGAGAAGGGGGGGCAAATGGCTCGGTCGACGGCTCGGTCGAACAGACCCGACCACTTTAGACCGGTTCAGTCCTAGGCAGCGTCGTGCGCGGGCGGATACGCCACCGTGTCACCTGACAAGTGGGCTGGAGCGGTCAGATACACGGTCAATACTGAGTTATACAACTGTCAGACCATTTCGCAACACTTAGACCCTAAGGTGGTACTGACATGCAATTTTTTTTTACTATTGGTACCAATTCGTTATGACGTGCCGAAGTGTGGTAGTGTCCTGCAATTAACTCGTTTTTGAACGATTGTCTCTTGATTAATCGTGTGTTGTACGGTTTTCGGTCTAGTTTCCCTTGTAAATCAGACCATTCTGTTTTTGTTTTTTTTCTATCTCAATGAAATCGGGAACGCACCTGCCTTTATTTTTATTAGTGAATTCCACATTTTACCTCTAAATATGCATTTGTGACACTTATTACCCCGTTGAGTGGAAATTCGTCTAGAATACCTTTTTTATAAGCTTTGGACCTTTGTTTTCTGATGTATGTCCATTAGGCAAGGTATGAAGTGACATCTCGGGTCCAAAAAATGTCTGAACAAGGAGGAGGAATGGAACAAATGGACAAAAAAGTCTGGACATGATCGTCAATGATTCCCTTTGATCTTTACACATTTTTACGAATCATCGATGCAACATGCTGATCCTATCTAACATAAATAAGAAATATGTAAAACTGGGATAAAATCGTGTTAAAAGTCTTTAGAATTTGATGTTTCGATAGAAGTTTCACTATATGGGTAATATGTGCCACAAATATACAACTGTAGGGTAAAAAGTGTAATTTGTCCTTTTTCTTAAAGAAGGGAAACTGAATTCTTATTATCAACATTGACAATCCTCACGGCAAAGATAGTCAAAAAAGAGATACATCAACATGGGTGTGTCTAAGACACATCTAGATGTGTCTTAATTATTGTACATCTAAGTGACTCAATCAAGTATAGAAAGAAAAAGAAAAGTTAAAAGAAAATACCCACACGAATATGTGTGTAAGATCAATGACATAGAACTTAGATGTGCGATAATTATGACACATCTAAATGTGCCTTAGACTACCCGATAGAAAGTAATATAGAGTAGTAACATGCATATGTTACTCATCTAAGTTATTACCTTCACAATGGGTAGTAACACAGGGGTAATAACATTGAGTCTTTCATTTAATATTAGCTTATAGACTCATCTTGTCTTGATATGTGTTGTGTTACTCATACTACGAGTAACTAGGATATGTTACTTAATTTTTCTTTCTTTTTATTAATTAGCTGTCACATCATATTTTTCATTTCGATAATGATAAATCTTGAACGTCCGTATTTTAGCATCTCGTCCTAAACTGGCAACTTTAGTTGTCACTAGGTGGCAAATTTAGTTGATAGGAGGTGGCAACTTTAGTGACAAACAGGATATTTTTCTAAACTGGAATAAAATTGTCATGTCTTAACAACTAAAGTTGCTACCTCGCGTCAACTAAAGTTGTCATAAAAAACGTTCGGGACGAAATGCTAAAAATACGGACGTTTCGGAATTTATTGGATCCTTTTGTTTAGATAAAATCTATGTTACCAACTATCTTAGTTCCAATATTAGTAGTCTTAACCAAAGTGGATCAACATAGTCTCGTAAACATGCATGCCTCTTTGCTAGCGCGTCTTATTCTTTCTGATCCGTACATGGGCATCAATTGTCCCAGAGGAAGGCCACGGGGCTCCTGACACGGTGCACCCTGTTCTCCCAAACGACATGGCCGAAGTTCCACACCCCGGTCGGCTTCACCGCTTCGCTCCGGAACTCTATGGAGTAGCTCCTCTTCTCGTTCTGTCGCTTGAACTCCAGCATCGCCGGCGTCACGGTCACCTTGACCCCGGGCGGCGCCGCGACCGTCACGTTGTACGTCTCAGGCTGCGCCGACACCTTGGTCACCGTCCGCGTCAGCGTGCGGACGCGGGTGCGCCCGTCGAAGATCACCACCAGAGACGGGTAGTTGAGGTTGGCCGCGCCGCCGGGGAGCGTCCTCGCGCACCCGGCCATGCCGGGCACGAACCGGCGCATCTGCTCCGTCGTGTAGTTGAGGGTGCCCAGCAAGTCGACGTAGTCCTGCGTGCCGACGTCGTACACCAGGCCCGGGTCCATGGCGAGCCGCGGGAGGATGAGCCCGGACCCGGTGGCCAGCGGCCCCGCGTCCTTGCAGACGCCGTCGTCGATGCCATCGTTGTCGCCCTGTCCAACGCCGTTGTCGAGGATGGCCCTGCCGTTCTTGTCGAGCGGCGCGGCGGTCGTCATCAGCGCCGATCGTACCATGGCAGGGGTCCAGTCCCCGTGCCTCTTCTTGATCAGAGCCGCGGCGCCGGCGACGTGTGGGCACGCCATGGACGTCCCGGACAGGATGTTGTACTTGACTCTCCTCGGGTCTTCTTCACTGTCCGACGGCGGGGCGTCGCCGGACCACGCAGCAAGGATGTTCACGCCCGGCGCGATGACGTCTGGCTTGAGGATCTCGGGGACGACCGTGTTGGGGCCACGCGACGAGAAGCCCGCCACCGTCGGAGCCCGGTTCTCGCCGGTGACCGTGTCGCAGGTGAAGCGGAACGAGGCCACCGGGTACGGCACCGACGCCATGTAGGCCTCCAGCTTCTTGAATTCGGTGTAGCCGAGGGTGACGCCGGGAAGGGTGAACGTTTGGCCGTCGACTCCGTCCAAGAACCGTTCATCAAAACCCACATCGACTATCCCGGCTCCACCAGCACGCTGCGCAGCGATGCCGCTCTTGACGCCATCTCCACCATAGTTGCACACCGCGACCTTGCCCATGAGACTCTCAGTCGCCATGTACCTCTCGTCGCAGCCGCTGTACGCTAGCGGGATCATGCTCACGCCATGGGACGTCATGGTGTACAGGGACTGCCCGCCGAGCTCCACCCCGTTGCCGAGCTTGAGGGTCGCCAGGAACAGCCGGTCCATGGTGGCGGCGCCGACGGTGGTCATCCACGGCGCCACGGTGGTCACGCTAGATGCTTCCGCGCCTTGATTGCCTCCCGAGAGGACGACGAAGACGCCCCTGCGCTCGGCACCAAAGGTGGCAACCGCGACGATGTCGTCGTAGAAGTCGGCGTTTCTCAAGGTTCCGAGGGACATGGAAACGATGTCCACGCCGTCGCTCACCGCGGCGTCGATCGCCGCGACAATGCCGGACGGGTAACATCCCTTCGTGTTGCACGCCTTGTACATGGCGATCCGTGCTTTGGGCGCCACGCCCCGAGCGGTCCCGCGCGAGAACTCAAACAGGTTGGCGCCAGCGACCACGGAGCCGGCGGCCGTCGACGCCACGTGGCTGCCGTGCCCGACCTTGTCCCTCGGGGTGAATGCGCCGCCCGGCTCGTCGGTGAAGACCTTGGCGCCGACCAGCTTGTTGTTGCACAGGCTGGCGTTGAACCCCTCGGCGTCCACGCACTTGCCCTTCCACGTGGGCCGCACGGGGCCGAGCCCGCCGTCGTCGAAGCTGGCGCTCTCCGGCCAGATGCCGGTGTCCACGAAGCCGATGATGACGCCGTCGCCGAAGTCCGAGTCCGGCCAGGCGCCGAACTCCTCGTGCAGGCCCAAGAACCCCAGCGATCGCGTCGTCTGCTTCTGGTACGCTCTGTCCTTGTACACGCCGGAGACGCCGGGAACCCTCGACATGCGCGCGGCCTCCTCGTCCGTGAGACGGACGGCGAAACCGTGCATCCGGTGCCGTAGGTGTAGATGATGCGGCTCGAGGAGTTTGTGGCCGCACGAGGGGAGTGGGTGGCCACCATGGAGGAGTACCAGCGGCCGAGGGTGGCGAACTGGGATGGCTTGGCGAGGTGGTCGGTTTGGACGACGTAGGTGTGCGAGCTCGAGGGCCGAGGCTCGTGCTGGACGGCATTATTGGGCTTCGGGGTTGTGGCCGACTGCGTGCACTGAGCAAGGATGAGAGCTAGCAGGCAGTGGTGCAAGAGGATGGAGATGGTTGTGGAAGCCATTGTGGATGAGTGTGCGCTTGTGGTGTAGCTTATGCATGTGTGTGGTCATGGGTTTTATAAAGCTTGAGCTAAGCCGGCCAGCTTGTGATGCCATTGTAGTGCATACAAGAATCCTTAATGCTGTTCTCATGCTGTCAACAAGGAATCAAGGACGATGGCTCATGTCAAGACCTGGTGTGCCAAATTGCTAACCAGTAGTGCTACTCTGTTTAAAATATAAGACGTTTTGACAGTTTAAATTGAACTGTTAAAACAAGAATGGACGTTTGGTGCCCGAGCTCGTTAGAGCTCAATTTTTTTGAAAAAAATCAAAATTTAAACTTTTTGGTTTCAAAAAAAATGTGTAAGTAAAGAAGGATGTTATGTGTATATGTGTAAATTTGTAAGTTGAAATACGACATGTACAAAAAAATACATGGCCTAAAAGGATGAATAGTATCATATGTTAAAAAAATGTATTTGTGTTTCTTGCACAGGCTTCGTTTCAACGTATTTTACCCTGAAAATTTACACACATGTGTATTATGCCTTCATCTATCTCGTTTTTTTTCAGAATTTTTTGAAATGTAAAAATATGAATTTGAATTTGCATTTGGAGGCATGCATGGAGCTCGGCCTCCAAAAGTAATTTCCGCTGTCAAAACGTCTTACATTTAGGAACAAAGTGTGTATATCTGATCATGCGTTTGCACTACGTTGACAAGCTAGTTTGACAGCTTCGTTGGTTTTGCCACGAGTATGACGAAGAAGACACATAAATACCGAATACAGACGAAATGAAACGGCCTTTCCATACACAAAGAAGGGATGAAACGGCTGACCTTATCTCCTGCTTGTCTTTGTCTCCGATGAGATAGATACACTAATTAAAGACGCCACCGGAAATGCAAATGCACAAGTTTTCAGCTAACGTTCCAGATTTGTATGAACGATGAAACCACTGCCCAAATCTGTCACCGTAGCAATAATACATGATAGCAGGGCAAGTCTGTTTCAGCCAGATACCAAATGTCTCCTCACGATACAATACCTGAGAGCCAAAGCGCAGATGAAACAGGAGGGGAACACCATGAAAGGGAAGACAGGGGTGGAAAACAAAAAGAAAAGGCCTAGTGAGAGGACTTCCGTTCTGGGAAAGAGAGGAAGCGGTGGGCAAGATGGCCCTGTCTCTACAGAGGCAACGAGGAAAGGCCATGAAGCTGATAGGTGCAAAAAAATGAAAGGTTCAGAAGAGTGTGGGAATCAGAGGAACGACGGGAAAGAGGAGGACAAGGAAGCTACCGAGCATGGGGCTCTCGGTCAACTGGTGGATGCCATCCACCAGGAGCCATGACTCTGTTAAGCTTGAACTGCCGGGTTTGGGTCAGCCCCGCACAGTTCAAGAGCTCGTGGGCCTCGTGCACACTTACTTACCTAAACTAGTTTTTATTTTCGAAACTCGGCAGTCTAATGATGTAGTGAATAAATTAAAATAGAGGCTTGGCCTCAGGCATTGTATCGTGCAACCCGGCATCGGTAAAGGTGCCGGCATAGCACTCTTCTATGATGAATCAGTAATAATAAAGGGGCTGGCTGTTGGACCCCGTTACATTGATGTGTTAATCCGTCTCAATCCTAACAGCCCGCAATGGAGAGGAACTTTTGTGTATGAAGAACCGAAGGCTCATGAGAGGCACCATATGTGGGAATTATTGAGAAGGATTCGCAACAATTCTTTTGAACCTTGGTTGATGATAGGTGATTTCAATGAGACCATGTGGCACAGTGAGCACCTTTCTAGATCTAAACGTTCGGAAGGCAACATGGCAGATTTCAGGAGGGTTTTAGCAGAATGCAACCTGCATGATATGGGCTTCAAGGGAACGTCCTGGACTTATGATAATAAACAGAAGGGGAGGTACAATGTGAGAGCTCGCCTAGACAGAGGGGTGGCTAGCCCGGAATGGTGCAAACTTTTCACTAGTGCGACAGTGGAACATGTTGTTTCTTCTAGGTCTGACCACGTCCCCCTTCTCCTCCGTTTTGGACCAAGGAAAGAGTGGTGCCCTGTTAAACACAGTTTCAGATATGAACACATGTGGGAGCGGACTGGTAATTTGACAGAGGTGGTAGCTAATGCGTGGGCTGTTGGAGGTGCTGGACCTTCACTTGACAAAATTGCCTTTAAACTCAGCAGCATGCAAGGTGTGCTTAGCAGGTGGGCGCAAAGGGAGTTTTGTTCTGTCCAAAATAAAATCAAGGCGCTAAGGGACAGCCTTAAGGGTCTCCGTATGGGTCTCCGTATGCTGCACCAGTCTGCGCAAATTGAGGAGAAAATAAAACGGACTGAATCTGAATTAGATGAATGGCTGTACAGGGAGAAGATGATGTGGAGACAACGATCACGTGTGACATGGCTGAGAGAAGGGGACCGGAACACAGAATTCTTTCACCGCAAAGCAACTTGGTGCAGAAAGAAAAATAAAATACTGAAGCTGAAACGTGATGATGGAACCTGGGCAGAAAGCAGAGAGAAAATTCATGAGGAGATTAACGAATTCTTTCAAAGTCTGTACAGAAGGGATGACAAAGTAATACCCCATGAGCTTATTGATATATTTCCAAGGAGAGTGGATGATAATATGAATGAGGCTCTTATCAAACCGATAACAGAAGAGGAAATCTGCGATGCTCTTTTTCAGATTGGGCCTCTCAAGGCCCTAGGGCCGGACGGTTTCCCCGCTCGCTTCTTCCAGCGGAATTGGTTGACCCTCAAGGAAGATGTAGTTAATGGGGTAAAAAAGTTTTTTGAAGATGGGCTCACGCTGGAAGGTGTAAACAACACGACAATTGTTTTAATCCCCAAAGGAAATAACCCGCTCAGCATCAAGGATTACCGCCCCATTAGCCTCTGCAATGTGATATACAAAGTAATTTCGAAGGTGCTAGTTAACCGATTGCGGCCCCTGCTTGATGTTCTCATCTCTGAATCTCAAAGTATTTTTATACCAGGGATATTGATCACTGACAATGCAATCATCGCGTTTGAGTGCTTCCATAAAATCCAACACAGCAAGAATCAGCGAGACACCCACTGTGCTTACAAGCTTGACTTGGCCAAGGCCTATGACAGGGTTGATTGGAACTTTTTGGAGGGCATCCTTCGGAAACTGGGGTTCGATCAGAAGTGGGTCAGATGGGTGATGTTATGAGTCAGATCTGTCACGTTTTTGGTTAAGTGTAATGAGGTGATGCTGAAGGCTTTCAAACCAACCAGGGGCCTGAGGCAGGGTGATCCATTAAGTCCCTACCTCTTCTTATTTGTGGCTGAGGGTTTATCTATGTTACTTGACAGAGAAATAAATAGAGGCACCATTACTCCCCTAAAGATCGCCCAGGCAGCCTTGGTATATCGAACCTTCTTTTTGCGGATGATAGCTTGCTCTTCTTCAAAGCTAAGGTAGACCAAGTAAGGAAAATCAAGGAACTGCTAGACTTATATCAGAAATGCTTCGGGCAACTTTTGAGCCAGAGCAAGTGCTCCTTGCTGTTAAGTGAGGCATGCCCGGACGATGTTCAAAAAGAAATCATATTAACGTTAGGAGTGGAGTCCTCAACGTTTGAGGGTAATACTTGGGGCTGCCTAAGGCGGAGGGCAGAATGAAAAATGATCATTTCCAACCGATACTGGACAGATTTGGGAAAAGATGTAATGACTGGAATGAAAGATTCATGTCCCAAGCAGCAAAGGAAGTTCATGTTAAATCCGTTGCCCAATCATTACCAACTTATGTCATGGGGGTTTTTCAGCTCAACAAAAGTTTCTGTGAAAGTTATGAAATAGTCATTAGAGACTTTTGGTGGGGAGATAAGGATGAACAGAGAAAGGTTTATTGGATGTCATGGGAAAATATGACAAGACCAAAAAGAGGCAGTGGTATAGGTTTTCGGTATATGCACTCCTTTAACCAAGCACTGCTTGCAAGACAGGGGTGGAGATTGGTTCATAACCCCAACGGCTTATGTGCACGGTTTCTAAAATCCAAATATTATCCAAATGGTGAGCTTTTGAATACCATTTTCCCATCTGATGCTTCTCCCACATGGCGTGGTATTGAGTTTGGGCTTGAACTACTAAAACAAGGTTTGATTTGGAGAGTTGGTAGCGGCAGGAAAATTCAAATTGAAAGAGATCAGTGGATTCCAAGGAAGGAAGGCCTTAAAACTGCAAGTTTTATTAGTCGATCCAGATTGAGATGGGTCAATCAGCTTATGATCCCGGGCACGAGGGAATGGAATGTTGAGCTTATCAGGAAAATATTTCATGACTTTGACGCTGCTGAAATATGCAAAATCCGGATTCCATGTGAGGAGGTTGAGGACTGTGTGGCATGGCACTATGAAAAAACGGGTGTCTTTACCGTTAAGAGTGCCTACAAGCTTGCTGATACTCTCAAAAGAAATGGAAGGGGGGCGCCATCCAGCTCGTCGAACGAACCCGGGAATAGAAGCATCTGGGATGTTATATGGAAGGCAAATATCCTAGAGAAAATAAAGATTTTCGGATGGAGAGTGGCGACCCAATCCTTGGCAACTAAGCATAATACCTTCAAAAGAACCATTATCAAAGAGGATATGTGTGATATATGTGGGATGGAAAGTGAGGATGAATTTCATGCAGTAATATCATGCACTAGAAGTAAGGCGTTGAGAGCTGCCATGAGGACATACTGGGAAATCCCAAGGGAATCAGATTTAAGACGGTCTGCCGACGACTGGCTGCAGAACCTCCTTCTACCGCAATCAGACAATGTAAGAAATAATATATTGATGATTCTATGGAAAGCCTGGAGCCTCAGAAAAAACACTATCCATGGGGATGGCAAAGATACTGTCACTGGAGCGATGCATCAACTCCTCAATCTGAGCGACGACCTGCTAGCGGTTGTACATGCGACAAGTGCTCTTGACAGTAAGCGTGCAATCACCTTGTTTGGTCAGAGCGATTGCAGGGCCTCTCCCCCCGAAACCCTGTGTCTGGAGCGCCCCTCCTATAGGGACTGCTAAACTCAACTGTGATGCAGCTTTCTTTAGTGATTCGGGAGGTTGATGCAGCTTTCTTTAGTGATTCGGGAGACACCTGGGGGCGCTGTGGCTCGGGATCACCGAGGTCACGTGCACTTTTCGGTTGGTCACGGGCTGAAGCATTGCTTTTCAACTGAAGAAGCTGAGGCGTCTGCGGTTCTGATGGGATTAACGGAACTGGCAAATTGTATAAAGGTCCCCTGATCCTAGAGGTGGACTGCTCTCCTGCAGGGCGAGTTCTGTTGTTGGAGGAGACCTGCAGATCGGCCTGCTTTGCAGTTGTTGCTGACATAAAAAGGTCAATGTCTGCGTTCTCCAGGATTGACATCAAGGTGATTAGCAAAAACCAAAATGAGCTGGCTCATCAGATTGCTGCTACAGCGAGAGCTTCAGGTGACCACTTGTTAGTGGCTGTTGTACATGCCACCGCGAGGAAACAAATGTTCGCTGAGTGTAATCCGGCTGCCGGTGCCTAGTTTTTACGCATTGGTTTTCAAAAAAAAAATATGTCTCCTCACAACTAGCAGGCCGTTCGCCAAATTTCAAAAGGAAAATGATATTTGGGCGCCAGTGGCCGTGACACATGCTGAGCAGCACTCACGAAGGCACGGTGCAGGAACCGAACTCACGCAGGCAAGGGAGGAGGAGGGGGGGGATGGAATCAAACGCCTTGCACGTTCCAACGATTTCTTTGCTGTACACAGATTACAGTCCTGCTGTTGCATCTCTATTCGCTCTCGGCGGATAATCTGTATTTAATTACCCTTTCATATGTCCGGTTCATCGCTCTACATACACGAACAACATACACATACATACAATGACAACTCAGAACTAACATACATGTACAGAAGATCTCTTGCTGTGCCTCTTGCAGTTCTTTCTGACACTCCCCAAAAACTGGACGCACAGGGATCGGCGATGGAGTTCATCGTTGCCGCCATCTCACCGGGCTTGTTCGCAATAGAGAGACGGAATCACGAAACCGCCTTCTCTCCTGCCACCTGTTGATCTCTTCCTTTTGTTTGATGCAATGGCACGCAAAATGTGAGGAAATGCTGCCCTGACATTGTAGCTTCCGCGTTCACTTGGAGCTCTTCTTCCCCCACCATCTTTTCCGAGATTTCTCATCATGACTGCCGACCTTCTGAAGGTTTACCTTGGTCTCCTTCAACCGAGATTTGTAGTCCTTCTTCCATGTAGCAAACCGGTCCTTCAGCTTCCTGAGTTCGTCGTCCGGATTCATATTTGAACCAATCTGTCCGGATTTCACGGCGACAAGGAAGCCAGCATCGTCGTCGAACACCTGCCGCCTGTCCTCAAACTCCTTTGCTAGGTGATTCACAGCATTTATCCGCCTATCTGAGTTTCCTGTCACCACTCTAGGTTCAGGGTTGTGGTTTTGGAATTTCAACTCTGTTCCTTCCGGGGTATGGGTCCCTGTGGACATTGTGTCTTCAGAGTCGTATTGAGCATGCGTCGGAGTGGTATCAGTCCGAGTTGCTGGGGTGACCATGTCATCAGAAGCTAGGCTCTTCTTAGCAGCCACGAGACTCAACTGAAGGGAAAACAAGAGGATCGTGTCATCTCAAGGGTAATGCAAAAAGCCACTACTGAATGTCATGGACTGATGAGCCACTCTTCTCTAACATTCAAATATTCAAACTCTAGATGCATTTATTCTTTAGTTCAAGGCATGCTGAAGTAGTGTATGTTGTCATTTCTAAACATATGAATTTCACTTTTTAGAAGATGTTGATCAAGTGCCTTAATAAAAATACAAGCTACAAAGTGATTATACTATAGATGATTTACCTGCAGAGAAGAGAGCTGTTTCTTCCATGCCTCTTCCATAACTTTCATTTTGGCCTCATATTCTGACCATTTGTTCTCATACTGTTCCAATTGTTGCTTCAGCATCACATTTTCTTCCTCTTTGTCGCGCAATAAAGCCTCAGCTTTTGAAACACGTCCCTGGAGTTCTGTGACAACTGGTTGGCAAGGATACTCTCCATTCATTTCCTGACATGGGAAAAATCATTAAAAATTATCAAACCTTTGACATCTCCGCCATTAGGCAGTTGAACCAATAGAAGCTTGTGCAGGGAAATCTTAGATAACAAAACAAACATATTCAGTAGCTCTTTGGTGATGATTAGGCACATAATATATTAGTTTCCATCCGGTGCTGGACTAAATGGTAAATTATTACCCATCCACTGCTGCATAAAAGTGGTATGCAGCAGACCCCAGGGTCTTGCTAGATTTATAACAGATAAAATATAGAGATCTGGTGACCTAGAACTCACATGGCATAACCTCACTTGTGAAATATTATTCCTTACATCCCTTTTAACTTTGCTGTTAATGACTTTAGATTCCTTTTCTTCCTGCAAGCACTTGAATTTCTTCCTGGCCAGGCACCCACGCATCACTGCAGAAACATACAGAAGCAGATGATTAGATGAACGCAATTATCTACTGCAATATTGTGATACTACGTCTTCATAAATTACCAGACTGTAGAACAACAATATTTTTTAGCTGATCAGTAAACATGGTAGCTGCAAGTCGGCGCCTAGTATACTTCTGTATGAGAACAGCTGCCCTCCATCTCTTGAAAAGGTAATCAAATCTAAATCTTGCCTTTTCACCTCTTACAACTGTAATTGGAAAATGTAAATAGGTAAATGAAATAACCAAGATTGTGTTGATTAACAGAGCAAGGAGAATTATTTCAATTTCGAAGTCTGCACATCCTAGAAAGGCAATTTGTTTAAAATATTACATGACTGCAAAGCCGTTGCTCCTTTCTTCAGTGTGTGATACTCTCGTCGAGTATGCAACCCACGGAAGTTTCTCTGAATCCGAAGAGCTCCATGGAACATCCGGTTTTTAGCATTTTCCAGTACAGCAACCTACAAAATTATCAATAAGAATGACAAGCAACATACATAATTCCACAATCCGCATACACGAATAGAAAATCATTGCATACTAAATTTGATAACGGTGTACCAAAATATTATTGATCTTGCAAATTAAACTGGATAGTTGAGTGTACGATGAAAACTATTAGAATGCTTGCTATACCTGTCCCGTACGAAGAAACAATTTTGTGTAGCCAACTTGATACATTTCTGGGGGTATACTGAATTGTTGTAATACAGCAACTGAAATACTAAGTGGATTCTGAGATGCGACAGAATGAGAGAGAAGAAACCCATATCTGCAGATTATTATAGAAAGATGGAACCTGGAAGTCAGCTCGTGTGCTAGTATTGAACAAAATAGAGAAGTGTGCTCACTAAGTCTAGCTCTGCATGTCAAGCAAAAAATAGTGTAGCTCAGCAAAGTAGCAACCTTTCAGCAAACTGTTGGTGTGTCATCCGAGTTGGATAGCCTGCTCTTGATATCCGCACAACTTCAAACACCCCACAGCACTTAAGCTGGTGCAAGACAAGATCATGTTCGAATTGCCTCGGGCGTTGTTTGTTATTTGGCTGGATGCATCGAATGAAATGAGGACTTGTATTCTCTAATTGCTGCATTAGCTTGAATAGTTGAGCCTGGGTATTAAAGAGAGTATCAAGATCATTATACGTAAAGCCATCTTGACAATAGTGCAAGCAACATCATGCATTGAGATGTTACTAGAAAAATAAATGCAAATTATGAAACTGAAAGAAAATAATCAGCGAGCTTGAGAACATGCTCAAACGATCGATCAAATGAATAGATGATGAATACCTTAAATTTGTTCACAACACTTTGTTTTTGTGAATCAACTAATAAGTGACGTGACAAACTTGATTTATTCTGAGAATCAGCAATCATGACAGACGCAAAATCTTTTGGAAGATCACTTTTGCACGAAGAGAGTAATTGAATTGACTCGGCGTGCAGTGGATCTCTATTCTTCTCCAAGAACCCAGTTGTATCATACGTAACCTAGAATTGCAGTGCGTACAATTATCAATTAGCACATAGAGAGCTTCCACACAAAATAATGATGGTTTATCGAACAAGCTCACAAATGGAGAAATATGTATTTGAGGACCACCAACCTCTCCAGCATAATGACAAATCTTAAAAGCACCATTTTGTTCGCCCTTAAATCCAGGGTTTCCACTCAAGTGCTGCTTAAGTTTGTTAGCAAAGGAAAGATCTGTTGCCTTTGGGAACGTAGACTCTTCATCCAGCAAAGACAATAGCCCTAGAGGCTTCTGTAACATAAAAATATTGTAAGATAGGGCACCTACAATTATAGAACATGTAAACAGTGAAACTAATATCAAAAGATATTAATATGTCATCACTATCAAGGACTCAAGGTAGCACAATTCTTGAACAATTGCAGTCAAACAATAATGTGTGCATCTGCATTATGATTTTAAGAGTTCTCTTTCAGGAGAGCACAGAGGCACTCCTCTTAAAGATATTTAAATCTATTAAAAATCACTTTATCATGGATGATGTCATTTATGCTGGAGTAGCTTGATACGAAGTACTTCAGCAACTCAGAGAGTCTCAGACATCAGTGGGCCCAAGGAGTTTTGGTGACAGGAATGATAAATTTCTGCACTGCAAGACAGTCGCATGGCGGAACTAATAACAAGAAAAAGAAGATGACCACGGAAAGGTAATTTGACTAAAAGCACATCCAGTTACAGGTTGCACACGGCAGGTCAGTAATTATAAAAGAAATGCATGAAAATATCAAAATTGCAATGTCACTCCAACCGGCAATGTAGATAGCTCGAGGATATGGTTTATAAGTAAAGTTGGTCCATGAAAAATATATTGCATACCTTCTCAAAGAGAGATAAACAGTCAGTGTTGTCCACAAATTCCACACTGGCCCAGTCAATTCCATCATCCAGGTACTCCTGAAAGAATAGAATTAGCATGCCTACATAGATGCAGAGGAAAATGCATAAAACAAGCTGTGTGGTAGGCTAATAGTTTTCATCGTACACTCAACTATCCAGAGTACGATCAAGAGTTATTAGTTTTCATCGTACTAGGTGTTATGGTTTCTTCTGTTTTAGTTGAGACCACTTTTCTTGGTGATGTAATAAGCTCTGTAATAAGTATGGCTGCATGCATCTATGATGCAGAGGCCGGGGGTAATAAAAGCTTCCATTATCTACAAAAAATCGGACGTTGTGATTGCATCAAAGCATGCATATATAACTTGGACTTCGTAAAATCAACTTCAGCATCCCACCAGTGCCGAGTTATGAAAAAGTCTGGATATTTCTAGGGTCCTTCAAATCTTTAGTACACAAGCACTGAGAGCACAATGTACCCTAAACCCTGGTTTACAACGAAGAATGTGTATGTAATAATAAGACTTATAACTGCTTACAAATAATCCAGAGAAGTGTCAGAATCTTACCTCCTGTTCTAGTTTAAATAGATGCCGGTTAAAATGCTGTTGCAGCCTTTCATTGGCATAATTTATACAGAACTGTTCAAAGCCATTTTTCTGCAATGTTATATAACTTAATGTCACCTAAGGAGCACTCAAGCAAAAATTGTATTCGATAAAATGCAATGAACTCCATACATTGAAAGACTCGAAGCCATAAATATCCAAAATACTTATAGATCTTCGTGTACGTTGTCTCCCCGTTCCAAGCGAGTGGTTAATTTGCTCAACAATCCAGTCAAACAGATGAGCATAGATTGACTTCGCTAGAGCATCCCTTGCATCAATTGCCTAGAGAAAGCAGGAATAAGTAAAAAACCAGAGTAGAAAATCAATAGGCAACAGCTGACAGATAGCCCCAGATAGATAAATTTTCCAGGTAATTTCAAACCTGGGTTAACGTCAGTCTTTGAACAATATTTTCCTTTCCAGCTTGGATTTTACGAGTTGAGAGAGCAATCACCAATTGAGGAACACTGCAGCCTAATAGCTTTGCTGCATTAGCCAACCCTGTGAAGACATTAAAGAATGGAAAACAATAGTCATTCAGCAAACTCCATGAAAATGAAATGACGCCAATATCAACTTTTTGGTACAAATGTGGAACACAGTTTACATTTTGGGACATTTCTGCAGGGTACATCAAAACAGAAAAATATGGAAGGGAATAGTTTTTTTTGTACAAGGAGGAGTACATTTGCCAATGGGTAATTGGTACCTTCATTTGAATCAACTTCCACATGGTTTTCATTGTCTATCACAGAGAATGAAATGTTTCCGAGCCACAACACAACTGCAAGCATAGAAAATAATTCCATTTGGTTTTCCCCAGATATCTGAACAATATCCAATGCACCCTGCAAATGAAAAAAATGGATGAGTAGCAAGTAACGATAATAGCCAAAGTTTCATCGGAAACTTGGTTGATTTGTAGAAACATTACCAGTAACGATGAAAATCTTTTAGCATCATCAACACCATCAATTCTCAAGCAAACACTCTGCTTCAAGTAATTATAGTAATTGGCGTCTCTCAGTAACAATTTTTCTGCAACAGCACATGCATATAACAGATCAGAAAATGAGAGGCGATGCAATGAAATGTAAGATATATTAATTCCTTGATAGGGATGTGTGGTTACTTCTGTGAAGAGGAGAAGCTCCAGAGCACAGCTGATAGAAAATATGGTATGATCTCTCTCCTGGTGCCCTCCGAACCACCCTCGACTGCACAAGCAAAGCAAGATATAATATATTAAAGCTTTCACAAATACTAAAATATGGAGTTTTGGATACAGTCTAAAGCTATTGTACCTTCTCAAGCAGGACTGTTCCATGAGATTCAGTTAGAGGAACGTGTCATACATGCCCAGAGAAACAAGTTATCAGGAAGTTCGACAATATTATCACTAGCTATGCCAACAATTATGGTGCAGAAGGCTTACATGTTTGTATTTTAGCGCCACAAATCTTCCCGGTTTCAGAGAAGTGCATTTCAGTAAGCTTACCCTATATCAATATCATCAAGGTGTCATAAGAATTGCTTAAGAATGATGAATTGAAAACATGTCACTAAAGATAAACTCACAAATCGGCTTGAGTTATCATTTCTTGATGTTTTTGCATTCCCTAATGCTTCCAGAATAACATTGGTCTGTAGAACTTCAGACTCCATTCCATTAGCTCCCCCTAGAGCAGCCAAATACTGCATCGCCATTTTAGCTGTTTCAGTTTTTCCTGCTCCACTTTCACCACTGAAATAAGACAAACATCATAGAGACCATGTTAAAGATTGGGCAACCCAGAGCTTTTAAAATACTGTGATTACTATTATAAAGGGCAAAGTAGATCATTCTGACCTTATTATTATAGATTGGTTTATGCCATCTGCAAGGTATCATAAGTTGCATTAGAAGATAAAGCTTGCAAAACAATCCTATAAAACTGCCTACTCCTTTTAAACACCTACCTCTTAGCATTTCATTAAAAGCTATATCAGCAATTGCATACACATGTGGATCATTTGTGAGCTTCTGTCTGTATTTTCTGATGAAGTCTTTCCCATAGAGTGGAACCTCTTTCAGTGGGTTGATAGCAATCAGAACAGGTCCTGCTTTTGTCTGCAAGGATAAGAGAACAGAAATTAAGAGACATTGACTGGACCATGAACAATCTAGAGCTTGGTGGATAGTGCGTACGTAGATAAGATCACGAGAGTATCTGTATTGCAGATTGTACAGGACGGACGGTTCATTTAAGTAGCTCAGCTGGATCAAATCATCCACTCCATCTAGAATATCAGGGTTAGCAGGCAAAAGTCTTTCTGGTGGCAGCGTCCAAACCTGCGCAAACAAAATATAGTAGCAATGTGACCAAAGTTTACTCAAATAGCTATACCATTACAGCAACATGAGACTCACTTCTCCATTAACAAGGTGTATTTCGACATCATCTCCAGAAATTGATTGAATCTGCCCGAGTTCCCATTTTTCATCTGATGCAGAACACCAAACCCGTAGCTTCTGAAAAATAATTAAATATTACTTTGCCTCATTTTTCTACCATAACATCAGACTCAAATCATCAAGGGGAAGGATTAATATCAGAACTAATTCCAAGCACATGCAAAATTGTTCTGTTTATCCAACATATCCATATTGCGAGGATCACAGTAACATGCCAAATTACTTGACACACAGGCCAAAGCAAGTATGAAATCTGCTTTCCAGAACATGAACGAGCATTAAAAAAGACTAGTTTCATCTACTTCTAAATGCTGCAAGATAATAAGTCATGTACGCTTAAAGAAAACAATAAATTCACATTAAATTCTTTTGTAGATACAGAAGGGAGTTGCAAATATGTGTATAAATTCATCATAAAAATAAACTTATGTGAGTAGTAATTTGATTAGAATTTCTTGGTATTTAACACTAAGTGAGTTTTGCCATCACATCATAGCAAGTATTAGCCTAACTCTATGCTATAGAAACGAATTGAACTTGTTGCAACATATTATCTGTTACTTTTTCCACATGATAATAGGATAAATCTCATGAATTTCAAAGTGAATGAGATTCTCACCTTCTGGAGGACATAGTTCATGGAATCAGTAAACACTGGCTTCCCATTTCTCTTTGCTCTTGCCGAGGAAAAATAAGGAGAGGGAGGCTCCTTGCAGGCCACTGCATCCTTCCTCTCCACTTGAAGGTTCTCAACATATGGAGACTCATCCAGTGGTTCCACACTGCATAGCTTCCTCTTGGCCCCAAAGATGCGACCATTTACAGCCTTCCCATCCTTGGCCTCCAGCCCACCAATCTCCTTCTTGACCTCTGGCGTAGTATTCTCCTTCTCCATCTCGATCTCTGGCGTAGTATTCTCACTCACAGCTTCCGGCTTCTTGTCAGTATCCGCCACAGCGCCCTCTGCCACTCCATCCTCAAGATGAACCCTAGGAGGCGTGGGCGACCGTCTTGCCCTGGGCAGCCGCCCACGGCACGTCGGACGGGCCGGCAATGCCGGCGGCTCATCCTTGGGCTGCTCGTCGCGCTTCTTTATGGTCTCGAGCAAGACCTCGAGGGAGCTCTTGGGCGCGGCTGGGACTGGCGCCATCACGGCGGCTGCAGAGAGCATCACCGCCGAGAAATCAACAAGCCACCGGACCAAACCAGTGAGCGCACGCAAGGGCTCACACGGCAATACGCCAAATCTTACAGCACAGCGCCGTGGAGGCCAGGAATTTCTCCATTTCTCATCAAATCAGCGCCAACTCCAGGCGCATGAACCCCCTGGCCGTGGGCTCGGCAAGGACCCGAAAGCGACACCCACCCAAACCCCAAATTCCACAACCAGACCTCAAAATCCCCCCAAAAAATCTCTCGCTCCCGGCCCCGAAAACAGCACCAATCTCACGCGCCAAGGGCAGATTTTGGCGGTGCCGCACCGAGGGACGGGGATGTGAAAGAAGAACCAAACTCCGCGCGATTTTTCAAGGGAGCCAAGAAGCCCGGGCAGCGGCAAAAAGCCGGCGATCTCTGGCGAAAGGGGAGGCGAGAGAACCCGAAACCAAAGCAAAGCCTGCTCCGAATCAAGGGGTCGGGGCACTAGCAGCGGCAGCAGAAATCGGCCAAGAAACGCATCAAAAGCGAGCAGCACCGGAGAGACAGGATGATTTCTTCCCCCCGCTCCCGAATCAGAACGAAAACCCCGACAAAAACGCAATTACTCCGCCCGCTCGCCTCGGGGCTTTTGCTTGGCTTCTCCCTCACAATTTCAAACCTCCGTCCGTCCCCTCCACCATGCCCTCTCTGTCTTTTTCCCCTCCCCTCTTGATCCGTTACTTAGGCCGCCGGCGAAAATATTTAGAGCAGGGGAAACCGAATTACTAATGTGCCCTCGCGGGGAAGCGCCGGGCTGCGATGACCGGACGGTGGCACTCTCGTAGATACTGCGGGGGCGGAGGGGCGGGGTGCGCATGAGCTGTCTGCGGATTGGAGGCTCAGGTTTGGACCGTTGGATGCGGGCGGCTGCGGCCTCCGCTCCACGACCTCGGCTCGCGGGGGCGAAGTTACCCAACTGCCCCTGCGGATTAGTGGTCTCGCACCACCAACACAGGTCTGACTGCTGGTTTCCATTTCTGTGTTGACGACTTCCTGTGTGTTCATTAAAAAAAAATTATCGGTGGTGCTCGAACTTATCGAGAATGTTTATTTTAGTGTCTAAACTTGTAAAATACGTCAAACTGATTATAAAATTTGACGCGAGCGTGCAAAGACGGTGCTAATGCTATTTGTAGGTGTAAAATGTGCTTACATTGCATTGTATTAGACCGACGTGGCATATGGTCCACTTGTAGTAAGGAAATACCTGTAAATTATAATCGTACTAATATGCACGGACATTTTTGTGATATTAATAGTTATCTTGTGGTATACAAATATTTATGTGCATATTTTTTTTAAATATATTAAAAGGCCCTTGAATTATAAATATTTATGGTACATAAATAATAACCTCCTGGTGCACGAATATTCATGTGCACACAATATAAATATATAGATGTATGCAATAAACTAACATCCTAAAAATGATCCTGTAAGTTAAAAAAATATTAACATATTAATTGTAAAATACTGTTTTAAATATAGTGAATACAAACATTTTTGAACATGCATGGCTAATATTTAATTTGAAAAAAAATAAGGATATCAACAATTACTAAATACTTATGAATATTCACTGGTGTATAATTCTCATGGATTGTATTATTAATATTATATAATGTAAATATAATCAACGAGTGAATATTCATATATGCACTTTAAATTTTAAATTATGAATAATTTTTAGTTATAGAAACATTTTCTTACACAACATACTTATGAATTATAAAATGTGTGTATAGTTACTCAGATGTTTGAATAATTAAAATAATATTCACAAAGTGTAATTTAAAAAATATTTATATTATATTACACAAACTTTTTATTATACATTTTTCCAGTTATGTTAATGTTTTTAAAATAATACGTGAATATTCTAAAAGGTACATGATTTTTATTAAAAGTTAGTTATTCTAGTTATATGTATAATATTTATAACTATTAATATCACACATATAATTGACTTTTATTCGTATTACGTGATTTATATTTTATACAGAGATTTTACGTTTTTTTTAGTGAACGTGTGCTAAATGGCCGCACGGCTCCAACCAATTTAAATAGCAGAAGTTTTTATTTCGACAGTACATTAGATCTAACGTGGGAAAATACACATATGAGTCTGTCCGGTGGATTGGCTAGCACAGGTAGCCCGCACTCTTCATTTCCTCAAGTTCGACCCTGGTGTTCATTAATTTTTATTTTGTTTATATTTTGTACCGACAGACAGGGCCCGCATGTTATATGGACATAGTATTTAGCTAAAATTATGTTTCATCTCTGAACCCCATGCCATGTCAGCAAAATATGGTGCCATGTCAGCATATTTTATGTCTGTGAATAGGATTAGCACCGTATTTGCACGTTCATGACAAGCTTTAGAACCAGTTCGACGTATTTTTCAAGTTTAGGCACTAAAATAACATATGTGGCAAGTTCAAGCACCAGTGGTGTTGTTACCTCTTAAAAAAACTACTCCAAGATAAGAAGGCTACAATTTAATTAATTATTTTCGGTTTTGTTCGCATTCATTAAAATGCAGGAAAATTAATATATGGATAAGTAGCTTCCATTTGGCCGGCCTTGTACGTTTACACTAGTTTTTTTTGAAACATTTAGTTTTGGTGTTTGTGTGGTACTGTATTGTATGTTCCATGAAAAGAACCAAGGCATCATTCTTTTATTTTAGGGAAACGTTTCTATCCGGCGCACCGACCGAACCGTTACGTTGGTTGCACGCGGGCCGCGAGATCCATAGCCATCTCAGATTTTCCTTTCTCCTCCACACGCAGGTCTTCCCGTCGTACGACATGGCACCGTCGCAGCTCCGACCACCCGCGCACAACGGCGTCATCGCAGCTCCACCGCTGATCCCGCACCACCACCGGTTGCCGCCGCAACCACCGGAGCTACAACGGCGACATCAGGACAGTTGCAAACGGCGGTGCCAATGCTACAACCATAGACGTAAAAAGCTACATCTAGTAGATAAAAAAAGCTTCAACCAGACTTTAAAACACACGAAAAGTTACAACCGTTCTAACAAAAGCTTCATCCCGCAGATGAAAAAGGTTCAACCACACGTAGAAAAATCTTCAGCCAGTGACTACAAAAGCTTCAACCATGTTTTTGAACACATGAAATGTTGCAACCGTTTTAAACAAAAGCTTCATACGACAAATGAAAAAGCTTCATACACACCGAGCTACAACCGATGACAATGACGGCGAGACGTTTTATTGCAACTGTATTTATTTTTTGCTACTACTAGCAACTTCTTATGCTACATCTATTGTTTTTCTTCCACGACGAACTACCCACGAGATGAGATGTTGGCGATTGGTTTCTGCGAGCTCCGTCGACATCGACGAACGCGGGGACGAGGGGGGCTATGAGCGTGATGACGAGCACGACGGGAACGGCGCAATGCTTCGAGCGGCGAGGGCGGCAGGCGACGACAACGGGCGCGACACGACACGAGGAAGAAGAGACGATAGGTATGAACCGTTTTTTTGCCGAGGATCCAACGACCATGCGCTCGAAATCCAATGTCTGCGTGACAACCGGCCGAAAGATTGGGCCGGCGCGCCGACGTAGAGTAGTCCCTTTTTTTTATCATGTGTTTTCATCATAGAAAAAAGATTGTGTTATGGTCAATGGGAGGTCGTGCGTTATAATAAGTGGATATAATTTTTCTATCGGGTTCTCATGTTTCCATGAACCTGGATGGGTGCACTTACTGGTGTAGTCTGTAGATAATTATAATAATAAGTGGTTAGCCTTTGAGGTTTGTTGTCGATCGTCGCTTCAGCTCACTCGTTTGCTTCGAGATCCATGAAGATTCGTTTTCTTTACTGAAAGCAACGGTTTCGTCGAATCGCACTCGAGTAAAAAGGGCCAAGTGTGATTCAACCGGGACAATGTAGGGGTGCACGAGACTTGTGAAAATTTTTGTAACTGTAAGAGCATCTATAATCGAACCTGTCGTATTTAATGTCCGGATAGCCTGCTTGGACACTAACCGCTCACATAAATATCGGTCTCTTAAATGGCCTCAAGCGCCTATTCGCACCCTTCGTATCTAGCCCAAATATGTGACAGATACAGGGAAGATCGAACGCGTCCGGACACGTCCGTCTGGCTCACACTGACCCGCATCGACCTCACATATATTCGTCCTCATTCGTTCATCAGAATAAACCCTAGCCACTTCACTCCACTTCCCTGCATCCACATCCGCCACCCTAACTCACCCCAACGACCTACGGCCTTCTCCGCCATGGCAAACAGCGGATCTGAATCCTTCACCTTCAGATCCGTCGACCACGAGCTCATCTCACGTGGCCCCGAGGAGGAGATGGCCGTCCAGCTTGCGCTCTGTCGCTCCCGGGAGACGGCCGCCCGACGACAATGCTCGGACTCGCATCATCGGGAATCCATTGCGTCGGCACAGCCGGTGCTTGGATCTGGCGTCGTTGCCTCACCGGAGGCGGTACGGTCTGTCTGGCGTCCGAATGTCATGGCGGAAGCGCAACCCCTCCGTTACGCGCACCGAGCACGAAGCATGGTTGTCCTCGGACGATGCCATGGCATGACGTGCCCGCCGGGCGAGGCAACGAGCGTGGGAGGCGACGGAGACCCTCGAGGCAGTGGACGTTAGAGAGGTGGAATCACACTCTCCGACGCCCCGTAGGGTGCAGCAGTGCGTGGCGTCGCAACCATGCCATGGTGTACGTCGCTCCTTTCACAAAGGATGCGTCATTGATCTCACGTCCACCGGGATTATCCGGGTTACGGGCTCCGACGAGGAAAAGCAGGGCATGGGAGACAGCGGAAGATTGAGTCCCGTGAGCCGGCTATTGTCCCATGTCCTACTCTACCTCGTCGACGATCGGATCGACACTACGAGGGACGCAACCAGTCATCGGACATGGACACGACAGAGTCGAACGACCTCTATTTAGTATTAGGTTTACGTTGTATTTAATAATATGAATTTAAGGTTTCTAATTTAAGATATACGAATGTAAAATAAATTATTTAAAACGTGACCAGTCAGTGTCCGTAGACATATAGTAGCATTTGAGAGATCGAATTTACAAGTTCCGGATATACATGCTTTAAGTGCCTGCGAAATGTTCAAGCCCTCGTGCAAACACACACGAAAAAATTGCGAGCAACGCATACACAATATCATAAAACTAGAAAATGATCAATTGCTAAGAGAAAAACGTACTGCTGAAAAATACTAGTAGCAGGTGCAGCTGCAAGTAGCTGATCCTGAGTTTATTTGACAGAGAATGTCTTGGCCCGTCCGTCCGGCCGCGATATTAATCGAGGCACGAGCGCCGGTCGTTGCAACAAAATTCCATGGCCGTCGAAGGACGCCTTCTTCGTCACAAGTCCAACATTTACAGGGCGGGATTGCAAGTACGTAGTACGGTTTACCTGCAACGCGAAAAATGGAACAGATCGATGCGAGGACCTAATTACGCAAAGTCGTTAGTTATCCGGAAGCTTATCTGGGCTCTTTTATGGCCACCAAACGTAGGACGACCCCCAACATCCCTGCAGTAACGTGAAATTCCTGTCAGTCACAGTACCCCGGCCCCACTCCCAGCACGGAATTGTCGATCCTGCCCTCTCATGTCTCATGGTGACAGCCGGATTAGTTACTGTGCCACCCACAGCGAAACAGAACGTGGCCTGCAGAGTACACGGATCCTGGTACTCGGATGCGAAAGCAGATCCTACGTGTGCCATGGATGGAATGTGCCTCGCGGCTGTCACTGCGCGCTGGCCCCGCGTTGGGGCACCCGGTCGTTGGGCCCGGAGGCAGCGACATGGAGGAGCCCGGCCGCGCGTGGGAGACATGCAGCGTGACAGCTAACAGCCGCACGCTGTTTCAGTCAGTCAGAGGCGGTTAACCGAGGTTGGAGACCGTGACTGTCTGGTTACCGCGGCCGGTGGTGGCCTGCTTTGTGGTGTGCCTGCTTTGCTTTACGTAAAAAATAAAAGGTAAAAATGCGCTAATCCTCATGGTAATTCTCTCTTTGGGCTTTGGCTTTGCATGATGATGAAGGTCGGTGCCGACTGGGGCACGGAGAGGTTGCGGGGTCTCGATTGGCTGCACCGCGGCGGGGAAACACACGACACGGGCAGCGCGGATCTCCTGGCGGTTGCTGCGACGGGCGCCAACATCCCGCTCCCACTGCGGGTTACCATGATGCCCTGGCGCGATCCCACCTGCAAGCCGCGTGTGGGGCGGTCTTCTGGTTCCAGTTCCAGATCTCTCTCCCCAGACCCCGGCCACGCGGGCGGGCGAACCATCGCCGGGAAAGTAAAAAAGGCCAGGCCAGGCCCAGGTGGGGCTCTGATGCTGCTTCCCGCTGTTCGTTTTTTTCTTTACTTTGGTGAATGGTGGTGCCCTGGTTTGTTGCACTTGCACCCAGGAATGGATCGTCCCGATTTTGCACCGTCGGGACGTCGACGCGCCTTGGATATTGCTGTGTGGTGGTCCACGCATTTCGCCCGGGTGATGGGTGATCGTACGTGCAGCAACGTTCCTAGCTAGCTAGCCATGCATGCTTTCTAGCCTAGTCTAGCTAGCCAAAACGGTCGGCGACATGACCAACTCATTCTCGGCCGGATCTTGGCACTGCTCCGGGCACTTTTCCGTAGCTCATTCCATTCCAGCAGGCCTTTAGCCTTTTTAAATAGGACGTCTTTAAATAGACAACCGAACAAAAGAGAGAGGAAACTCACTCGCTCCATTATCAGCACATCATACTAGCACGTAGCACGTAGCACGTAGTACTAGTACAGTGGATATGACGATGACTTTGCGCGCCAAGTACGTGCCCTGCGGTGCACGCACCGTTGCCGCGTTGCATGGGCAATCAATGTGCCGCCTTAAACGAATGATTAAGTGTAGCAAAGCTCGGTCAAGATCAGGGGGGGGGGGGGGGGGGGGCGTGCCATCATTGCGGGCCTTGCTTGCAAGCGAGGGTGCACTAGGACGCCGGGGCCAGGAGACAAGCAGCCAACCGGGCGATGTCCTCGGCCACTCAGCTGATGGATCCTACACATTGAATCCCATAAATTATTTTTCGTGGACCACGTCTATCTGTAGGCAAGCATCAAGGTATCGCAGCTTGTGTGCATGGGTCTGCTACTCGTCGTTTCAAGCTCCATCTGTGAGCTGTGATTCCTACTCTACTGCGATGGTGCTTACTTGACTTCAAATGAAGGGCTTGCGTGAACTGGCGCCCGAATTGTATCAGCAGCAAGCGTGTGCCGTCTTAGCAATATTATCATTGCTGTCCTCTAAAGAGTATCGTGTCTTCAATTCGATGCACGGACATTGACCTTGACGATATCCTGCAAAGTTTTCCAGCGAGCTTCCCTCTATGTTATTTGTGGTTACCTCTTTCACACATAACCTAAAGAAGTCGAATTGTCAAGGCCCCGCGCCCATCAACCAACGGACTTCGCTTCCACTTTCGCGTCTGGCAAGGTCCCGCGTCCATCAACCGACGGAACCCGCACCCGTGCATGACTAGGCTCCGCATCCACCAGTCGATGGACTCCGCGTTTGACGGGGTTATTACCCCTAGGTAGGCTAAAGCTAAGGGGTTCTCCTCCCGTTTCAAGAAAAACTGTGTCGCCGGCTGGGCCACAGCCGGCTGGCATGCCGGCGGCTGGCTCAAGGCCGGCAGGCTCGCTGCCGGCTGGCTCGTGGCCGACTGCTCAAGGAGCCGACCGTCTAACCTCCGGCCAGCCTGCGGTCGGTTGCCCCATGGCCGGCTCTGCCGCCGGCCTTCGGACGGACGAACCCCCGTCCTTTCCTTCTGCGACCAAGTACGTCGACAAGACAAGACCCCGGCATGGCCACAATGACCGCTGACACGCGGGCGCGCATGGCTACAGTCCAGCCGGTCTTACCACTGACCTTGGCTGACCGCGACCGGGCGAGGCAATAGTGCCGGCACGACTCAATCCACTCCATTACCTACCCCCGCGTGGCTACAGCGCTGCCGGCCAAACCGGAGACTTCGGTCGGCTGGCGCAAGGCGACACCACTTGGGCGGCCCGTGCCACGACAGGTGAGCGCAGGCCAATCGTGGAGCCGGCTGGTGGGACTGTGCAGCAGGCGGGCCCTACAGGCGACGAGATGGCACGGCGGGCGGGCCCCTGGCCAGCTGGAGAGACTGCTAGTCGGGTCCCCCTTCTCAAGTACTTTAGGGACGTTGTAGGCCGGGGTGGCCTATAAACCCCCCTCCCCCGAGCCCCCCCATCCATCGAGGACGAACGCACATGAAGGAACTCTCCACACACACACACACTCTCACGTAGCAAAGGACGGGAGTTGGCTGCTCCTCCTTCTACCTCTAGACAACAGTTCAAGGAGCACTCTTGTAACCTCATCCATCAATCAACCTAGACCAAGCAGGACTAGGTGTGTTACCTCCCACGAAGGGCCCCGAACCTGGGTACATCGTGTGCCCGCTACCGCTTGTGCCTAATCCCGCTTCCGGAGCCCGTCGGCGTCCTTCGGCCCCAACTACTCTCGATAAGCTTACACATGGCATCTGTCGTGAGAAAACAACGACAACGTTCGCATCCGGCGTCCTCGACGCCACCGACTGCTTCAACAATAGCAAAGACCCTCCGCCCGACTCTTCGAGCCGTCCGGAGGCTTGGAGGCTACACCCAGCGTGTGCGCTGGCATGCCCCCACTGGAAACAATCAATCGGGACCCCGCGTCCTCCCCCGACAGGGCGCCCATCGGCAGCACCTCGTGCCCATCAGCTGGCGGACTCCAAGTCCACATCCGTCAGCGCCTCGTGCCCATCAGTCGACGTACTCCGCGTTCGTGTCTGGCAAGGCCTCGTGCCTATCTGATGGTAGACTCCGCGTCTGCACCCGGCAGCGCCTCGCGCACATCAGCTAGCAGACCCTGCGTCCTTGCCCGGCAGGGCTTCGCGCCCACCAGCCGGTGGACTCCACGTCCGCGTGTGGCAGGGCTTCGTGTCTATTAACCGGCGGACTTCGTGCCCGTGCATGATAGCACCTCGCGCCCATCAGCGGCAGACTCCGCGTCTGCGCTCAGCAATGCCTCGCGCTCATCAGCTGTCGGACTCCGCGTCCTCGCCCAACAGGGCCTCGTGCCCGTCGACCGACGGACTCTGCGTCCATGCCCAACATCCTCGATGTCACCGTCTGCTTCAGCAACAACGAAGACCCTTCGCCTGACTCTTCGAGTCGCCCGGAGGCTCGAAGGCTACACCCAGTGGGGTGCGCTGGCTCGCCCCCACTGGAAGCAAGTCGTGCGGCCTGCGGCCCGTGGCCGACCATCATCAACAACCTCTGCAACAACAATGACGACTGCGAAAAACCTCTGCCCGACTCTTTGAGTCGCCTGGAGGCTACTGTCGGGGGATGAACCCCGGGTACCTCGAAGACGACGAGTCGGACGAGGTGCCCGCCCGCCCGAGCCGACTGCTCCAATTCCCACCAGCAGTCGGCTGCTCCAGCCAGCCGGCTGCCCGGAGCCGACTACGACGTCCCATCGGGCACGCGCGGACGAGACAACCATACCCCACGACGGTGCACTGTTGACGAGTAGTAGTGTGCTATACACTCGTCACACGGTATCATCTATATTGCAACTTGTCCCCTGGGCGTTGACTTATAAAGTGCCCCAAGGGCAAGTGTAGCCTAACTCACAAACTACATACAGCTTGGCATGTAAGCACCTCGTGCCTATATAAAAGGCACCATGCCCACTCACTCTCATCCATTCACACTCATGGGATGGAGCCTGAGGCACCACGCCTCACTCACACTCTCTCGTGTACACCCACACATATTGGACAAAGGGACAATGAGCTCAAAGCTCCTCCTGCCACCTCCTTGATACAACTCCAGTAGCAACTCTATACTGCAAATACACATCATATACATGTTGGGGAATGTAGTAGTAATTCAAAATTTTCGTACATATCACCAAGATCAATCTATGGAGAAGCCAGCAACGAGTAAGGGGTTTGAGCATCTTCATACCTTTGAAGATTGCTAAGCGGAAGTGTTACTATGAACGCGGTTGGTGGAGTCGTACTCGCAGCGATTCAGATCGTGGTGGATTCGATTTGAGCACCGAACAACGGTGCCTCCGCGTTTAACACACGTGCAACCCGGTGACGTCTCCTATGCCTTGATCCAGCAAGGAGGAAGGAGAGGTTGAGGGAGAGCTCCGGCAACATGACGGCGTGGTGACGGTGGAGCTGCATGGTACTCCGACAGGGCTTCACCAAGCGCTATGGAGGACGAGGAATGGAGGGGTAGGGCTGCGCCGAGAGAGAGAGAGATCTGTGTTTTGCAGCCCCAAAACCCCCCCATATATATAAGGGGAAGGAGGAGAAGAGCTGGCCACACCTAGGGAAACCCTAGGAGGTGCGGTGACCAACATTGGGAGGAGCGGCGGTGCCCTAGGGTGTCCTTGGAGCCCATGGCAGCCTCCACGCCTAGGGTTTGGCCCCCCTCCATCCTTGATGCGCCTTGGGCTAAGGTGGGAGGCGCACCAGCCCACCTAGGGGCTGGTTCCCTCTCACTCTTGGCCATGTAGCCTTCCGGGGCCGGTGGCCCCTTCCGGTGGTCCCGGTACATTACCGGTGATGCCCGAAACACTTTCGACGACCGAATCTTCACTTCCTATATATGAATCTTTACCTCCGGACCATTCCAGAGCTCCTCGTGATGTACGGGATCTCATCCGGGACTCCAAACAACCTTAGGTAACCATGTACACTATTCCCCTATAACCCTAGTGTCATCGAACCTTAAGTGTGTAGACCCTACGGGTTCGGGAGGCATGTAGACATGACCGAGACACCTCTTCGGTCAATAACCAATAGCGCGATCTGGATACCCATGTTGGCTCCCACATGCTCCACGATGATCTCATCGGATGAACCACGATGTCGGGGATTCAATCAATCTCGTATACAATTCCCTTTGTCTACCGTATGACACTTGCCCGAGATTCGATCGTCGGTATCCCTATACCTAGTTCAATATCGTTACCGGCAAGTCTCTTTACTCGTTCTATAACACATCATCCCATGGCTAACTCCTTAGTCACATTGAGCTCATTATGATGATGTATTATCGAGTGGGCCCAGAGATACCTCTCCGTCACACGGAGTGACAAATCCCAGTCTCGATTCGTGCCAACCCAACAGATACTTTCGGGGATACCTGTAGTGTACCTTTATAGCCACCCAGTTACGTTGTGACGTTTGGCACACCCAAAGTATTCCTACGGTATCCGGGAGTTGCACAATCTCATGGTCTAAGGAAATGATACTTGACATTAGAAAAGCTTTAGCAGACGAACTGCACGATCTTGTGCTATGCTTAGGATTGGGTCTTGTCCATCACATCATTCTCCTAATGATGTGATCTCGTTATCAACGACATCCAATGTCCATGGTCATGAAACCGTGACCATCTATTTATCAACGAGCTATCTAACTAGAGGCTCGCTAGGGACATGTTGTGGTCTATGTATTCACACATGTATTACGGTTTCCGATTAATACAATTATAGCATGACCAATAGACAATTATCATGAACAAGGAAATATAATAATAATCACTTTATTATTGCCTCTAGGGCATATTTCCAACAGTCTCCCACTTGCACTAGAGTCAATAATCTAGTTACATTGTGATGTATCGAACACCCATAGAGTTCTGGTGTTGATCATGTTTTGCTCATGAGAGAGGTTTAGTCAACGGATCTGCGACATTCAAATCCGTATGTACTTTACAAATGTCTATATCTCCATCCTAGACATATCCACGAATGGAGTTGAAGCGGTTCTTGATGTGTCTTGTCTTCTTGTGAAACCTGGGCTCCTTGTGAAACATGATAAACATCACATGCAATCATATAGTGCATGTCACCCTTCATAAGGAGCCTAGGTTTCACAAGAAGACAAGACACATCAAACGCCACTTCAACTCCATTCGTGATTACATTCAGGAAGGAGATATAGATATTTGTAAAGTACATACGGATCTGAATGTCGTAGATCCGTTGACTAAAATTCTCTCACGAGCAAAACATGATCAACACCAGAACTCTATGGGTGTTCGATTCATCACAATGTAACTAGATTATTGACTCTAGTGCAAGTGGGAGACTGTTGGAAATATGCCCTAGAGGAAATTATAAAATGGTAATTATTGTATTTCCTTGTTCATGATAATTGTCTATTGTTCATGCTATAATTGTGTTAACCGAAAACCGTAATACATGTGTGAATACATAGACCACAACATGTCCCTAGTGAGCCTCTAGTGGGCTAGCTCGTTGATCAATAGATGGTCACGGTTTCATGACCATGGACATTGGATGCCATTGATAACAGGATCACATCATTAGGAGAATGATGTGATGGACAAGACCCAATCCTAAGCATAGCACAATATCGTGTAGTTCATCTGCTAAAGCTTTTCCAATGTCAACTATCGTTTCCTTGGACCATGAGATTGTGCAACTCCCGGATACCGTAGGAATACTTTGGGTGTGCCAAACGTCACAACGTAACTGGGTGGCTATAAAGGTACCCTACGGGTATCTCCGAAAGTGTCTGTTGGGTTGGCACGAATCGAGACTAGGATTTGTCACTCCGTGTGACGGAGAGGTATATCTGAGCCCACTCGGTAAGTCATCATCATAATGAGCTCGATGTAACCAAGGAGTTAAGCCATGGGATGATGTGTTATGGAATGAGTAAAGAGACTTGCCGGTAACGAGATTGAACAAGGTATAGGGATACCGACGATCAAATCTCGAGCAAGTATCATACCGGTAGACAAAGGGAATTGTATACGGGATTGATTGAATCCCCGACATCGTGGTTCATCCGATGAGATCATCGTGGAGAATGTGGGAGCCAACATGGGTATCTAGATCCTGCTATTGGTTATTGACCGGAGAGGTGTCTCGGTCATGTCTACGTGCCTCCCGAACCCGTAGGGGCTACACACTTAAGGTTCGATGACGCTAGGGTTATAGGGAAATAGTGTACGTGGTTACCGAAGGTTGTTCGGAGTCCCTGATGAGATCCCGGACATCACGAGGAGATCCAGAATGGTCCGGAGGTAAAGATTCATATATAGGAAGTGAGGTTTTGGTCACCAGAAGAGTTTCGGGAATCACCGGTACCGTGCCGGGACCACCGGAAGGGTTCCGGGGGTCCACCAACTGGGGCCACCGGCACCAGAGGGCTGCGTGGGCCGAGAGTGGGAAAGGAATAGTGTTGGGGAATGTTGCATGGGAAACAAAATAATTCCTACGCACACGCAAGATCTATCCATGGTCATGAGCATCTACGAGAGGGAGAGTGGATCTACATACTCTTGTAGATCGCTAAGCGGGAAGCGTTAAGAAACACGGTTGGTATAGTCGAACGTCTTCGTGATCCAAATCGCCGAGCATCCCGCGATCTCATCACAATACATCCCGCGATCCAATCACGACCCGTCCCGCGAACTCATCACGATCCGTCCCGCGATCTCATCACCATCCATCTTGCGATCTTGATCACGGTCCTTCCGATCTAGCGCCGAACGGACGACACCTCCGCGTTCAGCACACATACAGCTCGATGATGATCTCCGCCTTCTTGATCTAGAAAGAGGGAGCGGAGAGGTAGATGAGTTCTCCAGCAGGGCGACGATGTTGCGGCGATGGTGGTGGAGCTATTCCAGCAGGGCTTCGCCTAAGCACCGCTGAAAACCGATCTGGAGGAGAAACTGCGATCTAGAGGAGAGGTAGCACGTGGCTATTAGGGTTAGATTTTTCCTCTAAATCCTCTAGTATATATAGGAGGGAGGGAGGGGAGGAGGCAGCCTCAAACCCTCAAGGTTTGGTAGAAATTGGAGGTGGAGGAGTCCTACTCCAATCCTATTAGGAGTAGGATTCCTCCTTTCCACTCGGAAACTCTTTCCACCTCCCCACCTTTGGATTTTTTTCCTTCTCAAACCACTCCAGCCGCATGGGCCCTTAGAGGAGGCTTCGGCCAGCCCACCAAGGGCTGGTCTACCTCCTCCCACACCGGTGATGGTGGTGGAGCTGTCCGGCAGGGCTTCGCCTAAGCACTGCAGAAAACCGATCTAGAGGAGAAACTATGCACTCGAGGAACGGGCAGCACGTGGCTGAAAATTCTGTGCAAAAACCCTAAAACCTCCAGTATATATAAGAGGAAGAGAGTAGGAGGCTTGGCACAAGGGCCAAGCCTTCAAGGAGTCGACCAAACCAGGTGGAGGAGGTGGACTCCACCTCCAATCCTAGTAGGACTAGGATTCACCCTATTTTTGCCTTTTTCCACCTTTTCTCTTTAGGCCTTTTTTCCCAAACCGCATGGGCATCGTGTGGGACTTCCACCAGCCCACTAAGGGCTGGTAAACACTCTTCCACAGCCCATGGAGCCTCTTGGGTCGAAATACCCCTCCCGATGGTCTCCCGGTACACTACCGGCACTCCCGGTACACTACCGATGAGCCCGAAACTTTTCCGGCGACCAAAACAAGACTTCCTATATATGTATCTTTACCTCCGGACCATTTCGGAGCTCCTCGTGATGTCCTGGATCTCATCCGGGACTCCGAACAACATTCGGTCACCACCATACATAACTCTATACTACGGAAACGTCACCAAACCTTAAGTGTGCAGACCCTGCGGGTTCGAGAACTATGTAGACATGACCAAGACACCTCTACGGTCAATAACCAATAGTGGGACCTAGATGCCCATATTGGTTCCTGCATATTCTACGAAGATCTTTATCGGTCGAACTTCTATGTCAAGGATTCAGTTAATCCTGTATGATGTTCCCTTTGTTCTTCGGTATGTTACTTGCCCGAGATTCGATCATTGGTATCTCCATACCTAGTTTAACCTCGTTATCGGCAAGTCTCTTTACTCGTTCCGTAATACAAGATCCCGCAACTAACACTTAGTCACATTGCTTGCAAGGCTTTATTGTGATGTTGTATTACCGAGTGGGCCCTGAGATACCTCTCCGTCACACGGAGTAACAAATTCTAGTCTTGATCCATGCCAACTCAAAAGACACCCTCGGAGATACCTGTAGAGCACCTTTATAGTCACCCAGTTACGTTGCGACGTTTGATACACACAAGGCACTCCTCCGGTATCCGTGAGTTGCATGATCTCATGGTCATAGGAACATATACTTGACATGCAGAAAACAATAGCAATAAACTGACACGATCATATGCTACATTTGTAGTTTGGGTCTTGTCCATCACATCATTCTCCTAATGATGTGATCCCGTTATCAAATGACATCTCATGTCAATGGCTAGGAAACCTTGACCATCTTTGATCAACGAGCTAGTTCACTAGAGGCATACTAGCGACAAAGTGTTGTCTATTTACCCACACATGTAATGTGTTTCCAATTAATACAATTATAGCATGGATAATAAAAGATTATCATGAACAAGGAAATATAATAATAAACACTTTATTTATTGCCTCTAGGGCATATTTGCAACAGTCTCCCACTTGCACTAGAGTCAATAATCTAGCTCACATCACTATGTGATTTACATTGTAGTGAATCGAACACCCATGCAGTTCTGGTGTTGATCATGTTTTGCCCTTGGAAAAGGTTTAGTCAACGGGTCTGCAACATTCAGATCTGTGTGCACTTTGCAAATATTTATGTCCTTCTCCTCGATGTAATCGCGGATGGAGTTAAAGCGTCGCTTTATGTGTCTAGTCCTCTTGTGAAACCTTGGTTCCTTGGCCAGAGCAATGGCACCAGTGTTGTCACAGAACAGGTTCATTGGATTCAGTGCACTGGGCACTACTCCAAGATCTGTCACGAACTGCTTCATCCAGACACCTTCCTTCGCTGCCTCCGAGGCTACGATGTACTCCGCTTCGCACGTAGAATTGGCTACCACGCTTTGCTTGGAACTGCACCAGCTTACCACTCCCCCGTCCAGAATAAATACGTATCCAGTTTGCGACTTAGAGTCATCCGGATCAGTGTCAAAGCTTGCATCTACGTAACCCTTTACGACGAGCTCTTCATCACCTCCATAAACGAGAAACATTTCCTTAGTCCTTTTCAGGTACTTAAGGATATTCTTGACCGCTATCCAGTGCTCCATTCCAGGATCACTTTGAAACCTTCTGGCCATACTTATGGCAAGGCTGACATCGGGTCTTGTGCATAACATTGCATACATGATAGAGCCTATGACTGAAGCATAGGGGATGACACTCATCTTTTCTCTATTGTCTGCAGTCACTCAGCATTGAGTCTTACTCAACTTCACACCTTGTAACACAGGCAAGAACCCCTTCTTGGACTGATCCATTTTGAACTTCTTCAAAACTTTATCAAGGTATGTGCTCTGTGAAATTGCTATTAAGCCTCTCGATCTATCTCTATAGATCTTAGTGCCTAATATGAAAGCAGCTTCTCCTAGGTCCTTCATTGAAAAACTCTTGTTCAAATATTCCTTCATGCTTTCCAGAATTTTTATATTGTTTCCAATCAGCAATATGTCATCCACATATAATATTAGAAACGCTATAGAGCTCCCACTCACTTTCTTGTAAATACAAGCTTCTCCATAAACTTGTATAAACTCAAACGCTTTGATCACCTCATCAAAACGCTTATTCCAACTCCGAGATGCTTGCACCAGCCCATAATGGATCGCTGGAGTTTGCAAACTTTGTCAGGATTCTTTGGATCGACAAAACCTTCTGGTTGCATCATATACAACTCTTCCTCAAGGAAACCGTTGAGGAACGCTATTTTGACATCCATCTGCCAAATTTCATAGTCGAAATAAGCAGCTATTGCCAACATGATTCTGACAGACTTAAGCATCGCTACGGGTGAGAAGGTCTCATCGTAGTCAACTCCTTGAACTTTTGAAAAAACCTTTGCCACAAGTCGAGCTTTATAGACGGTGACATTACCGTTCGCGTATGTCTTCTTCTTAAAGATCCATTTGTTCTGAATGGCCTTTTTCCCTTCAGGTAATACTTCCAAAGTCCATACTTTGTTTTCATAAATGGATCCCATCTCGGATTTCATGGCCTCTAACCATTTCTCGGAATCCAGGCCCATCACTGCTCCTCCATAGCTCGTAGGTTCATTGTTGTCCAACAACATGACCTCCAAGACAGGGTTTCCGTACCACTCACGAGTAGTACGTGGCCTTGTCGACCTACGAGGTTCAATAGTAGCTTGATCCGAAGCTTCATGATCATCATTATTAACTTCCTCTTCTACTGTCGTAGGTTCCAGAGAAACATCTTTCTGCGCTGTGCTACTTTCTTGTTGAAGTAAAGGTTCAATAACCTCATCAAGCTCTATTTTCCTCCCACTCAATTCTTTCGAGAGAAACTCTTTCTCAAGAAATGTTCCGTTCTTAGCGACAAACACTTTGCCTTCGGATCTGAGATAGAAGGTATACCCGACTGTCTCTTTCAGGTATCCTATGAAGACGCATTTTTTCGCTTTGGGTTCCAGCTTTTCAGGCTGAAACTTTTTGACATAAGCATCACATCCCCAAACTTTAAGAAACGACAACTTTGGCCTCTTGCCAAACCACAGTTCATATGGCGTCGTCTCAACGGATTTTGACGGTGCCCTATTTAAAGTGTATGCAGCTGTCTCTAATGCATAACCCCAAAACGATAGTGGCAAATCAGCAAGAGACATCATAGAACGCACCATATCTAATAAGGTTTGATTGCGACGTTCGGACACACCATTACGCTGTGGTGTTCCGGGCGGTGTCAACTGTGAAACAATTCCACACTGTCTTAAGTGACTGCCAAACTCATAACTCAGATATTCACCTCCTCGATCAGATCGCAGGAATTTAATCTTCTTGTTACGATGATTCTCAACTTCACTCTGAAATTGCTTGAACTTTTCAAACGTTTCAGACTTGTGTTTCATCAAGTAAATATACCCATATCTACTTAAGTCATCAGTGAAGGTGAGAAAATAACGATATCCACCATGCGCTGTAACATTCATTGGACCGCACACATCAGTATGTATGATTTCCAATAAGTCACTCGCCCGTTCCATTGTTCCAGAGACCGGCATTTTAGTCATCTTGCCCATGAGGCATGGTTCACATGTCTCAAGTGATTCAAAATCAAGTGACTCCAAAAGTCCATCAGCATGGAGCTTCCTCATGCGTTTTACACCAATATGACCTAAACGGCAGTGCCACAAGAAAGTGGTACTATCATTATCAACTCTACATATTTTGGCATCAATGTTATGAACATGTGTGTCATCACTATCAAGATTCAATATGAATAAACCCCTAACATTGGGTGCATGACCATAAAAGATATTACTCATATAAATAGAACAACCTTTATTCTCTGATTTAAATGAGTAACCGTCTTGCAATAAGCAAGATCCAGATATAATGTTCATGCTTAATGCACGCACTAAATAACAGTTATTCAGGTTCATCACTAATCCCGATGGTAATCGAAGAGAGAGCGTGCCAACGGCGATCACATCAACCTTGGAATCGTTTCCCACGTGCATCGTCACTTCGTCCTTTGCCAGCCTTCGTTTATTCTGTAGTTCCTGCTTTGAGTTGCAAATATGAGCAACCGAAGCGGTATCAAATACTCAGGCACTACTACGAGAGCTAGTAAGGTACACATCAATAACATGTATATCACATATACCTTGTTTGTCGTTGGCCGCCTTCTTGTCAGCCAGGTACTTGGGGCAGTTTCGCTTCCAGTGACCAGTTCCCTTGCAATGAAAGCACTCAGTTTCTGGCTTGGGTCCATGCTTGGGCTTCATTACAGGAGTAGCAATTGCTTTGCCATCCTTCTTGGTTTTACCCTTCTTGCCCTTGCCCTTGACCTTGCCAATTTTCTTGAAACTAGTGGTTTTATTGACCATCAACACTTGATGTTCTTTCTGGATTTCAGACTCAGCGACTTTTAGCATCGCAAACAGCTCGGCGACTGACTTGTTCATCTTGTGCATGTTATAGTTCATCACAAAGCTCTTGTAACTAGGTGGCAGTGATTGAAGAACTCTGTCAGTGATCGCCTCTGGCGGAAGGGCAATCCCCAACTCCGCTAGACGAGTTGAATACCCAGACATTCTGAGTATATGTTCACTGATAGACCCGTTCTCCTCCATCTTGCAAGCATAGAACTTATCAGAGGTTTCATACCTCTCGATCCGGGCATTCTTCTGAAAGATAAACTTCAACTCGTGGAACATCTCATATGCTCCATGATGTTCAAAACGTCTTTGAAGTCCCGGTTCTAAGCCATACAATATTGCACACTGAATTATTGAGTAATCTCCAGTACGTGCCTCCCAAGCGTTCTTAACGTCTTCGGAGGTCATGTCTTCTGGTTGGTCACCAAGCGGTGCATCAAGGACATATGATTTCTGGGAAGCCGTGAGGATAATCCTCAGATTGCGGACCCAGTCAACAAAGTTACTTCCATCATCTTTCAACTTAGCTTTCTCTAGGAACGGATTAAAATTCAGGGGTGCTACTGCGCGAGCCATTGATCTACAACATAAATATGCAAAGTTTACTTAGACTATTGTTCAATATAATGAGTTTAGTTAACCAAATTACTAAAGCTCCCACTCAAATCGACATCCCTCAGGTCATCTGAGTGTCACATGATCCAAATGTTGGGAGACGTAGTAGTAAATCAAAAAATTCCCTATGTGTCACCAAGATCTATCTATGGAGAAACCAGAAATGAGTGGGGAGAGATTGCATCTTCATACCTTTGAAGATCACTAAGCGGAAGTGTTACAAGAACGGGGTTGATAGAGTCGTACTCACGACGATTCAAATCGCGGTGGATTTCGATCTAAGCGCCGAACAACGGCGCCTCCGCGTTCAACACACGTGCAACCCGGTGACGTCTCCTACGCCTTGATCCTGCAAGGAGGAAGGAGAGGTTGGGGAAGGGCTCCAACAGCAGCACGGCGGCGTGGTGGTGGTGGAGTAGTAAGGTATTCCGGCAGGGCTTCGCCTAAGCGCTGCGGAGGAGGAAGAAGAGAGGTAGGGCTTTGCCGTGAGAGAGAGAGTTCAGAACTGTTCTCAAAAGGACAAAACCTCAAGTATATATAGGAGGAGGGAGAAGGAGGACTGGCTTGGACTCTCCTCCAAGGAGGAGAGCTTCGGCCGAATCAAAGGGAGAGTCCACCTCCCACAGGGAGGTGGATCTCCTCCTTTTCAAACTCCTTTGCCCTTATCTCTAGATCTCTAGCCGCATGGACCTTTCTAGAAGGTCTTGGCCAGCCCAATAAGGGCTGGCACACCTCCTCTAAGGGCCCACAAGGTCCTATGGTTGTTACACCCCTCCCGGGGGTCCTCCGGCACCCTCCCGGCACTCCCGGTACAATACCGATGAGCCCGAAAACTTTCCAGTGACCAAAACTGGACTTCCTATATATCAATCTTTACCTCCAAACCATTCTGGAGCTCCTCGTGACGTCCGGGATCTCATTCGGGACTCCGAACAACTTTCGGTAATCACGTATACCAATTCCCTATAACCCTAGCGTCATCGAACCTTAAGTGTGTAGACCCTACGGGTTCGGGAGACATGTAGACATGACCGAGACACCTCTCCGGTCAATAACCAACTACGGGATTGGGATACCCAAGTTGTCTCCCACATGCTCCTCGATGATCTCATTGGATGAACCACGATGTCGGGGATTCAATCAATCCCGTATACAATTCCCCTTGTCTATCGGTATGATACTTGCCCGAGATTCGATCGTCGGTATCTCTATACCTTGTTCAATCTCGTTAACGGCAAGTCTCTTTACTTGTTCCGTAATACATCATCCCGTGACTAACTCCTTGGTCACATTGAGCTCATTATGATGATGTCTTACCGAGTGGGCCCAAAGATACCTCTCTGTCACACGGAGTAACAAATCCCAGTCTCGATTTGTGCCAACCCAACAGACACTTTTGGAGATACCCGTAGTGCACCTTTATAGCCACCCAGTTACGTTGTGACGTTTGGCACACCCAAAGCATTCCTACGGTATCCGGGATTTGCACAATCTCATGGTCTAAGGAAACGATACTTGACATTGAAAAGCTTTAGCAAACGAACTACACGATCTTGTGCTATGCTTAGGATTGGGTCTTGTCCATCACATCATTCTCCTAATGATGTGATGTCGTTATCAACGACATCCAATGTCCATGGTCATCAAACCATGACCATCTATTGATCAACGAGCTAGTCAACTAGAGGCTCACTAGGGACTTGTTGTGGTCTATGTATTCACACATGTATTACGGTTTCCGGTTAACATAATTATAGCATGAACAATAGACAATTATCATGAACTAGGAAATACAATAATAACCATTTTATTATTGCCTCTAGGGAATATTTCCAACAGTCTCCCACTTGCACTAGAGTCAATAATCTAGTTACATTGTGATGAATCGAGCACCCATAGCAATGTGGTGTTGATCATGTCTTGCTCATGAGAGAGGTTTAGTCAACGGATCTGCGACATTCAGATCCGTGTGCACTTTACAAATATCTATTTCTCCCTCATGAATGTAATCACGGATGGAGTTGATGTGGTGCTTGATGTGTCTTGTCTTCTTGTGAAACCTGGGCTCCTTCGCAAGGGCAATAGCTCCAGTGTTGTCACAGAATAGAGTCATCGGGCCCAACGCACTTGGAATTACTCCTAGGTTGGCGATGAAATCCTTCATCTAGAGTCCTTCCTTTGCTGCTTCCGAAGCAGCTATGTACTCCGCTTCACATGTAGATGCCGCCATGACGCTTTGCTTGCTGCTGCACCACCTGACTGCCCCTCCTTTCAAAACATACACGTATCCGGTTTGCGACTTGGAGTCGTCCGGATCTGTGTCGAAGCTAGCATCAACGTAACCCTTTACGACGAGCTCTTCGGCACCTCCATATACGAGAAACATGTCCTTTGTCCTTTTCAAGTACTTTAGGATATTCTTGACCGCTGTCCAGTGTTCCGCTCCAGGATCACTTTGGTACCTCCCTACCAAACTTACGGCAAGGTTCACGTCAGGTCTGGAACACAGCATGGCATACATAACAGAGCCTATGGCTAGAGCATAGGGGATGACACTCATCTCTTCTCTATCCTTTGCCGTGGTCAGGCATTGAGTCGTACTCAATCTCACACCCTGTAACACAGGCAAGAACCCCTTCTTGGACTGATCCATATTGAACTTCTTCAATATCTTTTCAAGGTATGTGCTTTGTGAAAGACCTATGAGGCGTCTCGATCTATATCTATAGATCTTAATACGTAATATGTAAGCAGCTTCTCCAAGGTCCTTCATTGAAAAACACTTATTCAAGTAGGCCTTTACACTTTCCAAGAGTTCTATATCATTTCCCATTATCAGTATGTCATCCACATATAATACGAGAAATGCTACAGAGCTCCCACTCACTTTCTTGTAAATACAGGGTTCTCCATAAACCTGTACAAATCCAAACGCTTTAATCACTTCATTAAAGCGAATGTTCCAACTCCGAGATGCTTGCACCAGCCCATAGATGGAGCGTTGAAGCTTGCATACCTTGTTAGCATCTTTAGGATCGACAAAACCTTCTGGCTGCATCATATACAGTTCTTCCTTAAGGAAGCCATTAAGGAATGCCGTTTTGACGTCCATTTGCCAGATCTCATAATCATAAAATGCGGCAATTGCTAACATGATTTGGAAAGACTTCAGCATCGCTACGGGTGAGAAAGTCTCATCGTAGTCAACTCCTTGAACTTGTCGATAACCCTTAGCGACAAGCCGAGCCTTATAGATGGTCACGTTACTATCCGCGTCAGTCTTCTTCTTAAAGATCCATTTATTTTCAATGGCTCGCTTATCATTAGGCAAGTCCACCAAAGTCCATACTTTGTTCTCATACATGGATCCTATCTCGGGTATCATGGCTTCAAGCTATTTGTTGGAATCCGGGCCCGCCATTGCTTCTTCATAGTTTGAAGGTTCACCATTGTCCAACAACATGATCTCCAGGACAGGGTTGCCGTACCACTCTAGTGCGGAACATGTCCTAGTGGACCTTCGACATTCAACAGTAACTTGATCTGAAGTTTCATGATAATCATCATTAACTTCCTCTCCAGCCGGTGTAGGCTCCACAGAAACAACTTCCTATGCTGTGCTCTCCGGTTCGAGTGGATGTACAATTACCTCATCAAGTTCTATTTTCCTCCCACTTACTTCTTTCGAGAGAAACTCTTTCGAGAGAAAGGATCCATTCTTGGCAACAAAGACTTTGCCCTCGAATCATAGGTAGAAGGTATACCCAATAGTCTCTTTGGGATATCCTATGAAAACGCACTTTTCCGCTTTGGGTTCGAGCTTCTTAGGTTGAAGTTTCTTCACATAAGTATCGCATCCCCAAACTTTTAGAAATGACAGCTTAGGTTTCTTTCCAAACCATAATTCATACGGTGTCGTCTCAACGGACTTTGACGGTGCCCTATTTAAAGTGAATGCGGCAGTCTCTAATGCATATCCCCAAAATGATAGCGGTAAGTCGGTAAGAGACATCATAGATTGTACCATATCTAATAGAGTGCGATTACGACGTTTAGACACACCATTTCGCTGAGGTGTGCCAGGCGGCGTGAGTTGTGAAACAATTCCACATTTCCTTAGGTGCGTGCCAAACTTGTGACATAAATATTCTCCACCACGATCAGATTGTAGGCACTTTATTTTCCTATCACGTTGATTCTCTACCTCACTCTGAAATTCCTTGAACCTTTCAAAAGTTTCATACTTATGTTTCATTAAGTAGACATACCCATATCTACTCAAGTCATAAGTGAGGGTGAGAACATAACGGTAGCCACCACGAGCCTCGACACTCATTGGACCGCATACATCGGTATGTATTATTTCTAACAAGTCAGTTGCTCGCTCCATTGTTCCGGAGAACGGAGTCTTGGTCATCTTTCCCATGAGGCATGGTTCGCACGTGTCAAATGATTCGAAATCAAGAGACTCCAAAAGTCCATCAGTATGGAGCTTCTTCATACGTTTGACACCAATATAACCAAGGCGGTAGTGCCACATGTAAGTGGGACTATCGTTATCAACCTTACACTTTTTGGTACTCACACTATGGACATGTGTAACATCACGCTCGAGATTCATCAAAAATAAACCATTGACCAACGGGGCATGACCATAAAACATTCCTCTCATATAAATAGAACAACCATTATTCTCAGATTTAAATGAGTAGCCATCTCGCATCAAGCGAGATCCAGATACAATGTTCATGCTCAAAGCTTGTACTAAATAACAATTATTAAGGTTTAACACTAATCCCGAAGGTAGATGTAGAGGTAGCGTGCCGACGACGATCACATCGACCTTGGAACCATTCCCGACGCGCATCGTCACCTCGTCCTTTGCCAGCCTCCGCTTATTCCGCAGCTCCTACTTGGAGTTACAAATGTGAGCAACTGCACCGGTGTCAAATACCCAGGAGCTACTACGAGCGCTGGTTAGGTACACATCAATAACAAGTATATCACATATACCTTTAATGTTGCCATCCTTCTTATCCGCTAAGTACTTGGGGTAGTTCTGCTTCCAGTGACCGGTACCCTTGTAGTAAAAGCACTAAGTCTCAGTCTTGGGTCCATGCTTGTTCTTCTTCTTCCCGGCAACTTGCTTACCGGGCGCGACAAAAACTTTGCTGTCCTTCTTGAAGTTCTTCTTACCCTTGCCTTTCTTGAACCTAGTGGTCTTATTTACCATCAACACTTGATGCTCCTTTCTGATCTCGACCTCTGCTGATTTCAGCATCGAGTACAACTCAGGAATGGACTTCTCCATCCCTTGCATGTTGTAGTTCATCACAAAGCTCTTGTAGCTAGGTGGAAGCGACTCGAGGATTCTGTCAATGACCGAGTCATCCGGGAGATTAACTCCCACCTGAGTCAAGCGGTTGTGTAGCCCAGACATCTTGAGGATGTGCTCACTGACAGAACTATTCTCCTCCATCTTACAGCTGAAGAACTTGTCGGAGACATCATATCTCTCGACCCGGGCATGAGCTTGGAAAACCAGTTTCAGCTCTTGGAACATCTCATATACTCCGTGTTGCTCAAAACGCTTTTGGAGCCCCGGTTCTAAACTGTAAAGCATGCCGCACTGAACAATGGAGTAATCATCGCAGCAAGAATGCCAAGCGTTCGCAACGTCTTGCTCTGCTGGGAGAAGGGGTGGGTCACCTAGTGGTGCATCAAGGACATACAATTTCTTGGAAGCTATGAGGATGATCCGCAAGCCACGGACCCAGTCTGCATAGTTGCTTCCATCATCTTTTAGGTTGGTTTTCTCTAGGAACGCGTTGAAATTGAGGGTGACATTCACGTTGGCCATTGGATCTACAATATAGATTGTAAAGATAATTTTAGACTAAGTTCATGATAATTAAGTTCACATAACCAAATTATTTAATGAACTCCCACTTAGATAGACATCTCTCTAGTCATCCAAGTGACACATGATCCATGTCAACTAGCCCGTGTCCGATCACCACGTGAGACGGACTAGTAATCCATGGTGAACATCTCCATGTTGATCGTATCTTCCATACGACTCATGTTCGACCTTTCGGTCTTCCGTGTTCCGAGGCCATGTATGTACATGCTAGGCTCGTCAAGTCAACCTAAGTGTTTCGCATCTGTAAATCTGGCTTACACCCGTTGTATGCGAACGTTAGAACCTATCACCCCCGATCATCACGTAGTGTTTCGGAACAACGATCCTTAGCAACGGTGCACAGTTAGGGTGAACACTTTTCTTAAAATTTTAGTGAGAGATCATCTTATTTACTACCGTCGTTCTATGCAAATAAGATGTAAACATGATAAACATCACATGCAATCAATATAGTGACATGATATGGCCATTATCATCTTGCTCCTTTGATCTCCATCTTCAGGGCACCATGATCATCACTGTCACCGGCATGACACCATGATCTGCATCATCATGATCTCCATCACTGTGTCTTCATGAAGTTGTCTCGCCAACTATTACTTCTACTACTATGGCTAACGTTTAGCAATAAAGTAAAGTAATTACATGGCGTTTATGATTGACACGCGGGTCATACAATAAAATTAAGACAACTCCTATGGCTCCTGCCGGTTGTCATACTCATCGACATGCAAGTCGTGAATCCTATTTCAAGAACATGATCAATCTCATACATCACAATGCATCGCATCATATCCTTTGGCCATATCACATCACAAGGCATATGCTGCAAAAACAAGTTAGACATCCTCTAATATGTAGTTGCAAGTTTTTATGTGGCTGCTATAGGTTATTGGCAAGAACGTTTCTTACCTGCGTCAAAACCACAACGTGATATGCCAATTGCTATTTACCCTTCATAAGGACCCTTTTCATCGAATCCAATCTGACTAAGGTGGGAGAGACAGACACCCGCTAGCCACCTTATGCAACAAGTGCATGTCAGGCGGTGGAACCAGTCTCACGTAAGCATACGTGTAAAGTCGGCATGGGCCGCTTCATCCCACAATACCGCCGAATTAGGATAAGACTAGTAGTGGTAAGCAAATTAACAAAAGTCGATGCCCACAACTGCTTTGTGTTGTACTCGTGCATAGATTCTACGCATAGACCTAGCTCATGATGCCACTGTTGGGAGACGTAGTAGTAAATCAAAAAAATTCATACGTGTCACCAAGATCTATCTATGGAGAAACCAACAACGAGTGGGGAGAGATTTCATCTTCATACCTTTGAAGATCGCTAAGCGGAAGTGTTACAAGAACGCGGTTGATGGAGTCGTACTCGCAGCAATTCAAATCGCGGTGGATTCCGATCTAAGCGCCGAACGACGACACCTCCGCGTTCAACACACGTGCAGCCCGGTGACGTCTCCTACGCCTTGATCCAGCAAGGAGGAAGGAGAGGTTGGGGAAGGGCTCCAATAGCAGCACGACGGCGTGGTGGTGGTGGAGTAGCAAGGTATTCCGGCAGGGCTTCGCCTAAGCGCTGCGGAGGAGGAAGAAGAGAGGTAGGGCTTTGCCGTGAGAGAGAGAGTTCAGAACTGTTCTCAAAAGCTCAAAACCTCAAGTATATATAGGAGGAGGGAGAGGGAGGGCTGGCTTGGACTCTCCTCCAAGGAGGAGAGCTTCGGCCGAATCAAAGGGAGAGTCCACCTCCCACAAGGGAGGTGGATCTCCTCCTTTTCAAACTCCTTTGCCCTTATCTCTAGATCTCTAGCCGCATGGGCCTTTCTAGAAGGTCTTGGCCAGCCCAATAAGGGCTGGCACACCTCCTCTAAGGGCCCACAAGGTCCTATGGTCGTCACACCCCTCCCGGGGGTCCTCCCGGCACTCCCGGTACAATACTGATGAGCCCGAAAACTTTCCGGTGACCAAAACTGGACTTCCTATATATCAACCTTTACCTCCAGACCATTTCGGAGCTCCTCGTGATGTCCGAGATCTCATCTGGGACTCCGAACAACTTTCGGTAATCACGTATACCAATTCCCTATAACCCTAGTGTCATCGAACCTTAAGTGTGTAGACCCTACGGGTTCGGGAGACATGTAGACATGACCGAGACACCTCTCCGGTCAATAACCAACAGCGGGATCTGGATACCCATGTTGTCTCCCACATGCTCCACGATGATCTCATCGGATGAACCACGATGTCGGTGATTCAATCAATCCCGTATACAATTCCCTTTGTCTATCGGTATGATACTTGCCCGAGATTCGATCGTCGGTATCTCTATACCTTGTTCAATCTCGTTACCGGCAAGTCTCTTTACTCGTTCTATAATACATCATCCCGTGACTAACTCATTGGTCACATTGAGCTCATTATGATGATGTCTTACCGAGTGGGCCCAGCGATACCTCTCCGTCACACGGAGTGACAAATCCCAGTCTCGATTCGTGCCAACCCAACAGACACTTTCGGAGATACCCGTAGTGCACCTTTATGCCACCCAGTTACGTTGTGACGTTTGGCACACCCAAATCATTCCTACGGTATCCGGGAGTTGCACAATCTCATGGTCTAAGGAAACGATACTTGACATTGAAAAGCTTTAGCAAACTAACTACACGATCTTGTGCTATGCTTAGGATGTGGTCTTGTCCATCACATCATTCTCCTAATGATGTGATCTCATTATCAACGACATCCAATGTCCATGGTCATGAAACCGTGACCATCTATTGATCAACGAGCTAGTCAACTAGAGGCTCACTAGGGACTTGTTGTGGTCTATGTATTCACACATGTATTACGGTTTCCGGTTAACACAATTATAGCATGAAAATAGACAATTATCATGAACTAGCAAAATACAATAATAACCATTTTATTATTGCCTCTAGGGAATATTTCCAACACCAAATCCACCAACTCAAGTCCTATCATCACGTGAGTTGAGGTGGCTTCAATGGTGAACATCATTATGTTGATCATATCTACTATATGACTCATGTTCAACCTTTCGGTCTCTTGTGTTCCGAGGCCATGTCTGTGTTGGAAATATGCCCTAGAGGCAATAAATAAAGTGTTTATTATTGTATTTACTTGTTCAAGATAATCGTTTATTATCCATGCTATAATTGTATTAATTGGAAACATGGATACATGTGTGGATACATAGACAAACACAATGTCCCTAGTATACCACTAGTGAACTAGCTCGTTGATTGAAGGATGGTTAAGGTTTCCTAGACATGGACATGAGATGTAATTTGATAACGGGATCACATCATTAGGAGAGTGATGTGATGGACAAGACCCAAACTACAAACATAGCTTATGATCGTGTCAGTTTATTGCTGCTGTTTTCTGCATGTCAAGTATATGTTCCTATGACCATGAGATCATGCAACTCATGGATACCGGAGGAGTGCCTTGTGTGTATCAAACGTCACAACGTAACTGGGTGACTATAAAGGTGCTCTACAGGTATCTCCGAGGGTGTCTGTTGAGTTGACATGGATCGAGACTGGGATTTGTTACTCCGTGTGACAGAGTGGTATCTCAGGGCCCACTCGGTAATACAACATCACAATGAGCCTTGCAAGCAATGTGACTAATTGTTAGTTGCGGGATCTTGTATTACGGAACGAGTAAAGAGACTTGTCAGTAACGAGATTGAACTAGGTATGGAGATACCGACGGTCGAATCTCGGGCAAGTAACATACCAAAGAACAAAGGGAATATCATACGGGATTAACTGAATCCTTGACATAGAGGTTCGACCGATAAAGATCTTCGTAGAATATGTAGGAACCAATGTGGACATCCAGGTCCCGCCATTGGTTATTGACCATAGAGGTGTCTCGGTCATGTCTACATAGTTCTCGAACCCGTAGGGTCTGCACACTTAAGGTTTGGTGACGTTACGGTAATGTAGAGTTATGTATGGTGGTGACCGAAGGTTGTTTGGAGTCCCGGATGAGATACCGGACTTCACGAGGAGCTCCGAAATGGTCCGAAGGTAAAGATTCATATATAGGATGTCCTAGTTTGGTCGCCGGAAAAGTTTCGGGCTCATCGGTAGTGTACCAGGAGTGCCGGTAGTGTACCGGGAGACCTCCGGGAAGGGTATTTCGACCCTAGAGGGTACATGGGCTGTGGGAGAATAATAACCAGCCCTTAGTGGGCTGGTGTAACAGCCACAAAAGGCTCATGGCGCCAGGAGGAAAAAGGCCTAAAGAAAAAGGTGGAAAAAGGGCCAATAGGGAGCAATCCTTGTCCAACTAGGATTGGAGGAGGAGTAGGATTCCTCCTCCTTTGCTTCGGCCGAAGCCTCCTTGGCTTGGAGGCAAGGCTGCCTCTCCTCCTACCTCCCTCCTATATATACTAGTGGATTGCTAGGGTTTTGCACAGTTTTTATGGCCACGTGCTACCCGTTCCACCGGTGCTCCTCTAGATCGGTTTTCCGCAGCGCTTAGGCGAAGCCCTGCCGGAATAGCTCCACCACCATCGCTAGAGCGCCGTCACGCTGCCAGTGAACTCTTCCTCCTATCAACTTCATCTTGATGGATCAACACGGTGGATATTGTCATCAAGCTGCACATGTGCTGAACGCGGAGGTGCCGTCCGTTCGGTACTAGATCGGAAAGATCGTGATCAAGGCCACGAGACGATCGTGATTGGATCGCGGGATGGATCGTGACGAGATCGCGGAACGGTTCGTGATTGGATTGCGGGACGGTTCTGATTGGATTGCGGGACGCTCGATGATTTGGATCACGAAGAAGTTCGACTACACCAACCGCGTTTCTTAACGCTTCCCGCTTAAGGATCTACAAGGGTACGTAGATCAACTCCCCCTCTCGTAGATGCTCATCACCATGGATAGGTTTGCGTGTGCGTAGGATTTTTTTTGTTTCCCATGCAATGTTCCCCAATAGTCTGTACATGCTAGGCTCGTCAAGTTTAATCCGAGTGTTCTGCTCGTGCAACACTGGCTTGCACCCGTTGTATGTGAACGTAGAGTCTATCACACCCGATCATCACGTGGTGTCTCAACACGACGAACTGTCGCAACGGTGCACACTCGGGGAGAACACAATTTATCTTGAAATTAAGTGAGGGATCACCTTATAATGCTACCGTCATCCTAAGCAATACAAGGTGCATAAAAGGATTAACATCACATGCAAATCATAAGTGACATGATATGGCCATGAATTGGTGCTTTTGATCTCCATCTCGAAAGCACCGACATGATCTCCATCGTCACCGGCAAGACACCATGATCTCCATCATCTTGATCTCCATCAACGTGTCTCCATCGAGGTTGTCGCGCCCAACATGCTTCTACTACTATTGCTACCGTTTAGCAATAAAGTAAAGCATTACATAGCGCTTAATGATAGACATGCAGGTCATACAATAATTAAAGACAACCCTATGGCTCCTGTCGGTTGCCGTACTCATCGACATGCAAGTCGTGATAATCTATACATAACATGATCATCTCATACATCACATATATCACATCATGTAATTGGCCATATCACATCACAACATACCCTGCAAAAACAAGTTAGACGTCCTCTAATTGTTGTTGCATGTTTTATGTGGCTGCTACGGGTATCTAGCAGGAACAATTCTCATCTACGCAAAAACCACAACGCTGATACACTAGTTGCTTTTCAACCTTCTCAAGGACTGCCTTTGTCGAATCTGATCCAACTAAAGTGAGAGAAACTGGCACCCGCAAGCCATCTATGCAACAAGTTGCGGTCGAGGAAACCGGTCTCTCATAAGCGTATGAGTAATGTTGGTCCGGGCCGCATCATCTCACAATACCGCTGAACCAAAATCTGACCAAGGGAGGAAGCAATCTAAGCATCAACGCCCACAAACCTTTTGTGTTCTACTCAAGATCTCATCTACACATAGACCTAGCTCATGATGCCACTGTTGGGGAACGTTGCATGGGAAACAAAAAAATTCCTACGTACACACAGATCTATCCATGGTGATGAGCATCTATGAGAGGGAGAGTGGATCTACGTACCCTTGTAGACCGCTAAGCGGGAAGCGTTAAGAAATGCGGTTGGTCTAGTCGAACGTCTTCACGATCCAAATTGCCGTGCGTCCCGCGATCCAATCACGATCTGTACATGATCACGATCCTTCCAATCTAGCGCCGAACGGACGACACCTCCGCGTTCAACACACGTATAGCTTGATGACGATCTCCGCCGTCTTGATCCAGCAAGAAGGAGCGGAGAGGTAGAAGAGTTGTCCGGCAGCATGACGACGCTCCGGCGATGGTGATGGAGCTATTCTGGCAGGGCTTCGCCTAAGCACTGCAGAAAACCGATCTAGAGGATAAACTATGCACTGGAGGAACGGGCAGCACGTGGCTGAAAATTCTGTGCAAAAACCCTAAAATCTCCAGTATATATAAGAGGAAGATAGGAGGAGGCTTGGCACAAGGGCCAAGCCTCCAAGGAGTCAGCCGAACCACGTGGAGGAGGTGGACTCCACCTCCAATCCTAGTAGGACTAGGATTCACCCTATTTTTGCCTTTTTCCACCTTTTCTCTTTAGGCCTTTTTTCCCAAACCACATGGGCCTTGTGTGGGACTTACACCAGCCAACTAAGGGCTGGTAAAGACTCTCCCACAGCCCATGGAGCCTCTTGGGTCGAAATACCCCTCCCGATGGTCTCCCGGTACACTCCCGGCACTCCCGGTACACTACCGATGAGCCCGAAACTTTTCCGGCGACCAAAACAGGACTTCCTATATATGAATCTTTACCTCCGGACCATTTCGGAGCTCCTCGTGACGTCCGGGATCTCATCCGGGACTCCGAAAAACATTCGGTCACCACCATACATAACTCTATACTACCGAAACGTCACCAAACCTTAAGTGTGCAGACCCTGCTGGTTCAAGAACTATGTAGACATGACCGAGACACCTCTACGGTCAATAAACAATAGCGGGACCTGGATGCCCATATTGGTTCCTACATATTCTACGAAGATCTTTATCGGTCGAACCTCTATGTCAAGGATTCAGTTAATCCCGTATGATGTTCCCTTTGTTCTTCGGTATGTTACTTGCCCGAGATTCGATCGTCGGTATCTCCATACCTAGTTCAACCTCGCTATCGGCAAGTCTCTTTACTCATTCCATAATACAAGATCCCGCAACTAACCCTTAGTCACATTGATTGCAAGGCTTTATTGTGATGTTGTATTACCGAGTGGGCCCTGAGATACCTCTCCATCACACGGAGTAACAAATTCCAGTCTTGATCCATGCCAACTCAACAGACACCCTCGAAGATACCTGTAGAGCACCTTTATAGTCACCCAGTTACGTTGTGACGTTTGATACACACAAGGCACTCCTCCGGTATCCATGAGTTGCATGATCTCATGGTCATAGGAACATATACTTGACATGCAGAAAACAGTAGCAATAAACTGACACGATCATATGCTACGTTTGTAGTTTGGGTCTTGTCCATCACATCATTCTCCTAATGATGTGATCCCGTTATCAAATGACATGTCATGTCAATGGCTAGGAAACCTTGACCATCTTTGATCAACGAGCTAGTTCACTAGAGGCATACTAGGGACAAAGTGTTGTCTATTTACCCACACATGTAATGTGTTTCCAATTAATACAATTATAGCATGGATAATAAACGATTATCATGAACAAGGAAATATAATAATAAACACTTTATTTATTGCCTCTAGGGCATATTTCCAACATGATCCACTCCTGGATCACTCTTGTACCCCTTGATGGACTCATGGCAAGGCACACACAGGTGCGGTACACAACATGGCATACTATACAGAGCCTATGGCTAAGGCATAGGGGATGACATTAGTCCTTTTTCTTTCTTCTTCTGTGGTCGAGCTTTGAGTCTCACTCAACTTCACACCTTACAAAGCAGGAGAGAACACTTCTTTCTGACTAATCCATTTTGAACTCTTTCAAAATCTTGTCAAGGTATGTACTCATTCAAAGTCTCATCAAGCATCTTGATCTATCTCTATAGATCTTGATGCTCAACAATTAGGTAGCTTTATCCAGGTCTTCCTTTGAAAAACTCCTTTCAAACAACCCTTTATGCATTCCAGAAATTCTACATCATTTCCGATCAACAATATGTCAACCACATATGCTTATCAGAAACTCTATAGTGCTCCCACTCACTTTATTATAAATACAAGTTTCTCATAAACTTTGTATAGACTCAAAAACTTTGATCACCTCATCAAAGTGTATATTCCAACTCTGAGATGCTTGCTTCAGTCCATAGAAGGATCACTGAAGCTTGCTCACCTTTTAGCATCCTTAGAACTGACAAAACCTTCTGGTTGTATCACATACAACTTTTCCTCAAGTAAACTATTAAGGAAACGATGTTTGTCATCCATCTGCCTAATTTCTTAATTGAAAAATGCAGCAACTGCTAACATAATTCCAACAGACTTTAGCATCGCTACGAGTGAGAAAGTCTCATCGCAGTTAACTCTTTGAACTTGTCGGAAACTTCTTTGTGACAAGTCGAGCTTTATAAATGGTGACATTTACCATCAACGCCTGTCTTCATCTCAAAGGTCCATTTGTACTCGACGATCTGTCGTCCAACGAGCAAGTCTACCAAACTCTATACTTGGTTTTCATACATGGATCCTTTCTCAGATTTAATGGCCTCTAACCATTTGTCGGAATCCAGGCCCATCATCGCTTCTCCATATCTCGTAGGTTCATCGTTGTCCAACAACATGACCTCCAAGACAGGGTTGTCATACCACTCAGGAGCAGTATGCATCCTTGTCGACCTACAAGGTTCGATAGTAACTTGATCCGAAGCTTCATGATGATCATCATTTACTTCCTCTTCAACCGACGTAGGTTCCATAGAAACATCTTTCTGCGCTGCGGTACTCTCTGGTTGAAACAAAGGTTCAACAACCTCATCAAGTTCTATCTTACTCCCACTCAATTCTTTCGAGAGAAACTTTTTCTCGGGAAAGGACCCGTTTTAGCAACAAACACTTTATGCTTGGTTCTGAGATAGAAGGTTCACCCAACTGTTCTTAGGGTAATCTATGAAGATGCATTTGTCCGCTTTGGGTTCAAGCTCATTAGGTGAAAACACTTTTCCACACAAGCGTCGCAGCCCCAAACATTAAGAAATGACAGCTTAGGTTTCTACCAAACCATAATTCACATGGTGTCATCTCAACGGATTTAGATGGTGCCCTATTTAAAGTGAATGTAGTTGTCTCTAATGCATAACCCCAAAACTATAGTAGCAAAATGATAAGAGACATCATAGCCCGCACCATATGCAATAGAGCACGACTATGACGTTCGGACACACCATCACACTATGATGTTCTAGGTGGCGTGAGTTGTGAAATGACTTTCACATTGTCTAAAGTTGTATGCCAAACTCGTAACTCAGATATTCACCTCCACGATCATATCACAAACATTTTTATCTTCTTGTCACGATGATCTTAAACTTCACTCTGAATTTGCTTGAACTTTTCAAACGATTCAGACTTGTGTTTCATTAAGTAAAAATACACTATATCTATCAAATCATCAGTGAAGGTAAGAAAATAATAATATCCACCGCATGCTACAAGACCCATTGGATTGCATACATCAACATGTATCATTTCCTATAAATCACTTGACCGCTCCATCAATCCGGAAAACGGGGTCCTTAGTCATCTTGCCCAAGAGGTATGGTTCGCATGTCTCAACCGATTCGAAATCGAATGAGTCCAAAGATACATCAACATGGAGTTTCTTCATGCGTTTTATACCAATATGACATTTAGCGGCAGTGCCACAAGTATGTGGTACCATCATTATTAACTTTGTATCTTTTGGCATCAATGTTATGAACATGTGCATTACTATGATCAAGATTCAACAAACCATTCTCACTGGGTGCATGAACATTGAAGGTATTATTCATGTAAACAAAATAACAATTATTCTCTCACTTAAATGAAAGTTGTGTTGCAATAAACATGATCTAATCATGTTCATGCTCAACGCAAAACACCAAATAACATTTATTTAGGTTTGTCACTAATCCCGAAGGTAGAGAGAGCGTGTGATGTCGATCACATCAACCTTGGAAACATTTCCAACATACATCGTCACCTCACCCTTAGCTAGTCTCCGCTTATTTTGTAGCTTTTACTTCGAGTTACTAACATTTAGCAACCGAACCGGTATCCAATACCCAGGTGCTATTAGGAGTACTAGCAAGGTACACATCAATAACACGTATATAAAATACACTTGTGTCGACGTTGCCAGCCTTCTTATCTACCAAGTATCTAGGGTTGTTCCTCTTCAGCGACCGCTCACCTCATAATAGAAGCACTTAGTCTCGGGTTTGGGTTCAACTTTGGGTTGCTTCACTGGAGCAGCAACTGACTTGCCATCCATGAAGTTTCCCTCCTTGCCCTTGCCCTTCTTGAAACTAGTGGTTTTACTAACCATCAACACTTGATGCTCCTTCTTGATTTCTACCTTCGCGGTGTCAAACATCGTGAATAGCTCAGGGATCATTATTTCTATCCCTGGCATTTTATAGTTCATCACCAAGTTCTATAGTAGCTTAGTGACAGTGACTTGGAGAATTATATCAATCACTATCTTATCTAGAAGATCAACTCCCACTCGATTCAAGCGATTGTAGCACCCAGACAATCTGAGCACATGCTTAACGATTGAGCTATTCTCCTTCATCTTGCAGGTAAAGAATCTGGTTGGAGATCTCATATCTCACAAATGGGCATGAGCCTGAGATCCCAATTTTAGCTCTTATTACATCTCATATGTTCTGTGACGTTCAAAACGTTTTGGAGCCTCAATTCTAAGCCGTAATGCATGACACACTAAACTATCAAGTAGTCATCAAAACGTGCCTGTCAGATGTTCACAACATCTACAGACGACGCTAGAGGGGGTGGCGCACCGAGCGGTGCATTAAGGACATAAGGCTCTATGCAGCAATGAGGACAATCCTCAGATCACGGACCTAGTCCACAATATTGCTACCATCATCTTTCAACTATATTTCTCTAGGAACATATAGAAATTCAAGGGAGCTACAGCGTGAGCTAGTAATCTACAACATAATTTTGCAAAGACACTACTGACTATGTTCATGATAATGAGTTCAATTAATCATATTACTTAAGAACTCCCACTCAAATTGACATCCCTCCGGTCATTCGAGTGACACATGATCCAAATTCACCAAATCAAGTCCGATCATCACGTGAGTTGAGGTGGTTTCAATGGTGAACATCATCATGTTGATCATATCTACTATATGACTCATGTTCGACCTTTCGGTCTCTTGTGTTCCAAGGCCATGTCTGTACATGCTAGGCTCGTCAAGTTTAACCCGAGTGTTCTGCATGTGCAACACTGGCTTGCACCCATTGTATGTGAACGTGGAGTCTATCACACCCGATCATCACGTGGTGACTCGACACGACGAACTTTCACAACGGTGCACACTCGGGGAGAACACAATTTATCTTGAAATTAAGAGAGGGATCACCTTATAATGCTACCGTCGTCCTAAGCAAAACAAGGTGCATAAAAGGATTAACATCACATGCAAATCATAAGTGACATGATATGGCCATGAACTTGTGCCTTTGATCTCCATCTTGATAGCACCGGCATGATCTCCATCGTCACCGACATGACACCATGATCTCCATCAACGTGTCGCCATCGGGGTTGTCGCGCCCACCATACTTCTACTACTATTACTACCGTTTAGCGATAAAGTAAAGCATTACATAGCGCTTAATGATTGACATGCGGGTCATACAATAATTAAAGACAACCCTATGGCTCCTTCCGGTTGTCGTACTCATCGACATGCAAGTCGTGATATTCTATACAACACATGATCATCTCATACATCACATATATCTCATCATGTAATTGGCCATATCACATCACAACATACCCTGCAAAAACAAGTTAGACGTCCTCTAATTGTTGTTGCATGTTTTACGTGGCTGCTATGGGTATCTAGCAAGAACAGTTCTCACCTACGCATAAACCACAATGGTGATACATAAGTTGCTTTTCAACCTTCTCAAGGACCGCCTTAGTCGAATCTGATCCAACTAAAGTAGGAGAAACAGACACCCGCCAGCCATCTTTGTGCAACGAAGTTACACGTTAGCCGATAGAACCGATCTCTTGTAAGCATACGAGTAAGGTTGGTCCGGACCGCTTCATCCCACAATACCGCTGAACAAAAACACGACCAAGGGAGGAAGCAATCTAAGCATCAACGCCCACAAACTCTTTGTGTTCTACTCGAGATCTCATCTACACATAGACCTAGCTCATGATGCCACTGTTGGGGAACGTTCCATGGGAAACAAAAAATTTCCTACACAGACGCAAGATCTATCCATGGTGATGAGCATCTAGGAGAGGGAGAGTGGATCTACATAACCTTGTAGATCGCTAAGCGGGAAGCGTCAAGAAACACGGTTGGTGTAGTCAAACGTCTTCGCGATCCAAATCGCCGAGCATCCCGCGATCTCATCACAATCCGTCCCGCGATCCAATCACGATCCATCCCGCGAACTCATCACGATCCGTCCCGCGATCTCATCACAATCCGTCTCGCGATCTTGATCACGGTCCTTCCGATCTAGCGCCGAACGGACGACACCTCCGCGTTCAGCACACGTACAACTCGATGACGATCTCCGCCTTCTTGATCTAGCAAGAGGGAGCGGAGAGGTAGATGAGTTCTCCGGCAGCGCGACGACATTGCGACGATGGTGGTGGAGCTATTGCAACAGGGCTTCACCTAAGCACCACTGAAAATTGATCTAGCGGAGAAACTGCGATCTAGAGGAGAGGTAGCACGTGGCTATTAGGGTTAGCTTTTTCCTCTAAATCCTCTAGTATATATAGGAGGTAGGGAGGGGAGGAGGCACCCTCAAACCCTCAAGGTTTGGTAGAAATTGGAGGTGGAGGAGTCCTACTCCAATCCTATTAGGAGTAGGATTCCTCCTTTCCACTTGGAAACTCTTTCCACCTCCCCACCTTTGGATTTTTTTCCTTCTCAAACCACTCCAGCCGCATGGGCCCTTAGAGGAGGCTTCAACCAGCCCACCAGGGGCTGGTTTACCTCCTCCCACAGCCCATGTAGCCTCTTGGGTCGAAATATCTCTCCCGATGGTCCCCGGTACACTACCGACACTCCCGGTACACTACCGATGAGCCCGAAACTTTTTCGGCGACCAAAACAGGACTTCCTATATATCAATCTTTACCTCCGGACCATTCCGGATCTCCTCGTGATGTCCGGGATCTCATCCGGGACTCCAAACAACCTTCGGTCACCACCATACATAACTCTATACTACTGAAACGTCACCGAACCTTAAGTGTGCAGACCCTGCGGGTTCGAAAACTATGTAGACATGACCGAGACACATCTACGGTCAATAACCAATAGCGGGACCTAGATGCCCATATTGGTTCCTACATATTCTATGAAGATCTTTATCGGTTGAACCTCTAGGTCAAGGATTCAGTTAATCCCGTATGATGTTCCCTTTGTTATTTGGTATGTTACTTGCCCGAGATTCGATTGTTGGTATCTCCATACCTAATTCAACCTCGTTACCGGCAAGTCTCTTTAATCGTTCCGTAATACAAGATTCCGTGACTAACACTTAGTCACATTGCTTGCAAGGCTTATTGTGATGTTGTATTACCGAGTGGGCCCTGAGATACCTCTCCGTCACATGGAGTAACAAATACCAGTCTTGATCCATGCCAACCCAACAGACACCCTCGGAGATACCTGTAGAGCACCTTTATAGTCACCCGGTTACGTTGCAACGTTTCATACACACAAGATACTCCTCCGGTGTCAGTGAGTTGCATGATCTCATGGTCATGGGAACAAATACTTGACATGTAGAAAACAGTAGCAATAAACTGACACGATCATATGCTACATTTGTAGTTTGGGTCTTGTCCATCACATCATTCTCCTAACGACGTGATCCCGTTATCAAATGACATCTCATGTCCATGACTAGGAAACCATAGCCATCTTTGATCAGTGAGCTAGTCTATTGGAGGCATACTAGGGACATGGTGTTGTCTATGTATCCACACATGTATCTGAGTTTCCGATCAACACAATTGTAGCATGGATAATAAAGGATTATCATGAACAAGGAAATATGATAATAACCAAATTATTATTGCCTCTAGGGCATATTTCCAACAACCAGCCCTAGAGTGGGATGGTGTGCCTCCCACCAAGGCCCAAGGCACAGAAAGGGTGAGAGGGGGCAAATCCTAGTGCAGATGGGCCCTAAGGCCCACCCTAGGGCGCCAAGGGCTGCCACACCCCTCTCCCCTCTTTGCCGCCGGCCAGATCCCATCTAGGGCTGCCGCACCACCCTAGGGTGGGAACCCTAGGGGCTGCGCACCCTCCTCCCCTCCTCCTATATATAGTGGGGTTTTGGGGGGCTGCCGACACACGAGTTCTTCCTCTCTCGACGCAGCTCTACCCTTCCTCTTCCTCGTTCTCCGTAGCGCTTGGCGAAGCCCTGCCGGAGTACCATGCAGCTCCACCGTCACCATCCCGTCATGCTGCCAGAGCTCTCCCTCAACCTCTCCTTCCTCCTTGCTGGATCAAGGCGTAGGAGACGTCACCGGGATGCATGTGTGTTGAACGCGGAGGTGCCGTTGTTCGGCGCTTAGATTAGATTCCACCGCGATCTGAATCGCTATGAGTACGACTCCACCAACCGCGTTCTAGTAACGCTTCAGCTTTGCGATCTTCAAAGGTATGAAGATGCACTCATCCCCTTACTCGTTGCTGATTTCTCCATAGATGGATCTTGTGTTGGAAATATGCCCTAGAGGCAATAAATAAAGTGTTTATTATTATATTTCCTTGTTCATGATAATCGTTTATTATCCATGCTATAATTGTATTAATTGGAAACACATTACATGTGTGGGTAAATAAACAACACTCTATCCCTAGTATGCCTCTAGTGAACTAGCTCGTTGATCAAAGATGGTCAAGGTTTCCTAGCCATTGACATGTGATGTCATTTGATAACAAGATCAAATCATTGGGAGAATGATGTGATGGACAAGACCCAAACTACAAACGTAGCATATGATCGTGTCAGTTTATTGCTACTGTTTTCTGCATGTCAAGTATATGTTCCTATGACCATGAGATCATGCAACTCACGGACATCAAAGGAGTGCCTTGTGTGTATCAAACATCTCAACGTAACTGGGTGACTATAAAGGTGCTCTACAGGTACCTTTGAGGGTGTCTGTTGAGTTGGCATGGATCAAGACTGGGATTTGTTACTCCGTGTGACGGAGAGGTATCTCAGGGCCCACTCAGTAATACAACATCACAATAAGCCTTGCAAGCAATGTGACTAAGTGTTAGTCACGGGATCTTGTATTACGGAACGAGTAAAGAGACTTTCCGGTAACGAGGTTGAACTAGGTATGAAGATACCGACGATCGAATCTCGGGCAAGTAACATACCGAAGAACAAAGGGAACATCATACGGGATTAACTGAATCCTTGACATAGAGGTTCGACCGATAAAGATCTACGTAGAATATGTAGGAACCAATATGGGCATCCAGGTCCCGCTATTGGTTATTGACCATAGAGGTGTCTCGGTCATGTCTACATAGTTCTCGAACCCGCAGGGTCTGCACACTTAAGGTTTGGTGACGTTTCGGTAGTATAGAGTTATGTATGGTGGTGAACGAAGGTTGTTCGGAGTCCCGGATGAGATCCCGGACGTCACGAGGAGCTCCGGAATGGTCCGGAGGTAAAGATTTATATATAGGAAGTCCTGTTTTGGTCGCCAGAAAAATTTCGGGCTCATCGGTAGTGTACCCGGAGTGCCGGTAGTGTACCGTGAGGCTTCCGGGAGGGGTATTTCGACCCAAGAAGCTTCATGGGCTGTGGGAGAGTGAATATCAGCCCTTAGTGGGCTGGTGGAAACTCCCACACAAGGCCCATGTGGCTGGAGAAGAAAACCCAATAGGAAAAGGTGGAAAAAGGCAAAAAAAGGAGCAATCCTAGTCCAACTAGGATTGGAGGAGGAGTCCTCCTCTCCTATTGGGTTCGTCCGAATCCAAGGAGCCTTGGCCCTTGTGACAAGGCTCTCCTCCTCTCCTCCTATATATACTGGTGGGTTTTAGGGTTTTGCACTAGTTTTTTCAGCCACTTTCTACCCGTTCCTCCAGTGCATAGTTTCTCCTCTAGATCGGATTTCTGCAGTGCTTAGGCGAAGCCCTGCCGGAATTTCTCCACCACCATCGCCGGAGCGCCATCACGCTGCCGGAGAACTCTTCTACCTCTCCGCTCTCTCTTGCTGGATCAAGACGGCGGAGATCGTCATCAAGCTGTACGTGTGCTGAACGCGGAGGTGTCGTCCGTTCGGCGCTAGATCGGAAGGATCATGATCAAGCTCGTGGGGCGGATCGTGATCAAGTTCGTGGGACAGATCGTAATCAAGTTCATGGGACGGATCGTGATTAGATCACGGGATGGATCATGATTGGATCGCGGGACGCTTGGCGATTTGGATCACGAAGACGTTCGACTACACCAACCGCGTTTCTTAACGCTTCCCGCTTAGCGATCTACAAGGGTATGTAGATCCACTCTCCCTCTCGTAGATGCTCATCACCATGGATAGATCTGCGTATGCGTAGGAAATTTTTTGTTTCCCATGCAATGTTCCCCAACAGTGGTATCAGAGCTAGGTCTATGTGTAGATGAGATCTCGAGTAGAATACAAAAGGTTTTTGGGCGTTGATGCTTAGATTGGTTCCTCCCTTGGTCGGATTTTGGTTCAGCGGTATTGTGAGATGAAGCGGCCCGGACCAACATTACTCGTACGCTTACGAGAGACCGGTTCCCTCGACCACAACTTGTTGCATAGATGGCTTGCGGGTGCCAGTTTCTCTCACTTTAGTTGGATCGGATTCGACAAAGGCGGTCCTTGAGAAGGTTGAAAAGCAACTAGTGTCTCACCGTTGTGGTTTTTGCGTAGATGAGAATTGTTCTTGGTAGATACCCGTAGCAGCCACGTAAAACATGCAACAACAATTAGAGGACGTCTAACTTGTTTTTGTAGGGTATGTTGTGATGTGATATGGCCAATTACATGATGTGATAGATGTGATGTATGAGATGATCATGTGATGTATAGATTATCACGACTTGCATGTCGATGAGTACGGCAACCGGCAGGAGCCATAGGGTTGTCTTTAATTATTGTATGACCTGCGTGTCAATCATCAAGCGCTATGTAATGCTTTACTTTATCGCTAAACGGTAGCAATAGTAGTAGAAGCATGTTGGGCGCGACAACCCCGATGGCGACACGTTGATGGAGATCATGGTGTCTTGCCGGTGACGATGGAGATCATGCCGGTGCTTTCAAGATGGATATCAAAAGCACAAGTTCATGGCCATATCATGTCAGTTATGATTTGCATGTGATGTTCATCCTTTTATGCACCTTGTTTTGCTTAGGACGACTGTAGCATTATAAGGTGATCCCTCACTTAATTTCAAGATAAATTGTATTCTCCCCGAGTGTGCACCATTGCGAAAGTTCGTCGTGTTGAGACACCACGTGATGATCGGGTGTGATAGACTCTACGTTCACATACAACGGGTGCAAGCCAGTGTTGCACACGCAGAACACTCGGGTTAAACTTGACGATCCTAGCATGTAGAGACATGGCCTCGGAACACAAGAGACCGAAAGGTCGAACATGAGTCATATAGTAGATATGATCAACATGAGATGTTCACCATTGAAGCCACCTCAACTCACGTGATGATCGGACTTAAGTTGGTGAATTTGGATCATGTGACACTCAAATGACCCGAGGGATGTCGATTTGAGTGGGAGCTTTAGTAATTTGATTAACTAAATTCATTATCTTGAACAATAGTCTAAGTAAACTTTGCATATTCATGTTGTAGATCAATGGCTCGCGCAGTAGCACCCCTGAATTTTTATGCGTTTCTAGAGAAAGCTAAGTTGAAAGATGATGGAAGTAACTTTGTTGACTGGGCCCGTAATCTGAGGATTATCCTCACGGATTCCCAGAAATGATATGTCCTTGATGCACCGCTTGGTGACCAACCAGAAGACATGACCTCCGAAGACGTTAAGAACGCTCGGGAGGCACGTACTGGAGATTACTCAATAGTTTAGTGTGCAATATTGTATGTATTAGAACCGGGACTTCAAAGACGTTTTGAACGTCATGGAGCACATGAGATGTTACATGAGTTGAAGTTTATCTTTCAAAAGAATGCCTGGATCGAGAGGTATGAAACCTCCGATAAGTTCTATGCTTGCAAGATTGAGGAGAACGGGTCTATCAGTAAACATATACTCAGAATGTCTGGGTATTCAACTCGTCTAGTGGAGTTGGAAATTGCCCTTCCACCAGAGGCGATCACTGACAGAGTTCTTCAAATCACTGCCACCTAGTTACAAGAGCTTTGTGATGAACACTAACATGCACGGGATGAACAAGTCAGTCGCCGAGCTGTTTGCGATGCTAAAAGTCGTTGAGTCTGAAATCCAGAAAGAACATCAAGTGTTGATGGTCAATAAAACCACTAGTTTCAAGAAAATTGGCAAGGTCAAGGGCAAGGGCAAGAAGGGTAAAACCAAGAAGGATGGCAAAGCAGTTGCCACTCCTGTAAAGAAGCCTAAGCATGGACCCAAGCAAGAAACTAAGTGCTTTCATTGCAAGGGAACTGGTCACTCGAAGCGGAACTGCCCCAAGTACCTGGCTGACAAGAAGGCGGCCAACGACAAACAAGGTATATGTGATATACATGTTATTGATGTGTACCTTACTAGCTCTCGTAGTAGTGCCTGAGTATTTGATACCGCTTCGGTTGCTCATATTTGCAACTCAAAGCAGGAACTACAGAATAAACTAAGGCTGGCAAAGGACGAAGTGACGATGCGCGTGGGAAACGGTTCCAAGGTTGATGTGATCGCCGTTGGCATGCTCTCTCTTCGATTACCATCGGGATTAGTGATGAACCTGAATAACTATTATTTAGTGCGTGCATTAAGCATGAACATTATATCTGGATCTTGTTTATTGCGAGACGGTTACTCATTTAAATCAGAGAATAAAGGTTGTTCTATTTATATGAGTAATATCTTTTATGGTCATGCACCAAATGTTAGGGGTTTATTCATATTGAATCTTGATAGTGATGACACACATGTTCATAACATTGATGCCAAAATATGTAGAGTTGATAATGATAGTACCACTTTCTTGTGGCACTGTCGTTTAGGTCATATTGGTGTAAAACGCATGAGGAAGCTCCATGCTGATGGACTTTTGGAGTCACTTGATTTTGAATCACTTGACACATGTGAACCATGCCTCATGGGCAAGATGACTAAAATGCCGGTCTCTGGAACAATGGAACGGGCGAGTGACTTATTGGAAATCATACATACTGATGTGTGCGGTCCAATGAATGTTACAGCGCATGGTGGATATCGTTATTTTCTCACCTTCACTGATGACTTAAGTAGATATGGGTATATTTACTTGATGAAACACAAGTCTGAAACGTTTGAAAAGTTCAAGCAATTTCAGAGTGAAGTTGAGAATCATCGTAACAAGAAGATTAAATTCCTGCGATCTGATCGAGGAGGTGAATATCTAAGTTATGAGTTTGGCAGTCACTTAAGACAGTGTGGAATTGTTTCACAGTTGACACCGCCCGGAACACCATAGCGTAATGGTGTGTCCGAACGTCGTAATCGAACCTTATTAGATATGGTGCGTTCTATGATGTCTCTTGCTGATTTGCCACTATCGTTTTGGGGTTATGCATTAGAGACAACTGCATTCACTTTAAATAGGGCACCATCGAAATCCGTTGAGACGACGCCATATGAACTGTGGTTTGGCAAGAGGCCAAGTTGTCGTTTCTTAAAGTTTGGGGATGTGATGCTTATGTCAAAAAGCTTCAGCCTGAAAAGCTGGAACCCAAAGCGGAAAAATGCGTCTTCATAGGATACGCGAAAGAGACAGTCGGGTATACCTTCTATCTCAGATCCGAAGTCAAAGTGTTTATCACTAAGAACGGAACATTTCTTGAGAAAGAGTTTCACTCGAAAGAATTGAGTGGGAGGAAAACAGAGCTTGATGAGGTTATTGAACCTTTACTTCAACCAGAAAGTAGCGCAGCGCAGAAAAATGTTTTTGTGGAACCTACGATGGTAGAAGAGGAAGTTAATGACGATGATCATGAAGCTTCAGATCAAGCTACTATTGAACCTCGTAGGTTGACAAGGCCGCGTACTAGTCCTGAGTGGTACGGTAACCCTGTCTTGGAGGTCATGTTGTTGGACAACAATGAACCTACGAGCTATGGAGGAGCAGTGATGGGCCCGGATTCCGAGAAATGGTTAGAGGCCATGAAATCTGAGATGGGATCCATGTATGAAAACAAAGTATGGACTTTGGAAGTATTACCTGAAGGGCGAAAGGCCATTCAGAACAAATGGATCTTTAAGAAGAAGACATACGCGAACGGTAATGTCACCGTCTATAAAGCTCGACTTGTGGCAAAGGTTTTTTCACAAGTTCAAGGAGTTGACTATGATGAGACCTTCTCACCCGTAGCGATGCTTAAGTCTGTCAGAATCATGTTGGCAATAACTGCTTATTTCGACTATGAAATTTGGCAGATGGATGTCAAAACAGCGTTCCTCAACGGTTTCCTTGAGGAAGAGTTGTATATGATGCAACCAGAAGGTTTTGTCGATCCAGAGAATGCTGACAAAGTTTGCAAACTCCAGCGATCCATTTATGGGCTGGTGCAAGCATCTCGGAGTTGGAATAAGCGTTTTGATGAGGTGATCAAAGTGTTTGAGTTTATACAAGTTTATGGAGAAGCTTGTATTTACAAGAAAGTGAGTGGGAGCTCGATAGCCTTTCTAGTATTATATGTCGATGACATATTGCTGATTGGAAACAATATAGAAATGCTGGAAAGCGTGAAGGAATATTTGAACAAGAGTTTTTCAATGAAGGACCTAGGAGAAGCTGCTTTCATATTAGGCATTAAGATCTATAGAGATAGATCGAGACGCTTAATAGCACTTTCACAGAGCACATACCTTGATAAAGTTTTGAAGAAGTTCAAAATGTATCAGTCCAAGAAGGGGTTCTTGCCTGTGTTACAAGGTGTGAAGTTGAGTAAGACTCAATGCCCAGTGACCGCAGAAGATAGAGAAAAGATGAGTGTCATCCTCTATGCTTCAGCCATAGGCTCTATCATGTATGCAATGTTGTGCACAAGACCCGATGTCAGCCTTGCCATAAGTATGGCCAGAAGGTTTCAAAGTGATCCTGGAATGGTGGTGACCGCAGGGTGCGCACACTAAAGGTTTGGTGACATTTTGGTAGTATAGAGTTATGTATGGTGGTGACCGAAGGTTGTTCGGATTCCTGTATGAGATCCTGGACATCACGAGGAGCTCCGGAATGGTCCGGAGGTAAAGATTTATATATAGGAAGTCCTGTTTTGGTCGCCGGAAAAGTTTCGGGCTCATCGGTAGTGTACTGGGAGTGCCGGTAGTGTACCGGGATGCCTGCGGGAGGGGTATTTCGACCCAAGAGGCTTCATGGGATGTGGGAGAGTGAATATCAGCCCTCAGTGGGCTGGTGGAAACTCCCACACAAGGCCCATATGGCTGGAGAAGAAAACCCAATTGGAAAAGGTGGAAAAAGGGCAAAAAAAAGGAGCAATCCTAGTCCTACTAGGATTGGAGGAGGAGTCCTCCTCTCCTAGTGGGTTCGGCTGAATCCAAGGAGCCTTGGCCCTTGTTCCAAGGCTCTCCTCCTCTCCTCCTATATATACTGGTGGTTTTTAGGGTTTTGCACTAGTTTTTTTCAGCCACGTGCTACCCGTTCCTCCAGTGCATAGTTTCTCCTCTAGATCGGATTTCTCCAGTGCTTAGGTGAAGCCCTGCCGGAATTGCTCCACCACCATCGCCGGAGCACCGTCACGCTGCCGGAGAACTCTTCTACCTCTCCACTCTCTCTTGCTGGATCAAGACGGTGGAGATCGTCATCAAGCTGCACGTGTGCTGAACGCGGAGGTGCCGTCCGTTCGGCGCTAGATCGGAAGGATCGTGATCATGCTCGTGGGACGGATCGTGATGAAGTTCGTGGGACGGATCGTGATCAAGTTCGTGGGACGGATCGTGATTAGATTGCATGACGGACCGTGATTGGATCGCGGGACGCTCGGCGATTTGGATCGTGAAGACGTTCGACTACACCAACCGCGTTTCTTAACGCTTCCCGCTTAGCGATCTACAAGGGTACGTAGATCCACTCTCCCTCTCGTAGATGCTCATCACCATGGATAGATCTGCGTATGTGTAGGAAATTTTTTGTTTCCCATGCAACGTTCCCCAAAATCTTGGTGATCGTAGGAATTTTTTTGATTTACTACTACGTCTCCCAACAAGGAAGAGGAGGGGTACGGCTGTGCCGAGAGAGAGAGAGAGATCTGTGTTTTGCATCCCCCAAAACCCCACATATATAAGGGGAAGGAGGAGGAGGGCCGGCCACCCTTAGGTAAACCCTAGGAGGTGCGGCGGCCAAGATGGGGAGGAGGGGCGGCGCCCTAGGGTGGCCTTGGCGCCCAAGGCAGCCTCCACGCCTAGGGTTTCCCCCCCTCCACCCTTGTTGTGACTTGGGCGGAGGTGGGAGGCGCACCAAACCACCTAAGGGATGGTTCCCTCCCACTCTTGGCCCATGTAGCCTTCCGGGGCCGGTGGCCCTCCCGGTGGACCCGCGGAACCCTTTCGGTGGTCCCAGTACATTACCGGTGATGCCCGAAACACTTCTGGCGATCGAATCCTCACTTCCTATATATGAATCTTTACCTCCGAACCATTCCAGATCTCCTCGTGATGTCCGGGATCTCATCCAGGACTCCGAACAACCTTTGGTAACCACGTACACTATTCCCCTATAACCCTAGCGTCATCGAACCTTAAGTGTGTAGACCCTACGGGTTCGGGAGGCATGTAGACATGACCGAGACACCTCTCCGGTCAATAACCAACAGCGGGATCTGGATACCCATGTTGGCTCCCACATGCTCCATGATGATCTCATCGGATGAACCACAATGTCGGGGATTCAATCAATCCCGTATATAATTCCCTCTGTCTACCGGTATGACACTTGCTGGAGATTCGATCGTCAATATCCCTATACCTAGTTCAATCTCGTTACCGACAAGTCTCTTTACTCGTTCCGTAACACATCATCCCGTGGCTAACTCCTTAGTCACATTGAGCTCATTATGATGATGTCTTACCGAGTGGGCCCAGAGATACCTCTCCGTCACACGGAGTGACAAATCCCAGTCTCGATTCGTGCCAACCCAACAGATACTTTCGGGGATACCCATAGTGTACCTTTATAGCCACCCAGTTACGTTATGACGTTTGGAACACCCAAAGTATTCCTACAGTATCCGGGAGTTGCACAATCTCATGGTCTAAGGAAATGATACTTGACATTAGAAAAGCTTTAGCAGACGAACTGCACGATCTTGTGCTATGCTTAGGATTGGGTCTTGTCCATCACATCATTCTCCTAATGATGTGATCCCGTTATCAACGACATCCAATGTCCATGGTCATGAAACTGTGACCATCTATTGATCAACGAGCTAGCCCACTAGAGGCTCACTAGGGACACATTGTGGTCTATGTATTCACACATGTATTACGGTTTCCGGTTAATACAATTATATCATGAACAATAGACAATTATCATGAACAAGTAAATATAATAATAATCACTTTATTATTGCCTCTAGGGCATGTTTCCAACAATACACACATGCAGGAGTAGGGATATTATCTCTTCGAAGAGCCCCGAACCTAGGTAAACCACCGCGTGCTACTATCCTATCTCGTCCCGGATTTTCCACGACAGCCTTGCTCTCACCTCGATTAGCCACCCCCTAGCATTTGTCGTGACTAAACAATGACACAATGTGTCGAACACATCCAGCGCAAGGCAGAGCCAGAAAGTTGCCGGACGTACCGCAACGTGTGTCGGGCCGCCGCCGCCGTCTACCACGGCAAGGATGGGACATAAGACTGCTCTGCTAGAGCTGGCAGAACAGAGGCTATGAATGACGGCGGAGCATGCACGGCTGTGGAGCTACAAGACGTATGCACGAGGAAGAGGAAGAAGAGAGAACGATCAAACATATCCGATAGTTCTGCTGGGTGGATTTGGTGCAATTTACGATGGGGTTAGGTTGTCGGGTCCGATGTGATGGGCGTGCCGGGGCGCGCTCGAACGCCCCCATACCCGCCTCATATTTGGGCTGTATATGAGAGGTGCCGGTCAGCTCGGACGTTTAAGGCCCGTTTGAGGCGCCGGGTTAGGTCACTATTTCATGATCAGTCAGTGCCAGGCGGCCTGCCGGGACGTTTGAGACGGATATGAAAAGTCTGGTTGTAGACGCTCTTAAAACATGGCAACTTTGTCTCATTAAAATTACTATGTTTGCTAAAGTCGGATGAACTAAAATTGCCATGACAAATGTTAGGGTTGCCATGTTTAAAATATGAACATTCAAGATTTATCATTTATGTAAAATTAAGGAGCATAGTGTTGTTATAGAGGAAGATGTTCTTGTTTTTAATGAATTAATGTTTTCTTGAGAAAACAAAAAGGAACCAAGACTGTGTGCATGGGATGGGAACTTTTTTTTCTAGTAAAGCATGGGATGCATGTCCCGGCGTTGGCTACGGCGGCGGCTGGCATGTCCCGGCATCGGCGCATGCGTAGGCGGCCTGTGTCGGCCTTCGATTTGTCTCCTCATCGTCCGGACGCTATTTCCGCTGAAGGGATGGTCCTCTCCCAGTTGCGTCCCATCCACCGTCTCTCGCTCGGGCTGCAGGACTGAGCTCGTCTCGCGCCAGGCTGCAGGACCGAGATCGTCTCGCGCCCGGTTGCAGGACCGAGCTCGTCTCGCGCCCGATGCGGCAGGACGTGTCGATGGAGATTTGTTTGCCCCGGGTCCGCTCGTCTCTTCGGTTGGCGTAGCGGCGGTTTGCGGATGCGGAGGTGTCAAGGTCTTGGATGCCGGGGCGGCGGCCGTGATGGTGGTAGCGCGGTGCTCATGGATGGAGCCTGTCGCTTGGTGCTGCCCGGTGGCCATGGTCGTGTGAGCGGCGTGGTTGTCGGGGTGTGGCGTTCGTGGCAGCGAGTGTTGCCCGGGGTGAAAACCTGCTCTATCTTCGGACGGACCGGCGGCGGCGAAGCTCGTTCCCTTCTTGAAGGTGTCGTCGCGGCCCTCATTGCCCGTCAGGCGGCTTCAGAGGAAACTCTGGTCCTCGGATCGGGCGATGGCGGCATCCCGGTGTCGTAACCTTCCTGAAGGCATCGTCTTGAAGCCCAAGGCACGCGTATGTGACTTTATTTCTTCGCGGTGGCGGATTGCTGTGGGAGCCCCTGGTGGCTCTTTTAGTGCTAGGGGTCGTGTTGCTGCGCTCATCGTCTTGTATCCAGCTTTGGGTGTATGCGTGTGTTATGATGATATGCGTTTGTACTGGGTTATCGAGGTTCGGTGCTTTATATATAAAACGGGACGAAAGCCTTTTTCGATAAGCATGGGATGTGAGTTTTTTTTTTAGTAAAGCATGGGCCGGGAGGTGTGTTCTATAAATCTGAGTTGTCCATGAATCCCGTCAGATAAGCCCATGATCAGGGGCCATGTCCTCTTGAGCACACTCCAACCGCTAAACGCCCAAAACCCGTTCCCTGCCTACGGGTCACCGATCACAATCGACACGCCCGGTGTCGGCCACAGCATGGCAATGCACGCACCCGCCTCACTCACTCACTCACTCACTCACCCACCCACTCACTCAGCAGCTAGTTTGCAGCCCCACATCCAGCACACACTCCCGATCATCTATCCATCTGTTGGTCGCGCAAGCAAGATGATCCGATCAGACAGATGAAAACGACATAAAACATCCTCCCCAGTCACCACACGTCCACGCACGCCTCCTGGCCCCTGCCGCCGCGGCCTGCTCTGTAGGACAGTAGGAGTATCTTTTCATGTTCCGAGGGCTCTATCGTCCATGGAAAATTGGAGGGATCCGAGCCTGCGCTCCATCCAAAACGCGGATGATCGATCGACCGATCCATCGCTTTGCGTGGTTTGCCGTTTACGTTTGTCGCGCTCAGTGGCAAACCCACCACGTTGCGTGCTCTCCTTCTCTCTCGTTTCGCTCCCTCCCTGCAGGCCTGGTTGGTTGGTCAGCTCGCCCCATCGCCCGTTCACAAACGAAAGCGACGCCTTCCTTCTCCTGATACCACTGCTGCTGCTGGTGGTCGTAGACCATCACCAGTGGAAGAAGAGCAGAGTAGCACTTATAGCTGTTATCCGAACAACCTGGAAGAAAAAAAAAGAAGTTATCTGAAGATGTGAGCGAACTGGATGGCTCCAAGTGTCTGCGCCGTGTCCTCGCCTGCCGTTCCCGTCGAGGCAGCCGGTGGTGGTGGCGAAGGGCTGATCGGGATGTGGCTCGGATTCGTTTACGTGGTCAGTCATGTTTTCCTCTTCCCGGCGACGCACGCAGAGGGATGCTGCTAAGCAGTGCCGTCCTTTGGACCGCTGAAATATTCAGGTCAGGAAACCATTTCTTTTTCGAGCTGGGAAACCGTTTCTTTTGATTTGCTGTGACGTGGGTTGAGCCGACGACGTGGCGGCAGCGTGGCCGGCATGTTTGGCTCCAGGCGTTTGGAGCCTGGGGTTTGAGCCGTCGTTCTCTGTCTTCGGCGCCGTGCGGGCATGGCCCTACCCCGCGGATCATCGCATCCAGAAAAATGGAGTGCCATCCTAGAAAAGGGACGGGGTAGGAGTAGGACCGGTAGTAAATCGTTCGTTCGTTCAGGATGATTCCGGTCGAATCGTCTAATCTTTGATGTGTACTTGTGGCAGGGAAAGCTATTCGGTTGCAGTGTTTACATGCCTGTCACGGCAAAAAAAGGCAGAGGAGCACAATAGCGTGCCTTATTTCCTCACCTGACCAATCAATTAAGACAGCTACATGTGAGATGAACTGCTACAGCAAAGTACTATACAGTGCTGTATCAACGGAACATCTAGTCATGGGTTTGCTACAGTCACTAAACTTGGGCTCAGTCTTTTTTTTGCGGGAAAAATTTGAGCTCTGTTTTTTAGGCAATTTGGGCTCAGTCGTTTTCTACAGGAAAAATTTGGGCTCTGTTTTTTTAGGCAATTTGGGCCCAGTCTTTTTCTGCGGGAAAAATTTGGGCTCAGTTGAGATAGACGTTGTGGGCCCATGAGGTTTGCTAGCGTCGTTCTTCCAAACCTCATGGGCCTACTTAGCAGGCCGTACTAGGCCCGCTTTCCTCCATCGCAATCGCAAGATACAACTTCCGCCCCTGCCGAGACGGCGGCGGGGAGAGACACAACCGAGCCGACCAGAGCGCCCGGGGAAACCCTAGGACGAGGAGAAGGGCGCGCCCGCAGCCATGGCCAAGGGCCGCAACAAGAACAAGGCCAAGAATGGCGCCGGCACCCCCGCCATGGACACCTCCGAGGGTGCGCCCGCTGCATCCACCGCGGCAGAAGCCCCGCAACGTATTATGTCTAGAGCCTTTGTCTTTCTTCATCGATTTGTTGGTTTTCCGCTCTCCTTGACCCGGATTCGTTCCGTGTTTTTTCCCTTTCGCAGCGATGGATACGTCCGAGGGGAAGCAGGCGTCCTCTTCGTCGGCCGCCCTCAGTTCGATCAACAGGTGAGCCAAAGAATTACACCGGTTACTTCTTCTCGCTCTCTCTGTTATTACTCAGTCAGAGCTGAGATCAATCTCTCTGAGTTAACTGACTTGGGGGCAGTTTAAATTGGGGAATTTGATGAACATGTAATTGAGGGATGAACCGATCACACACTGATTAGTTTGACATTAACATTATGAAGAACTCTACATGAAATTTATTGGATCATTCATACAGCGTTTCGTGTTTATGCATGAGGACACGCTTTTTTTTATAGAGCACGAGCAAGCAAGTGTTTGTACCTTTTTCTCAGTAACGGGGGTGGGGGGTGGGGGGTGGGAAGGAAAATAGATACAGGACTTGGGCCGCTAAATACGAGATCAAAAGGTCCACACTAGACCATAGCTCGAGCAACGTTACAGCATAAACAAGTAACACGAACACCCTAGCTACTCCTCACAGTGCTGCGTGCTACCAATAGTTGAAAGCCTGCACTACCACTCTGCTTCATCATTGATTTCGTTCGGCACTGCAGCGTCCAGGGCACGATTGATTAGAATAATGTATAACTTGTGCTACTTTCAAGACATTGTCGAGCATTACATCATTTGTATGTGTAAATGAGTTAGCAATTGATAGGTTCAAATGTTTCAACACCTAGGTCCTGAACTTTTATCTATATGGTGGGTCTGAAAATTATATTCTCCTTATTTGAAATTGAGCCTTTTTTGCTTACAAAATACCTGGTATAATGTGTACCATCCATTGCTTTTGACTCCCTCATCTGGTTGCTGTAATTGTCATGGCGAAACTGCAAACATATTATCTTTTGTGTTGTTCAATTACCAATGCAAACTGCACCGTATTTTTTTCCATGGGAAAAGCTGTTGAGGAAAAAAAAGTGAAGTAGTGCAAAAATAATAGGCGCTGACACTGACCATAGAGAGTTATTGGAACTTGCCTCCTAGTCCTGGCCACATTTTCCGTTAATCCCTTAGATCAGTTACTGAAATTTGTAAAGTTTGTCACCCTTCACTCACAGCATCCTGTCACCTTCTCATTAATTCCGATAATATAATTTGTATTTGGGAATTATGCAAGTATTGATGACCTTTATCAACCCAAGGCTAGTTAAATCTTGCATTCATTCCCTAGCTTTTCACTGTAGACCCTGAGGATTAAGAGTATCAGTTACGTCTTCCTAATACATAAAAGTAAATATGTCACTGGTGTTACATCTTCCTAATCCATCAGATATTTAAATCTAAGATCAGATATTTGAATTGTCAGAATCTTTTGCTCATTGTCAGACCATGATTAGGGCTCCCTAAGAAAGTTGTGTGGAATGCTAATAAAAGTGGACAAATTTATGCTTCTATGGTGTTTATTCTCCTAGCCCCTCCGAAGACTTCCGGTTTAAGTTCCTTTATATGCTTCTGAAAGTGAATTAGTAAGAGTTCCATAGATATTGGCGCCCAACCATGCGCATACCTTCTGTTATGCCTTACCTGTTTCCTGGAGTGTGTTCTGTTTCTTCCAAGACACATATTATTGGCATATGCATAATGATTAATCTCTTTTTTACCTGATCACTTGTCTCTTCAACCAGGAAAATAAAAAAGGGCGTGCAAACTAAAAGAACCAAAAATGTGAGGAAAATGAAAGCAGTTGCCAGGGCCATCTCAAAAACTGAGAAGTCCGAGGAGAAGGTCCTGAAAGCAAAAACCAAGAAGTCAAGGATTCAGTCTGCCAAGTCTTTGTATGATTAAAGTTTCAGTGGTTAGGCATAATTTTGTGTACCGGTATATTTCCACCTGTAGATCAACCAAATCTATGTGTTTCAAGAAAACCTGCTTTGCCTCTAAAGATTGCTACTACCTGCAACACTTGAGAGATGACCTGTGATGACGCTTGGTATTTGTTACTCCCTTCATTTCACAATGTAGTGTGCTTATGCTTTTCAAAATCTAAGTTTGACCACAAATTTAACCAACAGGCCGATTGCGGCGGGAGTAAAAATTATATCATTGAATTTGTATTCAAATATAGTTTTTGATGGTATAATTTTTACTCCGGCCACACTCGGTCTTGTTGGTTAATTTTTTGGTCAAACTTAAAGCTTGAAAATCAAGGAGCACTGTATGTGGGAATGATGTGTTCTTGGCATTCTTTGATATCAATCATTGCATGTTGCAAAGTATTAAATCCCTCCATTTCATGATATAGTGCGTTTTCGGTTTTCGAGTTTTAAGTTTGACCATAAGTTTAACTAACAAGACCGATTGCGGAGGGAGTAAAAATTATATGATCGAAAACTTCATTCGAGTATGAATTCAATGATATAATTTTTACTCTCGCCGCAATCGGTCTAAACAACTTATAGTCTTACTATTTTTTAGATCGTGCCACTAAGCAAATCCTTGGTAATATGAAGGTAAAACCTGGCGTGTCGATGACTCCTGGCATCAAGAAAAAGAAATCATTGATTTGATATGGGAAAAAATCGTATTTGATACAGAGCACATTCCCTGTCTATGTCAAGCAAAATAAGGCACCATCTAGAGCATTGCTAGCCGGTATAGCGGTATGGATCGTTCGTTCATCAGGTAAGTTCTCCAGCCAGCAAATAGTTCGCTCTTAGCGAGGTAAAGACGATCTCCCTTTGTACTGCCGTCAAACGTCTCCCAGTGTACTTCAGCGGATCGGCGCAATTGAATAGGCCGCAAAGCGCAACAAATACTCCTATGGCCTTTCTATTGTAGGGATGTAAATGGCATGATAAACGGTGCCACAAGGCCCGTTTATTGAGCTCGATAGTTCATATTTCTCGGGAAAGAAGTAACCCTACACTCAGGCGGTTATTAGACCACTTACAGTAAAATAACATAATACGTAGTAACATAGTTGTCATCTAAGCGAAAAATATGAATAAGGGCTTATTAATGAGCTATGGCGGCAGGCGGCGGGTCAGCGCCCATCCCATCCATCCGTACCGACATGTGATGACGTGACATAGCCTCCCTCGATAAGGCACTCGTGGTTACAAGACCTCTTGACAGGGCGAAGCGTGGCTATAGGGCCCTGGCGGCGGCAAGACGTGGCTACAAGACCGTAGGTACCGCTGACCTTGACCGGGTGATCCAACCCTGTAGCGGGCGTGTGCTACCAACTCCCTAACGACATCACGTACTGGCCACAGTGGCCGACAGCCGGCAGGCCCCTCTCCCGACAAGACCCGGCAGCCGGCGGGCCCCACGGCCGGCCAGAGAGGCTGGCAGTTGGGGCCCGCACCCCTTTTACCCCCATATTGTATTCATTTGGCTACACTACAAAGCCACCCCACAGGCCCCCTGAGAGGGGGGCGACCTTGTTCTCATCTAGACACACACCCATATGAGGTAGCGAGGCAAGTAGCGAGAGCTCCTTCTTTCCTCCTTATGAACAGCTCAAGGAGCACCCTGTATTGTGATCACATATAGTCACTCCGACATAACTAGGGGTATTACATCCATCGGAGAGCCTGAACCTGGGTACGCATACATCATGTGTCTCGCACCCTCACCCGTCTCCGAGCACCGCCGGTGCCTGTTGGCCCCAAACCACGACCTAAGCCACCTCCTGGTATCTGACATAGGAATACCACGACAGTTGGCGCCCATTGTGGGGCCGACAGCGATGCCGTCCGGAGTTATGTTTCGGGCGGGACTGTTCACCCCCTCCGGCACGCGCATCGTGCACGGTTTGGCTGTTCGTTTTGGCACACCTGACTGCGTCAGCAACAATGCCAACCGCATCGAAGACACAGACTTCCCCGAGGACGACTCCATCATCCCTTTCGGTGGCCACCGCGTCTACGTCCCGGTCGTCCCCGACGAGTATCCCTGAGACGTGCTCAGCTTCGACGAGCCGCCGCCGGCTGGCGGCAGCTGCCTCTCCTGCGATGGCGACGACCACTACACGCGCATGGAGTGATGACCATTACCTCCCTTGGTGGCGGCTCGGCGCTACGAACCCCGCTACACACAACGATGGAGACTCTGCGCACTCCCATCCCGCCCGTCGCCGACCCGACTGTCGCGGCTGAAGAGCTGGAGGCTCAGCGCCAACGCATGCTCGCTGAAGCTCATGCGTTGGAGGCCACGCAAGGCAAGCTCGATGTTGCGCAGCGCGATTCAACGCGGTCCACAGCCTCACATCGGCTGGTGTTGGGCTGAGCCGGCTGACGAAAGTGTGGCGTCGCGGAAGTCCTGGGCAGGACGTCCCCATCTACAGCACCCCCGCCAAGAACACGAGGGTCTTGCAGCCGGCCATCTATGAGCTAGAGGAGCTTGATGGACCGGCGCGTGAGGCGCATCAGCAGCGCATCCACACCCTCGTGGAGGCTGCAAACTGGTAGCAGGAACCGCCGGCCTAGTCATTTCAGGACCCGACCGGCTCCCGCTCGAGGACCCATGCCTCGATGACGAACCGCCACCGATGCATAGGCGGTCGGCAGGACAAATACCAGGCATCATCGCCTACGACTGACAACCGATACCGCGGCAACCGGCCCACGGACTGTCGGAGCCAACGTGACCGCAACTCGTCGGCTATGGGCAGCATCGCAGACAAGCCGGCTGGCCGAGACGACTGCCAGCCGGCATGGGACAACTAGCACAGGAGACGTGATCGTTGCCCGATGGCTGAGCAGCCGGCCACCCGGCGCCCAATGAGCGAGCGCTTCAGACCGCGCCTCCTTGACGTCCAGGACGCTTGCTTCCGCCTCGAGCGGTTGGCAAGGTCTTAGGCCCTAGATGAAGAAAGCACTGTCGCCCCCACCATGCTTTGGGTCACGCATCATGAGGGAGCCTTGCCCCAAAGGTTTCACTTTGGCGTGCGACATCCCCAAGTAAAATGGCTCGACCAAGCCCGAGGAGTGGTTGACCGACTACACCATCGTTGTTGGCATCGCCAATAGCAACATGTGTGTGGCGGTGTGCCATGCACCCCTCATACTACTCGGCTCGACCCGAATGTGGCTTAATAGCCTTCTGGCTGGCAGCATTAATGTCTGGATGGACTTCCAGGAGGCGTTTGTGTGCAACTTCACCGACACGTAGAAGTGGCCCGACAGGTCCTGTCAGCTCGAACTTTGCTTCCAGGGGTCGGCCGAGTCCCTCCGCGACTACCTCACATGATGGATAGAGCTCTACAACTCATGCGAGGGCGTGCACGAGGTGCAGGCCATCCAGTACTTCATCGATGGCTGCCGGGATGACACCCTCCTCAAGAACAAGCTCGGGAGCTAGCAACCCTCGCGCAACTCATGGTTGTGGTGGACGAGTACGCTATGGACGAATCTTCCATGAACATTCCGGTCCAGGTCGATGCAGCTGGAAAGCCGACCCAGGACAAGCTGGCAGCCAGTCAGCCTATCGGCGATGACTCCTCTAGGCGGCGCCAAGATGTCTAGGGCAAGCGCAAGAACGATCAGCCGGACAACCGCTATGGTAGCCGGTAGGTCGCCGTCGTAGAAGACGACAAGATGGCTGACGACCCGAGATCCAGATGACGTTAGCGCACCAACGAGGGCAAGCGGCCCTGGCAGCCCAAGTACTCCTTCGAGAAAATGCTCGACGGGCCCTGTAAGTTCCATAGTGGGGACAAGCCGGCTACGCACACGACCTGACACTATAGCTGGTTCATCAAGATCGCACGGGCCGACGCCCTATCCACACACCCGCCTCCATCGACCGCGCCGCCTACTCCTGCAATCGGTGCCGTCCGTGACGATTACCCTCGCCAAGACGCGACCTACGTCATCTTCACCTTTGAGGATGATGACAAGCGCAACAAGCGCAAGAGGTCAATGCCATCATCGCTCTAGTCCCCCAGTACATGCATTGGTGGGACAAACCCATCACTTGAGGGCGCAATGACCACCCGGCCATAATGCCTATGCGTTGGTTCTTGACCCCCATCGTCGTCTTCAGCCGGAGTACCTACCGCTTCACGTGGGTTCTCATCAACGATGGTAGCAGCATCAACATCCTGTACCGTGACACCATGGAGAAAATGGGCATCGAGCAAGCTCGGCTCTAGCCAAGCTGGATGGTGTTCCACGACATCGTGGTCGGCCTCTCTGGCTCCCCGATCGGCAAGATCCGACTGGACGTTCTGTTCGGCACGGCCGAAAATTTCCGCCGCGGGCCCATCTGGTTCGAGGTGTCCGACATGGCCAACGCACCCCTACCACACGTTCCTGGGACGCCCCGCTCTGGCAAAGCTCTAGCAAAATCCAACCGTTACACACAAAATGACCAACTCGGTGACACCGATGTGTTAATCTCGGTGGTACCGAAGTGATCAAAAGGTGGCAACTTTTGAATCTCGGTGAGCCCGATATATGAAACTCGGTTGCACTGATAAGGTGACCAACGTCAGATTTCCAATCTGGTGACGCCGACCCAACAATCTCGGTGGTACCAAAAATGTGAATTTGCGCAACAGAAAGTTGGCAACCTAAACTTGGTGGCACCGGTATGGAATCGGTTGCACCGAAGTGGCTAGGGTTTGGCTTAGTCTATCTAGGTTCTGGAATCGGTGGCACCGGGATAGGAATGTTGGTTGCACAGATTTTGAATGTTTGGCTATAGACAGACTTTGGTGGGAGAGCTTGTGGATGTTTTTGGTGACTATCACTTGTGCACGTATGCGCATTTTGTTCACCAACAAAACCTTACCCCCTTTTAATAGTATTGGCTTTCCTATGAACTCAAAGTGATTTCTCACAGATGTAAAATGTAGAGTCCTCTTGCTTGAAGCTTGGCCAACCTATTTCCTTGTATCTTGGGGTAATTCCACAATCTCCACAATCCTTTTGCCATCCCTATCATTGAGCTTTTCCTAAAATATACTTAGTGGAGACATTAGTTCAATGACTTATATGTTGTTATTAATTACCAAAACCACCAAGGGAGCAAATGTGCTTTCAATCTCCCCCTTTTTGGTAATTGATGACAACATATAGATCAAAGCTTCGACAAAGATATAATCAATGAAAATAATCGTCGCTTTGAGAAGTATGTGATAAGCAAGAGCTCCCCCTAAATCTGTGCATTATTTTAAATTTGCGTTTGAATGCAAATGCACAATCGATTAGGTACATGGGTCACTTCTTACATGTCACATACAACTTGGTGGTGTGCGGGAATAATTATAATGAAAATCATAGCACAACACATTCAAGAAAAGATGAATGATCATCACATAAGCATTAAGATGATAGGAAATAGTAGCATCACACATTAAAGCGTATGATCAAACATCATCAAACGTGTATCACAAGCAACCAAAAGATGTCAAAGCAACCAAAAGCAATTGTCTTTTGAAAAAAGCAATAAACACTAAAATGTTCTCTCACTCGAAGCCTAAAGATCTATATACACTTCTCCCCCTTTGGCAACAAGTTACCAAAAAGTTCAAAGGCATATATCTAAGCATTCTTGGGATGATCTCCTTCGATTATTGATGAAGGAGTCGAGAGAACAACGTTGGCGAAGATCTGCGCAGATGTCATGGATGGAGTTGGAGTGGCATCTGGAGGAACTGGAGCTGATGGAGCAGGAGTTGAGGTGACAACAGCAGGAGCTAATGAAGAGGGCCTCAAGTCTGGAGTAGGCACAATGGCTGATCTAGCCTGAGTAGTGAACTGTGTGCTCGGCCTGAGAGGTGATCCATCCTCCTTCTCCTCCTCCTCCTCATCATCATCTGAAGAAGTGGAAGAAACCCGAGGGATGTGCACTGATTCAACTTCCTTCTGAAGCTCTATGACTATCTTAGTCACCTTGTCCACCTTATCATTAAGAGTCTTGATCCTTGTTTCAAAGATCCTCACAAGACTGTTCTGGTTGTCCAAAATCTCCTTAATGTCCTTTTGCATGCCCTAAACTGATGTGGTCAAAAGATCCATTTGCTCATTTCTGGATCTAGGGACTTGAACACTAGTGGCTCGAGCTGCCTCTGCCTCTGCCTGAGCTGTAGCAGATGTGGGATGATCTGGGTCCATCACCATGATGTTATCCTCAAGCTCTGGTTGTAGGGGAAAATGGGGACTTTCAAGAGCAAATATGTGCTTCTCAATCTGAGGATTGATAAACATTTGGATATAGGGTGCATAGCAGCAAGAGCGCTTCTGATCAACAACAACCCTCTTGACTGTCTCAACAATCAAGTCCATGACTGATGGTGGTGTGACTATCAAGGTGGATCAGCATGTTGATGGAGTAGCCTCGGATCATCTTGTCATCTCCTAACTTGGGCATCAAAGTATGCCTCAGAATGGTGTTCATGGTATGGAGGCCCGCTTGAAGATAGTAGATGGATCCTAGCTTGTGATATTGCACTATGTCTGCAGGGATAGGAGTATACATATCCTTCATGGCATTGTGGCTTTCCTTGGATTCCATGTAGATATCCAAGTCTCCATCCTGAACCTCAGGGACTCCTAGAAGTGCAGCCCATTCATCAAGAGTGGACTCATATCTTGCTCCTTCAGTCATCCATACAGTCCTACCATCTCCATAGAAATGTGCAGTGGAGTAGAATTGCATGATCATCTCATCATTCCATGCAGCAAGTTCTCTGCCAACAAACTCATCGAAACCAATGAAGTGGAAATTGTCTTGGACACTTGGAAAATAGTCCTCATTCTCCTTAATGAATTTCCAGTCTACATACCTCATGTCACTCACAGCCGGACTCTTGTCAAATAGCACAGTCTCATAGAAATCATGTTTCTCTTTGGTATAGAATTTGTAGTCCACGGCTGTCTTCTTCCTTTGGGCATATGGATCTATAGCTCTCCATGCCTACAAACCCGAGTCTTTCCTCTTCTTCATATCTTCAGCAAGTGGATAGCTGGCATTATGTACTGGAAGGTGTGGTCTGAGTTTCATCAAGGTTGTCAGGTCATCATCATGCTCAGCTCTGGAAGCAGTTCCCTTGTTCTTTTCAGAAGATGGGATTTGCCTGGATGTCCTCTTAGGCTTTTGAGCAGCAGCCTTCTTAGATTTTGTGATCTTGGATGTGCCAGACTTGGGCATAACATCAGCTAGAAGTTTCTTGGCCTTCTTCTTGGGAGGAGCCTTCTCAACATGTTCTTCCTCCTCTTCCTCAGCAGCAGCACCAGCAGCCTCCTCTGGATCTTCAAACATAGATGTAGGCCTGCCAGTGACATGGATTATCCTCTTTCTGGCTCTCTTATCCCCTGCCTTCTTAGGCATAGACTTCCTTGGGGAATAAACGGTCACTGTAGCCCTAGCACTCTCATGTGCTCTCATAGCTTCAGAGCTAGCATAGACTTTGCTAACAACTCTCCTGGAAGAAGTGACTTCAGTAGCAGACTTCTTAGCAGCCTTTTCTTGCTTCTTGGCAAGTATCTCCTCAGGGACAAAGTCTGAATCCTCCTCATCTGAGTTCAACTTCCTCCTAGTCCTAGTAGAAGCCTTGGGCAACCCATGGGAGCTGGGGTAGCCTGGATCTGAAGATGTACTAGGCTCAGGGCTAGTGCCTGAACTCATGTCAACACCCTGCTCTAGCAAATTCTGACTATCCTCAACATCTGACATACTGACCTTGTGAATAGAGTATAGAAGAGCAGAAGAAGATGAGTTATCACAAAATGAGGCTGGTTTTTGAAAGATTGAACAAAGTATTTCCAAGGTTTTGCATTCTGTCACATGAAAATCGGTACAACCGAAGCAAAGTTTTCGGTGCTACCAAGACTGACTATCCCATTAACGGAAACTTGGCACTCTTTTCGGTGAGACCGAAAAGGAGTACTCGGTTTCACTCAGACAGTTCTTAGCAACACAAAAAGACAAATTGGTGACACCGATTTGTTTGCTTCGGTTCCACCGAGTTCAATCGGGCGGAAGGCAAACCCTAGTAAATTGATCATTTGCTAGACTATGGGAATTTCTTGTGGATAGGAAGACGTGCAATAGGTGGCTCATAGAGAAAAACAAATCCAATGCGCAAGAATCAGACGAGGAGCGCAAAGGAGGTCGAATCCGTACCCTAACTTGGCGACGGATCCGCTATGACGGCGACGATGGAGAAGATTTCATCGACGACGACGATTCCCAGTGGCGGAGGAGCGCAGGGGGACAAGGGCGATGACCAGTGGTCTTGAAAACGACAGCTTATGGTTCTGAGGCACGACGGTTTGAGGATGAATTTCAAAGCGTCGGGGTCCATAGTATATATACCCACCACTATCAGTGACGCCGATTCTATATTGACGGTGTCATCGAGTTCCTCAACTGTCAGTTGACAGGGAAACTCAGTGTAACCGTGAATATGGAATCGGTAGTACCGAGATAGAAAACCAGATCAACCCTAGGCATTCGATGAGACCGAGATTTTGGGGTTGGTTCCACCGAGATGCATTTGGGAGGTTTTAATGGTCAGTCCTTGTCGATACGGAACTCCGAGTGCTCCACACACAGAGGGATCGAAAAGCACTTGTTCAAATTTTGTGATGCAGCATGAATAGAGTATGAGGTAATAAAGCATAGATAACTAAAGAGTGGTCCTAGGCATTCTTGTCCATCCAATTGGCAAAAGATAAATCAAAGACCAAATAGCAACAATTGGATGTCCTCGAATGAGAAAATAAATGCAAACCAACATGCTCACACAATAAGATGTCAAATGAAATCATGACAAACATGCATAAAGACTCCAGCATCTAACAAGCACTTGGGCAATGACGAAGTCATCTATATATGAGTATTTGACTTAGGATCCAAGTAAGAATACTTGATCATAGGTCATACTCATCGTTTAAGCACAAGTGGGGTTACCACTTTTACATAAAGCATTTAATGTTGTCACATACTAAGAGATGCTTTGTCTCAAGTCTTAGAGTAAAGCTCTCCCTTTATGTGACATTCCCCCATAAGAGGGATAAACTAACCTTGGGTTTTGTTGATGACGACTTCATGTTGGTGAGGTAGTGGTGGATGCTCAAAGTTGATGAAGATCACCAAGAGTTGGGAGCATCCTTGTTGTTTCCTTACTCTTCTCACCTACATGGGTTAGTACCAACACACAAGAGACAAATACAAGGATATCTATGGAAATGGAGTGCAAAGCATGTGTGATGATGTCCATTGATTTGTTGATTACCTTGTCCCTTGCTTACCTTTGAGGGAATGTGTGACTCCTTAAACTATTGCATAGGGTTGATGTTGATTGCAAATAGATCTTGCCAATAATGAATGTGAGTGAATTTCATTGGGGGAGTCACCCCTCAGGAACTTTCTAGTTCTTCTTCTTAGGGATCCACATCAAGTTGATGAGGATCCTTGGTGTTGTAGTATCCTTTGTAGACGTTGAGCTTGAAGTAGCCTTGGGAACCCACTCCACCATAGCTAGGAATTCATCTTCATATGAGTCAATGTCCTCTTGAAGCTTGTTCTTGCCCTTGAGCTTGTGGTCTTGTGGTGGAAGGTCATCTTGAGTGTTTGTCCCCTTGGGAAGAGTATTTTCATACTTCTCCTTTTGAGGAACAAACTTGGGCTCGGGATATTGACCTTATTCCCATTCAACTCCATTAGCGTTGAAGTAGCCAACACCATGATTATTTCGGTATCTTCCGTGCTTGCGTACAATTTCCTCAAATTGCTTACACCCGACAAGACTCTTGTAGATGCCTTTCTCTATAATTCCTTTCAATAAAGCATTTTATTGCTCAAGTGTAACTTGGCTAAGAGAATCATCATTAGTGGAATCAGTAGAACTACTAGGAGCAACATCATTGGGTTTAGCATTTTTATTGTTGCTACTAGATGAAGAACCTTTCTTGCCTTTGTTACTAGTTTGCTTAGATTTAACTTGTGGCATGAATGTTGACAAGAGTAGTCGCTTGGCAAGATAAGATGAAGTCTTCTTGCTCCAAATTGAGATTCTTGAAGCGTAGCTTCTCATGAGTTCTTACAAGCTCTCTATGATCTTCAATAGTAGATTCATGAGCTAACTTAAGAGTGTTAAGTTCTGTAGTTAGTTCTTCTATTTTCATCTTATCATCGTCAATCAACCTATCTTGACTAGCATGAGAATTATCAAGTTCATTTTGATCAACATCACTAGTTTTGTCACATAGCAAGTCATCATCACAAAGCAAATCATCTTCATCACTATTGAAATCAAGATATTCGGGGTGTGATACCTTGGGGCCTTTAGCCATGAAGCAAGTTCCACTCCCTTCGTTTGGTAAATCAAATAGATCAAAGGAGTTGGTAGTCACTAGAGCAATTCCGGCAACACCATCATCTTTACTATAGTCGGAGTTGGAGTGATAGCTTCTCTCGGAGTGTTTGTCGGATTCGGAGCCAGAAACCCATTCACCAACATGAGCTTGATGTTTCCTTCTTGAGTAGCTCTTAGTGTACTTGTCCTTCTTCTCCGAGTCCCTACTTCTCCTTGAGGGTCTTCGTTCATAACGATCATCTCTACTCCTTCTCTCTCTTCGAGGTGACTCGTCTCTTGAGCTTCGTCTTCTTGGTGACTCTTCTCTTTGTTTGTAGGGAGCCGTGCACTCATTGGAGTAGTGTCCGGGCTTCCCAAAATTGTAGCAATTGCGGTCACGACTTGACAAACACTTCTCTTCATATCTTGAGTTGGAGCTTCGATATTTGCTTCTATTCTTGTAGAACTTGTTGAATTTCTTGACCATGAGGCTTATTTCTTCATTGGTGACAAGGTTGTCATTTGAAGTTGCGGGAGCATCACTTGTGGCCTTGTAAGCACCATTAGACTTGTTGCGGAGCTCTTCTTTGTCTTTGAGTGTCATCTCATGAGCAACAATCCTTCCAATGACTTCCGTAGGCTTAATATCTTTGTAGTTGGGCACCATTTGGATTAATGTGCACACGATGTCATATCTCTCATCCAAAGCTCTAAGTATCTTCTTGATGATGAATTTGTCGGTCATTTCATCACTTCCTAAGCCGACGATCTCATTGGTGATGAGAGCTAGCCTAGAGTACATCTCTACGACTCCTTCACCATCGTTCATCTTGAACTTGTCAAGCTGACTTTGAAGAACATGTAACTTGGATTCTCTCGACGGACTCGGTTCCTTCGTGCATATCAACCAAAGTATCCCAAATCTCTTTTGCATTCTCAAGACGGCTGATTTTGTTGAACTCTTCGGGGCATAGACAGTTGAATAGAATGTCGCATGCTTGAGCATTGAGTTGCAACATCTTCAATTCATCCGCGGTCGCTTCATGATCCGGTTCTCTTCCATCACCAAAGAATTCACCTGGCAAGCCAACACGAACAACAGCCCAAACGACGGGGTTATGACCAATAATATGCATTTTCATTTTGTGCTTCCAACTAGCAAAATTAGTACCATCAAAGTACGGACCTCTACGGTGATAATTACCCTCACTAGATGCCATACTCTCCTAGGTTGTGAGACCAATGCAATGGAGACCAAAGCTCTGATACCACTTGTAGGACCGAAAGTATGTCTAGAGGGGGGTGGGGGGTGAAAGCACATTTGCTCCCTTGGTGGTTTTGGTAATTAATAACAACATATAAGTCATTGAACTAATGTCTTCACCAAGTATATTTCAGGAAAAGTTCAATGATGGGAATGTCACAAGGATTGTGGAATTACCCCAAGATGCAAGGAAATAGGTTGGCCAAGCTTCAAGCAACAGGACTCTACATTTTATATTTGTGAGAAAGCACTTTGAGTCTATAGGAAATCCAACACTATTAAAAGGGGGTAAAGTTTTGATGACGAACAATATGCTCAAACATGCACAAGTGACAATCACCAAAACATCCACTCTCCCACCAAAGTCTGTCCTAAGCCAAATATACCAAATCGGCGCAACCAACTTTACTATCCCGGTGCCACCGAGTTCCAAACCCTAGACAGACTCAGCCAAACCCTAACACTTCGGTGCAGTTGACACTGCACTCAGTGCCATCGAGTTGGGTTGCCAACTTCTTGTTACGCAAATTCTCATTTTCGGTCCGATCAAGAATGGTGAATTGACGTCACCGAGTTTGGTAATTCTAACCGTTGGCCACCTTGTCGGTGCAATCGAGAGTTATATATCGGTCCATCTAAGATTCAAAAGTTGCCACTTTTTGTCAATTCGGTACCACCGAGTTTTACACTTCGGTGTCACCGAGTCTGACTTATTGTGTGTAATGGTTGGATTTTTGTGGATGCCTATATATACCCCTTCACCACCACCCACTCGAAAGAGAAGCACTCAAAACTATTCCATACCTATCCTACTCAGTTTTCTGAGAGAGAACCACCTACCCTTGTGTTAAGGTCAAGATCTTCCACTCCAACCATATGGATCTTGATTTCTAGCATCCCCAAGTTGCTTTCCACCACTCCCATCTCTTCTACCAAGCCAACTCTGTGAGAGAGAGATTGTGTGTTGAGGAGTCTATCATCTTGAAGCACAAGAGCAAGGAGTTCATCGTCATTACCGAGCCCTAGAGGCAATAATAAAATGGTTATTATTGTATTTCCTTGTTCATGATAATTGTCTATTATTCATGCTATAATTGTGTTAACCGGAAACCATAATGCATGTGTGAATAAATAGACCACAACGTGTCCCTAGTGAGCCTCTAGTTGGCTAGCTCGTTGATCAATAGATGGTCACGGTTTCATGACCATGGACATTGGATGTCGTTGATAATGGGATCACATCATTGGGAGAATGATGTGATGGACAAGACCCAATCCTAAGCATAGCACAAGATCGTTTAGTTCGTCTGCTAAAGCTTTTCCAATGTCAAGTATCATTTCCTTAGACCATGAGATTGTGCAACTCCCGGATACCGTAGGAATGCTTTGGGTGAGCCAAACGTCACAACGTAACTGGTGGCTATAAAGGTGCACTACGGGTATCTCCGAAAGTGTCTGTTGGGTTGGCACGAATCGAGACTAGGATTTGTCATTTTGTGTGACGGAGAGGTATCTCTAGGCCCACTCGGTAAGACATCATCATAATGAGCTCAGTGTGACTAAGGAGTTAGCACGGGATGATGTGTTACTGAACGAGTAAAGAGACTTGCCGGTAACGAGATTGAACAAGGTATAGGGATACCGACGATCGAATCTCGGGCAAGTATCATACCGATATACAAAGGGAATTGTATATGGGATTGATTGAATACCCGACATCGTGGTTCATCCGATGAGATCATCGTGGAGCATGTAGGAGACAACATGGGTATCCAGATCCCGCTATTGGTTATTGACCGGAGAGGTGTCTCGGTCATGTCTATGTGTCTCCCGAACCCGTAGGGTCTACACTCTCAAGGTTCGATGACGCTAGGGTTATAGGGAAATAGTGGACGTGGTTACCAAAGGTTGTTCGGAGTCCTGGATGAGATCCCGGACGTCACGAGGAGTTCCAGAATGGTCCGGAGGTAAAGAATGATATATAGGAAGTGAGGATTTGGCCACCGGAAGTGTTTCGGGAATTATCGGCAACATACCGGAACCACCAGAAGGGTTCCGAGGGTCCATCAAGTGGGGCCACCAGCCCCAGAGGGCTGCGTGGGCCGAGAGTGGAAGGGACCAGCCCCAAAGTGGGCTGGTGCACCCTCCACCCTGGCCCAAGGCCCAGGAAAGGTGGGAGGAAGGGGAAACCCTAGGCCGAGATGGGCCTAAGGCCCATGTAGGACTGCACCCTCCCCTCTCCCTCTCTCTGGCCGCGGGCTAGATGGCATCTAGGGCCAGCCGCAGCTCCTAGGGTGGGAACCCTAGGTCTGCGCCCTCCCTCCCCCTCCTCCTATATATAATGGTGCCCTTGGGGCTGTTTGAGACACGCTTCTCTCTCTCCCATGATGCAGCCCTACTCCTCCCTCTCCTCGTTCTCCTTAGTGCTTGGCGAAGCCCTGCCGGAGACCACGCAGCTCCACCGTCACCACGCCATCGTGCTGCCGGAGCTCTCCCTCAACCTCTCCTTCCTCCTTGCTGGATCAAGGCGTAGGAGACTTCACCGGGCTACAAATGTGTTGAACGCGGTGGCATCGTTGTTCGGCGCTAAGATCGGAGTCCACCGTGATCTGAATCGCTACGAGTACGAGTCCACCAACCGCGTTCTTGTAATGCTTCCGCTTAGCGATCTTCAAAGGTATGAAGATGCACTCTCCCCTTACTCGTTGCTGGTTTCTCCATAGATGGATCTTGGTGATCGTAGGAATTTTTTTGATTTACTACTACGTCTCCTAACAGTGGCATCATGAGCTAGGTCTATGCGTAGAATCTATGCACGAGTAGAACACAAAGTTGTTGTGGGCATCGATCTTGTTAATTTCCTTACCACTACTAGTCTTATCTTGATTCGACAGTATTGTGGGATGAAGCGGCCTGGACCAACTTTACACGTACGCTTACGTGAGACCGGTTCCACCGCCTGAGATGCACTTGTTGCATAAGGTGGCTAGCGGGTGTATGTCTCTCCCACCTTAGTCTGATTGGATTCAATGAAAAGGGTCCTTATGAAGGGTAAATAGCAATTGGCATATCACGTTGTGGTTTTGGCATAGGTAAGAAACGTTCTTGCTACAAACCTATAGCAGCCACGTAAAACTTGCAACTACAAATTAGAGGACGTCTAACTTGTTTTTGCAGCATATGCCTTGTGATGTGATATGGCCAAAGGATGTGATGTGATGCATTGTGATGTATGATATTGATCAAGTTCTTGTAATAGGACTCACGACTTGCATGTCGATGAGTATGACAACCGGCAGGAGCCATAGGAGTTGTCTTATTTTATTGTATGACCTACGTGTCAATCATAAACGCCATGTAATTACTTTACTTTGTTGCTAAACGTTAGCCATAGTAGTAGAAGTAATAGTTGGCGAGACAACTTCATGAAGACACAATGATGGAGATCATGATGATGGAGATCTTGTTGTCGTGCCGGTGACAATGATGATCATGGTGCCCCGAAGATGGAGATCAAAGGAGCAAGATGATATTGGCCATATCATGTCACTATATTGATTGCATGTGATGTTTATCATGTTTACATCTTATTTGCTTAGAACGACGGTAGTAAATAAGATGATCTCTCAATAAAATTTCAAGAAATGTGTTCACCCTAACTGTGCACCGTTGCTAAGGATCATTGTTCCGAAGCACCATGTGATGATCGGGTGTGATAGGTTCTAACATTCGCATACAACGAGTGTAAGCCAGATTTACACACGCGAAACACTTAGGTTGACTTGACGAGCCTAGCATGTACAGACATGGCCTCGGAACACGGAAGACCAAAAGGTCGAACGTGAGTTGTATAGAAGATACGATCAACATGGAGATGTTCACCATGGATGACTAGTCCGTCTCACATGATGATCGGACACGGGCTAGTTGACATGGATCATGTATCACTTGGATGACTAGAGATATGTCTATCTAAGTGGGAGTTCATTAAATAATTTGATTATGTGAACTTAATTATCATGAACTTAGTCTAAAATTGTCTTTACAATCTATATTGTAGATCCAATGGCCAATGCTAATGTCATCCTCAACTTCAACAAGTTCCTAGAGAAAACCAAGCTGAAAGATGATGGAATCAACTATGCGGACTGGGTCCGTAGCTTGAGGATTATCCTCATAGCTTCTAAGAGATTGTACGTCCTTGATGCACCACTAGGTGACCCACCCATTTTCCCAGCGGACCAAGACGTTACGAATGCTTGGCAGTCATGCTGCGATGATTACTGCCTTGTTCAGTGTGGCATGCTTTACAGTTTAGAACCGGGGCTCCAAAAGTGTTTTGAGCAAGACAGAGCATATGAGATGTTCCAAGAGCTGAAACTGGTTTTCCAAGCTCATGCCTGGGTCGAGAGATATGACGTCTCTGACAAGTTCTTCAGCTGTAAGATGGAGGAGAATAGTTCTGTCAGTGAGCACATACTCAAAATGTCTGGGTTGCACAACGGCTTGACTCAGCTGGGAGTTAATCTCCCGGATGACTCGGTCATTGATAGAATCCTCCAATCACTTCCACCTAGCTACAAGAGCTTTGTGATGAACTACAACATGCAGGGTATGGAGAAGTCCATTCTTGAGTTGTACTCGATGCTGAAATCAGCGGAGGTCGAGATCAAAAAGGAGCATCAAGTGTTGATGGTGAATAAGACCACTAGTTTCAAGAAAGGCAAGGGTAATAAGAACTTCAAGAAGGATGGCAAAGCTGTTGCCGCGCCCGGTAAGCAAGTTGCCGGGAAGAAGAACAAGAATGGACCCAAGCCTGAGACTGTGTGCTTTCATTGCAAGGGTACCAATCACCGGAAGCGGAACTTCCCCAAGTACTTAGCGGATAAGAAGGCCGACAATGTTAAAGGTATATGTGATATACTTGTTATTGATGTGTACCTAACCAGCGCTCGTAATAGCTCCTGGGTATTTGATACCGGTGCAGTTGCTCACATTTCTAACTCCAAGCAGGAGCTGCGGAATAAGCGGAGACTGGCAAAGGACGAGGTGACGATGCGCGTCGGGAACGGTTCCAAGGTCGATGTGATCGCCGTCGGCACGCTACCTCTATATCCACCTTCGAGATTAGTTTTAAACCTCAATAATTGTTATTTAGTACCAACTTTGAGCATGAACATTGTATCTGGACCTCGTTTGATGCGAGATGGCTACTCATTTAAATCTGAGAATAATGGTTGTTCTATTTATATGAGAGAAATGTTTTATGGTCATGCCCCGCTGGTCAATGGTTTATTTTTGTTGAATCTCAAACGTGATGTTACACATGTCCATAGTGTGAGTACCAAAAAGTGTAAGGTTGATAATGATAGTCCCACTTACATGTGGCACTGCCGCCTTGGTTATATTGGTGTCAAACACATGAAGAAGCTCCATGCTGATGGACTTTTGGAGTCTCTTGATTTCGAATCATTTGACACGTGCGAACCATGCCTCATGGGCAAGATGACCAAGACTCTATTCTCCGGAACAATGGAGCGATCAACTGACTTATTGGAGATAATACATACTGATGTATGCGGTCCAATGAGCGTCAGGCTCGCGGTGGCTACCGTTATGTTCTCACCCTCACTGATGACTTGAGCAGATATGGGTATGTATACTTAATGAAACACAAGTCTGAAACCTTTGAAAGGTTCAAGGGATTTCAGAGTGAGGTAGAGAATCAACGTGACAGGAAAATAAAGTGCCTATGATCTGATCGTGGCGGAGAATATTTAAGTCACGAGTTTGGCACGCACCTAAGGAAATGTGGAATTGTTTCACAACTCACACCGCCTGGCACACCTCAGCGAAATGGTGTGTCTGAACATCGTAATCGCACTCTATTGGATATGGTGCGATCTATCATGTCTCTTACCGACTTACCGCTATCATTTTGGGGATATGCATTAGAGACTGCCGCATTCACTTTAAATAGGGCACCGTCAAAGTCCGTTGAGACAACACCGTATGAATTATGGTTTAGAAAGAAACCTAAGCTGTCGTTTCTAAAAGTTTGGGGATGTGATGCTTATGTGAAGAAACTTCAACCTGAGAAGCTCGAATCCAAAGCGGAAAAGTGCGTCTTCATAGGATATCCCAAAGAGACTATTGGGTATACCTTCTACCTCAGATCCGAAGGTAAAGTCTTTGTTGCCAAGAATGGATCCTTTCTTGAGAAAGAGTTTCTCTCGAAAGAAGTAAGTGGGAGGAAAATATATCTTGATAAGGTAATTGTACCTCCATTCGAACCGGAGAGTAGCATAACACGGGAAGTTGTTACCGTGGAGCCTACACCGACTAGAGAGGAAGTTAATGATGATGATCATGAAACTTCAGATAAAGTTACTATTGAACGTTGAAGGTCCACTAGGACACGTTCCGTACCAGAGTGGTACGGCAACCCTGTCCTGGAGATCATGTTGTTGGACAACAATGAACCTTCGAACTATGAAGAAGCGATGGCGGGCCCGGATTCCAACAGATGGTTTGAAGCCATGAAATCCGAGATAGGATCCATTGTATGAGAATAAAGTGTGGACTTTGGTGGACTTGCCTGATGATAAGCGAGCCATTGAAAATAAATGGATCTTTAAGAAGAAGACTGACGCGGATGGTAATGTGGCCGTCTATTAGGCTCGGCTTGTCGCTAAGGGTTATCGACAAGTTCAAGGAGTTGACTACGATGAGACTTTCTCACCTGTAGCGATGCTGAAGTCTGTCAGAATCATGTTAGCAATTGCCGCATTTTATGATTATGAGATCTGGCAAATGGACGTCAAAACGGCATTCCTTAATGGCTTCCTTAAGGAAGAACTGTATATGATGCAGCCAGAAGGTTTTATCGATTCTAAAGATGCTAACAAGGTATGCAAGCTCCAACACTCCATCTATGGGCTGGTGCAAGCATCTCGGAGTTGGAACATTTGCTTTAATGAGGTGATTAAAGCGTTTGGGTTTGTACAGGTTTATGGAGAACCCTATATTTACAAGAAAGTGAGTGGGAGCTCTGTAGCATTTTCTCATATTATATGTGGATGACATACTGATAATGGGAAATGATATAAAACTTTTGGATAGCATAAAGGCCTACTTGAATAAGTGTTTTTAAATGAAGGACCTTGGAGAAGCTGCTTACATATTAGGTATTAAGATCTATAGAGATAGATCGAGAAGCCTCATAGGTCTTTCACAAAGCACATACCTTGAAAAGATATTGAAGAAGTTCAATATGGATCAGTCCAAGAAGGGGTTCTTGCCTGTGTTACAGGGTGTGAGATCGAGTATTACTCAATGCCCAACCACGGCAAAGGATAGAGAAGAGATGAGTGTCATCCCCTATGCTTCATCCATAGGCTCTATTATGTATGCCATGCTGTGTACCAGAACTGATGTGAACCTTGCCATAAGTTTGGTAGGGAGGTACCAAAGTGATCTCGGAGCGGAACACTGGATAGCGGTCAAGAATATCCTGAAGTACCTGAAAAGGACAAAGGACATGTTTCTCGTATATGGAGGTGCCGAAGAGCTCGTCGTAAAAGGTCACGTTGATGCTAGCTTCGACACAGATCCAGACGACTCCAAGTCGCAAACCGGATACATGTATATTTTGAACGGAGGGGCAGTCAGCTGGTGCAACAGCAAGAAAAGCGTCATGGCGGCATCACATGTGAAGTGGAGTACATAGCTGCTTCGGAAGCAGCAAAGGAAGGAGTCTGGATGAAGTAGTTCATCATCGACCTAGGAGTGATTCCCAATGCGCCAGGCCCGATGACTCTATTATGTGACAGCACTGGAGCTATTTCCCTTGCGAAGGAGCCCAGGTTCCACAAGAAGACAAGACACATCAAGCGCCGCTTCAACTCCATCCGTGATTACATTCATGAGGGAGATATAGATATTTGTAAAGTACATACGGATCTGAATGTCGCAGATCCATTTACTAAACCTCTCTCACGAGAAAAACATGATCAACACCAGAATGCTATGGGTGTTCGATTCATCACAATGTTACTAGATTATTGACTATAGTGCAAGTGGGAGACTATTGGAAATATGCCCTAGAGGCAATAATAAAATGGTTATTATTGTATTTCCTTGTTCATGATAATTGTCTATTATTCATGGTATAATTGTGTTAACCGGAAACCATAATGCATGTGTGAATAAATAGACCACAACGTGTCCCTAGTGAGCCTCTAGTTGTCTAGCTCGTTGATCAATAGATGGTCACGGTTTCATGACCATGGACATTGGATGTTGTTGATAACGGGATCACATCATTGGGAGAATGATGTGATGGAAAAGACCCAATCCTAAGCATAGCACAAGATCGTGTAGTTCCTCTGCTAAAGCTTTTCCAATGTAAAGTATCATTTCCTTAGACCATGAGATTGTGCAACTCCCGAATACCGTAGGAATGCTTTGGGTGAGACAAACGTCACAACATAACTGGGTGGCTATAAAGGTGCACTACGGGTATCTCCGAAAGTGTCCGTTGGGTTGGCATGAATCGAGACTGGGATTTGTCACTCCATGTGACGGAGAGGTATCTTTGGGCCCACTCGGTAAGAAATCATCATAATGAGCTCAATGTGACTAAGGAGTTAGCCACGGGATGATGTGTTACGGAACGAGTAAAGAGACTTTCCAATAACGAGATTGAACAAGGTATAGGGATACCGACAATCGAATCTCGGGCAAGTATCATACCGATAGACAAAGGGAATTGTATACGGGATTGATTGAATCCCCGACATCGTGGTTCATCCGATGAGATCATCGTGGTTCATCCGATGAGATCATCGTGGAGCATGTAGGATCCAACATGGGTATCCAGATCCCGCTGTTGGTTATTGACCGGAGAGGTGTCTCGGTCATGTCTACGTGTGTCCCGAACCCGTAGGGTCTACACACTTAAGGTTCGATGACACTAGGGTTATAGGGAAATAGTGGACGTGGTTACCAAAGGTTGTTTCGAGTCCCAAATGAGATCCCGGACGTCACGAGGAGTTCCGGAATGGTCCGGAGGTAAAGAATGATATATAGGAAGTGAGTATTTGGCCATCGAAAGTGTTTCGAGAATTACAGGTAACGTACCGGGACCACCGGAAGAGTTCCGGGGGTCCACCAAGTGGGGCCACCGGCCCCATAGGGCTGCATGGGCCGAGAGTGGAAGGGACCAGCCTCAGAGTGGGCTGGTGCGCCCTCCACCCTGGCCCAAGGCGCAGGAATGGTGGGAGGGAGGGGAAACCCTAGGCCCAGATTGGCCTAAGGCCCATCTAGGGCTGCGCCCTCCCCTCTCCCTCTCTCTGGCCACCGGCCAGATGGCATCTAGGGCCGGCCACAGCTCCTAGGGTGGGAACCCTAGGGCTGCGCCCTCCCTCCCCCTCCTCCTATATATAGTGGTGCCCTTGGGGCTGTTTGAGATACGCATCTCTCTCTCCCACGGCGCAACCCTACTCCTCCCTCTCTTCGTTCTCCATAGTGCTTGGCGAAGCCCTGCCGGAGACCACGCAGCTCCACCGTCACCACGCCATCGTGCTGCTGGAGCTCTCCCTCAACCTCTCCTTTCTCCTTGTTGGATCAAGGCGTAGGAGATGTCACCGGGATGCACGTGTGTTGAATGCGGAGGCGCCGTTGTTCGGTGCTAAGATCGGAGTCCACTGTGATCTGAATCGCTACAAGTACCAATCCACCAACCACGTTCTTTTAACGCTTTGTGAGAGCCTGGCTTAATAGGAATGATAGACTACTCATATCAACAAGGAATTCCTTCTTTTCCAAAAGCCCACTCGAAAAGAACTCCAAAGTTAAGCGTGCTTAGCTTGGAGCGATTCTAGGATGGGTGACCGACCGGGAAGTTGGTCCCGGGTGCACACGAGTGAGGACAAAGTGTGTAGGAAAGACTAGTTTTGGTCTGTGGGGCTAGTCTAGATCCCGCCAGGCGTAACGAGCTAGTTTAGATCCCGCCAGGCGTAACGAGGTGTTACACGCTTCCGCTTAGCGATCGTCAAAGGTATGAAGATGCACTCTTCCCTTACTCGTTGCTGGTTTCTCCATAGATGGATCTTGGTGATCGTAGGATTTTTTTGATTTACTACTATGTCTCCCAACAGGTGCCTCCTAGATTGCTTAGGTGTCGCTTGGGATCCTCCTAGTTCGTGTTGTGGTGTGAACCAAGAAGTTTGTAAGGGCAAGGAGATCGCCTACTTCGTGAAGATCTACCCATAGCGAGGCTAGTCCTTCGTGGACAGAAGCTGCATAGAATAGTCAAGGTTGCTTCCTCGTGGAACCCTCCATGGGTAGAGCCCTCCATGGACTCTCGCGACCATTACCCTCCGTGGGTTGAAGACTCCATGAACGTGGATGTATGATAGCACCACCTATCGGAACCATGGGAAAAATCATCATGTCATCACTTGTGTTTGTATTCCTAACCCTCTATTTACTTATATGTGCAATGTCTTTATTTTTCGTTGCTATATTCTTAGACATGGATGTTTAGTGTGTTACTTGATATGCTATGAATGCTAAAACCTGCCAAGAATTAAAATTGGAAAAAAGGCAAAACTTTTATTTGGTCAAGTAGTCTAATCACCCCCCTCTAGACCTACTTTCGATCCTACAAGTGGTATCAGAGCTTTGGTCTCCATTGCATTGGTTTCACAACCTAGGAGAAGTATGGCATCTAGTGAGGGAAATTATCACCGTAGAGGTCCGTACTTTGATGGCACTAATTTTGCTCGTTGGAAGCATAAAATGAAAATGCATTTGCTTGGTCATAATCCTGCCGTTTGGGCTGTTGTTCGTGTTGGCTTGCAAGGTGAATTCTTTGTGGATGGAAAGGAACCAGATCGTGAAGCATCTGCGGATTAATTGAAGATGTTGTAACTCAATACTCAAGCATGTGACATACTCTTCAACTGCCTATGTCCTAAAGAATTCAACAAAATCAGCCGTCTTTAACACGCAAAGGAGATATGGGATACTTTGGTCGATATGCACGAAGGAACTGAGTCCGTGAGAGAATCCTAGTTAGATGTTCTTCAAGGTTAACTTGACAAGTTCAAGATGAAGGATGGTGAGGGAGTCGCTGAAATGTACTCTAGGCTAGCTCTCATCACAAATGAGATTGCCGGTTTAGGAAGCGAAGAAATGACTAACAAGTTCATCATCAAGAAGATACTTCGAGCTTTGGATGAGAGATATGACACCATGTCCACGTTGATCCAAATGATGCCTGTCGTGGGAACGAGCGTGACAGTAGATGGTAGGGGTACAAAAGGAGAGGGCAGAGTCCTAGCTACGGCGAGGATGTACACACGGATGTATGAGTTCATGCCCCTCTCGTGGAGGTAACAACCCTACATCTTAGCGCTCGGGAGCTTATGTTGTGTGGAATATAGAGATTACAATGGTTGCAAACCCTTGTGCAGGAGGGGAGGGGCGGCTTATATAGAGTTCGCTGCCCCTCATAATTACCCAACATCTAAGGGTCCAATCGTGGGGTTAAAGTCTGCCGTTAGTGGTAACGTACGCAATAAAAGCTACTAATGGCAATTGAACCAACGTCTGCCCGTTGGGCTCTATATGATGGCTCTTGGTCTTCTGACATCGAGTGAAAGTGAGGTCTTCCGAGTGACACGCGACTGCCGAGTGAAAGAAGGAGTCTCCGAGTGGAAATCTGTCGAGTGGCTTTGAACGTCTCCGGGAATCCACTCAGAACTTCATGCTTAATCTTCAAGTCCTCCCATGTAGTGTCCTTAGGTAGGGTATGTAGGCCTTGCCTAGGACCCTACCCTAGGTACGTATCCTCGTCATTAGCCCCCGAATGGATCGGGGTTCGAGTGGTGAAATGAGGTATCAATGTTAACCTTGAGTTAGGGCATCAAATCCTCCGAATGATATTTGGGGTTTCAATGGAACTTGCGTCGACTGAACTCTGGGTATTAACGTCCATTCAGGATTGGCACGCAACTTCTTGCGAATGATATTCGGGACTTCAACGAAACTTTCGTCGATAGAATTCTTCTTCGTTCGCCCGGATCCATTCAGCCTTAAAAGTGCCCGAGTGGATGTTCAACGCCTATTTTGCTCCGAGTGAACTGAAAGTATCTTGGGAGGCGACGGGTCGGTTTGACAGACCCGGATTTTGCGGGATATGAAAATTTGGGAAGCGCGCGTGTGATTATGACGCCTCGATTCTCGCACCGGTCATATCGCCACGTACTGGGCGCCGTCAGTGGTTGGCGTGCGTGGTGATCTCGCGGGTCCACTGATCAGTGGGACACTCGGTGGAGTATAAAGCCTCATGCGCCGCGTGTGGCATAGTACTTCCACCCATTCTTCCTCTCTTTTCCTCCGTGTCCTCTTCCCCCAATGCCACACTCCGTTCCTCCTCGACGAGAGCCTCCGTGCCGATGACAAAGAACGCGACAGAGAAGCTGGAGTGGGCTAAGAAGGGGGCAACGAAGCTCAAGGGCAAGAATCCCTCGACCGCTCGGTTCACCGTGCCGGCGGGATGGATGTAGGGGGATTTTCTCGCCTCTGTATTCACTCGCGCGGACATGGAGGGCCTTGTTGTCGACGGGCTAGTGGCAGATGGCGCCTGGAGGCTGCCGGGGGAAGAGCACGAGCTGGAGCTGCACGACGGGGAGCCGATCCTCCTTCTCTCCCACGTTGAAAGAGGTTTCTCCATGCCACCCCACCAGTTCTTTAGGGGATTCCTGAATTTCTTCGGTGCCCAACTGCATCACCTCTCGCCGAATACCGTTGCATATTTGTCTGCCTTTGTCACTTTGTGCGAGTGTTTTCTGGGCTGCTCTCCCCATTGGGGGCTGTTCAAGCACCTCTTTACGGTCAGATCCCAGGCCGTGAAGAAAGCTCTCCCCGTTGATGGGAAGACTCATGTGCTTCAGCTATGTGGAGGGTTAGGAGTTCAGAAAAGAGCCCATAGTTCCTTCCCTGCCATGGCCTTTCCTGAGTCTGTCAGAGGCTGGCAGTCGACCTGGTTCTACTGCAAAGATGTAGCATCACCCAATATGTCGATTGGCCTTCCCCCTATACACCTGACCATCCAGCTGTCCCCAAGTCTCTGAGGGTGACCGAAGAGGAGCATGTCCAAGTGGGTATCTTGTTGGAAATATGGCCTAGAGGCAATAATAAATTAGTTATTATCATATTTCCTTGTTCATGATAATCGTTTATTATCCATGCTATAATTATATTGATCGGAGACTTAGATACATGTGTGGATACATAGACAAAACCATGTCCCTAGTATGCCTCTAATAGACTAGCTCATCGATCAAAAGATGGTTAAGGTTTCCTAGCCATGGACATGAGATGTCATTTGATAACGGGATCACATCATTAGGAGAATGATGTGATGGACAAGACCCAAACTACAAACGTAGCTTATGATCATGTCAGTTTATTGCTACTGTTTTCTGCATGTCAAGTATATGTTCCTATGACCATGAGATCTTGCAACTCACTGACATCGGAAGAGTACCTTGTGTGTATCAAACGTCGCAACGTAACTGGGTGACTATAAAGGTGCTCTACAGGTATCTCCGAGGGTGTTTGTTGAGTTGGCATGGATCAAGACTGGGATTTGTTACTCCGTGTGACGGAGAGGTATCTCAGGGCCCACTCGGTAATACAACATCACAATAAAGCCTTGCAAGCAATGTGACTAAGTGTTAGTCACGGGATCTTGTATTATGGAATGAGTAAAGAGACTTGCCGGTAACGAGGTTGAACTAGGTATGGAGATACCGACGATCGAATCTCGGGCAAGTAACATACCGAAGAACAAAGGGAACATCATACGGGATTAACTGAATCCTTGACATAGAGGTTCGACCGATAAAGATCTTCGTAGAATATGTAGGAACCAATGTGGACATCCAGGTCCCGCCATTGGTTATTGACCGTAGAGGTGTCTCGGTCATGTCTACATAGTTCTCGAACCCGCAGGGTCTGCACACTTAAGGTTCGGTGAAGTTTCGGTAGTATAGAGTTATGTATGGTGGTGACCGAAGGTTATTCGGAGTCCCGGATGAGATCCTGGACTTTATGAGGAGCTCCGGAATGGTCCGGAGGTAAATATTGATATATAGGAAGTCCCATTTTGGTCGCCGAAAAAGTTTCGGGCTAATCGGTAATGTACCGGGAGTGCCGGTAGTGTACCGGGAGACCACCGGGAGGGGTATTTCGACCCAAGAGGCTTCATGGGCTGTGGAAGAGTAAATACCAGCCTTTTGTGGGCTGGTGGAATTCCCACACAAGGCCCATGCGGCTGGGAGAAAAAGCCCAAAGGGAAAAAGGTGGAAAAAGGCCAAAAAAAGGAGGAATCCTAGTCCTACTAGGATTGGAGGAGGAGTCCTCCTCTCCTCCCCACTTTGGTCGACCCAAGGGATGTCTTTTTGGCAGCCAAGACTCCTCCTCCTCTCCTCCTATATATACTAGAGGATTTTAGGGTTTTGGGACAGAATTTTCAGCCACGTGCTACCCGTTCCTCTAGTGCATAGTTTCTCCTCTAGATCGGTTTTCTGCAGTGCTTAGGCGAAGCCCTGCCGGAATTGCTCCACCACCATCACCGGAGCGCCGTCACGCTGCTGTTGAACTCTTCTCCCTCTCCACTTCCTCTTGCTGGATCAAGATGGTGGAGATCGTCATCAAGCTGCACGTGTGTTGAACGCGGAGGTGCCGTCCGTTCGGCGCTAGATTGGAAGGATCGTGAACAAGATCGCGAGACCGTTCGTGATGAGTTCATGGGACGGATTGTGATGAGATCGTGGGACGGATCGTGATGAGATCGCGGAACGGATCGTGATGAGTTCACGGGACGGATCGTGATGTGATCACGGGACGCTCGGCGATTTGGATCGCGAAGATGTTCGACTACACCAACCGCGTTTCTTAACGCTTCCCGCTTAGCGATCTACAAGGGTATGTAGATCCACTCTCCCTCTCGTAGATGCTCATCACCATGGATAGATCTTGCGTGTGCGTAGGATTTTTTTTGTTTCCCATGCAACGTTCCCCAACATATCTTAGTTTGAAGCGGTGGTGCAACTGATCCGGGGTGGAGTGACTGGTATGGATCTATTGGAGACGTTTCTCGGTCGACGTATTTAGCTTCTCCAAGCCATAGACCACCCCATGTGGCACTACACGGGCCCTGAGGAATTGACCAGGACGCATCCAGAAGAGGTTCCACAGAAAACTGTCGAGCAGTGGCTTCATAGCATCACTAGAGCTTGCGACAATCCTTTGTGAGCCAAGACGATCCGACCTTACTCGGCCGAAAACCCGCCGAAGAATCTGGTGAGTTGTGTGGTGTCAACTGATGTGTTTGTACTGTCAAGTGATACATTGACTTATACAATGACTTCCTCACTTGAATCATGCAGGAGTGGACGAACATGCAGTCACCTGTTCCCAACGGGAACCATGCTGAGGATGGCGTGGTGAGCGAGGGCGGTAGCATGGACGGCGACGGTTCCTCTGACTCCGAAGATGAATATGAGGACTCCGACGAAGAGGAAGAAGTCAAGTCACCTGCCTGGCGTGAAGGCCGCACCAAGTCTCATCAGGATCCGACAGCTGTTGAGGATAGGGCTCCAGGCCCTAGCGAGAAAACCCCGAAGCGGAGTCGCCCTTCAACTGTTGAGTCGAGTGAGAGGCTAGCCAAGCAGCCCAAGCAAGTCACGACCAAACCTCGCAAGGCTTTGCCTCGCATGAGGATGGACGTACCTGTCATCTCCATGTAAGTATTTATTTTTGAATTCTTTCTGTCGATTGTGGCCTTGAGTTGTAGCTGACCAAGTGCTGTTCAATCCATCAGAGCTGCTACGTCCGTAACCTCGCCTCATCGAGACGAAGGGGAGGCGATGGACATTGACACTGCTGACGTTGCCACTTCTCATAGAGGTTAGCAATTTGTTGTTTCATCCGAATGGGACTCGACACATGCAAATGTTAACATTATCGGTTGTTGTTGCAGAGGTCATTCAGGTGGAGGACGACGAGGAGCACCTGGACACTTCGCGCACTCGTATCCGAAGAGCTTCATCTGTGCAGGCGCCTCAACGCTCGACTGTAGAGTCCTCCCAAGGGATACACGACTCGACACAACTCAGAGGTGAACCCGCATCACCTCTGTCGCATGCTCCTCCAGCTGTCTTGACCGTTGTAACTGTTGGGAGACGTAGTAGTAAATCAAAATTTTCCTACGTGTCACCAAGATCTATCTATGGAGAAACCAGCAAACGAACGGGGAGAAATTGGATCTTCATACCTTTGAAGATCGCTAAGCGGAAGCGTTGCTAGAACGCGGTTAATGGAGTCGTACTCGAAGCGATTCAGATCGCGGTAGATCCGATCAAGTGCCGAACGGACGGCACCTCCGCGTTCAACACACGTGCAACCCGGTGACGTCTCCTACACCTTGATCCAGCAAGGAGGGAGGAGAGGTTGAGGGAGAGCTCCGGCAACACGACGGCATGGTGGCGGTGGAGCTGCGTGGTACTCAGGCAGAGCTTCGCTAAGCACTACGGAGAACGAGGAGAGGGAGGAGTAGGGCTGCACGAGGGAGGAGATGAACTCGTGTGTTGTGCAGCCCCAAATACCTCCACTATATATAGGAGGAGGGGAGGATAGGTGCTGCGCCCTAGGGTTCCACCCTAGGGGTGGCGGCAGCCTCCAGAAGCCCATCTGGCCGACGGCCAGGGCAAGGAGAGGTGGAGGCGGCCTAGGGTGGGCCTTAAGGCCCATCTAAGCCTAAGGTTTGCCCCCTCCACCCTTGCTGCGCCTTGGGCGGGGGTGGGAGGTGCACCAGCCCTCCTAGGGGCTGGCTCCCTCCCACTCTTGGGCCATGGAACCTTCCAGGGCAGGTGGGCCCACTTGGTGGACCCCCGGAACCCTTCCGGTGGTCCCGGTACACTACCGGAGACACCCGGAACACTTCCGGTAACCAAAACCTCACTTCCTATATATCAATCTACGTCTCCGGACCATTCCGGGACTCCTCATGATGTCCGGGATCTCATCCGGGACTCCGAACAACCTTCGGTAACCACATACACTATTTCCCTATAACCCTAGCGTCATCGAACCTTAAGTGTGTAGACCCTACGGGTTCGGGAGACACGTAGACATGACCGAGACATCTCTCTGGTCAATAACCAACAGCGGGATCTGGATACCCATGTTGGCTCCCACGTACTCCATGATGATCTCATCGGATGAACCACGATGTCAAGGATTCAATCAATCCCGTATACAATTCCCTTTGTCTATTGGTATGGTACTTTCCCGAGATTCGATCGTCGGTATCCCCATACCCTGTTCAATCTCGTTACCGGCAAGTCTCTTTACTCGTTCCGTAATACATCATCCCGTGACTAACTCCTTAGTCACATTGAGCTCATAATGATGATGTCTTACCGAGTGGGCCCAGAGATACCTCTCCGTCACACGGAGTGACAAATCCCAGTCTCGATTCGTGTCAACCCAACAGACACTTTCGGAGATACCCGTAGCGTACCTTTATAGCCACCCAGTTACGTTGTGATGTTTGGCACACCCAAAGCATTCCTACGGTATCCGGGAGTTACACAATCTCATGGTCTAAGGAAACGACACTTGACATTGAAAAGCTTTAGCAAACGAACTACACGATCTTGTGCTATGCTTAGGATTGGGTCTTGTCCATCACATCATTCTCCTAATGATGTGATCCCGTTATCAACGACATCCAATGTCCATGGTCATGAAACCGTGACCATCTATCGATCAACGAGCTAGCCAACTAGAGGATCACTAGGGACACGTTGTGGTCTATGTATTCACACATGTATTACGGTTTCCGGTTAACACAATTATAGCATGAATAACAGACAATTATCATGAACTAGGAAATACAATAATAACCATTTTATTATTGCCTCTAGGGCATATTTCCAACAGTCTTCCACTTGCACTAGAGTCAATAATCTAGTTACATTGTGATGAATCGAACACCCATAGCATTCTGGTGTTGATCATGTTTTGCTCGTGAGAGAGGTTTAGTCAACGGATCTGCGACATTCAGATCCATATGCACTTTACAAATATCTATGTCTCCCTCCTGAATGTAATCACGGATGGAGTTGAAGCGGCGCTTGATGTGTCTTGTCTTCTTGTGAAACCTGGGCTCCTTCGCAAGGGCAATAGCTCCAGTGTTGTCACAGAGTAGAGTCATCGGGCCCGACGCATTCGGAATCACTCCTAGGTCGGTGATGAACCCCTTCATCCAGACTCCCTCCTTTGCTGCTTCCGAAGCAGCTATGTACTCCGCTTCACATGTAGATGCTGCCATGACGCTTTGCTTGCTGTTGCTCCAGCTCACTGCCCCTCCATTCAAAATATACACGTATCCGGTTTGCGACTTGGAGTCGTCCGGATCTGTGTCGAAGCTAGCATCGACGTACCCCTTTACGACGAGCTCTTCGGCACCTCCATAAACGAGAAACATGTCCTTTGTCCTTTTCAGGTATTTCAGGATATTCCTGACCGCTGTTCAGTGTTTCGCTCCAGGATCACTTATGTACCTCCCTACCAAACTTATGGCAAGGTTCACATCAGGCCTGGTACACAACATGGCATACATGATAGAGCCTATGGCTGAAGCATAGGGGATGACACTCATCTCTTCTCTATCCTTTGCCGTGGTCGGGCATTGAGTCGTACTCAATCTCACACCTTGCAACACAGGCAAGAACCCCTTCTTTGACTGATCCATATTGAACTTCTTCAATATCTTTTCAAGGTATGTGCTTTGTGAAAGACGAATGAGGCGTTTCGATCTATCTCTATAGATCTTAATACCTAATATGTAAGCAGCTTCTCCAAGGTCCTTCATTGAAAAACACTTATTCAAGTAGGCCTTTATACTTTCCAAGAGTTCTATATTATTTCCCATTATCAGCATGTCATCCACATACAGTATAAGAAATGCTATAGAGCTCCCACTCACTTTCTTGTAAATACAGGGTTCTCCATAAACCTGTACAAACCCAAACGCTTTAATCACCTCATTAAAGCGAATGTTCCAACTCCGAGATGCTTGCACCAGCCCATAGATGGAGCGCTGGAGCTTGCATACCTTGTTAGCATCTTTAGGACCGACAAAACCTTCCGGCTGTATCATATACAGTTCTTCCTTGAGGAAGCCATTAAGGAATGCCGTTTTGACGTCCATTTGCCAGATCTCATAATCATAAAATGCGGCAACTGCTAACATGATTCGGACTGACTTTAGCATCGCTACGGGTGAGAAAGTCTCATCGTAGTCAACTCCTTGAAGTTGTCGATAACCTTTAGCGACAAGCCGAGCTTTATAGGCGGTCACATTACCGTCTGCGTCAGTCTTCTTCTTAAAGATCCATTTGTTTTCAATGGCTCGCTTATCATCAGGCAAGTCCACCAAAGTCCATACTTTGTTCTCATACATGGATCCTATCTCGGATTTCATGGCCTCAAGCCATTTGTTGGAATCCGGGCCCGCCATTGCTTCTTCATAGTTCGAAGGTTCACCGTTGTCCAACAACATGATCTCTAGGACAGGATTGCCGTACCACTCTGGTGCGGAACGTGTCCTAGTGGACCTTCGAGTAGCAACTTGATCTAAAGCTTCATGATCATCATCATTAACTTCCTGTCTAGCCGGTGTAGGCTCCACAGAAACAACTTCCTGTGCTGCGCTACTCTCCGGGTCGAGTGGAGGTACAATTACCTCATCAAGTTCTATTTTCCTCCCACTTACTTCTTTCGAGAGAAACTCTTTCTCGAGAAAGGATCCATTCTTGGCAACAAAGACTTTGCCCTCGGATCGTAGGTAGAAGGTATACCCAATAGTCTCTTTGGGATATCCTATGAAGACGCACTTTTCCGCTTTGGGTTCGAGCTTCTCAGGTTGAAGTTTCTTCACATTAGCATCGCATCCCCAAACTTTTAGAAACGACAGCTTAGGTTTCTTTCCAAACCATAATTCATACGGTGTCATCTCAACGGATTTAGACGGTGCCCTATTTAAAGTGAATGCGGCAGTCTCTAATGCATATCCCCAAAACGATAGCGGTAAGTCGGTAAGAGACATCATAGATCACACCATATCTAATAGAGTGCGATTACGACGTTCAGACACACCATTTCGCTGAGGTGTGCCGGGCGGCGTGAGCGGTGAAACAATTCCACATTTCCTAAGGTGCATGCCAAACTCGTGACTTAAATATTCTCCGCCACGATCAGATCGTAGGCATTTTATTTTCCTGTCACGTTGATTCTTGACCTCACTCTGAAATTCCTTGAACCTTTCAAAGGTTTCAGACTTGTGTTTCATTAAGTAGACATACCCATATCTGCTCAAGTCATCAGTGAGGGTGAGAACATAACGGTAGCCACCGCGAGCCTCGACACTCATTGGACCGCATACATCGGTATGTATTATCTGCAACAAGTCAGTTGCTCGCTCCATTGTTCCGGAGAACGGAGTCTTGGTCATCTTGCCCATGAGGCATGGTTCGCATGTGTCAAATGATTCGAAATCAAGTGACTCCAAAAGTCCATTAGCATGGAGCTTCTTCATGCGTTTGACACCAATATGGCCAAGACGGCAGTGCCACATGGAAGTGGGACTATCGTTATCAACTTTACAATTTTTGGTACTCACACTATGGACATGTGTAACATCACATTCGAGATTCATCAAAAATAAACCATTGACCAGCGGGGCATGAGCATAAAACATTTCTCTCATATAAATAGAACAACCATTATTCTCGGATTTAAATGAGTAGCCATCTCGCATCAAGCGAGATCCAGATACAGTGTTCATGCTCAAAACTGGTACTAAATAACAATTATTAAGGTTTAAAACTAATCCCGAAGGTAGATGTAGAGGTAGCGTGCCGACGGCGATCACATCGACCTTGGAACCATTCCTGACGCGCATCGTCACCTCGTCCTTGGCCAGGCTCCGCTTATTCCGCAGCTCCTGCTTGGAGTTACAAATGTGAGCAACTGCACCGGTATCAAATACCCAGGAGCTACTACGAGCGCTGGTCAAGTACACATCAATAACAAGTATATCACATATACCTTTAATGTTGCCGTCCTTCTTATCCGCTAAGTACTTGGGGCAGTTCCGCTTCTAGTGACCGGTACCCTTACAATAGAAACACTCAGTCTCAGGCTTGGGTCCATTCTTGTTCTTCTTCTTCCCGGCAACTTGCTTACCGGGCGTGGCAACAACTTTGCCCTTCTTGAAGTTCTTCTTACCCTTGCCTTTCTTGAAACTAGTGGTCTTGTTTACCATCAACACTTGATGCTCCTTTCTGATCTCGACCTCTGCTGATTTCAGCATCGAGTACAACTCAGGAATGGACTTCTCCATCCCCTGCATGTTGTAGTTCATCACAAAGCTCTTGTAGCTAGGTGGAAGCGACTGGAGGATTCTGTCAATGACCGAGTCATCCGGGATGTTAACTCCCAGCTGAGTCAAGCGGTTGTGAAGCCCAGACATCTTGAGGATGTGCTCACTGACAGAACTGTTCTCCTCCATCTTACAACTAAAGAACTTGTCGGAGACTTCATATCTCTCGACCCGGGCATGAGCTTGAAAGACCAGTTTCAGCTCTTGGAACATCTCATATGCTCCGTGTTTCTCAAAACGCTTTTGGAGCCCCGGTTTTAAACTATAAAGCATGCCGCACTGAACAAGGGAGTAATCATCGCAGCGAGAATGCCAAGCGTTCGCAACGTCTTGTTCTGCTGGGAGAAGGGGTGGGTCACCTAGCGGTGCATCAAGGACATACAGTTTCTTGGAAGCTATGAGGATGATCCTCAAGCCACGGACCCAGTCCACATAGTTGCTTCCATCATCTTTCAGCTTGGTTTTCTCTAGGAACGCGTTGAAATTGAGGTTGACATTTGCGTTGGCCATTGGATCTACAATATAGATATTAAAGGCAATTTTAGACTAAGTTCATGATAATTAAGTTCACATAATCATATTATTCAATGAACTCCCACTTAGATAGACATCTCTCTAGTCATCCAAGTGATACATGATCCATGTAAACTAGCCCGTGTCCGATCATCACGTGAGACGGACTAGTCATCCATGGTGAACATCTTCATGTTGATCGTATCTTCTATATGACTCATGCTCGACCTTTCGGTCTTCCGTGTTCCGAGGCCATGTCTGTACATGCTAGGCTCGTCAAGTCAACCTAAGTGTTTCGCGTGTGTAAATCTGGCTTACACCCGTTGTATGCGAACGTTAGAACCTATCACACCCGATCATCACGTGGTGCTTCGGAACAACGATCCTTAGCAACGGTGCACAGTTAGGGTGAACACTTCTCTTGAAATTTTATTGAGAGATCATCTTATTTACTACTGTCGTTCTAAGCAAATAAGATGTAAACATGATAAACATCACATGCAATCAATATAGTGACATGATATGGCCAATATCATCTTGCTCCTATGATCTCCATCTTCAGGGCACGATGATCATCATTGTCACCGGCACAACACCATGATCTCCATCATCATGATCTCCATCATTGTGTCTTCATGAAGTTGTCTCGCCAACTATTACTTCTACTACTATGGCTAACGCTTAGCAATAAAGTAAAGTAATTACATGGCGTTTATGATTGACACGCAGGTCATACAATAATATAAGACAACTCCTATGGCTCCTGCCGGTTGTCATAGTCATCGACATGCAAGTCGTGAACCCTATTACAAGAACATGATCAATCTCATACATCACAATGCATCACATCACATCCTTCTGGCCATATCACATCACAAGGCATATGCTGCAAAAACAAGTTAGACGTCCTCTAATTTGTAGTTGCAAGTTTTTACGTGGTTGCTATAGGTTTCTAGCAAGAACGTTTCTTACCTACGCCAAAACCACAACGTGATATGCCAATTGCTATTTACCCTTCATAAGGACCCTTTTCATCGAATCCAATCCGACTAAGGTGGGAGAGACAGACACCCGCTAGCCACCTTATGCAACTAGTGCATGTCAGGCGGTGGAACCGGTCTCACGTAAGCGTACGTGTAAGGTTGGTCCGGGCCGCTTCATCCCACAATACCGTCGAATCAAGATAAGACTAGTAACGACAAGCATATTAACAAAATCGACGCCCACAACTGCTTTGTGTTCTACTCGTGCATAGATTCTACGCATAGACCTAGCTCATGATGCCACTGTTGGGAGATGTAGTAGTAAATCAAAATTTTCCTACGTGTCACCAAGATCTATCTATGGAGAAACCAGCAAACGAACGGGGAGAAATTGGATCTTCATACCTTTGAAGATCGCTAAGCGGAAGCGTTGCTAGAACGCGGTTGATGGAGTCGTACTTGAAGCGATTCAGATCGCCGTAGATCCGATCAAGTGCCGAACGGACGGCACCTCCGCGTTCAACACACGTGCAGCCCGGTGACGTCTCCTACGCCTTGATCCAGCAAGGAGGGAGGAGAGGTTGAGGGAGAGCTCCGGCAACACGACGGCATGGTGGCGATGGAGCTGCGTGGTACTCCGGCAGAGCTTCGCTAAGCACTACGGAGAACGAGGAGAGGGAGGAGTAGGGCTGCACGAGGGAGGAGATGAACTCGTGTGTTGTGCAGCCCCAAATACCTCCACTATATATAGGAGGAGGGGAGGAGAGGTGCTGCGCCCTAGGGTTCCACCCTAGGGGTGGCGGCAGCCTCCAGAAGCCCATCTGGCCGGCGGCCAGGGCAAGGAGAGGTGGAGGCGCCCTAGGGTGGGCCTTAAGGCCCATCTAAGCCTAGGGTTTGCCCCCTCCACCCTTGCTGCGCCTTGGGCTGGGGTGGGAGGTGCACCAGCCCTCCTAGGGGCTGGCTCCCTCCCACTCTTGGCCCATGGAACCTTCCAGGGCAGGTGGGCCCACTTGGTGGACCCCCGGAACCCTTCCGGTGGTCCCGGTACACTACCGGAGACACCCGGAACACTTCCGGTAACCAAAACCTCACTTCCTATATATCAATCTTCGTCTCCGGACCATTCCGGGACTCCTCGTGACATCCGGGATCTCATCCGGGACTCCGAACAACCTTCGGTAACCACATACACTATTTCCCTATAACCCTAGCGTCATCGAACCTTAAGTGTGTAGACCCTTCGGGTTCGGGAGACACGTAGACATGACCGAGACATCTCTCTGGTCAATAACCAACAGCGGGATCTGGATACCCATGTTGGCTCCCACGTACTCCACGATGATCTCATCGGATGAACCACGATGTCAAGGATTCAATCAATCCCGTATACAATTCCCTTTGTCTATTGGTATGGTACTTGCCCGAGATTCGATCGTCGGTATCCCCATACCTTGTTCAATCTCGTTTCCGGCAAGTCTCTTTACTCATTCCGTAATACATCATCCCGTGACTAACTCCTTAGTCACATTGAGCTCATAATGATGATGTCTTACCGAGTGGGCCCAGAGATACCTCTCCGTCACACGGAGTGACAAATCCCAGTCTCGATTCGTGTCAACCCAACAGACACTTTCGGAGATACCCGTAGCGTACCTTTATAGCCACCCAGTTACGTTGTGATGTTTGGCACACCCAAAGCATTCTTACGGTATCCGGGAGTTACACAATCTCATGGTCTAAGGAAACGACACTTGACATTGAAAAGCTTTAGCAAACGAACTACACGATCTTGTGCTATGCTTAGGATTGGGTCTTGTCCATCACATCATTCTCCTAATGATGTGATCCCGTTATCAATGACATCCAATGTCCATGGTCATGAAACCGTGACCATCTATCGATCAAGGAGCTAGCCAACTAGAGGCTCACTAGGGACACGTTGTGGTCTATGTATTCACACATGTATTACGGTTTCCGGTTAACACAATTATAGCATGAATAACAGACAATTATCATGAACTAGGAAATACAATAAACACAATAGCTCCAGTGTTGTCACAGAGTAGAGTCATCGGGCCCGACGCATTCGGAATCACTCCTAGGTCGGTGATGAACTCCTTCATCTAGACTCCCTCCTTTGCTGCTTCCGAAGCAGCTATGTACTCCGCTTCACATGTAGATGCTGCCACGATGCTTTGCTTGCTGTTGCTCCAGCTCACTGCCCCTCCATTCAAAATATACACGTATCCGGTTTGCGACTTGGAGTCGTCCGGATTTGTGTCGAAGCTAGCATCGACGTAACCCTTTACGATGAGCTCTTCGGCACCTCCATAAACGAGAAACATGTCCTTTGTAGTTTTCAGGTATTTCAGGATATTCTTGACCGCTGTCCAGTGTTCCGCTCCGGGATCACTTTGGTACCTCCCTACCAAACTTATGGCAAGGTTCACATCAGGCCTGGTACACAGCATGGCATACATGATAGAGCCTATGGCTGAAGCATAGGGGATGACACTCATCTCTTCTCTATCCTTTGTCGTGGTCGGGCATTGAGTCGTACTCAATCTCACACCTTGCAACACAGGCAAGAACCACTTCTTGGACTGATCCATATTGAACTTCTTCAATATCTTTTCAAGGTATGTGCTTTGTGAAAGACCAATGAGGCGTTTCGATCTATCTCTATAGATCTTAATACCTAATATGTAAGCAGCTTCTCCAAGGTCCTTCATTGAAAAACACTTATTCAAGTAGGCCTTTATACTTTCCAAGAGTTCTATATTATTTCCCATTATCAGCATGTCATCCACATACAGTATAAGAAATGCTATAGAGCTCCCACTCACTTTCTTGTAAATACAGGGTTCTCCATAAACCTGTACAAACCCAAACGCTTTAATCACCTCAATAAAGCGAATGTTCCAACTCCGAGATGCTTGCACCAGCCCATAAATACAGTCCGTCGAGTGAATGGACTACTATCCACCCGATAGGGTTTTTAACTTAGGCGGAAGCATGTTTGCAGCTAAGCCCCCGAGGGTGAGGATTGCTCATCACTTGGAGCATTTTCGAACTTAGGTGAATGTCGATTCGCAACTAAGTTGTCGAGTGAATGGATTACTATCTACCCGACGAGGTTTTCAACTTAGGCAAAACGTGTTTCGCAACTAAGCCCCCGAGTGTGAGGATTGCTCATCACTCGGAGTATTTTCGAACTTAGGCGAATGTCAATTCGTAGCTAGTTATCGAGTGAATGGATTACTATCCACCCGACGAGGTTTTTAACTTAGGCAAAATGTGTTTCGCAGCTAAGCCCCCGAGTGTAAGGATTGCTCATCACTCGGAGTATTTTGGAACCTAAGCGAAGACGGATTCACAAATAGGCCATCGAGTGAACGGACTGCTATCCACCCGACAGGGTTTTTAACTTAGGCGAAAGCATGTTCGCAGCTAAGCCCCTGAAGGTGAGGATTGCTCATCACTCGGAGTATTTTCGAACTTAGGCGAATGTCGATTCGCAGATAAGTTGTCGAGTGAATGGATTACTATCCTCCCGACGAGGTTTTTAACTTAGGCGAAATGTGTTTCACAGCTAAGCCCCTGAGCATGAGGATTGCTCATCACTTGGAGTCTTTTTGGACCTAAGCGAAGACGGATTCGCTAATAGACCGTCGAGGGAATGGACAGCTATCCACCCAACATGGTTTTTAACTTAGGCAAAACATGTTCACAGCTAAGCCCCCGAGTGTGAGGATTGCTCATCAGTCGGAGTATCCCCAAGAATGTGACTATACAATTGGAACCGACGATATATATTGCAGAAATGTGAATTGCATTGATGAAGTATCCTTATTACATCAGAAGATCCCTGCCTCAAGTATAAAAACGCTGGAGCAGATTTGCATTCCAAGCTCGTGGCTCGTCTATCCGCTTCATGAGATTGTATAGGTGATAGGCGCCATTGTTTAGCACCTTAGTGATGACGAAAGGACCTTCCCAAGCAGGATCAAGCTTGTGAGGTCGGTGTTGATTCTCTTGAAGCACCAGATCTCCCTCATGAAACGACCGACTCTTGACAATCTTATGGAAGTGCCGGAGGTCCTGCTGATAGGCAGTAGTCCGGATCAGAGCCATCTCTCGTTCCTCCTCAAGAAGATCTACACCGTCCTGTCTGGTCTGTTCAGCTTCAGCCTCGGAATACAACTCCACTCGAGGAAAATTGTGGGCCAAGTCACTCAGCAATATGGCTTCAGCACCATAGACAAGGAAGAAAGGAGTTTGTCTAGTCGACCGATTAGGCGTTGTCCTCAGACCCCACAAAACAGATGGCAACTCAGTTACCCAGGCTCCGGTGACATGATCCAAATCGCGCATGAGACGAGGCTTCAGACCTTGCTAGATGAGACCATTAGCCCGCTCAACTTGCCCATTGGTTTGAGGATGCGCAACAGATGCATAATCCACTCGGGTGCCTTGGGAGTTACAGAAGTTCCTGAATTCTTTCGAGTCAAAATTAGTGCCGTTGTCCGTGATGATGCTATGCAGAATGACGTATCGATAAATTATCTCTCTCATGAACGTGACCACCGTATGAGAGTTCAGCTTCTTGATTGGATTGGCTTCAATCTACTTGGTGAATTTGTTGACTGCTACCAACAAGTGAGTGAATCCTACTTTTCCGAGTTAGAAGGGGCCAACCATGTCAAGTGCCCAAACCACAAACGGCTAGGCAAGAGGAATTGTCTTCAGAGCAGACGCTAGCTTGTGTGACAGGTTCACATAGAACTGGCAACCATCGCAATGATCAATGATGTCTTTAGCCATCTCATTAGCTCATGGCCAGTAAAAACCAGCTCGATATGCTTTAGCAACAATCGTCCTTGAAGACGCATGGTGGCCGCAAGTTCCCGAGTGAATCTCGTCTAGAATCATTCGACCTTCCTCGGGGGAAATGCAGTGCTGGGTGACACTAGTCGCACTCCAATCTCCCATCACAGTGAAAGCCTTGGACCTGCGCACAATCTGCCAAACCTATGTTTCATCTTCAGGGAGCTCTAGTCTGAGGATATAGGCAATGTAAGGCACAATCCAATCGGGAATGATAACCAGAATTTCCATGACCAGGTCAATCACTATAGGGACATCGACTTCTGTCGAGTCAGTGGAACTCAAAGCCTGTGGGGGCTCTTCGATGAAAGGATCTTCTTGAACCGAAGGAGTGTGTAAGTGCTCCAAGAACACATTGCTGGGGACAGGCCGTCGAGTGGAACCAATCTTGGATAGTTCATCGGCCGCCTGATTTTTCAGTCGGGGAACATGATGAAGTTCCAGGCCTTCAAACTTCTTCTCCAACTTTCAGACTGCATTGCAGTATCCAGTCATAGAGGGGTTTCGAACATCCCACTCTTTCATCACTTGATTCACCACCAAATCTGAGTCGCCATAAACCATCAGGCGCTTGATGCCGAGTGAGATAGCCATGCACAACCCATACAATAGTGCTTCATACTTTGCCTCATTGTTGGAGGAATCGAAGTGAATTTGAAGGACATAGCTGAGCTTGTCGCCCCTAGGAGATATCAGGAAAACCCCAACACCAGACCCATTCAACATTTTGGAGCCATCAAAGAACATTGTCCAATGCGTCGAGTGAACTTGGATAGGCTGTTGTTGTTCGATCCACTCGGCCATGAAATCCGCTAATGCTTGGGACTTGATTGCTTTTTTGGCTTCGAATCTGATGTCAAAGTGTCCAAGCTCGATTATTGAAAATTTCGGACAAGGGAGCATCATTGACGACTGAAATCGAGTGGTCTTGGAAATAATGCGCCACCTTCTTCGCTGATAGGTAAATACCATAAACCAACTTCTGATAGTGTGGATATCTTTGCTTTGAGGGGGACAAAACTTTCGAGATATAATAAACTAGCCACTGGACTTTATAAACTTTACCCTCCTCTTCTCGCTCGATAGTCAGTATTGTACTAACGGCCTGATTTGTGGCCGCGATGTACATGAGCAAGGGCTCTTTGCTAGCAGGAGCGGCAAGTACCGGCTGGGTGGAGAGCAGGGCTTTGAGCTCAACAAATGCTGCTTCGGCTTCGGGAGTCCAGTCGAACGTGTCAGACTTCTTCATCAATTGATATAAATATGGAGCCTTCTCACCAAGACGATAAATGAATCGACTCAATGCTGCCAAGCAACCTGTGAGCTTCTGAACATCGTGCACTCGCATGGGAGTCTTCATACGGGTAATGGCGCTGATTTTCTCAGGGTTGACATCTATTCCTCGCTCGGAAATGAGAAAACTGAGTAACCTGCCGCCAGGGACGCTGAAAGTACACTTGGCCGGATTCAGCTTTATGTCGAATCGCCTCAAATTGGCAAATGTCTCAGCCAAGTCAGCCAGTAGGTCGGAACCTTTGTGGGACTTGACCACCATATCATCCATGTATGCCTCGACATTCTGAGGGATCTGGTCAAGTAAACATTTTTGAATCATGTGCATAAAAGTAGCGCCGACATTGTTGAGACCAAAAGGCATGGTGACGTAACAAAAACACCCAAATGGCATGATGAAGGCTGTCTTTATTTCGTCCGGGCCATACAGACGGATCTGATGGTACCCAGAATAAGCATCCAAAAATGATAAATGCTCACACCCCGCTGTCGAGTCAACAATTTGATCTATGCGGGGGAGCGGAAAATGATCTTTTGGGCACACCTTGTTGAGATGTTTGAAGTCAATGCACATGCGCAATGACTTATCTTTCTTTGGCACCATCATAACATTCGAGAGCCACTCGGAGTGGTAAATCTCCCGAATGAACTTGGCTTGCAAGAGACGGGCCACTTCTTCTCCGATTGCCTTGCGCTTCTTCGCCGCTGAATGACGCAAATGCTCCCTGACGGGTTTGGCTTTCGGATCCACTCGCAGACGGTGCTCAGCGAGCTCCCTGGGAATCCCTGGCATGCTAGTAGGCTTCCATGCAAAGATATCCTAGTTCTCACGGAGGAACTAGATGGGCTCGACTTCCTATTTGCTGTCGAGTGTTGATGAGATATTCGTCGGGGTAGCAGTAGGATCCGTCAGATGGATGTGTACCTTCTTCACCTCCCCTGCCGACTGAAATGCCGACTTGGAAGCCGTCTTATTTGCACGAAGCAAGTCGGCAGGGTCGGCGGTTTTCTTGTACTCCTCCAACTCAACCATGGCCATCTGGTGATCGGCGATCTTGGAGCCTTGCTGGAGGCACTCTTTGGCCCGTTGTTGATTGCTAGTGATCATGATCACGCCCTTAGGGCCTGGCATTTTCAACTTGAGATACACATAACATGGTCGGGCCATGAAACGTGCATACGTAGGTCGACCCAGAATGGCGTGGTAAGCACTCTTGAAATCCATGACTTCAAATGTCAACTTTTCTTTTCGGAAATTTTGTCATTCCCGAATGCCACATCCAATGCTATCTGGCCGAGTGACTTGGCCTTCTTTCCTGGGATGACCCCGTGAAACTGCATGCTGCTCTCACTCAGACGGGACATTAGAATGCCCATCCCTGTCAGGGTATCCGCATAGAAAATGTTTAGGCCGCTGCCGCCGTCCATGAGGACCTTTCTAAGTTGAGTCCCCCCGGATCAACTACCAGAGGCTGTCGACCGGGAGTGGCCACATGAGCAGGATGATCTATCTGGTTGAATGTGATAGCATATTGGGGCCATTTGAGGTAGGTGGGGGTGTCTGGTACAACCATGTTGATTTCTCTGTTGATGACTTTCAGACGGCTCTTGCTCTCGACATCAGCAAAGATCACCAGTGTAGCAGTGACATCTGGGAATGTTTCCTTTTCCTCATCTTCATTTCCCTTCTCAGGAGATTTATCACTCGGCTGGTCTCCCTTGAATTGTTGAATAAGGGTCCAACACTGTCGAGTGGTGTGCTTGGGCAAAATCAGATTGCCTTCCGCATCTTTCCTCGTGTGTATTACACATGGCTGATCCATGATATCAGTTCCTGACTGATTTTTCCCTTTCTTGGGGGCATACTATGCCTTAGCTTTGCCCTTGTTCTTCGACTGAGTCGCTAGTGCTGCCGCTTCTGTCTGAACCGGATCTTCAGCCTTTCGCTTCTGTTTCCGATTGTTGCTGCCACCAGCCTCATTGACGACTGCCTTTCCTTTGCCGCTACGGAGACGGTCTTCTTCCTTGCCATTGGCATACCGAGTGGCGATTTCCATCATCTTGCCGAGTGAAATATCACCCGTTCGCCCAAACTTCAGATAAAGTTCTCTGTATCTCACATCAGCCTTGAATGCACAAACAACCTGATGTTTTGACACATTCTCCACTGTATGATGCAGAGTGGACCATCGCTGAATATAATCCCTTAAAGTTTCATTGGGCTTCTAGACACAGTGTTGTAAGTCGACTAGACCTGCCGGATGCTTGCAAGTGCCCTTAAAGGTTCGGACATCCACTCGGGCAAGATCCTCCCAGCAATGTATACTGGAAGGAGCCAGATGATTCAGCCAAGCGCGAGCTGAACCATCCAACATCAGGGACAGGTGCTTCATTGCCACATTGTCATTTCCGCCACCAATTTGCACAGCCACTCGGTAATCATCTAACCAAGTCTCCGACTTTGATCGCCAGAAAACTTCCCAATTCCCGCCGCCAACCTGAAGTTGGGGGGAATCTCCATAGAACGTATGGCTCTGCTGAAACATTCAGGACCAGAAACCACGGCTGAGATACCACTCGGAAAATCTCTGTCGTATCCTTCCCTGTGGGCTCTGCCCCTGTCAATCCGCTTCTGAACAAGGAGGGTGTGGGTGTCAAAGCCCGCATTCTTCTCATCACCGAAGGAGCATCTGTCTCCTTGCACCGGGGCACTTACGGACCACTCCGCGGAGGAGTGGGCACTCGACGGTGGTCTTCGTGGTGAAACTGATCTCTGTCTTGCCCTTCACGGAAACCGCCGCCCCGACAGCGCAAGGGGGATCCAGGGCTGTGTGCTGACTGAACGGTCTCTGCCTAGGGTGAATTGTTGTGTATCCTGTTATGGGACTGAGAAATTACTGAATTCTGACACTGCACTGCATCTAACAGTGCTCTGATCTGCATCAACCCTCTTCTAGCCTCTGACCGGGACGGCTGAATGGAATCTGCTATCCTAGCAACAGCAACAACATTTAACATAGGAGTTCGATATACCTCAACGTCTTCGTGAAATCCAGTGGGAAATAGCTGTCGCTGACGTCGATTGGGGCGTGGCGAGCACTGGCGAGTGCGCTCGTCAAGCTCTGCCCGGAGTTCTTCCAGACGAATGCGCGCGGCCTCCAAAGCTTGGGCCTCGGCAGTCATGCCAATGATGGGAGTATGAAGAACCTCCTGCTCGCGACGCGGCAGCTCTTTCGACGGACGTCCAGCCTCGCGCCTGCAATGGCCAAAGCCAGGCGGAGAACTCTGATGGGATCCCGCCATGAAGACCTCCGCCGCGGGATCGCAACTTTCGCACTCGGAAGGCACGTCGGACGGATCGGAATCCGACTCGAACACGTTGTGAAGGGACTCGGAGGGCTCAAGTGCTGCAATCTACGGAGAAGTTTGAGTTGCCACTGCGTGTTTGACCCAACGCTGAAGTCATGAGCGGTTGGACCGCTTGCGACCGCGAACAGCGAGGGGAGCCGATGAATAAGGAGTCCAAGGCTGACGCAGCAACACGCCGCAGGAACTCACATGGAAGTGCGTGGCCTCACGGACCGAGAGCGCCTCGACATTAAGAGGCGCTTCCTGGAGCCATGCCGAATCGTCGGCGATGAAGGTGAGCGCTCCAAAACGGATCTCGTGGCCCAGGACAAAAACACCGCTAGAAGACATATCGAAGGATGAAAAATGCAACCTCGCCGGAAGTCGCTTAGACGCCTGCCGCATGGTGGGCGTCAACTGTTGTGGGAACGAGCCTGACAGTAGATGGTAGGGGTACGAAAGGAGAGGGCAGAGTCCTAGCTACGGCGAGGATGTACACACAGATGTATGAGTTCAGGCCCCTCTCGTGGAGGTAACAGCCCTACGTCTCAGCGCTCGAGAGCTTATGTTGTGTGGAATATAGAGATTATAATGGTTGCGAACCCTTGTGTAGGAGGGGAGGGGAGGCTTATATAGAGTTCGCTGCCCCTCATAATTACCTAGCATCTAAGGGTCCGATCGTGGGGTTAAAGTCTGCCGTTACTAGTAACGCACGCAATAAAAGCTACCAATGGCAATTGAACCAATGTCTACCCATTGGGCTCTTGTTGATGGCTCCTGGTCTTCTGGCATCGAGTGAAAGTGAGGTCTTCCGAGTGACACATGACTGCCGAGTTAAAGAAGGAGTCTCCGAGTGGATATCTGTCGAGTGGCTTTGAACGTCTCCAGGAATCCACTCGGAACTTCATGCTTGATCTTCAAGTCCTTCCATGTAGTGTCCTTAGGTAGGGTATGCAGGCCTTGCCTAGGAACCTACCCTAGGTACGTATCCTCTTCAATGCCCAACTGCAAAGATCTCAGACCAACGGAAGTGATTGGTAGAATTGTTGCTCATGAGATGACACTCAAAGACAAGGAAGACCTTCATCACAAGTCTAGCGGTGCTTACAAAGACACAAGTGATGCTCCCGCTACCTCAAGCGACGACCTTGTCACAAATGAAGAGATAATCCTCATGGTCAAGAAATTCAACAAGTTCTACAAGAATAGAAGCAAAGATCGCAGCTCCAACTCCAGATATGAAGAGAAGCGTACATCAAGTCGTGATCGAAACTGCTACAATTGTGGGAAGCCCAGACACTACTCCATTGAGTGCTCGGCTCCCTACAAGCGAAGAGAAGATTCACCAAGAAGACGAAGCTCAAGAGATGAATCACCTCGAAGAGAGAGAAGGAGTAGAGATGATCGTTATGAACGAAGACCCTCAAGGAGAAGTAGGGACTCAGAGAAGAAGGACAAGCACACCAAGAGCTACTCAAGAAGGAAGCATCAAGCTCATGTTGGTGAATGGGTTTCTGGCTCCGACTCCGACAACCACTTCGAGAGAAACTATCACTCCAACTCCGACTATAGTCAAGATGATGGTGTTGCCGGAATTGCACTAGTGACAACCAACTCCTATGATATAGTTGATTCACCAAATGAAGGAGGTGGAGGTTGCTTCATGGCTAAAGGCCCCAAGGTATCACACCCAGAATATCTTGATTTCGATAGTGATGAAGATGATTTGCTTTACGATGATGACTTGCTATGTGATAAAACTAGTGATGTTAATCATAATGAACTTAATATTTATCATGCTAGTAAATATATGTCTATTGATGATGATAAGATGAAAAATAGAAGAACTAACTAAAGAACTCAACACTCTTAAGTTAGCTCATGAATCGACTCTTGAAGATCATAGAGAGCTTGTAAGAACTCATGAGAAGCTACACTTCGAGAAGCTCAATTTGGAGCAAGAACATGAATTTCTTAAAGCTATCAATGACGATCTCCGAAAGAAAACTTCATCTTATATTGCCAAACGAGTACTCTTGTCTACATTCATGCCACAAGTCAAATCTAAGCAAACTAGTAACAAAGGAAAGAAAGGTTCTTTATCTAGTAGCAACAATAAAAATACTAAACCAAAAGATGTTGCTCCTAGTAGTTCTATTGATTCCACTAAAGATGATTCTCTTAGCCAAGTTACACTTGAGCAAGAAAATGCTTTATCGAAAGGAATTATAGAGAAAGGTATCTACAAGAGTATTGAAGGGTACAAACAATTTTATGAGATTGTACGCAAGCACGGAGGATACCGGAATAATCGTGGTGTTGGCTATTTCAATGCTAATGGAGTTGAGTGGGAAGAAGGTCAATATCCCAACCCCAAGTTTGTTCCTCAAAAGGAGAAGTATGAAAATACTCTTCCCAAGGGAACAAACACTCAAGATGACCTTCCACCAAAGGACACCAAGCTCAAGGGCAAGAACAAGCTCCAAGAGGACTTTGACTCTTACGAAGATGAACCCCAAGCTTTGGTGAAGTGGGTTCCCAAGGCTACTACAAGCTCAACTTATAGAAGTGCTACTTCAACACCAAGGATCCCCATAAACTTGATGTGGATTCCCAAGAAGAAGAACTAGATAGTTCTTGAGGGGTGACTCCGCCAATGAAATTCACTCACATTCATTATTGGCAAGATCTATTTGCAATCAACATCAACCCTATGCAATAGATCAAGGAGTCACACATTCCCTCAAAGGTAAGCAAGGGACAAGGTGATCAACAAATCAATGGACATCATTACACATGCTTTGCACTCCATGTCCATAGATATCCTTCTATTTGTCTCTTGTGTGTTGGGACTAACCCATGTAGGTGAGAAGAGTAAGGAAACAACGAGGATGCTCCCAACTCTTGGTGAATTTCATCAACTTTGAGCACCCACCACTACCTCACCAACATAAAGTCTTCATTGACAAAACCCAAGGTTAGTTTATCCCTCTTATGGAGGGATGTCACATTAAGGGGGAGCTTTACTCTAAGACTTGAGTCAAAGCATCTCATAGTATGTGACAAACATTAAATGCTTTATGTAAAAGTGGTAACCCCACTTGTGCTTAAACGATGAGTATGACCTATGATCAAGTACTCTTACTTGGCTCCTAAGTCAAATACTCATATATAGATGACTTCGTCATCGCCCAAGTGCTTGTTAGATGCTAGAGTATTTGTGCATGTTTTCCATGATTTCATTTGACATCTTATTGTGTGAGCATGTTGGTATGCATTTATTTTCTCATTCGAGGATATCCAATTGTTGTTATTTGGCTTTTGATTTATATTTTGCTAATTGGATAAACAAGAATTCCTAGGACCACTTCTTTAGCTATCTATGCTTTCTCACCTCATACTCTATTCATGCTGCATCACAAAATTTGAACAAGTGCTTTTCGATCCCTCTGTGTGTGGAGCACTCGGAGTTCCGTATCAACAAGGAATAACCACTAAAACTTCCCAAGTGCATCTCGGTGGAACCAACACCAAAATCTCGGTCTCACCGAATGCCTAGGGTTGATTTGGTTTTTCAATCTCGATACCATCGATTCCATTTTCTTGGTTACACCGAGTGTCCCTGTCAACTGACAGTTGAGGCACTCGGTGACACCGAAAACTTAGAATCGGTGTCACCGACAGTGGTGGGTATATAAAGTTGGACCCTGATGCTTTGAAATTCTATCTTCAAAAGTCGCGCTCCAAAACCCTAAGCTGCCTCTCCAAGGACCCCTGGTCGTCGCCCTTGTCTCCCCGCGCTCCTCTGCCGTTGGGAATCACCGTCGCCGACGAAATCTACTGCCTTGTCGTCGCCGTAATGGATCCGTGCCAAACTAGGGTACGGATTCGATCTCTAGTGCGCTCCCCATCCAACTCTTGCGCATTATATACTTGTTAATCATCTTTGCACCCTTTGCACGTGTTTCCATCCACTTAAAACTCCAAAATCTCGCGTTAGATGGCTTTTCTAGGGTTTTGCCATCCGCCCGATAAATCTCGGTGGAACCGAAACAAAAATATCGGTCTCACCGATATGCTTTTAAGTGAGGTTGAGAACGGACTCGGTGGAATTCGAGTAGCTCTTTTCGGCCCGACCGAAAAGGCTGCCAAGGTTCTGGTAAAGAGTTAGTCTGTCTTGACCCCACCGAGAATTTCTTTTTGGCTGCACCTATATCTATTTGACAGATTGCAAAACTTTTGAAAATTCATTGCTCAAATTTCAAAAAACCAGCCTCATTTTGTGATGACTCATCTTTTTTTTTGCTCTCCTATACTCTATTCACATGGTTAGTATGTCAGGCTTAGAAGACAGTCAGAATTTGCCAGAGCAGGGAGTTGATATGAGTTCTGGAACAAGCCCAGAAGCCAGTTCTTTCTCAGATCCAGGCACCCCCATCTCTCATGGGTTGCCCAAGGCTGCCACTAGAACCAGGAAGAAGCTCAACTCAGTTGAAGAAGACTCAGATTTCATTCCTGAGGAGTTTCTTGCTAAGAAGCAAGAAAATGCTGCCAAGAAGTCACCAACTGAAGCTACTTCATCTAGTAAAGTTGTCAGCAAGATCTATGCTCCTGCTTCAACATTCAAAGCATATGAGACTGCCAGAGAAACTATTTTAGTTGAGGTCCCCAAGAAATCTATGCCTAAGAAGGCAGGGGAGAAAAAGTCCAGGAAGAGGATTATTCGTGTTATGGGCATGCCTACCTCTATGTTTGAGGATCTAGAGGAGGCTGCTGGTGCTGCTGCTCAGGAGGAGGAGGAAGAGCATGCTGAGATAGTGCCTCCCAAGAAGAAAGCCAAGAAGCTCATGGCTGATGCTATGCCAAAGACTGGCACCTCGAAAAGCACCAAGCCTGCATCTAAGAAGACTGCAGTCCAAAAGTCCAAGAGGACCACCAGAGACATTCCTGCTTCAGAGAAGTGTTGGTAGACGAGTAGTAAATCAAAATTTTCTACGCGTTCACCAAGATATATCTATGGAGAAACCAACAACAAGAGGGAAGACATTGCATCTTCATACCTTTGAAGATCGCTAAGCGGAAGCGTTACAAGAACGCGGTTGGTGGAGTCGTACTCGTAGCGATTCAGATTGCGGTGGACTCCGATCTTAGCGCCGAACAACGGCGCCTCCGCGTTCAACACACGTGCATCCCGGTGATGTCTCCTACGCCTTGATCCAGCAAGGAGGGAGGAGAGGTTTAGGGAGAGCTCCGGTAGCATGACGGCGTGGTGACGGTGGAGCTGCGTGGTCTCCGACAGGGCTTCACCAAGCACTACGGAGAACGAGGAGAAGGAGAAGTAGGGCTGGGCCGAGAGGGAGGGAGAGTCATGTCTCAGACAGCCCCAAGGGCACCACTATATATAGGAGGAGGAGGAGGGAGGGCTGTGCCCTAGGGTTTCCACCCTAGGGTGGTGCGGCAGCCATCAGATCTGATCTGGTGCGGCGGCCAGAGGGAGAGAGGGGTGGTCGGCGCCCTAGGTGGGCCTTAGGCCCATCTGAGCCTAGGGTTTACCCCCCTCTCTTCCCTTGCTGCGCCTTGGGCCCTTGTGGGGGGCGCACCAGCCCACCTAGGGGCTGGTTCCCTCCCACTTGTGGCCCATGAAGCCCTCTGGGGCTGGTGGCCCCACTTGGTGGACTCTCGGAACCCTTCTAGTGGTCCCGGTACGTTATCGGTGACGCCCAAAACTTTTCCGGTAACCAAAACCTCACTTCCTATATATCAATCTTTGTCTCCGGACCATTCCGGAACTCCTCGTGATGTCCGAGATCTCATCCGGGACTCCGAACTACCTTCGGTAACCACGTACACTATTTCCCTATAACCCTAGCGTCATCGAACCTTAAGTGTGTAGACCCTACGGGTTCGGGAGACACGTAGACATGACCAAGACACCTCTCCGGTCAATAACCAACAACAGGATCTATATACCCATGTTGGCTCCCACATGCTCCACGATGATCTCATCGGATGAACCATGATGTCGAGGATTCAATCAGTCCCATATACAATTCCCTTTGTCTATCGGAATGATACTTGCCCGAGATTCGATCGTAGGTATTCGTATACCTTGTTCAATCTCGTTACCGGCAAGTCTCTTTAATCGTTCCATAACACATCATCCCGTGGCTAACTCCTTAGTCGCTTCGAGCTCATTATGATGATGTCTTACCGAGTGGGCCCAAAGATACCTCTCCGTCACACGGAGTGACAAATACCAGTCTCGATTCGTGCCAACCCAACAGACACTTTCGGAGATACCCGTAGTGCACCTTTATAGCCATCCAGTTATGTTGTGACATTTGGCACACCCAAAGCATTCCTACGGTACTCGGGATTTGCACAATCTCATGGTCTATGGAAATGATACTTGACATTGGAAAAGCTTTAGCAGATGAACTACATGATCTTGTGCTATGCTTAGGATTGGGTCTTGTCCATCACATCATTCTCCTAATGATGTGATCCCGTTATCAACGACATCCAATGTCCATAGTTATGAAACCGTGACCATCTATTGATCAACGAACTAGCCAACTAGAAGCTCACTAGGGACACGTTGTGGTCTATGTATTCACACATGCATTATGGTTTCCGGTTAACACAATTATAGCATGAACAATAGACAATTATCAAGAACAATAATAACCATTTTATTATTGCCTCTAGGGCATATTTCCAATAGTCTCCCACTTGCACTAGAGTCAATAATCTAGTTACATTGTGATGAATCGAACACCCATAGCATTCTTGTGTTGATCATGTTTTGCTTGTGAGAGAGGTTTAGTCAACGGATCTATGACATTCAGATCCGTATGTACTTTACAAATATCTATATCTCCCTCCTAAATGTAATCACGGATGGAGTTGAAGCGGCGCTTGATGTGTCTTGTCTTCTTGTGAAACCCGGGCTCCTTCGCAAGGGCAATAGCTCCAGTGTTGTCACAGAATAAAGTCATCGGGCCCGACGCATTTGGAATCACTCCTAGGTCGGTGATGAACTCCTTCATCCAGACTCCTTCCTTTGCTGCTTGCGACGCAGCTATGTACTCCGTATCACATGTAGATGCCGCCACGATGCTTTGCTTGCTTCTGCACCAGCTGACTGCCCCTCCATTCAAAATATACACGTATCCGTTTTGCGACTTGGAGTCGTCCGGATCTGTGTCAAAGCTAGCATCGACGTAACCCTTTACGACGAGCTCTTCAGCACCTCCATATACGAGAAACATGTCCTTTGTCCTTTTCAGGTACTTCAGGATATTCTTGACCTCTGTCCAGTGTTCTGCTCCGGGATCACTTAGGTACCTCCCTACCAAACTTATGGCAAGGTTCACATCAGGTCTGGTACATAGCATGGCATACATAATAGAGCCTATGGCTGAAGCATAGGGGATGACACTCATCTCTTCTCTATCCTTTGTCGTGGTCGGGCATTGAGTCGTACTCAATCTCACACCTTGTAACACATGCAAGAACTCCTTCTTGGACTGATCCATATTAAACTTCTTCAATATTTTTTTCAAGGTATGTGCTTTGTGAAAGACCTATGAGGCGTCTCGATCTATCTCTATAGATCTTAATACCTAATATTTAAGCAGCTTCTCCAAGGTCCTTCATTGAAAAACACTTATTCAAGTAGGCCTTTATGCTCTCCAAAAGTTCTATATCATTTCCCATTATCAGCATGTCATCCACATATAATATGAGAAATGCTACAGAGCTCCCACTGACTTTCTTGTAAATACAAGGTTCTCCATAAACCTGTACAAACCCAAACGCTTTAATCACCTCATTAAAGAGAATGTTCCAACTCCGAGATGCTTGCACCAGCCCATAGATGGAGCGCTGGAGCTTGCACACCTTGTTAGCATCTTTAGGATCGACAAAACCTTCCAGCTGCATCATATACAGTTCTTCCTTAAGGAAGCCATTAAGGAATGCCGTTTTGACGTCCATTTGCCAGATCTCATAATCATAAAATGCGGCAATTGCTAACATGATTCAGACGGACTTCAGCATCGCTACGGGTGAGAAAGTCTCATCATAGTCAACTCCTTGAACTTGTTGATAACCCTTAGCGACAAGCCGAGCCTTATAGACGGTAACATTACCATCCGCGTCAGTCTTCTTCTTAAAGATCCATTTATTTTCAATGGCTCGCTTATCATCAGGCAAGTCCGCCAAAGTCCATAATTTGTTCTCATACATGGATCCTATCTCGGATTTCATGGCTTCCAGCCATTTGTTGGAATCCGGGCCCTCCATTGCTTCTTCATAGTTCGAAGGTTCATCGTTGTCCAACAACATGATCTCCAGGACAGGGTTGCCGTACCACTTGTGTGCGGAACGTGCCCTAGTGGACCTTCGACGTTCAATAGTAACTTGATCTGAAGTTTCATGATCATCATCATTAAGTTCCTCTCCTGCCAGTGTAGGCTCTACAAAAACAACTTCCCATTTTGTGCTACTCTCTGGTTCGAGTGGAGGTACAATTACCTCATCAAGTTATATTTTCCTCCCACTTACTTCTTTCGAGAGAAACTCTTTCTCGAGAAAGGATCCATTCTTGGCAACAAAGACTTTGCCCTCGGATCTGAGGTAGAAGGTATACCCAATAGTCTCTTTGGGATATCCTATGAAGACACACTTTTCCGCTTTGGGTTTGAGCTTCTCAGGTTGAAGTTTCTTCAGATAAGCATCGCATCCCCAAACTTTTAGAAACGACAGCTTAGGTTTTTTCCAAACCATAATTCATACGGTTTCGTCTCAACAGACTTTGACGGTGCCCTATTTAAAGTGAATGCAGAAGTCTTTAATACATATCCCCAAAATGATAGCGGTAAGTCAGTAAGAGACATCATAGATCGCACCATATCCAATAGGGTGCGATTACGACGTTCAGACACACCATTTCGCTAAGGTGTGCCAGGCGTCATGAGTTGTGAAACAATTCCACATTTCCTTAGGTGCGTGCCAAACTCGTGACTTAAATATTCTCCGCCACGATCCAATCGTAGGCACTTTATTTTCCTGTCACGTTGATTCTCTACCTCACTCTGAAATTCCTTGAACCTTTCAAAGGTCTCAGACTTGTGTTTCATTAAGTAGACATACCCATATCTGCTCAAGTCATCAGTGAGGGTGAGAACATGACGGTAGCTACCGCAAGCCTCGATGCTCATTGGACCGTGTACATTGGTATGTATTATCTCCAACAAGTCTGTTGCTCGCTCCATTGTTCCGGAGAACGGAGTCTTGGTCATCTTGCCCATGAGGCTTGGCTCGCACGTGTCAAAATGATTCAAAATCAGGAGACTCCAAAAGTCCATCAGCATGGAGCTTCTTCATGCGTTTGACACCAATATGACCAAGGCGGCAGTGCCCCATGTAAGTGGGACTATCGTTATCAACCTTACACTTTTTGGTACTCACACTATGGACATGTGTAACATCACCTTCGAGATTCATCAAAAATAAACCATTGACCAGCGGGGCATGACCATAAAACATTTCTCTCATATAAATAGAACAACCATTATTCTCAGATTTAAATGAGTAGCCATCTTGCATCAAACGAGATCCAGATACAATGTTAATGCTCAAAGCTGGTACTAAATAACAATTATTGAGGTTTAAAACTAATCCCGAAGGTAGATGTAGAGGTAGCGTGCCGACGGCGATCACATCGACCTTGGAACCATTCTCGACGCGCATCGTCACCTCGTCCTTTGCGAGTCTCCGCTTATTCCGCAGCTCCTGCTTGGAGTTTCAAATGTGAGCAACTGCACCGGTATCAAATACCCAGGAGCTACTACGAGCGCTGGTTAGGTACACATCAATAACAAGTATATCACATATACCTTTAACGTTGCCGACCTTATTATCCGCTAAGTACTTGGGGCAGTTCCGCTTCGAGTGACCGATACCCTTGCTATAAAAGCACTTAGTCTCGGGCTTGGGTCCATTCTCGTTCTTCTTCCCGACAACTTGCTTACCGGGCGCGGCAACATCTTTACCATCCTTCTTGAAGTTCTTCTTACCCTTGCCTTTCTTGAAACTAGTGGTCTTATTGACCATCAACACTCGATGCTCCTTTTTGATCTCGACCTCTGCTCATTTCAGCATCGAGTACAACTCAAGAATGGACTTCTCCATACCCTGCATGTGTAGTTCATCACAAAGCTCTTGTAGCTAGGTGGAAGCGGCTGGAGGATTCTGTCAATGACCGAGTCATCCAGGAGATTAACTCCCAGCTGAGTCAAGCAGTTGTGCAACCCAGACATTTTGAGTATGTGCTCACTAGCAGAATTATTCTCCTCCATCTTATAGCTAAAGTACTTGTTGGGGACTTCATATCTCTCGACTTGAGCATGAGCTTGGAAAACCAGTTTAAGCTCTTGGAACATATCATATGCTCCGTGTTGCTCAAAACGCTTTTGGAGCCCCGGTTCTAAACTGTAAAACATGCCACACTGAACCAGGGAGTAATCAACACAGCGTGACTGCCAAGCGTTCATAACGTCTTGGTCCGCTGGGAAAATGGGTGGGTCACCTAGCGGTGCATCAAGGACATAAAATCTCTTGGAAGCTATGAGGATGATCCTCAAGCTATGGACCCAGTCTGCATAGTTGCTTCCATCATCTTTCAGCTTGGTTTTCTCTAGGAACGCGTTGAAGTTGAGGGTGACATTAGCGTTGGCCATTGGATCTACGATATAGATTGTAAAGACAATTTTAGACTAAGTTCATGATAATTAAGTTCACATAATCAAATTATTTAATGAACTCCCACTTAGATAGACATCTCTCTAGTCATCCAAGTGTCACATGATCCATGTCAACTAGCCCGTGTCCGATCATCACGTGAGACGGACTAGTCATCCATGGTGAACATCTCCATGTTGATCGTATCTTCTATATGACTCATGTTCGACCTTTCGGTCTTCCGTGCTCCGAGGCCATGTTTGTACGTGCTAGGCTCGTCAAGTCAACCTAAGTGTTTCGCGTGTGTAAATCTGGCTTACACCCGTTGTATGCAAACGTTAGAGCCTATCACACCCGATCATCACATGGTGCTTCGGAACAACGATCCTTAGCAACGGTGCACAGTTAGGGTGAACACCTTTCTTGAAATTGTATTGAGAGATCATCTTATTTACTAACGTCGTTCTAAGAAAATAAGATGTAAACATCATAAACATCACATGCAATCAATATAGTGACATGATATGGCCAATATCATCTTGCTCCTTTGATCTCCATCTTCGGGGCACCATGTCATCACTGTCACCGGCACGACACCATGATCTCCATCACCGTGTCTTCATGAAGTTGTCTCACCAACTATTACTTCCACTACTTTGGCTAACGTTTAGCAATAAAGTAAAGTAATTACATGGCATTTATGATTAACACGCTGGTCATACAATAAAATAAGACAACTCCTATGGCTCCTGCCGGTTGTCATACTCATTGACATGCAAGTCGTGAATCCTATTACAAGAACATGATCAATCTCATACATCACAATGCACCACATCACATCCTTTGGCCATATCACATCACAAGGCATATGCTGCAAAAACAAGTTACACGTCCTCTAATTTGTAGTTGCAAGTTTTTACGTGGCTGCTATAGGATTCTAGCAAGAACGTTTCTTACCTACGCCAAAACCACAACGTGATATGCCAATCGCTATTTACCCTTCATAAGGACCCTTTTCATCGAATCCAATCCGACTAAGGTAGGAGTGACAGACACCCGCTAGCCACCTTATGCAACAAGTGCATGTCAGGCGATGGAACCGGTCTCACGTAAGCGTACGTGTAAAGTTGGTCCAGGTCGCTTCATCCCACAATACCGCCGAATCAAGATAAGACTATTAGTTGTAAGCAAATTAAGAAGATCGACGCCCACAACGACTTTGTGTTCTACTCATGCATAGATTCTATGCATAGACCTAGCTCTGATACCACTTTTGGTAGACATAGTAGTAAATCAAAATTTTCTACACGTTCACCAAGATCTATCTATGGAGAAACCAACAACGAGAGGGAAGAGATTGCATCTTCATACCTTTTAAGATCGCTAAGCGGAAGCGTTACAAGAACACGGTTGGTGGAGTCATACGCGTAGCGATTCAGATCGCGGTGGACTCCGATCTTAGCACCGAACAACGACGCCTCCGTGTTCAACACACGTGCAGCCCGGTGACGTCTCCTACACCTTGATCCAGCAAGGAGGGAGGAGAGATTGAGGGAGAGCCCCGACAGCACTATGGAGAACGAGGGGAAGGAGAAGTAGGGCTGCGCCGAGAGGGAGAGAGAGTCGGGTCTCAAACAGCCCCAAGGGCACCACTATATATATAGGAGGAGGAGGAGGGAGGGCTACGCCCTGGGGTTTCCACCCTAGGGTGGTGCGGCAACCACCAGATCTGATCTGGTGCGGCGGCCAGAGGGAGAGAGGGGTGGCCGGCGCCCTAGGTGAGCCTTAGGCCCATCTGAGCCTAGGGTTTCCCCCCTCTCTTCCCTTGCTGCGCCTTGGGCCCTTGTGGGGGGCGCACCAGCCCACCTAGGGGCTGGTTCCCTCCCAATTGTGGCCCATGAAGCCCTCTGGGGCCGGTGGCCCCACTTGGTGGAACCCTGGAACCCTTCCGGTGGTCCCGGTACGTTACCTGTGACGCGTGAAACTTTTCCAGTAACCAAAACCTCACTTCCTCTATATCAATCTTTGTCTCCGGACCATTCCAGAACTCCTCATGACGTCCAGGATCTCATCCGAGACTCCGAACTACCTTCAGTAACCATGTACACTATTTCCCTATAACCCTAGCATCATCGAACCTTAAGTGTGTAGACCCTACGGGTTCGGGAGACACATATACATGACCGAGACCCCTCTCCGGTCAATAACCAACATCGGGATCTGGATATGCATGTTGGCTCCACATGCTCCACGATGATCTCATCAGATGAACCACGATGTTGTGGATTCAATCAATCCTGTATACAATTCCCTTTGTCTACTGGTATGATACTTGCCCAAGATTCGATCGTCGGTATCCTTATACCTTGTTGAATCTCGTTACCGGCAAGTCTCTTTACTCGTTCTGTAACACAACATCCCGTGGATAACTCCTTAGTCACTTCAAGCTCATTATGGTGATGTCTTACCGAGTGTGCCTAGAGATACCTCTCCGTCACACGGAGTGACAAATCCCAGTCTCGATTCGTGCCAACCCAACAGACACTTTCGGAGATACCCGTAGTGCACCTTTATAGCCACCCAATTATGTTGTGATGTTTGGCACATCCAAAGCATTCTGACAGTATCCGGGAGTTGCACAATCTCATGGTCTAAGTAAATGATACTTGACATTGGAAAAGCTTTAGTAGATGAACGACACGATCTTGTGCTATGCTTAGGATTGGGCCTTGTCCATCACATCATTCTCCTAATGATGTGATCCCGTTATCAACGACATCCAATGTCCATGGTCATGAAACCGTGACCATCTATTGATCAATGAGCTAGCCAACTAGAGGCTCAGTAGGGACACGTTGTGGTCTATGTATGCACACATGCATTATGGTTTCCAGTTAACACAATTATAGCATGAACAATAGACTATTATCATGAACAATAATAACCATTTTATGATTGCCTCTAGGGCATATTTCCAACAAGAAGAACAAAGGGACTACCTCTAGAGTGGAAGATGATGATGACCTAACCACTTTGATGAAGCTCATACCACATCTTCCAATGCACGATGGCAGCCACTTAGTAGCTGAGGACATGAAGAAGCGGAAAGACTCACGCTTGAGAGCCTGGAGAGCCATAGATCCATATGGTAAGAGGAGGAAGACCGATGTTGACTAGAAGTTCTATACCAGAGAGCAACAGGATATCTATGAGACCGTTCTGCTTGATAAGAGCCCTGCTGTTAGCGACATGAGATATGTTGATTGGAAGTTCATCAAAGACAATGTGAACTACTTCCCAAGTGTCCAAGATAACTTTCATTGCATTGGTATGGATAAGTTCATTGGCAGAGAACTTACAGCATGGAACGACAAGATGATCATGCAATTCTACTCTGCTGCTCACTTCTATGGAGATGGTAGAATTGTATGGATGACTGAAGGTGCTAGGTACGAATCCACTGTTGAGGAATGGACTACTCTACTGGAAGTCCCCGAAGCTCAGGAAGGAGATTTGGATGTATACTCTGAACCCAAGGCTAGTCACAATGCCATGAAATACATGTATACTCCTATCCTCGCTGACAAGGTGCAATCACACAAGCTAGGATGTATCTATTATCTGCAAGCAGGCCTCCGGACTATGAACACTATACTCAGGCATACCTTGATGCCCAAGTCTGGAGATGACAAGATGATCCGAGGCTACTCCATTAATATGCTACTCCACCTTGATGCGAACACTAGGATTAGAGTCATGGATCTGATTGTTGAGACAATCAAGAGGGTTGCTGCTGACCAAAAGTGCTCATGCTGCTATGCACCCTACATCCAGTTGCTTATAAACTTATAGTTGGAGAAGCACATTTTTGCTCTTGATCGCCCACACCTTTCCCTACATCTAGAGTTTGAGGATAACGTTGTGGTGATGGACCAAGATCATCCCACATCTGCTACAACACAAGCAGAGGCAAAAGCTGTTCGAGTCGCTAGTGCTCAAGTTCCCAGATCTAGGAACGAGCAAATGGATCTTCTGATCATAGCTGTCCAAGGCATGGAGAAGGATATCAAAGGGATTTTGGATAACCAGAACAGCCTTGTGAGGATCTTCGAGACGTGGATCAAGGTGCTTGGAGATAAGGTGGACAAGTTGTCCAAGACAGTGATAGAGCTCCAGAAGGAAGTTGACTCCATGCACATTCCCCGGGTCTCTTCTACCTCTTCTTCTTCTGATGATGATGATGAGGAAGGATCAACTCTCCGGTCAAGAACCCAGTTCACCACTCAGATTAGATCAGCCCTAGTGCCTGCTCCAGAGTCGAGGCCCTCTTCATCAGCTCCTGCTACAGTCAGTACATCTCCCGCTCCATCAACTCCTCTTCCACTAGTGTCCACTCCAGCTCCTTCGACGACATCTGCAGAGATCTTCTACGACGCCGTGCTCTCGACTCCTTCATCGGCAACCGGAGGAGATCAGCCCAAGAATGCTTAGATAGTACCTTTGAACTTTTTGGTAACTTCTTGCCAAAGAGGGAGAAGTGTATATAGATCATTAGGCTTCGAGAGATAGAGAGAGCATTTGGTGTCTTCTGCTTTTTCAAAAACAATTGCTTTTGGTTGCCGTGATACTCTTTTGTTTCACTTGTGATACACATTCAATGATGTTTGATCATACGCTTTAATGTGTGATGCAACTATTTCCTACCATCTTAAATGCTCATGTGATGATCATTCATCTTTGGTTGATTGTGTTGTGCTATGTTATTCATTCCAATTATTCTTGCACACCACCAAGTGGTATGTGACATGTGAGAAGTGACCCATGTACCTAGTCGATTGTGCATTTGCATTCAACCACAAATTCAAAATAATGCACAAATTTAGGGGGATCTCTTACTTATCACATACTTCTCAAAGCGACGATTATATTCATTGATTATATCTTTGTCGAAGCTTTGATCTGTATGTTGTCATAAATTACCAAAAAGGGGTGATTGAAAGCACATTTGCCCGCTTGGTGGTTTTGGTAATTAATAACAACATATAAGTCATTGAACTAATGTCTTCACGAAGTATATTTCAGGAAAAGTTCAATGATGGGAATGGCACAAGGATTGTGGAATTACCCCAAGATGCAAGGAAATAGGTTGGCCAAGCTTCAAGCAAGAGGACTCTACATTTTATATTTGTGAGAAATCACTTTGAGTCTATAGGAAAGCCAATACTATTAAAAGGGGGTAAAGTTTTGATGGTGAACAATATGCTGAAACGTGCACACGTGACATTCACCAAAACATCCACATACTCTCCCACCAAAGTCCGTCCTAAGCCAAATATACCAAATCGGCGCACCCAACTTTACTATCTCGGTGCCACCTATTTCCAAACCCTAGACAGACTCAGCCAAATCCTAACACTTCGGTGCAACCGAGACTGCACTCGGTGCCACCGAGTTGGGTTGCCAACTTCCTGTTATGCAAATTCTCATTTTCGGTCCGATCGAGAATGGTGATTCGGCGTCACCGAGTTTGGTAATTTCGATCATTGGTCACCTTGTCGGTGCAACTGAGAGTTCTATATCGGTCCATCCGAGATCCAAAAGTTGCCACTTTTTGTCACTTTGGTACCACTGAGTTTTACACTTTGGTGTCACTCAGTCTAACTTATTGTGTGTAATGGTTGGATTTTTGGGGATGCCTATATATACCCCTTCACCACCACCCACTCGAAAGAGAAGCACTCAGAACTATTCCATACCTATCCTACTCAATTTTCTAAGAGAGAACCACCTACCCTTGTGTTGTGGTCAAGATATTCCACTCTAACCATATGGATCTTGATTTCTAGCCTCCCCAAGTTGCTTTCCACCAGTCCCATCTCTTCTAGAAAGCCAAATCTGTGTGAGAGAGATTGTGTGTTGAGGAGTCTATCATCTTGAAGCACAAGAGCAAGGAGTTCATCGTCATTATCGAGCCTATTACCTTTTGGAGGGTGGTGCCTCCTAGATTGGTTAGGTGTCACTTGGGAGCCTCCTACTTCATGTTGTGGAGTGAACCAAGAAGTTTGTAAGGGCAAGGAGATCGCCTACTTCATGAAGATCTACCCATAGCGAGGCCAGTCCTTCGTGGACGGAAGCCGCATGGAATAGTCAAGGTTGCTTCTTCGTGGAACCCTCCATGGGTAGAGCCCTCCATGGACTCTCGCGACCGTTACCCTTCGTGGGTCGAAAACTTCATCAACATGGATGTACCATAGCACCACCTATCGGAACCATGGGAAAAATCATCGTGTCATCACTTCTGTTTGCATTCCTAACCCTCTCTTTACTTATATGTGCAATGTCTTTATTTTTTGCTGCTATACTCTTAGACATGCATGTGTAGGGTGTTACTTGATATGCTATGAATGCTAAAACTTTCCAAGAATTAAAAGTGGGAAAAAGACAACTTTTATTTGGTCAAGTAGTCTAATCACCCCCCTTTAGACCTACTTTCGATCCTACAGGGGGTGATTAGACTTCTTGACCAAATAAAAGTTTTGCCTTTTCCCAAATTTTAGTGTTTGCAGTTTTAGTATTCATGGAAAGTCAATTTCACCCTACACATGCAAGTCTAAGAGTATAACAACGGAAAGTAACAACAAGCATGAGTAAAAGGGATAGGGTTGAAAGATCAAATGCAATCGTATACACGATGATTTTTCCCATGGTTCCGATAGGTGGCGCTATCGTACATCCACGTTTATAGAGTCTTCAAACACGGAGGGTAACGGTCGCGAGAGTCCACGGAGGGCTCCACCCATAAGGCTCCACGAAGTAGCAACCTTGACTATTCTATATGGCTTCCGTCCATGAAGGACTAGCCTCACAATGGGTAGATCTTTACGAAGTAGGCGATCTCCTTGCCCTTACAAACTTCTTGGTTCACTCCACAACACAAAGTAGGAGGTTCCCAAGCGACACCTAACCAATCTAGGAGGCGCCACCCTCCAAAAGGTAATAGGCTCGGTAATGACGATGAACTCCTTGCTCTTGTGCTTCAAGATGATAGACTCCTCAGCACACAATCACTCTCTCATAGATTTGGCTTGGTAGAAGAGATGGGATTGGTGGAAAGCAACTTGGGGAGGCTAGGAAACAATATCCATATGGTTGGAGTGGAAGATCTTGATCTCAACACAAGGGTAGGTGGTTCTCTCTCAGAAAATTTTATAGGATAGGTATGGAATAGTTCTGAGTGCTTCTATTTCGAGTAGGTGGTGGTGGAGGGGTATATATAGGCACCCCCAAAAATCCAGCTGTTACACACAAAATGACCAACTCGGTGACACCAATGTGTTAAAATCGATGGTACCGAAGTGATCAGAGGGTGACAACTTTTGAATCTTGGTGAGATCGATATATGAAACTCGGTTGCACCGATAAGGTGACCAACGGTCAGATTTCCAATCTCGGGACGCCGACCCAACGATCTCGGTGGTACCAAAAATGTGAATTTGCGTAACAGAAAGTTGTCAACCTAAACTCGGTGGCACCGGTATGGAATTGGTTGCACCGAAGTGGTAGGGTTTGGCTGAGTCTGTCCAGGTTCTGGAATTGGTGGCACCGAGATTGGAATGTTGGTTGCACTGATTTTGAATGTTTGTCTATAGACAAACTTTGGTGGGAGAGCTTGTGATGTTTTTGGTGACTATCACTTGTGCACGTATGAGCATTTTGTTCACCAACAAAACCTTACCCTCTTTTAATAGTATTGGCCTTCCTATGGACTCAAAGTGATTTCTCACAAATGTAAAATGTAGAGTCCTCTTGCTTGAAGCTTGGCCAACCTATTTCCTTGCATCTTGGGGTAATTCCACAATCTCCACAATCCTTTTTCCATCCCTATCATTGAACTTTTCCTGAAATATACTTACTGGAGATATTAGTTCAATGACTTATATGTTGTTATTAATTACCAAAACCACCAAGGGAGAAAATGTGCTTTCAGTCGCTCCCTTTTTGGTAATTGATGACAACATATAGATCAAAGCTTCGACAAAGATATAATCAATGAAAATAATCGTCGCTTTGAGAAGTATGTGATTAGCAAGAGCTCCCCCTAAATTTGTGCATTATTTTAAATTTGCGTTTGAATGCAAATGCACAATCGATTAGGTACATGGGTCACTTCTTACATGTCACATACAACTTTGTGGTGTGCGAGAATAATTAGAATGAACATCATAGCACAACACATTCAAGAAAGAGGAATGATCATCACATAATCATTAAGATGATAGGAAATAGTAGCATCACACATTAAAGCGTATGATCAAATATCATCAAACGCGTATCACAAGCAACCAAAAGATGTCAAAGCAACCAAAAGCAATTGTCTTTTGAAAAAGCAATAAACACCAAAACGCTCTCTCACTCGAAGCCTAAAGATATATATGCACTTCTCCCCCTTTGGCAACAAGTTACCAAAAAGTAAGGTAGCAAGGTCGCAAGTAACAAAAGTGAGCACAAATGGCATTGAAATGGTTGAAAACATGGCCTAAGGTCCGTACTTTTGCTAGTGCAATCTCTCAACAATGCTAATATAATTGGATCACATAACCATCCCTCAACGCGCAATGAAGAATCACTCCAAAGTTCTTATCTATTGGAGAACATAAGGAGAAATTTTTTATAGGGTATGAAACCACCTTAAAGTTATCCTTTCCAATCGATCTATCAGAGAGTTCGTACTAAAATAACACCAAGTTATCCTTTCTAATCGATCTATCTAAGAGTTCGTACTAGAATAACACCATATGATACGCATCAACCAACTCTAATGTCACCACAAGTATCCATGAATTAATTATACGATACACATCAAACAATTTTAGATTCATAATACTCAATCCAACACAAAGAACCTCAAAGAGTGCCCCAAGATTTCTATCGAAGAACAAGGCATGAAAACGTGCAATCAACTCCTATGCATAGAGCTCCAAGGTCATTGGAATCCGTAAGTTGACGCCAGAACATATATCAAGTGAATCACTTGAATACCCCAATATCACTACGGGTATCTGCATGCAAGACATACATCAAGTGCTATCAAATCCATAAAAGTATTCAATCCAATTTAACAAAATCTCAAAGGGAAAACTCAATTCATCACAACAAGATAGAGAGGGGGAAACACCATATGATCCAACTATATTAACAAAGCCCGTGATACATCAAGATCGTGCCATCTCAAGAACACAAGAGAGATAGATTAAACATATAACTACTAGTACAAACCCTCAGCCCCTAGGTGGATTACTGACACATTATCATGGTGAGAAAAAGAGAGTTATTGATGGAGAGGTGCAGCCCCAAAGAGATGGAGGCGATGGCGGCCCCGGCGCCGGCGACGGAAGTGGTGCCCCCTTGCCCCCTTCTTCCTTGGTCTTGGTTGTGCAATGGAGGAGCCTCTTCCCTTCTTGGCGTCTGCCAAGGGAGAGGCAAATTCGTGGCTTTTGGTGGATCTCTCGAAATTAGGGCCTTTCTCTCCTTATATGTGCCTCTGTGGTGCTCTATGGCCCTCCGATGGATGGACCCTTGATCCAATGGCTCTTGGGCACATATAGAATCTTCCTAGGGACCCCTCAACGCCCTCGTGCGTCCCCAAAGTCGTGGCTTGGCCGCATACATCAGATATGGTAAGAGTTAGACTCAATCACGTCATCAATTCTCGTAATCCCGTAATCAGATATTTTCCTCCAGTAAAACAGCTCTACAGATTGCATCCTAACTCCGTTTTGGACAAATTTGGAGTCCAGAATCAATGCTATAAAATTCCCCACACTCTCCTAGTTTTAGATTTTTTCCATTGGATGCCGACTTCGGGGATCAAACTAAACGATCTCTAAAAACTGTTCGTGGACAGATTTCAGGAAAGTCAGAGTCCTCCAACAAGGCTCCTTTTGCGTTTTCCGACAATTTCCAATTAATTCCTACACATCAAAGTGTGAAACAAGAACTTGTGCACTTTGCAACTATTAATAGTTAGTCCCAATAAAACATAAAACCATGGTAAAAACACAGGTAAGTTTGGCATGAATATTTCGTAAATTATCGATACGTTGGAGACGTATCAGCATCCCCAAGCTTAACTGTCGCTCATCCTCGCGTAGGTAAATGATAAAAATAATAATTTATGAAGTATGAGTGCTATCATAGTGCATAAGTTTGATCAATCATAATTTCAACCACTTTTCCTAGCATCATAACATCAATTCTTCTCATAAAACTCATCATGATAAAGTAGCAACCAATTCACATGTTATGGTTCAAACAGTGAATTCTCTTGAAACTTAGAAACCTATGTTCTTAGTCACAAAACAATTTCAATTCAACTTATTCTCAACAAAGTCTAAATAAGAGCTCCACATACTCAATCATCATATAGTCTTCTATGATTTCTAGTACTCAAAGCATACTTTTAGAATAAATGACATCCATCGAACACAGAGAAAGATAGGGGTTTAATGTTTAGCCTCCCAACTCATTTATCATAGAGATAATTGTCAACAATAATAATTCATGATCAAATATATTTGACTGGCCATATGTGCCTAGATCTTTCCCCACCACATGATGCTTGCCAACTAGAGAATAATTGAGGTTGAAATGAGAATGCATATTATTGACTCTTGCATAAAAGTAAATACTGAAAGATAAAAGATAGGCCCTTCCTAGAGGGACGCAGGGATTTGCAGAGATGCCAGAGCTCAAAGCTTAAATCAGAGATAAGTATAATTTTGGGAGGTGCACCCTTCCTGTCAATGTTATGACCAAGATTTATCAATACCTTCCATGTTAAACACATTAGCGGTGGTTCCCAAGCGGTAAAAGTAAAGGTTTACTCCCCCTCCACCAACAAACACACTCCATGGCTAGCTAAATCCACGGGTACTGTCCATACCAACAACATTCCCGAGGGAGTTTTGTTTAATTATTTGCATTTTTTATTTTGGGACTGGGAATCCCTATTACCGCCCTCTCGTGCAAGGACGAGTGAATAAACACTCATCATGAATAACCCGCTTAACATGGAAGGTACTGACCGCCCCCTGTCGCTCCATGAGCGGTCCAGGCACACAAAATTGATGTTCATTTGAAATTTTAGAGGTGTCACATGCAAATTTACTTGGAATGGCAGTGAAATACCATATATAGGTAGGTATGGTGGAGTCTCATGGCAAGAAACATGGTTTAAGGGTTTTTGGATGCACAGGCATTATCTCTAGTTAGTACGAATTTTTGGGTAGCAAAAGGTTCTAAACAAGCACCGCATGTTGGTGGATCCATAACAATATAACTTCTTGCAAATATACGCATCCATAACTCATTACGTTATCTTCATTGTCCAACTTCAGCTAATTGGCTCATGTTTGAAAATAGTTAATGGGTATTCACAATCATAGAAGATGTCCAAGATAATATATTTGTATGTGGAAGTTCTCTTCCTTATACTAACCATTCACGAATTGCTTGTATGGCCAATATTGTGATTGTCAAACTTCAATAGATTTTACTTTCTAAACCAGATGTGAAGCTACTACTAAGCATAAAGCACATTGATAATTTCATACTTAAGATATTTCATTGATTCACAATTTACTCATAGGATATAAGTGAAGCTCAAGAGTAATCATCAAAACTACTCTTCAAAAGATATAAGTGAAGGTCAATGAGTAGGTAAACAATCAAGTAGCTACGCGAGGACTCTCTATCTCAATAAAGATTTTTAGATCTGAGTATTTTTTCAAACAACAAACTAAATAAAAATAGAATTCCAATAATAGCACATATCATGTGAACGAGTAAAGATTTAGGATCAACATAGGCTAACCGATAGTTGATGAAGAGAGGTGGGATGCGTAGCATCCCCAAGCTTAGATACTTGAGACTTCTTGAAATATTTACTTGGGGTACCTTGGCATCTCCAAGCTTGAGCTTTTGTATCTCGTTCAATCCTCTCTTGGAGTGACATGATTTTAGATCTGAACACATTATTTTTTCACGATATGAGAGTGTTTTAGATCCTATCTTGCAAGTTTTATGCATCTATTACGTGTTATGATCCGCATACCCCAAGGTGACAATAATTGGGATTCTTTCTGGTGATTGCTGTAGTTTGAGGAGCTAATGTATTCACCATGTCTTAATGCTTTGTTCCGGTTCTCTATTAAAAGGAGGCCTTAATATCCCTTAATTCACTTATGGACCCCGCTGCCATGGGAGGGTAGGACAAAAGGTGCCATGCAAGTTCTTATCGCGGATACTTATGGCTATATACGGAATACATGCCTACATTACGTTGATGAATTGGAGATAGTTCTGTGTCGCTCTAATGTGTAACTATTACATAATTGATGTCATCTAAATCATTATCCATCACCGGCCCATGTTCCTCGCTTTTCATATACTTGTCAAGTTACTATTGCTGCCATTGTTGGAAATATGCCCTAGAGGCAATAATAAAGTGGTTATTATTATATTTCCTTGTTCATGATAATCGTTTATTATCCATGCTATAACTGTATTGATCGGAAACTCAAATGCGTGTGTGGATATATAGACAAACACTGTGTCCCTAGTGAGCCTCTACTACACTAGCTCGTTGATCAAAGATGGTCAAGGTTTCCTAGCCATAGACATGAGTTTTCATTTGATTACGGGATCACATCATTAGAAGAATGATGTGATGGACAAGACCCAACTACAATCATAGCATTGATCATGTTAGTTTATGGCCATTGTTTTATCCATGCCAAGTATATGTTCCTACGACCATGAGATCATGCAACTCCCTGACACTAGAGGAATGCCTTGTGTGTATCAAAATTCACAACGTAACTAGGTGACTATAAAGGTACTCTACAGGTATCTTCGAGGGTGTCTATTGCGTTGGTGTGGATCGAGTCAGGGATTTGTCACTCCGTATGACAGAGAGGTATCTCTAGGCCCACTCGGTAATACAACATCACAAGAAGCTTGCTAGCAATGTGACTAAGGAGTTGGTCATGGGATCTTGAATTACGGAGCGAGTCAAGAGACTTGCTGATAACGAGATTGAACTAGGTATGGAGATACCAACGGTCGAGTCTCGGGCAAGTAACATACCACTAGACAAAGGGAACTGCATACGAGATTGATTGAATCCTTGACATAGTGGTTCGACCGATAAAGATCTTAGTAGAATATGTAGGAACCCATATGGTCATCCAAGTCCCGCTATATGTTATTGGCCATAGAGGTGTCTCGGTCATGTATGGATAGTTCTTGAACCCGCAGGGTCTGGACACTTAACGTTCGGTGACGATTCAGTATTGTTGAGTTATATATGTTGGTGACCGAAGGTTGTTCGGAGTCCCAGACGTCATGAGGAGTTCCAGAATGGATCGCTGGTAAAGAATGATATATAGGAAAATCCATTTTGGTCACTTGAAAGAATTCGGGCGTCACCAGGAGTGCCGAAGGGTTCCGAGGGTCGACCGTAAGGGGTCCACCAGCCCTGGAGGGCCACATGGGCCGAGAAGGGTGTGCACCAGCCCCTTGTGGGCTGGGTGCCCCTCCCCACCTAGGCCATGCGTCTAGGGATGGTGGAGGGCCAACCCTAGGGGTGGCGGCACCCTTGCTTGGGTGGCAAGCCACCTCTTGGGCACCGCCCCACCCCTTGGCCACCTCCCCACCCCTAGGGGAAACCACAAGACGCTGACCCCTCCTCCCTTCCCCTATATATGAGAGGAGAGGGAGGGCAGCCGCACCCCAAGCCACGACGCAACCCTCCCCCTCTCTCTAGATCGTTTCTCCTCTAGTTTGTCACAGTAGCGCTTGGCGAGGCCCTGCCGGGATAGCTCCACCACCATCCCCGTCATGCTGTCGTGCTGCCGAAGAACTCATCTACTAGTCTGCCCTCACTTGTTGGATAAAAGAGGCGGAGACGTCATTGAGTTGTACGTGTGCTGAAAGCGGAGGTGTCGTTCGTTCAGCGCTAGATCGTGATTAGATCGCGGGACGGATCGTGATTGGATCACGAAGATGTTCGACTACATCAACATCATTTCTTAACGCTTCCCACTTAGCGATCTACAAGGATATGTAGATGCACTTCCCTTCTCGTAGTTTTTGATCTCCATAGATATATCTTGGGTGTTCGTAGGATTTTTTTGTTTCCCATGCAACGTTCCCCAATAGTGGTATGAGAGCTAGGTCTATGCATATATAACATGCATGAGTAGAACACAAAAGAGTTTGTGGGTGTTGATGTTCAAATTGCTTACCTCCTTAGTCTTATCTTGATTCGACGGTATTGTGGGATGAACCGGCTCGGACCAACCTTACTCATCCACGTACGAGAGACCGGTTCCATCGACTGACATGCAACTTGTTGCATAAATATGTATGGAGGGTGTCTGTCTCTCCCACGTTAGTTGAATCGTAATCGATAGAGGCGGTTCTTGTAGAAGGTTAAAAGACAACTTGATTATCACCGTTGTGGTTTTTGAAAGCACATTTGCTCCCTTGGTGGTTTTGGTAATTAATAAAAACATACATGTCATTGAACTAATGTTTCCACTAAGCATATTTCAGGAAAAGTTCAATGATGGGTTGGCAAAAGGATTGTGGATTACCCCAAGATGCAAGGAAATAGTTTGGCAAAGCTTCAAGCAAGAGGTCTCTACATTTTACCTTTGCGAGAATCACTTTGAGTCCATAGGAAAGCCAATACTACCAAAAGGGGGTAGGGTACTGTTGGTGAACAAAATGCTCATACGTGCACAAGTGATAGTCACCACATACACTGACAAGCTCTTCCACAAAAAGTCTGTCCTAAGCCAAATATCCAAAATCGGTGCAACCAACACATTCCACTCGGTGCCACCGATTCTTAGCCTCAGGCAGACTTAGCCAAACCCTAGTCATTCGGTGCAACCGATTCTGCCTCGGTGCCACCGAGTTTGGGTTGCTAACTACCTGTTACGCAAATTCACAAAATCGGTACCACCGAGTTTGTTCAATTGGCGTCACCGAGTTTGGCAATCTGACCGTTGGACACCTTATCGGTGCAGCTGAGTTTTATGTATCGGCCTCACCGAGATTCAAAAGTTGCTACCTTTGAGGCAACTTGGTACCACCAAGATTAACACATCCGTGTCATCGAGTCTGAGGTATAATGGTTGGATTTTTGGAGATGCCTATATATACCCCTCCACCACCATTCACTCGCAAGAGAAGCACTCAGAACAGATCCCCACTCATACCAACTGATTTTTGAGACAGAGCCACCTACTCATGTGTTGAGATCATGCCATTCCATTCCAACCATATGAATCTTGATCTCTAGCCTCCCCAAGTTGCATTCCACCTAATCAATCTCTTCCACCAAAGCCAAATCTATGAGAGAGTGATTGTCTGTTGAGGAGTCTATCATCTTGAAGCACAAGAGCAAGGAGTACATCAACATTATCGAGCCTATTACCTTTTGGAGGGTGGTGCCTCCTAGATTGTTTAGGTGTCGCTTCGGAGCCTCCTACTGCGTGTTGTGGAGTGAACCAAGAAGTTTTTAAGGGCAAGGAGATCGCCTACTTCGTGAAGATCTACCCTGAGTTAGGCTAGTCCTCCATGGACGTAGGCCATCATGGTATAGTCAAGGTTGCTTCTTCGTGGAACCCTCCATGGGTAGAGCCCTTCATGCACTCTCATGACCGTTAACCTTCGTGGGTTGAAGACTCCATAAATGTGTACGTACGATAGCACCACCTATCGGAACCACGGGAAAAATCATCGTGTCTCCACATTACGTTTGATCCTCCTACCCTTGCTTAACTATTCATGCTTGTCTTTACTTTCCGCTCCTATACTCATAGATATGCATGGGTAGGATGTTCTTGACTTGCTATGAATGCTAAAATCTGCCAACACTTAAAGTTGGGAAAAAGTAGATTTTTATTTGGTCAAGTAGTCTAATCACCCCCCTCTAGACCTACTTTCAATCCTATAAGTGGTATCAGAGCTTTAGTCTCCATTGCATTGGTTTCACAACCTTCGAGAGTACTATGACACCCTGGATTTATGCTACAGTGTTCATTGTAATTAAACTACAGTAATGGCAAAGTTTAAGGTGCTAAATAGTGCATGACCACAATGGAGTTATATCTCATTTCAAATTCCACCTAAAAATGCCTAGAACTATATTTTGATAAAATACAGTTGCAAACAGCAAAATAAAATTGTTGCACATTTGTTATAAATCACAAAACAAATGTTGTTAAGGAACACAACATCACCTTGATGTTGGTGTGAACCCCACTATCCAAAACAGCACCATATTGCATTTTAAGTGCATTAAAATCCATTTGGAAAATGCAAACAGATTCCAATAACCCTCAAACGTTTTGTGGCCATATGGAATATTGCAAGATATTATTTGGAACAAGTGGTACATTTTGCTGAGAACAAATAATGACAAAAAGGAAATAAAATAAGAGTTGTGGAGAAAACAGAAAAAAGGAAAAGAAAAAAGGAAAGCTACTGGGCACTTAGGCCCAGCGGCTATAGCCTGGCCCGGCCCAACTAGGCCAGCCTTTCCCCTCCCTCTCACCAGCGATAGGAGAAGGCTGGCTCGCCATGGTAGCCAGCGAGCGCGTGCAGCCATCAGGCACCGCTGGAGGATAAGAGTGAGCCCCCGCTCTCTCTTCCTCCCTCACAAACCCTAGATCTCACCTACTCCCTCCCCATGCTCTCTCCCCTGCTCGCCTTTTTATTTCCCGAGCGCCACCATCGCCATGGCCGCCAGATAGCCGCGGCCACACGCCCTCTCGTGCCCTGCCAACGCACCCACGAGCTCCGCCGTGACCTCCCCGTCCTCCTCGACCACATGCACGAGCCCCGGAGCCCCTGCACCAATGACCCAAAGCTCCTTCCTCCTCGGATCACCGCCGCGCTCCGGCGACGATTCCGGCCACTCCGAGTCCTCCCCGAGCTCGCTTTGAACGGCTACGCCCCACTGTGAGCTCCTTCTCCTTTCACCTCTCCGCTCTGGTCCTTTCCACCGCCGTAGCTCCCCCTCCCCGATGGGCCCGAACGCCGCTCCGCCCGAGCTCGTCGCCGGTGTGGTTCCGGTGACCAAATGGCTTTGGGCTCATGCATATTGTACTCGCCGCAATGCATAGAGACCGCCTAGCCCATCCGCTTGAGTTTTTGCCCGTCGTAGCGTCGTTCCCGTCGAGATCCCGCATGGTCACCGCCTCCGCTCGTCGCCGGTGCCGTTTCCAACCAACTCCAGCAACGCCGCGGCCACCAATCGACGCGGCCTTCTCTCCTCGTTCGAACGCGACCAACCGCGCGCCAAATGGCCGCCCGTAGAAGATTTCCGAGCCCGACCACCGTTTCGGGTGCTCGCCGGAGTTACTCCGGTGGCCGGATGGCGCCACTGCCCACGTGGCCAGGTCGGGGCCACTGCCAGGGTCACTGGCAGCTGGGCCCCGCAGTCTCCATTGACGCGTTAACCGGGTCAACTGCTGACTGGGCTTTGGCCAGCCACTGACTAGTGGGGCCCATCACCCCTGTATGTATGACAGGTGGGACCCCCTGTTAGCTGCCTAATTAACTAATTGGATTAATTAGAAAAATTAGTTTAACCCTAATCGGTCACTGACATGTGGCCCCCACTACTAATTTAATCTATGTTTAGTTTAAATTAAAATGAAATAGCTGGGTGACCCGCGCAATTATGCGGCTAGACATTGATGTGTTGTTAGATCTACATATCTCGTTACAGAAAACCCAATAGACAAAGCTCATAAAAAATTGGTATCTTAAACTAATGTTATTTCCTCGGACATGCACTAGCATTCAATTTTACTACACAAATATTTGTTCTTTGGCCTAAAAAATCCATTACTGTGTGACCTAAAAGGGCAATGGTATTTTTTCTGGGGTTCAAAATCAGGAACGTTCAAACTAATTTGTAGGTTATGTCTTGCACACTTCACCCTTTAGTGTCAACCTCTTCATCCCTATTTTCTTAAAGTGAAATATATGACTCACACTTAACTTTGCATTCCTCTTCCTCCTTCCTCTGGTAGCCATAATGCATTTGTTTTGTGTGTGCACTGACATGCCTCTAGATGCTTTCATCCATCTATATTGTTCTTTGAATTGTATATGTCACTTGTCTCTTGCTTACTTTCGACATAGATTAAATCCATGTTGGTCTGTACAAACTTATATCCTTTTGCACATTGGTATGATTTGTTGCTTCAAACTTTTCATATGGTCACTTGCACACATGGCACATTTGTATTGATATGGCATCCCTCTTCTCGATTTCATGCATGTCTGGTAAGACACTTTTAAAAATATTTGATCCTTCACTGTGTTAAACTTCTCTCCAAACTCCATTTGTCATGAACATTGCAATTGATCATGATTTATGCATGCCTCCATTTATCTCAACTATAAATAATTTTTATATAATCTTATAGCTAAATCTAGGTTTGATACACTTAACTATTTTTTTTGCGTGTTATATTTTTATTGGGTCTCCATCATTACGTAATATCTATCTACAATTTATTTCAATATTTAACTTTTTTTATAGATTCGTATGAGTATTGTAATTTTTTTGTCATTTTCTATTAAGAATAACATTTGTAAAATAGGTATATACTTTCAAAATTCAGTAATAATTAGAAGATCTAGTGAAGTTAATTCGTCAGATGCAAATTTTCATATTGTCATCAATTTGTCATACCTATTCCATGACAACGTGCAAATAGAAAATAAAACATGTGTGGCTCGTGTTTTTTTTTTTGGTTAGAGATATTTTTTGAGTTAGAGATATGGCTCTTACAGTTGCTACTAACTTGATGTTCATCACATCCTGGATGGTGGCATCCTTGCATTGCAGACGGTGCCCAAATCAGACTACTCTGGCTCGGGGATTTCGTGATGGCAGGATTCTTGATATAAGTCTAATCATCCCGCAAGTAGTGTAGTTCCGGCAGTTTGGAAAGAGAAAAGAGTATTTGGAGCATATCTCATATTAGACTTGAGTCCATCCCTAATTTATCTTATATTTAATTATCACTCTATTGATATGCATGCGTGCAGTATTCCACCTCCTGGAGTTCATCAATACCTGATGGAATGTATGACGTTTCGGCAACTTGTGCATGCACGTATGGTTGCCGGAGTCCATATCGTCCCGTGAGTGGAACTTGAGAAAAAACATAGTACGTACTAGTTTTAAATCTAAGCCGCTCAAATTTAAGATCAACAATACAATTGATTTAGTCTATATGTAGACAAACTTGTTCATTCACTTTTTCTAATACATGCCCTGCGTCTCTATAGCCATCCACGGATGTTTTAAAGCATGCATGCAGGTTTTGTACATGCATGCACGTATTTGCTTTTTTCCTACATATACATGGGCTGCCCTCTTGCAAATTTGAGTCCTTCACGGAAGTCTGTACGTGGCTATGTACGTATTTGATTTTCTCGAAACCTACATGTTTTTTTTAATACACCTACGTGCAGATGTGCTCTTCTTTTAAGTTTATGGAAACCTACGTGCTTGCGTTGGCTGGGTGCCCGTTTGTATCCTTTTCTTGTGTGTCCTTAGAAGAGTCACATTGACTACCTTTTTGGTAAACAACGTACGTGACCAACTTGTATAATCCGTTTATTTAGGCAACTTCTTTTTAGGGTTTATTTAGGCAGGTTTGATTCTACATGTGGGGTTTAAAAATAATTCTATTACGTGGGTTGTTAAATCTAGGCCGTTCAAAAACCATAACTGTAAAGTGATAAATCTTCATAGTTCGTTTTCTATCGTTTTAAGTATATAATAGATTAACCCTGAGTCTATGACATGTGGCCCCCACATGTCAGGTTTGTCTCTTGTCAGCCAGAGTCGAATGCTGACGCAGTGATGATGTCATGCTGATGTCATAAAACATTTTTCGAATTAATAATAATCTGTTAAATTTCAGAAATTAATAAAATTTTTAGAAAATCATATCTTTTGAACCGTAGCTGAGATGAAAATAATTTTTATATAAAAGTTGATTAGAAAAATCCCATGAATCCAAATATGCCATTCATTCATCTGCCACACGGTCCTAGCATGATGAACATGGAACTTTCCCCTCCGATTCGATTGTCAGATAAATCCAAAGACCAGGGAAATATCGTCAGATATTCTTCCTACCCGTCTGCGACGTGTAGTACTGCGTTAGTGCATGCCTAGCCCTGCATATTGCCATGTCATGCATTGTGATCGCATCTGTGCTTTATATTTATTGTTTCTTCCCCCCTCTTCTCTCCGGTAGACCCCGAGACTGACGCTGCAGCCGGGTCGACTACGCGCCTGACGATCAGCCGTTTGCTGCAGAGCAGCAAGGCAAGCAACCCCCCTTGGGCATTCCGATATCGCCCATTCTTCCCTCTTATTCCTGCATTAGAATTTTGCTACTGTAATAGTTAGCTCCTATTCTGATGCATATCCTCTTTTGATGAACTGTTACTATTCATGCAACCATATCAACTGCTTAGTATAGGTTGATTAGTGAATCCCCAGTGACCCCCTTAGTCCCAGTTGCCCCTGCTTTTTCATCGACGACCCGACGATTCGACGACTCGAAGACTCGGTCAACCGACCGACAAGCTAGGCCCCTCACATCACCGCCCTCCCCTTAGTTATGCGACTCTACAGTGCTACTATCGAGTACCGAGGGTGACACCTCGTGAAGTACTCATGATGCTAGCCCTGTAGTGCAGCTAGTCGGTCGTGGTTATAGAGGGTGATTCCTCCTTCGCCATTCCCGATGATGTCTCTGTCGTGCAACCCCTCAAGTGTGGGACCATCGAGGATGATTCCTCTAAAGTCCACCTTGATGGTTACATCGAGCGGGAACTGTTGAGGGTGATTCCTTAGTTCCCGCCTTGATGTTTTATACACACAGCTACTATAACCTGGTTACAGAAACATGTTGGTGACGGGTCGGCCCCAAGGGTACCCGTGCGAGAAAGATTTGGTGGGATGCGCTGTAAGGCATTCGAAGACTTGGTGGGGGTGCATCGATAAGGCACCCTAGGGTTATTGGCGGGGCGAAGGACTGCATTATGGTTCGGGCTTGCCCCTCATTAATAAAATGCTAATGGGTTGGGTACTTGATCTGAGTTAGGTTGTTGGCCTTAATACGCACTAACCTTCACGTGGGAGAAGTTATGGGTACTCAGCGTCGTTGTATCACCCGAAGCTCTTCGGACGTCAGCAATGGAGTGGTGCGCACCTGAGTGGTCCACAACAGCATCGCGCTTCTTATAAGGGGTGCTAGGACTGACCTCGGCCGCGTTCACATCGTGCAGGAGTGCAAAGGGCGATTGGCCCATGACCCCTGCGCGCATAGGATTTAGACCGACAGGCTGGCCTCTTCGTTGAGTCTAGGTGGGGCGACGACGTCTTGATATCCCGAGGCCGGGCATGACCCAGAAAAGTGTGTCCGGCCGGAGGTGATTCAAGCGTGCGTGGAATATGTGGTGCACCCCTGCAGGGATGATAATCTATTCGAATAGCCGTGTCCACGGTAACAGGATGATTCAGAGTTGTACCTTGACCTTATACAACTACAATTGTGACTCTAAATTTAAATGAATGTTGGCTCCGGGATTGCTTCCTCGCAGGGAGTCGAGGAAGAATCTCTGGGCGTGGTTACTTTATAAAATTGTTACAATAATATGATTATAAGTGATTACCTGTCTACTCTCTTCTAATGCTGCATGATGCTGAAGATGCTAGTCCTCGATAGGACTAGGCCTTCCGCCTATTCTTGCTTTCTGCAGTCTGTCCAGATATGCCCCCTTCCCTTGATAATGATGCATACTTAGCATAGTTCTGATGTTAGTCTTGCGAGTACTTTGGATGAGTACTCACCGCTGCTTTGCCTTCTATTTCCCCCTCGATACGTTTCTGCGTTCAGACGATGGAGCCCAGGAGATGGAGTACACCGGAGACGACTACTACACCACCGCAGGAGCCTACTACTACATGGAGGCGGCCGCCGATCAGGAGTAGGATAGGAGGTTCCCAGGCAGGAGGCCTCGCCTCTTTATCCGTTGTTATGTTTGTGCTAGCCTTCTTAAGGAAAAACTTGTTTAACTTATGTCTGTACTTAGATATTATTTGCTTCCGCTGACTCGTGCTTCTCGAGCTCTGTATTCGAGCCCTCGAGGCCCTTGGCTTATAATATGGAGCTGTATGACTTTAAATTTGTGTCTAGAGTTGTGTTGTGATATTGATCAGTGGGTCCCTAATATTGGCCGTACACATTGCGTGTATGTTTAGCATACGGTCAAAATTGGGGACGTAGCAAGTTGGTATCAGAGCCAACTGCCTGTAGGTAGCCCCCTTTCCAACTCCCTGGCCGAAGTTGAGTCTAGTACTTGAAAAACTTTACTAACATTGTTGTGTGGCTTACGGGCCCACATCTCAATCGGGTGGTATTAGGATATTTTATTCCTCGTCTATACTTTGGGTTCTGATCTCTCTTCTCTTCCGGGTTAAAGATTTTGCTAACTCTAACATTAGGTTCTCGTGATCACATCCACCAGAGATTTGTTTCGTCGACAATTGTTACCTTTGAAATTTTAATACACACACTATCGTTTGACATCTTAAATCTCCTTATTACAGATGCGTCCTGGTAGGCAGATCGTTCGCCTGACCTTCGCGGACGATACTACCGGGTTCCCGACCATTCTTGTCAACCTATTGAAGAAGCTGGGATATCGCTGGTACCCCGAGTACACTATTTACGAGGACTACCGCGAGTTCAACCAGGAACAGTATGAGGCTGTGATGGTTATCTGGGATCAATAGAACCTCTCCATCACCGAGCTGCACACCTTCCGTGGCATTGGAGTGACTGTCAAGATGGCCATACAAGATGTTGCTTATGCTTCTATTGTTCGACTCCGTGCAGTGAACTCTTGTTTGGAGGAGACGACATACAGATACATTCCGTATGTTCCTGCTAGAGTTGATACTGTCGCGGACGCTGAGGTCTTGACCCCTTTCGCAGGGCAGCGCAACGACCGATCCTACACTGCTGTCTGCACCCCCTACGTGAGTCGTCATTACGACCTGCATGTTCTGGTTCAGTACACTGAGGCATTGGATTGCACTATCAAGGCTCTTAACATCGAGCTGTACGCCACCCGTGATCATCTTCATTGGGCTTTGGGACATTTGTTGCCAGCAGTCACCACGGGGATACATCCGAAGAACATCCTTTACCCACCTTGGACTCTGTTTCCTCCAGGTCTTGAGTGGCCTGATGTTGGAGACCGTGTTCCGGCACGTGGACCTACGCTCCTGCTTAATATGCAGTGTCTACATCAGAGTGTGCACGGGATGTAGAACCCTGCCACCAGGTTCAACATTCAGGGTCATCTACAGTTCCGTGGGTTCTTTCGTTGTCCCCGACGTTGATGTAGCTTTTCGCTATGTCCATTGTTGTATCCCTCTACCGCATGCCTGCGTGCCACCTAGTTGTTTAGGCTAATTTCATGCCGGACCTATCGTCTATGTTGTAACAGACTTATGGTTTGTAATAGACCTATGATGGATATGTATGTTGAATTCAAGCTACGATGTCGTATCTATTGCACTTCCTTCATTGAGCAGATTACTTCATAAATAATTCATTGTCTTTGCAATGCCCAATGCTAAAATACCACTATTAATTGTTTTGACATAATGGTTAGGCCAGCTGGTCATGGTGAACAAGTCCATTATAGTGGAAACAGGTCTGTAGGAATACAAGGACAGCAGCAAGCGCAACCATGACATGGGCTCATCTTCGGGCTCAGCAAGTTAGAAGCGCAAGATCTGGATTCCCCACAACATGTACCATGCACCTGCTCCTGCTCCAAGGCCGTCCTATGTTGCACCTCGTCTGCCTCCACCCCCATCTAGGCAGCCTAGGCTCCCAGCTCCGCCACCACGAGCTCCTGCTCCCCCTTCTCGTCCTGAGGATGGGCTGTGTTTCAAGTGTGGTCATCTAGGACACCGTGCTAGAGACTGCAGGAAGAATCAAAATCAACTTGCACTGCCTTCCAACCAGCCCCGCAACAACAGCGCCAGGCCTGCTGAGGGTTGTGCTCAAGCTAACAATGCTGAGCTGAATGAAGCTCAAGACCAGTCTGGTACTGTGATGGGTACTCTTCTCGTCAACTCAGTGCCAGCTTCTGTATTGTTTGATATAGGAGCATCACATTCTTTTATGTCTGAAGATTTTGCATACATGCATGACATTAAGTACGAGGACATGTTTTGTCCAGATGTTCCAATAGTGGTAAACACCCCCGCTGGCCAATGCCAAACCTCCATGTTTTGTCCAGATGTTCCCATTGAAATAGAAGGACTGGAATTCCATGCTTCCCCCATAGTATTGAAGTCTTCCAATATCGACCTTATACTCGGAATGGATTGGCTGAAAGCACATACTGCTTCGGTCGTTTGTGCCACCAAAACTGTCCACCTTCTGCATCCTTCGAATGAGATAGTCAGTTACCATGCTCTTCTTGTTCGAGATGCTGAAGCCAGGCTATATTCCATGAATGCATTAAATGAGTCACCTCTTGAGGGGATTGAAAACATTCCGGTTGTCCGGGATTTCCAAGATGTTTTTTCGGAAGAACTCCCAGGGATTCCCCCTGGTAGAGTTGTCGAGTTTGTCATCGACTTGGTACCTGGTACCACTCCTATAGCCAAGCGTCCGTATAAGATGCCACCACATGAACTCCTTGAACTTAAGCAAGAAATTGACAATTCGCTACGGTTGGGTTTCATTCGTCCAAGTTCCTCTGCTTGGGGAGCACCTTCTCTCTTTGTTAAGAAGAAGGATGGGACAAACCGTCTGGTCCAGGATTATTGACCAATCAACCAAGCTACAATTTAGAACAAATATCCACTTCCTCGGATCAATGATTTGTATGATCAATTTGCTGGTGCCTCAATTTTCTCTAAGCTCAACTTGAGGTTGGGCTACCATTAGATCCGTGTTCGTGAAGAGGATATTCCGAAGACCTCATTTGTTACTCGCTATGGTTCATACGGATACACCGTCATGTCCTTCGGTCTAACCAATGCTCCAACAACTTTCTCTCGTTTAATGAATTATATCTTCATGGACTACCTCAACAAATTCGTCTTGGTTTATTAGGATGATATTCTGGTATTTTCCAAGAATAAGGAAGAGCATGCTGAACATCTTCGTCTTGTACTGGAAAGACTTCAGGAACACCAGCTATATGCCAAGTATTCCAAGTGTGAGTTCTGGATGGACGAAGTAACCTACCTTGGTCATGTGATCTCTAACGATGGTATTGCGGTCAACCCTGAACGAGTTGAGGCTATTCTTGAATGGACTCCCCCAAAGAATGTCAAGCAAGTCAGAAGTTTACTCGGTCTCGCCAGCTATTGCTGTTGATTCGTTGAGAAATTCTCCAAGATTGCAAAGCCCTTAACAGATTTGCTTGAAAAAGGTGTTAAATATGAGTGGACAGAAAAATGTCAGGAGAGATTTCAGGCGCTTAAAGACAAACTGACGTCTGCTCCAGTGCTTGCTCCGCTGAATACTTGTAAGGACTTTGTCATTTATTGTGACGCTTCGCGTGAGGGATTAGGCTGTGTCCTAATGCAAGAACGCAAAGTGGTTGCTTATGCCTCTCGTCAGTTGCGTCCTCATGAAGAGAACTACCCAGTTCATGACCTTGAACTTGCTGTAGTAATTCATGCTCTGAAAGAGTGGCGACAATACCTTGTTGGTAATCGATGCGAGATCTACACCGATCACCAAAGTCTGAAGTACTTGTTTACTCAGCCAGATTTAAATCTCTGTCAATAGAGATGGATGGAGCGCATAGCAGATTACAATGTGGGAATTTCTTATACACCTGGCAAGTCTAATGTAATGGCTGATGCTTTGAGCCGCAAGTCATAATGCAACCACCTTCAGGTTCACAAGGTTCACCCCCTTCTTCAAAAGGAATTTTGCAAGATGAACCTCCATATTGTTCCTCAGGGTTATCTTGCTCCCCCTCCTGAAGGGCCCTACAAAATGAACCTCCACGTTGTTTCCCAGGGTTCTCTTAATACCCTGGTGCTAAACCAAATCTTGTGGTTGTCATCAAGTGGATCCAGAAGTGTGACGATGAAGTCCAAAGGATTAAACACGCTCTTGCAGAAGGTAAACCCTCATTCTTTACCGTGGTTGGGGATGGCACTTTATACTTCAAAGGCCGCCTAGTGGTACTAGTAAGGAGAAAAACCAGGATATGACTCAGGATGTCATGAAGGAAGCACATGACACTCTATTGTCTATTCATCCGGGTAGTACCAAGATGTACCGGGACATCCGCCAAAGGTTCTGGTGGTCAAATACGAAACAAAACATTGCTCGCTATGTTTCAGAATGCGACACTTGCCATCGTATGAAAGCCGAACATTAGAAGCCTGCCGGAACTCTACAACCTATTACTATTCCTGAATGGAAATGGGATCATGTTGAAATGGACTTCGTCACTGGTTTTCCCAGGTCGCAGAAGGGTAATGATGCTATTATTGTCATCATTGACCGACTGTCCAAAGTTGCACATTTTCTGGCTGTCAAGGAAACTATTACTGCTAGTCAGCTAGCATATCTTTACATGTCCAGAGTTGTTTCACTCCGTGGTGTTCCATTGGTGATTAGTTCAGACTGTGGTAGTTTATTCACTTCAAGATTCTGTGCAAGTTTCCAGGAAGCTATGGGAACTCATTTGTCATTCAGCACCACTTTTCACCCTCAATCCTAGGGACAAGTCGAAAGAGTCAATCAGATTCTCGAGGACATGCTTCGAGCTTGTGTCATTTCTTTTGGCAAGAAATGAAAGGAATCTCTCCTGTATGGTGAGTTCTCCTACAACAATAGCTATCAAGCTAGTCTGAAGATGGCTCCTTTTGAAATGTTATATGGACGTAAGTGTCGGACTCCTCTGAATTGGTCAGAAATTGGGGAACATACACTTATCGGTCCGGATATTATCCAACATGCCAAAGATCAAGTCCGCATTATTCATGCAAATCTGAAGGCTTCTCGGTCTTGTCAGAAGAGTTAGTATGACCGTCATCACAAAGATATGGTCTATCAACCTGGCGGAAAGGCTTATCTTCGAGTCATGCCAATGAGAGGTACACACCGTTTTGGGATCAAGGGTAAGCTGGCTCCTCGTTATATTGGTCGTTTCACTGTTCTCGAAAGGCGTGGTAAATTGGCATATCAATTGGAGCTACCACCAAACCTTTCTCAGGTTCACGATGTGTTCCATGTGTCATAGCTTCGTCGCTGCTTCAAGGATCCTATCCAAGCAGTGAACCATGATATGCTTGAACTGCAACAAGACCTTTCTTACAAGGAGAAACCAGTCCACATTCTCGATGAAACTGAACATCGGACTCATCAGAAGGTTACCAAGTTCTTCAAAGTGTAGTGGGCAAATCATTCTGAAGATGAAGCCACTTGGGAACGCGAAGATCATGTTCGTGCCGAATACCCTGGGCTCTTTCCATCTACTTCTTAATTCTCGGGACGAGAATTCTTGTTAGTCGGGGAGAATTGTGACACCCTGGATTTATGCTACAGTGGTCATTGTAATTAAGCTACAATAATGCCAAGTTTAAGGTTCTAAACAGTGCATGATCACAATGGAGTCATATCTCATTTCAAATTCCACCTCAAAATGCCTAGAACTTTATTTTGATAAAATACAGTTGCAAACAACAAAAGAAAATTGTTGCACATTTGTTATAAATCACAAAACAAATGTTGTTAAGGAACACAACATCACCTTGATGTTGGTGTGGACCCCACTATCCAAAACAACACCATATTGCATTTTAAGTGCTTTAAAATCCATTTGGAAAATGCAAATAGATTCCAATAATCCCCAAACTTTTTGTGGCCATATGGAATATTGCAGGATATTATTTGGAACAAGTGGTACATTTTGCTGAGAACAAATAATGACAAAAAGGAAATAAAATAAGAGTTGTGGAGAAAACAGAAAAAAGGCAAGCTACTGGGCACTTAGGCCCAATGGCTATAGGCTGGCCCGGCCCAACTAGGCCAGCCTTTCCCCTCCCTCTCGCCAGCGACTGGAGAAGGCCGGCTCGCCATGGCGACCAGCGAGCGCGTGCGGCCATCGGGCACCGCTCGAGGATAAGAGCGAGCCCCTGCACTCTTTCCCTCCCTCACAAACCCTAGATCTCACCTGCTCCCTCCCCATGCTCTCTCCCCCGCTCGCCTTTTTCTTTCCCGAGCGCCACCATCGCCATGGCCGCCGGATAGCCGCGGCCACACGCCCTCCCGCGCCCTGCCGACGCACCCACGAGCTCCTTCGTGACCTCCCCGTACTCCTCAACCACACGCATGAGCCCCGGAGCCCCTGCACCAACGACCCGGAGCTCCTTCCTCCTTGGATCACCGCCGCGCTCCGGTGACGATTCCGGCCACTCCGAGTCCTCCCCAAGCTCGCTTTGAATGACTACGCCCCACTGTGAGCTCTTGCTCCTTTCACCTCTCCTCTCCGGTCCTTTCCGCCATCATAGCTCCCCCTCCCCGACGTCCCCGAACGCTGCTTCGCCCGAGCTCCTCGTCGGCGTGGTTCCGGCAACCAAATGGCTTCGGGCTCGTGCGTATTGTACTTGCCGCAACGCATATAACCCGCCTAGCCCACCCGCTCGAGTTTTTGCATGACGTAGCGCCGTTCCCGTCGAGCTCCCACACGGCCGCCGCCTCCGCTCATTGTCGGGGCTGTTTCCGACCAACTCCGGCAATACCGCAACCACCAATCAACCCGACCTTCTCTCCTCGTTCGAACGCGACCAACTGCGCGCCAAATGGCCGCCCATAGAAATTTTCGAGCCCGGCCACAGTTTCGAGTGCTTGCCGGAGTTACTCCAGTGGCAGCCCGGCGCTGCCGCCCATGTGGCCAGGTCGGAGCCACTGCCAGGGTCACTAGCAGCTGGGCCCTGCAGTCGCCGTTGACCCGTTGACCGGGTCAACTGCTGACTGGGCTTTGACTAGCCACTAACTAGTGGGGCCCATCACCCCTGTATGTATGACAGGTGGGACCCCCCTGTCAGCTACCTAATTAACTAATTGGATTAATTAGAAAAATTAGTTTAACCTTAATCTGTCACTCACATGTGGCCCCCACTACTAATTTAATCTCTGTTTAGTTTATTTTAAAATGAATTAACCGTGAGTCTATGACATGTGGCCCCCACATGTTAGGTTTGACTCTGGTCAGACAGAGTTGACTGCTGATGTAGTGATGATGTCATGCCGACGTCATAAAACATTTTTCAAATTAATAATAATCTGTTAAATTCCAGAAATTGATAAAAACTTTAGAAAATCATATCTTTTGAACCGTAGCTCAGATGAAAATAATTTATATATGAAAGTTGATCAGAAAAATCCCACGAATCCAAATATGCCATCCATTTATATGTCACATGCTCCTAGCATGATGAACATTGAAATTGCCCCTCCGATTCGGTTGTCCGATCAATCCAAAGACCCGGGAATTATCGTCAGATATTCTTCCTACCCGTCTGCGACATGTAGTACTGCGTTAGTGCATGCCTAGCCCTGCATATTGCCATGTCATGCATTGTGATCGCATATGTGCTTTATATTTATTGTTTCTTCCCCCCTCTTCTCTTTGATAGACCCCGAGACTGACGCTGCTGCCTGGTACGACTACGTGCTTGACGATCAGCCATTTGCCACAGAGCAGCAAGGCAAGCAACCCCCCTTGAGCATTCTGATATCGCCCATTCTTCCCTCTTATTCTTGCATTAGAATTTTCCTACTGTAATAGTTAGCTCCTATTTTGATGCATAGCCTGTTTTTGATGAACTGTTACTATTCATGCAACCATATCAACTGCTTAGTATAGGTTGGTTAGTGAATCCCCAGTGACCCCCTTACTCCCAGTTGCCCCTGCTTTTTCATCGACGACCCGACAATTCGACAACTCGAAGTCTCGATCAACCGACCGACAAGCCAGGCCCCTCACATCACCGCACTCCCCTTAGTCGTGCGACTCTGCAGTGCTACTATCGAGTACCAAGGGTGACACCTCGTGAAATACTCATGATGCTAGCCCTGTAGTGCAGCTAGTCGGTCGTGGTTCCTCTTTCACCTTTCCCAATGATGTCTTTGTCGTGCAACCCCTCAAGTGTGGGACCATCGAGGGTGATTCCTCTAAAGTCCACCTTGACAGTTACATCGAGCAGGGACCGTCGAAGGTGATTCCTCAGTTTCCGCCTTGATGTTTTATACACAGAGCTACTATGACCTGGTTACAGAAACATGTTGGTGACGGGTCGGCCCCAAGGGTACCTGTGTGAGAAAGATTTGGTGGGATGTGTCGTAAGGCATCCGAAGACTGGGTGGGGTGCGCCGATAAGGCACCCGAGGGTTATTGGCGGGGCGATGGACTGCATTATGGTTTGCACTTGCCCCGCATTAATAAAATGCTAATGGGTTGGGTACTTGATCTGAGTTAGGTTGTTGGCCTTAATACACACTAACCTTCACGTGGGAGAAGTTATGGGTACTTAGCGTCGTTGTATCAGCCGAAGCTCATCGGACATCAGCAATGGAGTGGCACGCACCGGAGTGGTCCATAACGACATCACGCTTGTTATAAGGGGTGCTAAGACTGACCTCGGCCACGTTTGCATCATGCAGGAGTGCAAAGGGCGATTGGCCCATGACCCCTGCACGCATAGGATTTAGACCAGCGGGCTGGCCTCTTCATTGAGTCTAGGTGGGGCGACGACGTTATGATATCTCGAGGCCGGTCAAAAGGATATCAAAATGTTGGAAATATGCCCTAGAGGCAATAATAAAATGGTTATTATTGTATTTCCTAGTTCATGATAATTTTCTGTTGTTCATGCTATAATTGTGTTAACCGGAATCCGTAATACATGTGTGAATACATAGACCACGACGTGTCCCTAGTGAGCCTCTAGTTGGCTAGCTCGTTGATCAATAGATGGTCACGGTTTCATGACCATTGACATTGGATGTCGTTGATAACGGGATCACATCATTAGGAGAATGATGTGATGGACAAGACCCAATCCTAAGCATAGCACAAGATCGTGTAGTTCGTTTGCTAAAGCTTTTCAATGTCAAGTGTCGTTTCCTTAGACCATGAGATTGTGTAACTCCCGAATACCGTAGGAATGCTTTGGGTGTGCCAAACGTCACAACGTAACTGGGTGGCTATAAAGGTACGCTACGGGTATCTCCGAAAGTGTCTGTTGGGTTGACACGAATTGAGACTGGCATTTGTCACTCCGTGTGACGGAGAGGTATCTCTGGGCCCACTCGGTAAGACATCATCATTATGAGCTCAATGTGACTAAGGAGTTAGTCACGGGATGATGTATTACGGAACGAGTAAAGAGACTTGCCGGTAACGAGATTGAACAAGGTATGGGGATACCGACGATCGAATCTCGGGCAAGTACCATACCGATAGACAAAGGGAATTGTATACGGGATTGATTGAATCCTTGACATCATGGTTCATCCGATGAGATCATCGTGGAGTACGTGGGAGCCAACATGGGTATCAAGATCCCGCTGTTGGTTATTGACCGGAGAGGTGTCTCGGTCATGTCTACGTGTCTCCCGAACCCGTAGGGTCTGCACACTTAAGGTTCGATGACGCTAGGGTTATAGGGAAATAGTGTATGTGGTTACCGAAGGTTGTTCGGAGTGCCAGATGAGATCCCGGACGTCACGAGGAGTCACGGAATGGTCCGGAGACGAAGATTGATATATAGGAAGTGAGGTTTTGGTTACCGGAAGTGTTCCTGGTGTCTCCGGTAGTGTACCGGGACCACCGGAAGGGTTTCGGGGGTCCACCAAGTGGGCCCACCTGCCCCGGAAGGTTCCATGGGTCAAGAGTGGGAGGGAGCCAGCCCCTAGGTGGTCTGGTGCGCCTCCCACCCCAGCCCAAGGCGCAGCAAGGGTGGAGGGGGCAAACCCTAGGCTTAGATGGGCCTGAAGGCCCACCCTAGGGCGCCTCCACCTCTCCTTGCCCTGGCCGCCGGCCAGATGGGTTTCTGGAGGCTGCCGCCACCCCTAGGGTGGAACCCTAGGGCACAACACCTCTCCTTCCCTCCTCCTATATATTGTGGAGGTATTTGGGGCTGCACAACACACGAGTTCATCTCCTCCCTGGTGCAGCCCTACTCCTCCCTCTCCTCGTTTCTTCGTAGTGCTTAGCGAATCTCTGTCGGAGTACCACGCAGCTCCACCGCCACCACGCCGTCGTGCTGCCGGAGCTCTCCCTCAACCTCTCCTCCCTCCTTGCTGGATCAAGGCGTAGGAGACGTCATCGGGCTGCACGTGTGTTGAACGCGGAGGTGCCATCCGTTCGGCACTTGATCGGATCTACCGCGATCTGAATTGCTACGAGTACGACTCCATCAACCGCGTTCTAGCAACGCTTCCGCTTAGCGATCTTCAAAGGTATGAAGATCCAATCTCTCCCCGCTCGTTTGCTGGTTTCTCCATAGATAGATCTTGGTGACACGTAGGAAAATTTTGATTTACTACTACGTCTGCCAACACAAAAGCATACTGGATGATCAGAAGAGCCTTGTGAACATCTTTAAGAATAGAGTGAAGACCCTTAATGACAAGGTGGATGGGCTGACCAAGACCATGAACAAGCTCAAGAAGGAAGTAGATGAAGATCCTATCCGTCACACCTCTTCAGAGTCTAATTCTAATGATGATAATGAGGATTGTGCACTTGTAAGGTCGACTGCCTAGTTCAGGACACAGGCAAGGACAACTATAGTGCCAGCTCCGGAGACGAGACCTTCATCATCTGCACCAGCTATAGTGTCTTCAACTCCATCAGCTCCTCTAGTGCCTCCAGTTGCTACTCCGACACCGTCCAGGACATCCGTAGAGGTCTTCGCCAATGCAGTTCTCTCAACTCTGACATCGACCACCGGAGGAGATGAGCCATAGAAGGACGATTAGCTATATCTCTTCAAACTTTTTGGTAACTTGTTTCCAAAGGGGGAGAACTTGTATATAGATCTATAGGCTTCGAGTGAGAGAGCGTTTGGTTTTCATTGCTATTTTTAAAAACATTTTGTCTTTTGGTTGCTTGCTATTTCACACGAACAAAAGTGTATCAAAAAATTATTCGTGTTTGATCATACGCTTTAATGTGTGTTTCTACTACTTCCTATCCTTTTGATGGTTATGAGATGATCATTCACTTTGCTTGACGTGTTGTGCTATGATATTAACTCTTATTTACTCTCGCACACCACCAAGTTGTATGTGACATGGAAGAAGTGCCCCATGTACCTAATCGATTGTGCATTTGCATTGAAACGCAAATTTAACAATAATGCATAAATTTAGAGGAGCTCTTTCTTATCACATACTTCTCAACTTGATGATTATATTCATTGATTATATCATATGTCGAAGCTTTGATCTATATGTTGTCATCAATTACCTAAAATGGGGGGATTGAAAGCACATTTGTCCCCTTGGTGGTTTTGATAATTAATAACAACATATATGTCATTGAACTAATGTTTCAGGAGAAGTTCAATGATGGGTTGGCAAAAGGATTGTGGATTACCCCAAGATGCAAGGAAATGGTTTGGCAAAGCTTCAAGCAAGAGGACTCTACATTTTACCTTTGTGAAAAATCACTTTGAGTCCGTAGGAAAGCCAATACTATCAAAAGGGGGTAAGGTACTGTTGGTTAACAAAATGCTCATACGTGCACAAGTGATAGTCACCACATACACCCACAAGCTCTTCCACAAAAAGTCTATCCTAAGCCAAATATCCAAAATCGGTGCAACCAACATTTTCCACTCGGTGCCACCGATTCTTAGCCTCAGACAAACTCAGCCAAACCCTAGCGGTTGGGTACAACCGATTCTACCTCAATGCCACCGAGTTTGGGTTGCTAACTTCTTGTTACGCAAATTCACAAAATCATACCACCAAGTTTCTTGAATCGGCATCATTGAGTTTGTCAACCTGACCGTTGGACACCTTATCTGTGCAACCGAGTTTTATGTATCGGTATCACCGAGATTCAAAAGTTGCTACCTTTGAGGCAACTCGGTACCACCGAGATTAACACATCAGTGTCACCGAGTCTGAGGTGAAATGGTTGGATTTTTAGAGATGCCTATATATACCCCTTCACCACCACTCACTCGCAAGAGAAGCACTCAGAACAGATCCCCACTCATACCAACTGATTTTCTAAGAGAGAGCCACCTACTCATGTGTTGACATCATGCCATGCCATTCCAACCATATGAATCTTGATCTCTAGCCTCCCCAAGTTTCTTTCCACCCAATCAATCTCTTCCATCAAAGCCAAATCTGTGAGAGAGTGATTGTGTGTTGAGGAGTCTATCATCTTGAAGCACAAGAGCAAGGAGTTCATCGACATTATCGAGCCTATTACCTTTTGGAGGGTGGTGCCTCCTAGATTGGTTAGGTGTCGCTCGGGAGCCTCCTATTTCGTGTTGTGGAGTGAACCAAGAAGTTTGTAAGGGCAAGGAGATCGCCTACTTTGTGAAGATCTACCTCGAGTTAGGCTAGTTCTCCGTGGACGTAGGCCATCATGGTATAGTCATGGTTGCTTCTTCGTGGAACCCTCCGTGGGTAGAGCCCTTCGTGGATTCTTGTGACCATAACTCTTTGTGGGTTGAAGACTCCGTAAACGTGGACGTATGATAGCACCACCTATCGGAACCACAGGAAAAAATCATCGTGTCTCCATATTGCGTTTGATCCTCCTACACTTCCTTTACTATTCATGCTTGTCTTTACTTTCTACTGCTATACTCATAGACATGCATGCGTAGGATGTTATTTACTTGCTATAAATGCAAAAATCTGCCAACACTTAAAATTGGGAAAGGCAGATTTTTATTTGGTCAAGTAGTCTAATCACCCCCCTCCAGACCTACTTTCGATCCTATAGCTTTGCGTAGGTAAGAACGGTTTTTACTAGTTTCCCATAGTAACGTAAAACTCGTAATGACAAAGTAGAGGATGTTTAACTTGTTTTTGTAGGGCATGTTGTGATGTGATATGGCCAAGACGTGATTTGACATATGTTGATGTATGAGATGATCATGTTTTGTAATACTTATCACGACTTGCATGTCGTTGAGTATGGCAGCCGGCAGGAGCCATAGGGTTGTCTTTAATTCATTGTATGTCCCGCGTGTCAATCACTAAACGCCATGTAATTGTTTCTACCTTATCGCTATGCGTTAGCAATAGTTGTAGAAGCAATGGTTTGCGTGACAACCATGTGACGACACATTGATGGAGATCATGGTGTCATGCCGGTGACGATGGTGATCATGCCGGTGCTTTGGAGATGGAGATCAAAGGACACGATGATGATGGCCATATCATGTCACTTATATGATTTGCTTGTGATGTTAATCCTTTTATGAATCTTATTTTGCTTAGGACGACTGTAGCATTATAGGATGATCCCTCACTAAAATTTCAAGGTAAAATTGTGTTCTCCCCAAGTGTGCACCGTTGCGAAGGATCATCGCTTCAAAGCACCAGGTGATGATCGGGTGTGATATACTCCACATTCGCATACAAAGGGTGCAAGACAGTTTTGCACATGTAGAACACTTGGGTTAAACTTGACGAGCCTAGCATGTATAGACATGTATAGACATGGCCTCGAAACACAGGAGATCGAAAGGTCGAACCTAAGTCATATAGTAGATATGATCAACATGGAGATGTTCACCATTGAAACCACCTCATGTCACATGATGATCAAACTTGGGTTAGTGGATTTGGATCATGTCACACTTAGGCAACCCGAGGGATGTTGATTTGAGTGGGAGTTCTTAAGTAATATGATCAATTGAACTCATTATCATGAACATAGTCTAAGTTGTCTTTGCAAACTATATTGTAGATCAGTGGCTCGCGCAGTAGCTGCCCTGAATTTTAATGCGTTCCTAGAGAAAGCTAACCTGAAATATGATGGAAGTAACTATGCAGATTGGGTCTGTAATCTGAGGATTGTCCTCACCGCTTCGCAAAAGGCTTATGTCCTTGATGCATCGCTTGGTGCGCCGCCCCCTCCGGTGGCGTCCGCAGAAGTTGTGAACGTATGGCAAACACGTGCTGATGAGTACTCAATAGTTCAGCGCCATCTTGTATGGCTTAGAATCTAGACTTCAAAGCTTTTTGAACGCCATGAAGCATTGAGATGTTCCAGGAGTTTGAGTTGGTATTTCAAGCAAATGCCCGGATTGAGAGGTATGACACCTCCGACAAATTCTTCACCTGTAAGATGGAAGAGAATAGTTCTGTCTGTGGGTACCTACTCAAAATGTCTGGGTACTACAACCGTTTGACTGATTTGTGAGTTGAGTTTCCGCCCAAAATGGTCACTGACAGAATTCTCCAATCACTGCCCCCTAGCTACAAAGGCTTCATGATGAACCATAATATGCGAGGGATGAACAAGTCAGTCTCTAAGCTATTTGCGATGATGAAAGTCGCGGAAGTAGAAATCAAAAAGGAGCATCAAGTGTTGATGGTGAATAAAACCACTAGTTTCAAGAAAGGCAAGGGAAAGAAGGGAAACTTCAGGAAGGGTGGCAAGCCAGTTGCTGCTCCCGTGGAGAAACCCAAGGCTAGACACAAGCCTAAGACTGAGTGCTTCTATTACAAGGGGACTGGCCACTGGAAGTAGAATTGTCCCAAGTACCTGGCTAATAAGAAGGCTGGCAACGTCAACAAAGGTATATTTGATATATATGTTATTAATGTGTACCTCACTAGCTTTCGTAGTAGTGATTGGGTATTTTATACCGGTTCCGTTGCTCATATTTTTTAACTCGAAATAGGAACTGCGGAATAAACGGAGGCTGGCAATGGATGAAGTGACGATGCGCGTCGGAAATGGTTCCATGGTTGATGTGATTGCCGTCAACACACTCGGTCTTGAATTACTATCAGGATTAGTAGTAAACCTAAATAATTGTTATTTGGTGCCTGCGTTGAGCATGAACATTATATCTAGATCTTCTTTATTGCGAGACAGTTATTCATTTAAATGAGATAATAATGGTTGTTCTATTTATATGAGTAACATCTTTTATGGTCATGCACCCACTGTGAATGGTTTATTCTTGTTGAATCTTGATAGTAGTGATGTACACATTTATAACATTGATGCCAAAATATGAAAAATTAATAATGATAGTGCCACTTTCTTGTGGCACTATCGCTTAGGTCATATTGGTGTAAAATGCATGAAGAAGCTCCATGCTAATGGAGTTTTGGAATCACTAGATTTTGAATCGCTTGAATTTCAGAGTGAAGTAGATAATAATCATAACAATAAGTATGATTAAATTTCTACGATCTGATCATGGTGGAGAATATCTGAGTTATGAGTTTGGCATGCATTTGAAACAGTGTGGAATTGTTTCATAGCTTACGCCACCTGGAACACCACAACGTAATGGTGTGTCCGAGCGTCATAATCGTACTCTATTAGATATGGTGTGATCCATGATGTCTCTCACTGATCTGCCACTATCATTTTGGGGTTATGCATTAGAGAAATCTGCATTCACTTTAAATAGGGCACCATCAAATTCCGTTGAGACAACACCATGTGAATTATGATTTGGCGATAAACCTAAGATGTAGTTTCTTAAAGTTTGGGCTTGCGACGCTTATGTGAAAAGGCATCAACCTGATAAGCTCGAACCCAAAGTGGACAAGTGCGTCTTCATAGGATACCCTAAGGAAACTATTGGGTATACCTTCTATCTCAGATCCGAGGGTAAAGTGTTTGTTGCTAAAAACGGGTCCTTTCTCGAGAAAGAGTTTCTCTCAAAAGAATTCAATGGGAAGAAGGTAGAACTTTATGATGTTGTTGAACCATCACTTCAGTTGGATAGTAGCATGATGCAGAAAGATGTTTCTGCGGCGGCTACACCAGCTGAAGAGGAAGCCAATGATGATGATCATGAAGCTTCAGATCAAGTTACTACCGAACCTCGTAGGTAGACAAGGACTCATACCGCCCTTGAGTGGTACGGCAATCCTGTCCTGGAGGTCATGTTGCTGTACAACAGTGAACCTACGAGCTATGAAGAAGCAATGGTGGGCCCGGATTCCAACAAATGGCTAGAGGCCATCAAAATCGAGATAGGATCCATGTATGAGAACAGAGTTTGGACTTTGGAGTACTTGCCATTTTAACGAAATACCATACAGAATAAATGGATCTTTAAGAAGAAGACGTACGTGGACAGTAATGTCACCGTCTATAAAGCTCGACTTGTTGCAAAAGGGTTTTCACAAGTTCAAGGAGTGACTATGATGAGACTTTCTCTCCCATAGTGGTGCTTAAGTCCATAAGGATCATGTTAGCAATAGTTGCATTTTTTGATTACGAGATCTGGCAGATGGATGCCAAAACAACATTCCTTAATGGTTTCCTTAAGGAAGAGTTATATATGATGCAACCAGAAGGTTTTGTCGATCCTAAAAATGCTAACAATGTGTGCAAGCTCCAGCGACCATTTATGGACTGGTGCATGCATCTCGGAGTTGGAGTCTTTTCTTTGATGAGGTGAGCAAAGTGTTTGGGTCTATACAGGTTTATGGAGAAGCTTGTATTTACAAGAAAGTGAGTGGGAGCTCTATAGCATTTCTAATATTATATGTGGACGACATATTGCTGAATGGAAACAATATAGAACTTTTAGAAAGCGTGAAGATATATTTGAATAAGAGTTTTTCAATGAAAGATCTCGAGGAAGCTGCTTACATATTAGGCATCAAGATCTATAGAGATAGATCGAGACACTTAATAGGACTTCCACAAAGCACATATCTTGATAGGGTTTATGGGAAGTTCAAAATGGATCAGTCCACGAAGGGGTTTTGCCTATCTTGCAAGGTGTGAAGTTGAGTAAGACTCAATGCCCGGTGACTGCAGAGGATAGAGAAAAGGTGAGTGCCATCCCCTATGCTTCAACCATGGCCTCTATCATGTATGCAATGTTATGCACAAGACTAGATCTCAACCTCGCCATAAGTATGGTGGGAGGATTGGAACACTGGACAAAAGTAAAGAATATCCTTAAGTACCTGAAAAGGACTAAGGATATGTTTCTCGTCTATGGAGGTGACTAAGATCTCATCGTAAAGGGTTACGTCGATGCAAGCTTTGACATAGATCCGTATGACTCTAAGTCTCAAAGTGGATACGTATTTGTTCTGAATGGTGGAGCAATAAGCTAGTGCAGTTCCAAGCAAAGCATGGTAGCATTTCTATATGTGAAGCAGAGTACATAACTGCTTCAGAAGCAGCGAAGGAAGTTGTCTGGATGAAGGAGTTCACGACAGATCTTTGAGTTGTGCCTAGTGCACTGGATCCAGTGACCCTCTTCTGTGACAACACTAACGCCATTACTCTAGCGAACGAGTCCAGGTTTCACAAAAGGACCAGACACATAATGCGCCATTTCAATTCCATCCACGATTACATCAAGGAGGAGGACATAAACATTTGCAAAGTACACACAGATCTGAATGTTGCAGACCCGTTGACTAAACCTCTTCTACGGGCAAAACATGATCAACACCAAGACTCTATGGCTGTTAGATTCATTACAATGTAAATCACATGGTGATGTGAACTAGATTACTGACTCTAGTGCAAGTGGGATACTATTGGAAATATTCCCTAGAGGCAATAATAAAGTGGTTATTATTATATTTCCTTGTTCATGATAATTGTTTATTATCCATGCTAGAATTGTATTGGTCGGAAACTCAAATGCATGTGTGGATATATAGACAAACACCGTGTCCCTAGTGAGCGTCTACTAGACTAGCTCGTTGATCAAAGATGGTCAAGGTTTCCTGACCATAGACATGAGTTTTCATTTGATTACGGGATCACATCATTAGAAGAATGATGTGATGGACAAGACCCAACTACAAGCATAGCATTTGATCGTGTTAGTTTATGGCTGTTGCTTTATCCATGCCAAGTATATGTTCCTACGACCATGAGATCATGCAACTCCCTAACAATGGAGGAATTCCTTGTGTGTATCAAAATTCACAATGTAACCAGGTATCTCCAAGGGTGTCTGTTGGGTTGGCGTGGATCGAGCCAGGGATTTTTCACTCCGTATGACAGAGAGGTATCTCTGGGCCCACTCGGTAATACAACATCAAAAGAAGCTTGCTAGCAATGTGACTAAGGAGTTGGTCACGGGATCTCGTATTACGGAACGAGTAAAGAGACTTGACAGTAACGAGACTGAACTAGGTATGGAGATACCGATGATTGAATCTCGGACAAGTAACATAGCGCTGGACAAACGGAATTGCATACGAGATTGATTGAATCCTTGACATCGTGGTTCGATCGATAAAGATCTTCGTAGAATATGTAGGAACCAATATGGGCATCCAGGTCCTGCTGTTGTTTATTGGCTGTAGAGGTGTCCCGGTCATGTCTGCATAGTTCTCGAACCCGCAGGGTTTGCACACTTAAAGTTCAGTGATGATTCGGTGTTGTTGAGTTATATATGTTGGGGATTGAAGGTTGTTCAGAGTCACAGATGAGATCCGGGACATCACGAGGAATTCCAAAATGGTCTGGAGGTAAAGAATGATATATAGGAAGTTCCGTTTTGGTCACTAGAAAGAACTCAGGCGTCACCGGGAGTGCCGAAGGGTTCCTGGGGATATTCGGAAGTGGTCCACTAACACTGGAGGGGCCCCATGGGCTGAGAAGGGTGCGCACCAGCCCTTGGTGGCTGGGCGGCCCACCCCACCTAGGCCCATGTGGCTAGGGCTGGTGGAGGGCCAACCCTAGGGGTGGCGCCACCCATGCTTGGGTGGCAAGCCACCCCTTGGCAGCCGTCTCACCCCTAGGGGAAACCGTAGGGTGTTGCCCCCTCTTCCCTTCCCCTATATATATGAGAGGAGAGGGAGGGAAGCTACACCGCAAGCCACGGTGCAACCGTCCCCCTCTTTCTAGATCATTTCTCCTCTAGTTTGTCACGGTAGCGCTTGGCAAAGCCCTGTCGGGACAGCTCCACCACCACCATCGTCACGTCATCGTGCTGCCAGAGAACTCATCTACTAGTCCTCCCCAGCTTGTCTGATCAAGGAGGCAAAGACATCATCGAGGTGTACGTGTGCTGAACGCGGAGGTGTCGTCCGTTCGGAGCTAGATCATGATTGGATCGCGTGATAGATCGTGATTGGATTGCGAAGACATTCGACTACATCAATCACATTTCTTATCTCTTACCACTTAGACATCTACAAGGGTATGTAGATGCACTTCCCCTCTCATAGGTGTTGATCTCCATATTTAGATCTTGGGTGTTCGTAGGAATTTTTTGTTTCCCATTGTCACACCCTATGTTTGTAGCACATTGGTATGTTTGGGTTTATACAATTTGGAGCCAACTAAAACTTTTTCTATGTGCTTATGCTTGCTTGCTGTGTTGCTTGCTTGCTTGTTAATTGAGTTTTATGGCACTACTAGGTTCTATTCCACTCCATAATCATCTTCCTTGATCCAAAACCCTGGACCAATCATCATGCCATGTGAATAGTGCCCAAAACTATTTTTATCAAATTTTGTTTTAACCAAAAATGATTTATTTCATTTCAGTTCCCAAAACCCCCTGAAATGAGGTTTGCACTGCAAGTCCCCAAATCAGGTGGACCCTTCTTTCCCAAAGGCTTTATGTCAAACCTACCATATATATGACTTCTCAAAACCACCAAATATTATTTTTAAAGATTATTTTCATATTTTATTTAAAGGCTTTTTCTTAAGGCCAGAAATTTTTTTCCTAGAGAAAAATATATTTAAATGCTTTAAAAATATTTGAGAAAATTTAGAGAAACTAAGTGGACATACTTTTTCCATATATATGAGTTTCAACAAAAGGACATGATCAGATCATAGGAAAACCCCCTCAAAACCCTTCTGTTCAGATCAAACTTTTGGAATATTTCTATAAGAAATATTTTCAATAAATTCTAGGAAAATTCCAGCAAGTCAACACTGTCATGGGTGATGATCTTGCAAAGTTTCATACCAATCCAAGTTGGTTTGGTTAATTAAATCATCCCAAAACCATTCCTGTCCAGAATCAAATTTGAGCAACTTTACATTGTGAAGTATCTCTCCTTGGCCTCAAACTTTGTGGGCATGCTCTAATGGGCAAATAGTGATGATACACTAAGTGGTGAATCAAGGGTTAAAGCCTAGCATAATTGATCTACAGAAATCAGTTTCTGCCAATTTCTAGGGTTCACCAAATTTCCATTATCAACTTTTTCCCCTTGAGCTCAAATTTGGTGAAGCATCTCATTTTTACCTAGCCTTTCACCCTGGTAAGTATCTCAGTAAGATATTAATTCTTTCTTGCCCAAAACCTAATCAAACACCTTCTGGTGATTTTGTAAAACCAACATTTTCACCTCTTATCCTTTTACCCTTGGCCCCAGCTTTCTACCACAGCCTCTTTGAGTTACTAGTTCCCTCCAGTAATTCTTCCTAGCCAAAGCTCCATGGGTAAGTGGATAAAACCCTCATTTTACACCTCTAGACATCAGTTTTCTTCCTCTCTCTTAGCTTCCCTTCTCTCCTAAGGCATCACCAGAGCATCCAATTGCCTATTCCCTATTTGTTAACCCCTAGATCACCCTAGGCATAACTGGCCATGCAGAAGACGTCGTTGGCATGTAGCATGCCAAATGCGCGCTTTGGAGCGTGCTACAGTGCCGACAGGCACTGTAGCCATCGCCCACTGCATGGCTTCGGCAGCCTATGGCCTCCCCCTCGTGCCACTTGGTCCCCCTCGGTGTCCGCGCCATGCCACCCCTGTCGGCCCCTCATGTCTCTCCCTCCTCTGACCTCCTCTGGCACGTGCCGCGGCCGCCCGAACCGACCAACCACGGGGCTTGCACACACGCGCTCCCCCGCCGCTCTCTCCTCTCGCTCTAGTCGTGGGCGATGCCCACGAATGCCGCAAACCCCTTCTCTCCCTACCCTGAGCCCTCCAGGAAGCGCCACGTCCTCACCGGCGCATGGGTCCATGGTGGTTCGCCCCTCCCTCTATTTAAGCCCCCCGGGCATCTCTCTCCCCTCCTCTGGCCCCCTCTCATCCTCCATAGACCGCCCCGAACCCCCTTTGGAGCCCCCCGAGCACTAGTGCTCGAGATCGACCGAGGCACCGCCATGGCGGAGCTCCGTCGATCTCGGGACACAGGCCCGCTCCGGCGCTCTCCTCTTCTCCTTTAAGCCTGCAGCAAACCCCTGGCTCGTTTCCCCTTCTCCCCCGCTCAAATTGAGGCAGGAAACACCGGCTCCGACCACCTCCCGAACCTCCTCCGCCACGCCCATCTCCCCGCCGGTGACTCCGGCCACCTCCAGTCTTCCTTCGACCTCCCCTGGACCGGCGACTCGACCCCGAGCCCATCCCCGCTCTCGCTTGCCTCAGCCGTGCCCTGCGCTGCCGCCGGTGAGCTCTCCCTCCTCCTTGTCCCGAGGTGGGAGAAGGACCCGACAGGTGGGGCCCACCTATCGGCCTCTCTTCCCCTCTCCCGCGCTCTCTCTCCTTCCCCTCGTACCGCTGACGACCGGGCCCCGCGTGTCAGGTTTGAACCTGACCGCGCGCGAGGCCGGCTGGCTGGCCAGCTGGGCTGGCCCAGCCTCTGGCCGCCTCTGGCCCAGGTCCCAGTGGCCTTGTCTTCCTTTTCTTTTTCTGTGGACCTTGCAAAAGTCCCATATAATGAAATATTTATCCAATGCCAATTTTTCTTCCACCTAAATTCATAAAATAATCCCTAGAATTTAATAGTGCCATTTGTAAAAATATTTGAATATATTTTTAGTACTGCTTTATTTTGAAACCTATATATAGGCACCTTTTTGCCTTTGTTAATTTATTTCAAAAAAAAAATTCACAACAAAACTCTAGTAGAATATTTTTTAGTATGACCTTTAGTATTTATCAGAGTAGGTTAACATTTTTCGTAGTAGATTGAGTGCTCTATTTTGTGTGATTGATTATTTTTATCGTTATTTTATCGCGACGATAGATTGCGCTGTTGACGAAGAAGTTGGACCCGAAGAGTTAGAAGACCCCGGAGACTTGGTTGAGCCAGGCAAGCAGCCCTTTGACCATGATAAGGAACCATTTTATTGCATGTCATATAGCACTTTACTTTCATTGTATTTGATCATGTTTGTGGTGTTCCCCTTTAGGTGGGACACCTTCGGTACTTCTCCGTTGACACTTGCATCGTGCATAACCCTACCCCTTATGAGGGTTGTGCGGGTGGGAGTAGTTATATTGCAAATAGATGCTACGCAATGGGATGGGACTTATGCATAGTGATGGCAAGGAAGGATATGATTTCAAATACTTTTCAAAAACCCTGTTAGGTGTCACTAATGCCCGAGGGAGATGATGATGAAATGGATGACCACTTGAGAAAGAAGTGGTGTACCGGAGCAAGTGAGTATGTGTGTTTTCGAAAATGGATTAGATTTAAGATTTGTCGACCGTCCCAACCTTACATGCACAACCACGATACCCCTTATGGGACGGGGATTTGTTGATTACCTTGGTGGGTACTCGCAAGGAGCCCGCATTAGTAGTGGCGGGAGTGGCATGGTCACTCTCGATACGGGGTCGTACCGGTATGTACGATCATGCGCTGTCTTCACAGGCACCGGGCACATCGTTGGTCCCCTCATGGATGCTACGATTAGAGCGAGGCTCATGTGATGTACATCATGAGGGCTGGGTAGCAATCGAGTGGACTCTTTGTTTAGTATCACCGGGGGAAAGGCATTGTTCGGGTGCTTACCTCGGGTATGTTATATACCGCAAGTCGTGGATGACACGGAAGTTCCCCGAGTCTTGTGGGTAAAGTGTGCAACCTATGCAGAGTGTAAAACTATTCGAATAGCCGTGTCCACGGTCAAGGACAGTTGGATGGTGCTGCTAAAACTACGTCCGGATGTTTTCGTGAAACTTGGTGTGAGTATGGGTGTGATGGTGACAAGAGGTCACATGAGCTAAGTCCGATGACTTGGTGTGAGGATTGGTCTAAGTCCGATGACATAGCGTGATGAGTGAACATGAGATGTTCAACCAAAGCTTATGATGATATCGGTATCTCGATCATATGGATACTTGTTTATATATTGATGCATGTTACAAGTTACTTGATCTTGTCATTTGCATACAAAAATTAGCTTTCCGCAAGCTTACCCATTAGTGCTATATCATGCATCATTGTTACCTCGTTCCACACTTGGGTTGCTTGCGAGTACATTCAAAGTACTCATTGGCTTGCCACTGGTTATTTAATTGGCCAGGCATGGAAGAACATGAGTATGTTGAAGAGTTCGTTGGAGACGAACATGCAAACTAGGACGCTTCCCAGTCAGAATGCCTGTAGGTTAAGGCAGATGGCATGGGTTCACGCTTTCGACCAAGATTTCTGCTGCTTGTTCTAGTTTAACTGTTTGGCCCGTATGGCCCTATCTATGTAAGACTAAGACCTTCGTGGTCATTATTTGTGTAAGACGTTAAGTATGGATGTAAGACTCTTGTTATTCAGTTTCTGTGTGTTCAGTGAGCATTGATCTCCGGGATCACACGTACAGGTGCATTCGGTGATCTCGACTTATGAGTCGGGGTCCCCAGACCCAGCAGCATTCCCCCACAGCTACTACTGTTACAATCACTAGAAAACTGTTGTTATTGCCATTACTACTACTATTTTGCGTTGCTACGGATACCTTTGCTGCAAAGAGATATCGCATGTGTGGTTGAATTGACAACTCAACTACTAAGATCAATAAATATTCTTTGGCTCCCATTCTATCGAATCAATAAATCAGGTTGTAATACTACCCACAAAGACTATTGCGATTCCCTATACTTATGGGTTATCGGGACATTTTTCTACCGCTGTTGCCGGGGAGCATAGCTCTATTCATTGTGTTTACTTGAGGATATCCAATTTCCACTATGAAGAATCGAGAAAATACAAGGAACTACCATCTAGCTTTGCTTTTGATTCGCGTGTCATTTTGAAATAGCTTATGACACCACCACTTGCTGCTCGTTCTAATATGCATCAAGTAGTTGATGAAGCTACTTCCAAAATTAATGATGATACTGCTGCTATGCTTGATGAAACTAAAACTATGCCACTAAATGGATTACTTGATGGTCGTATTTGTAATGTTAGAGAACTTGAAATACTGAAATTGATGAAGATTAGGAATCACCTATTATACCTAGCTCTCCTAATAGATATGAATTTCCTGATGTACGAGGGGGCTATGTTATGGATGGGGAGATAGCTAGAGACTTTCTTGCTTGTAACGATAGAGATGATTTGAGAAAATTGCTATGCAAACTAGAAGAAAAAACAATGATGGAGAAAATGAAACATGATCCTTACTACTTATCCTATATGTGTTACTGATAAGGATTATGAATTATCTGTTGATACTGAGTTAATCACTATAATAGAATCTAGTCCTTTTTGATGGATACGAAACTGAAACTGTTGTGGCACACCTTACTAAATTAAATGCTATTGCCACCTTGTTTACTCATGAGGAAAAGATGTGTTATTACTATATCCTTAAGTTTTTTTTCTTTTCCACTAAAAGAGGATACTAAGGAGTGGTTCCTCACTCTTTCCCTGGTTGTGTGCGCAACCCCTAGGATATGATATATTACTTCTTTGAAAAATATTTTCCTGCTCATAGAAAACAAGCTTCTTTACTGGAAATATTTAACTCTGTGCACATTGAAGAAGAGAATCTCCCTCAAGCTTGGGGGAGGCTTCTCCGACTACTTAGAGCTTTGCGTGATCATCCTCTTGAGAAAAAATAAATACTTAGATAGATGTGCTGGTTGTGTTTTCATGGAATGGACTATTGGACAAGATGAAGAATTATTGAATAACATATTACAAAATGCTGATAATTGGACACTACCTTAACCACTCCCGGAACCTATCCAAAAGAAGAGAGCTATTTTATTCCTCATCCCAGAAGATATGCAAAAAGCTAAGAGAACTATGAAAGAAAAAGGTATTAAATCTGAAGATGTCAAGAATTTACCACTTATTAAAGAAATACTTGGACTTAACATCCCCACACAGGTAGTAGAGGTAAACTCTCTCCATAGATCTGATGCAAGTGATATACCTTATACTAAAACTCCTAGTCAATGCATAGATGAATTCGATAATTACATTGTCAAGCAAGAACACTTCAATAATTATGTCAAAGATCAATTACAACGTAATGATATGATGATAGATTGTTTGAGTGACTTGATGTTTAGAATTTCTAATGATGTTAAAGGTCTAGGTAAACATGCTTCCATGGTTCATACTCAACTAGCCCAAGTTTCTAAGTCACAAAATGATTTTTTCTGAATTAAATGAGAACATGAATGACCGTGCTACTATAGTAATGACCAAAGGAGGTAGAATGACTCAGGAACTCTTTATCCCAAGGGTCATCCTAAAAGAATTGAACGACATTCTCATAGAATTAATAATGATGCACCTAGTCCTTTTAAACATAAAAAGAAAAAGCAGAATGATAGGACTTTGCATGCCTCTAGTGAACCTGTTGTAGAAAAACTTACTGAGAATCATAATGATGTTTCTATCTCTGATGCTGAGACACAATCTGGTAGTGAACATTCACCTAGTGATAATGATATTGATGATTTTCACGTAGATGCTCAACCAGATAGTAATAAAGAACTTGATAATGATGTGAAAATAGAACCTGCTAAAAATCTTGATGACCCACATCCTAAAAATAAACATTAGGATAAGTAAGACTTTGTTGCTAGAAAACATGGTGAAGAAAGAGAGCCTTGGGTTCAGAAACCCATCCCATTCCCTTGTAATCCTTCCAAGAGTAAGGCCGAGGAGGAGTTTGAACGCTTTGCTAAAATGATCAGACCGGTCTTTTTACGCACTCGTTTGACTGATATTTTGAAGATGCCTCCATATGCTAAATATACGAAGGACATTATTACCAACAAAAAAGATACATAAAACTGAAATTTCTACCATGATTGCTAATTATTCTTTTGATGGTGGAGTGCCTAAGAAGTTGGGAGATCTGGGTATACCCACAATACCTTGCTCCATTAAACAAAGTTATGTTAAAATTGATTTATGTGGTCTAGGAGCCGGTGTCAGTGTTATGCCTTTTTCTTTATATAAGAGACTTGATTTGAATAAGCTTACACCTACTGATATATCTTTGCAAATGGCTGATAATCGACTTCTAAACCTATAGGAATTTGTGAGGATGTTCCTGTTGTGGTTGCAAATGTTACTATCTTAATAGACTTTGTTATTCTTGAGATGCCCAAGGACGACAACATGCCAACTATCCTTGTATACCCTTTTTAAATACCGTAGGGGATGTTATTGATTGCAAAAAAGCAAGGTTACTTTTCACGTCAACGTCAAACAACATACAATGCATTTTTCAAGAAACAAGCTTTGGTTAATAATATTAATGCCATTGATCCGTTTGCCACAATCACTATTGGAGGTTTTAAATTGACTCTTACTACTGCCAAGAAGAAATATGATATTCCTATTGTTGGGGATATGCAAATCCGCATTGAGGTAACTTAGTGTTATACGAAAAAAATTCGGTTTCATGTCCATTGGAAACAGTTACTAATAAGACTTGATTAACCTTATTAATGGATCTTTTTTGAAAGACATGTGGTTGATGAATTCTGTAAGCACAACCTTCTGTACCATTAGTTTACTCTCTGTTATTCTTAGTTAAATAAAATAAAATGCCATGATTTTCCACTTTCTGAGTTTCCCGTGCAATAAAAATTACCCAAAAATAAGAATCTGAGAATGCCACAAAATTTTAACATGTTTTTTCTAGAATGTTTAAAAAAATTTGGTGTTGTAAACACCCCTCGGGGGTGCACCTGTTGGTGCCAAGCCAACAGGGCACACCCTGATGACTTGGGGGCCCCACAGGGGCCCCCTGACCAATTTATTCATCCCACTCCTTCTCCTACCTCTAAAAAAAATTCTTGGTTTGTCTCTCTCTCCCTCTCTTTCATGTTCTTGCTCCCAAACCTGGAATTTTTGATCTCTTTACTCGGAACTCCGATTCCGAAACTGTTTGGAGGGATTGCTTCTTGGTATGTGACTCTCCCATTCGTCTAATTAGTTTGCTTTAGTGGTTTATATTTTCTGCACTTGGTGCTACTGAAAATGAGCTTGCATGTTGAATTCTCTGAGTTCCAAGTAGTATGGATGCTTGATATAGCCTCTAGGCATATATATATGATTAGTGACTAGCAATCTTATAGAGGTTTATTGGCATAATTTTGTGGCGCAAAAATTTCAGAATTTTTTTCATAGGGAAATGAAACTCGTAGGAGTTCTTCGAGCCGAAGTCACAAAGGAGTTGTCAGGAGTATCTAGGACCAAGACATCTGTGATAGCCTCGCTTATTAGGGATGATAGACTACTCATATCAATAAGGAATCCCTTCTTTTTCGAGAGCCCATTCGAACAGAACTTCCAGGTTAAGCATGCTTGGCTTGGAGTAGTTCTAGGATGGGTGACCGACCGGGAAGTTGGTTCCGGGTGCGCATCAGTGAGGAGAAAGTGCGCAGAAAAGACTAGTATTGATCTGTGAGGCCAATCTAGATCCCACCAGGAGTAACGACTGCCCGCGGGTGTGTCCGGGATGTTACAAGTTGGTATCAGAGCCGACCCTCACGGTTACACGGATGCTTGCCGACAGGTGCGAGTTCATGGTGTTCACGAAGTTGGTGACCCGTCGTGGCACACGGAATGACACATGTATCGGACTAGAAGCACAAACGTTTGTGCCAAGAGGGAACGTTCTTGTGTCCCGACGAGGATGTCGGTTCCTCTGAGTGGTGGTGTATGTGATAGCCTGGCTTATTAGGGATGATAGACTACTCATATCAATAAGGAATTCCTTCTTTTTTGGGAGCCCATTCGAACAGAACTTCCAGGTTAAGCATGCTTGGCTTGGAGTAGTTCTAGGATGGGTGACCGATCGAAAAGTTGGTCCAGGGTGTGCATGAGTGAGGAGAAAGTGCGCAGAAAAGACTAGTATTGATCTATGAGCCCAGTCTAGATCCCACCAGGAGTAACGACTGCCGGCGGGTGTGTCCGAGGCGTTACAACATCAACATCCCACACAACATATAGGTTAGGACGTGAGAATGGCCACATACACCATTAATGGCCGAAGCAGGATTCTACTAGGAGTTCATGCAATTTATTGCAAATGCCGGGTTAACCAACTTCCTCGCAGATGAGTGTGATCAATACTAACTCCACACAAATTCCTTTGTGCTAAATTTCTACTTTCTACATAGGCTTGATATTCCCATGGTACAATATGGTTTATATGCTGGACACTTTGAAATACCATTCACCCAGTTCTGCCAAATTTGCTTGATTCCCTTTGACGGGGGAATACGTGAGCCTAAACCGGACGAGTTCAAGGAGTTCCTCCTTACTTTCATTGTGGGTGAAACCAGGGGTGTATCAAATGCTAGAGACACTAGTTTTCATTTTCCCGTTGTGCATTGCTTCACTTTTGATTATGGGAAAATGTTTAATTGCTATGGAGCAAGGTGACGGTCTTAGTGCCCCCACCATCGCTATCTTGCGCCATGCGTTATTTGGTGATGATACATTCAGCTTAGGAGCTATAATTGCACACCACCTGCATGGTAACCAGACTAGGGGAAAGATCCACTCTGGAATTTATGCCACTCGTTTAGCAAAACACTTTGCAATCAATATACGCCCCACTGATTACTTGTTACCTAAGGTTTATCTAGATCACGAGTCTGTGTTAGAACATCAATTTAATGAAAAACCACAACCTCCGTAGCACATTCGTTATAACATAGTATACATCAACATGACTCATGATGTTATTGTGTTGTCCGCACCTTCTTTGTTTAACTATCATGCCAGGAACTAATATGTCATCATGCCACCAGATATAATTGCTTACTGAAATGATTTGACTGAGGCAGAGGCCACAGCTCAGGCTTAGGACGCTCAAGTACCTTATCCCAACTACTTTCGTCCTGGACCAGATGGCTACTACAAATGGTGATCACCAAGATAGGCAAAAGCCTAAGCTTGGGGGAGTACATATATCTCACCGCCATTATATTCATGTTCACACACTTCTTATCAATTATCAGTGTTCATCATCTTTCATTGTATATCCATGTTAGTTATTGTGTTTGAAAAACTTTGAAAATCCAAAAATATTTCTTGTTTATTTTTAGTTTTTCTTATAGTTTAGTTAGTTTGTAGTATTAAAAGAAAACCCAAAAATATTTCCTTTGCATGTTGGAAGCTTTCCCATGTAAATATTTTTTCTCGTTCTTGTTTTTCCTTTGTTTATTTGCTTCCTTCGGAAAATTCAAAAACTCCAAAAATATTTGAGTGTGTTTCTCTGAACTTTTTTTATTTTTGAGTAACTGAAAGGACAAGACCATGATGGAAATTTTGAGTGGCTCTCATATGTATTATTGATGATCTGACAGAAGAGCCAATATTACCTTGTTTTCTTCTTTGCATAAACTTTCTCGTAGATTGCAGCATAGCCCACGTCATACTTGCACTATTATTATTATCACATCATTCGGTCGTGCAACTGAAAGGCAATAATGACAATATTTTATGAAGTGGTCGTGGTAAAGGAAGCTAGCATGAACTCCTTTTGTTTTCTGTTTTTGTAAATATGTTTAGTTCGTTTGATCCTGATTTAGCATATTATGAGTAAACATGTTTATGATGGCAGTTAGAGATTATAGTTGCTCATGCCATGCTTAAATATCTAGGAGTGAATAATGATTTATCCTATGTGTCAACATGCATTAAAATGGTTATGATGTGGTATGGTAGTATGGTATTTCCCACTGAGTAATTCGAGCTGCTTGACCTGGCCCATGTGCAAACATGTAGTTGATTCAAAACCAATGCAACCTTCATGATATTTAAATTCAGAGTGTTGATGTCATACTCATGCTAATGTTCAATGTGAATTATTCGCAATGCATCATTATGACCGTTTTTGCTCTCTAGCTGGTCGCTTCTCAATCTATTGATAGCCTTCACGTGTTCTAAGCGGGAATGTTGCTTGTGCATCCAGACTCTTAAACCCAAGTTGTTACAAATGAGTCCACCATACCTACCTATATGCGGTATTACCTTGCCGTTCCAATTAAATTTGCATGTGACACCTCTAAATATTCAAACAAACATCTTTTGTGTGTGCTCGTACCACTCATGGAGCGATGGGGCGGTCAATATCTTCCATGCTAAGCGGGTTATTCTCAAGGTGGGTGTTTACTGTCATTGCACGAGAGAGCTTGGTAAAAAGGGATGCCTAGTCCCGAATAATCAAAATTAAATTAAACTAAACGCCTAGGACAGTTGATATGTTGGCACACACCCGTGGATCGAGTTAGCCATGGTTTGTGTATGTATGGTGGATAGGAGTAAACTTTACAATTCATCTTGGGAACTGCCAAAAATGTGTTTAGACACGAAGATATTCAAAACTCTATCATGATGTTGACAGGAAAAGCACACCACCCAAAATTATGATTTCATCTCTCTTTAAACGTTGAGCTCTGGCTCCTCTGCAAATTAATGCTTCCCTCGGCAAAGGGCCTTTCTACTTAGTTTTAGGTTATTTATTTTCATGTTATTTTCTATTATTTGATTCATCATCTTCTTACTAAAAGCACCAGACCAGAGAGCACTATTGGCATTCTTATGCACTAATTATAGTTAATGTTGGATGTGAGCATGACTCGATCTTTTTATCCTAAATTACAATGTTTAGTCACTGCTTGGATCTAAGGGGTGCTCTAAATTTATGTTTTGCTGTCTCAGAAAGGGCTAGCGAGATACCATATCATCATATTATATCATAATTGTTTTGACAAATTGTTTGCATGTGAGATATTTTATTATTGCTCGCTAGTTGGTTATGTATTGCCATGAGTGTATATGATGTTAAATTATTATCATGGATATGGTTATTTATGATTTATGTTGAAAACCGACACATTAGCTAAGCATATATATAGCAACAAGAACAAAAGAGTTTGTAAAAGTTTTCTTTATCAATTTCAGTTTATCAACTCAATTGCTTGAGGACAAGGAATGAGTTAAGCTTTGGGGAGTTTATACGCCACAAATGTATCTACTTATCCAAAAACTTTTCCTCTTGTTTTGGACTGTAATTTGCATGATTTGAATGAAACTAACCCAAGACTGACGCTGTTTTCATTTGAATGAAACTAACCCAAGACTGACACTGTTTTCAGCAGAACTGCCATGGTGTTATTTTTGTGCAGAAATAAATGTTATCGGAATTGTACAAAACTTTTTGTGGATTTTTTCTAGAATATATGAAGAATTATGAAGTGAAGACTCATGAGAGTGGGGCCACCTATTGGTGCCAAGCCAATAGGGCACACTCCCTTGGGCGCACCCTGATGGCTTGGGGCCACCTCATGGCTCCTCCGACCCTAATTGTGGGGACCCTGACTCATAAGTCGTGATCACCGAATGCATGTGCATAATGATCCCAGGGATCAATGCTCACTAAACACACAGAAACTAGAATACAAGAGTCTTACATCCTTACATACTGTCTTACACAAATAAGGGCTAGCTAGGCCAAGTCTGACATATATAGGGCCACAAGGGCCAAAAACTTAAACATAACTAGAAATGAAATCTTGATCGAAAGCATGAACCTATGCCATCTGCCTTAAACCTAGAGGCATTCTAACTAGGAAGCGTCCTAGGTCATATGTTTGCCACCGACAAACTCTTCACCATATTCCTGCTCTTCCATGCCTAGACAATTAAATAACAACTGACAAGCCAATGATTACTTTGAATGTACTCGCAAGCAACCCAAGTTTTGGAACAAGGTATAACGATGCATGATATAGCACTAAGTAGGTAAGTTTTGCAGAAAGCTGATCGAAGTGCAATGACATGGTCAAGTAATTTAAGTACGCATGCATCAACAGTTGGCAGGTATTCATGTGAACAAGTCTCAGTTATCATCATAAGTAGGGGTTGAACATCTCATGTTCATCATCATGCCAAGTCATCGGACTTAGCTCAAGTTTCATCCTTGTGTCATCCACACACACACACACCAATTTTGTGAAAACATCGGACGTAGTTTAAGTAGGACCTTCAACTGTCCATGACCGTGGACACAACTATTCGAATAGTTTTACGCTCTGCAAAGGTTGCACACTTTACCCACAAGACTCGAGGAACTTCCGTGTCATCCACGACTCGCGTTATATTTCATACGCGAGGTAAGCACCCAAACATTGTCTTTCCCCTGATGATACTAACAAAGATTCCACTCGATTGGTACCCAACCCACATGATGTACATCACAAGTAACATCCATAGAGGGACCAACGGTGTGCCCGGTGCCTGTGAAGATAGCGCATGATCGTCCTTACCGGTATGACCCCATATCGACAGTGACCATGTCACCCCACCACTAGTAATGCGGGCTCTATGCTAGTACCCATCAAAGTAATCAACAAAGTCCCATCCCATAAGGGGTATCGTGGTTGTGCATGTAAGGTTGGGATGGTCAGCAAATCTTAAAACTCTCCATTTTCAAAAACACACACACAACCTGCTCTGGTACACCACTTCTTTATCAAGTGGTTACCTACGTCATCATCATATCCCTCGGGCATTAGTGACACTCGACAGGGTTTTCGAAAAGTCTTTGGAATCATATCTTTTCTGACACCATGCATATCCCCGATCCCACTTGCGTAGCATCTACTAATCATCCTATCTACTCCCACCCGCACAACCCTCATAGGAAGGTAGGGTCATGCACTATGCAAGTATCAACTATAAAGTATTGGAGGCATCCCATGGAAGGGGGGGGTACCATCTCAACATCATCAGCATCACGGAAATAAGTGCTATATGCCATGCAAATAAAAGGGTTCATAGCCATGGTCAAAGGGTTGCTTGCCTCGCTTAACAAAGTCTTCGGGGTCTTCAAAGTCTTCGAGTCCAACTCCCTCATCAACAGCGCAATCTATTGTCGCGATAAATTACGGTAATAATAAGCATCACAATAAAAACAGAGCACAAACCCTACTTTTAAAATGTTACTCTATTTTGACAAATACAAAAAACAATACTAAAATATTTGCCTAAGGTTTTGGGGTGAAAAAGGTTTTCAAAAATATCTAAAACATAGGCTAAAAATGCCCAAAAGGTTTTTTTAAATAAAATAGTGCATAAAATATTTTCAAATATTTTTACAAATGACATCATTAAATTCTACACAATATTACAAGAATTTACGTGGGAAAATATTTGGCATTGGAATATTGTTTAATGCAGTGGAATATTTGGAAAACAGAATAAAAAGGAAAAAAGGAAAAGGCTAGGTGCTTGGGCCAGAGGCAGCCAACAGCTGGGCCGGCCCAGCCATCTAGGCGAGGCACGACACGCATGCCCGCCAGGTTTGTACCCGACGTGGGGGCCCCGAATGCCAGCGTCAAAGGGAGAGAGAGAGAGAGAGAGAGGCAAGGCAAAGGCCGATAGGTGGGGTCCTCTGTCGGGTCCTTCTTCCACCTCGGGACCGAAGGGAGGGTAGCTCATCGACGGCGAAGGACGGCATGGTGAGGGGAGCTGGCTACAGGAACAGACTTAGGGACGAGCCGCTGTTCCCTTACAGGTTGAGGGAGCGTTTGGGTGGCCGGAGTCGCCGTCGGCGAGGAGGCCATGACATAGAGGATTCGGGCGAACTCCCGCTCCTTGTTTCCTATAGAAAATCATAGGGGAGAGGTGCGGGATGCATCATAGGCGTGAGGGTAGCTCATTGGAACGAAAACAGGACTGGAGGGGGCCTCTACCTGAAGATCGCCGGAGTCCTAATGCGGCGGAGCTCCAGGTCGATCACGGAGCAGGGGCTCTGGGAACTTGGATTGGTGGTTCTAGTGCATGATTACGGAGGAGGGGGGTTCCAGTGGGGAGAGAGATGCTCGGGGTGCCCTCTTTATAGGTGGACGCGAGTCTACCGTGGGCTAGTGCGCCGGCGAGGACGCGGTTGAGGCTGGAGGCCATGGGAGGAGCTTGGGGTTGTTTTGTGACGCTCGAGGGGTTAGTCTAGGGTGCTGGAAGGACGAGAGAGAGCTGGGGAAGCTACTGTCTAGAGGAGTAAAATGGGGTTTTACCCAATGAATCAGTGGCTTATGAACTTGTTTTTTTACTAGAGGTAAATGAACATTATAAGAAGATGTGGTAAAAATTTGAACCAAAGGAGAACAGTAGAAGGGGGTCAAACAAAGGTTTTAGTTACAATTCTGGCAGAAGGTGCTTGAGATTGAATTGGGCAAGTAAAATGAGTTTTGTTGCCATGAGATTTAACATGGGCAAATGGTGGTTAAAAATAGGGTTGATCACCAAGTTTCAGCTTGATTGAAGAAAGTTCACGATGTAGACATTGCAAACCCTAGAAATCAAGAGAATCCATTTCTTGAAGTTCTAGGCATGCATTTCCATTCTCCTTGATGCACCACTTGGTGTAGCGTCACTATTTGGGTAATAGAACATGCACACAAAGTTTGGGATCAATAGAATATACTTCACAATATAAAGTTGCTCAAGTTTGACTCTAGACTGGAATGGTTTTGGAATATTTTGGTGAATCAAATAAATTGGGATTAAGATGAAAATTTGCAAGGTAAACACATATAACATGTGTGACTTTCTAGAATTTTCCTGGAATTTATTTAGAATATTTCTTATAAAAATATTTCAAAAGCTTTTTTTAAGAAGAATTTTGGAGGTTTTTGCCCATGATTTTGAACATGACCATGTGTTGAAACTCTTATATATGGAAAATATATGTCCACTGAGTTTCCCTAAGTTTTCTCAAATATTTTTAAAGCACTTAAATATTTTTTTCCTATAAAAGACCATTTATGTCCTTATGAAAAAGCCTTTTAAATAAAGCAGTAAAATAATCTTTAAAAAATAATATTTGTTGTTTTGGGAAGTCATATATATAGTAGGTTTCAAACAAAGCCTTTGGGGAAAAAGGATCCACCCAATTTGTGGACTTGCATTGCAAACCTCAACTCAGGTTTTTTTGAAAACCTACTCATAATAAATACTTTTGGCCAAAATAATTTTTGATAAAATTAGTTTTAGGTACTACCACATAGTATGATCATTGCGCAAGATGCTTGGATCAAGGAAGATCAATATGGAGAGGAGTAGAACCTAAGAGTGCCATACACAATCAACTAAACAAGCAATCATCAAACAGATCAAACAAGCATGCACTAAAAAAGTTTTAAATGGTTCTAATTATGCAAATCCATAGCATAGCAAAGTGATACAAACACAGGGTGTGACACTAATTCCATTCCTATAAATTCACAATTATAGGGAAAAATAGGAGAGATGTTTTCATTGCGGTTTACTAGACAGAGCCGCTGCCACCTCCCGTTCTTCCTTGGGAGGGCTGATTTGGAGTTGGTTTGGGGCTTCGGAGAGGGGGATTCGTCGTCATCGTCCACCAAACCTTCTTCATCAATACCGCCATGATGCTCACCACCAGGAGTGAGTAATTCCTTTGTAGGCTTGCTGGATGGTGATGGCATTGGATGAGATTGATCATATAATCGAGTTATTTTGATAGGGCTTGATCTCTAGTATCTAGTATGTTTTGAGATTGATGTTGCTATAACTTTGCTATGCTTAATGCTTGTCACTAGGGCCCGAGTGCCATGATTTCTGATATGAACCTATTAGGTTTTCACGAATATGAGAGTGTTTTAGATCATATCTTGCGAGTTGTATGCACCTATTATGTGTTATGATCCGCATACCCCACGGTGACAATAATTGGTATTCTTTCCGGTGATTGCCATAGTTTGAGGAGTTCATGTATTCACCATGTGTTAATGCTTTGTTACGGTTCTCTATTAAAAGGAAGCCTGAGTATCCCATAGTTTCCTTATGGACCCCGTTGCCATGGGAGGGTAGGACAAAACAGGTCATATGAGTTCTTATCGCAAGCACGTATGACTATATACAGAATACATGCCTACATTACGTTGATAAATTGGAGCTAGTTTTGTGTCGCTCTAGTGTGTAAATATTAAATGACTAATGTCATGTAAATCATTATCCATCACCAGTCCACGTGCCTACCGTCGTGGGAACAAACACCTATGGGACCGCGGGGGCCCCTCTCGGTTCGGCTGGGGGCGAGCTGGAACGATGAGCCGGTCCGATGAGCTACGCACTGGGAGTGTTACCTAGGTTCGGGCCACATGGATGCGTAAAACCCTACTCCTGCTTGATTACATTGATCGTGTTCTAAGGTTTGAGCTACAGGAGCGCCATGAACGGCTGCTACATGAGCTTGGGAACCTTCAGTAGTCTAGCTATCGGGCTCTGGTCATTTAACTGCCTAACTGTCCGAAAGCCGAAAGCCAAAACATCCAAAATTCCCTCTTTGTAATGCCCTGGGTCGCCTTTCATACTCAAGGGAATCCCAACAGTGGCGTACAGTGTGCACACGGGATGCATAGTGCTACAGTGCTATCATACATACCCCTGACGGAGTAGGACAAGAGCATTAAATGCACCGTCAGGGGCCTCAATCCGTCAGTGGGACGGGACGGGCACCCATTCCATCAGGACCGCTTAGCTCCCTTCAACGTTGATGCCGCGACACGCGTCCAGGTGAATCGACACCTGGCTTGTGCGCCAGCGGTCCTTGCCGGGGTCTTGCCTTGCCGGGACCTTGCCTTGTTGGGGGCCTGGAGGCTCCAAAGCCATTCCGACAAGGTCTTGCCGGTAGTTCTTGAGTTTTCTGCGCTGGTGCTTGACAAGTCTTCGTAGGGCCTCGTTGCCGGGGTGGCTACTACTGCCCGTGCACGAGTAAAGGGGCACTAGATGGCCCAAAAACTCTAGTGCACCGACAGGAGCCACCGGGCCTAGGCCATACACGTCACGAGGCGTTGTTGGGCTAGGCCCAAATAGTGCACGGGCACGCGTGGTGTGGCCTCACACTTGTGATCATTGCGCTTGTTGTGCTTCCCCATGATGCCCATTGAATGTGGGTAGTGGGATTAGTGCGTGACGCGGCCATCGAGTTTATAATTACCGCATTAGGTCTTTTCCTCCGTGCGCACCGCATGCTTAGCAGGGAGCTAGCAACAGGCGCCCGTGATTTAAAGTCCCTGAGAAAAGACAGTAACTGCGGCGCCATGGATTGGGGAGACGGGGCGGTTGTTGTTCGCCCTGTGATCGAAGGCATCGCTAGTGGAGGAGGTGGGCGGCGTCCATTGGAGTGGGGGAGAGCCAGCCCCTGTGCTTCCTCCTATAAATTGGGGACGGTGGGGGCGGAGCTCACCCATCCATCTCCCACCCTTCGAGTGCAAAGCTCCGTAGTTCTCCTCCTCCCTTGTCTCCTCAATCTTCAGGTAGCGCCCGCTCTTTGCCATGACTAGGGGGCGAGGGCGACCACCTTCCTTGGCCGCGAGGAGGAGCTCCCGTCAGGATCATGCCGCCGCTTCAACCATGGAGGCGGCGGGAGGCTCGAGTTTGCGTGGTGGAGGAGGCGCAAGGGTTGTGGCCGCTGCAGAGGTCGAGGTCAGGGGAGGCGGAGCGCTGCTCCACCCCCTTCTCCGACGCCAAGCATCTCCTTCGAAGAGGCCCACACCGAGGGGACGGTGCTGGACTTCGTCCTCAATCTGGGTGGTACCCTCCGGAGCCACCTGCGCCTCCCACGCCCCTTCACCAGGGCAGTGGAGAACAACCGTCTACCCTTCCTGTGGCTGCGGGTGGCAGGGTGTTGCAATATCGCGACGCGGGTGGACGTTGAGTACCCAGTGCGCCGCATCACCTTCCTTAGGCGTGGTTGGAAGACCTTCACCCGTGCCCACAACATCCAGGTGGGGGCACGTTCTTTGTTTTAAAATGGCTGAGGCCAATACGCTCTCCATCAAGATTTATGGGAGCTCCGGCATCCGCCTCAGCTGCTACGAAGAGAGCACGAGCAGTGTCGAGAGCCTTTCCTCTGGCGAGAGCGACGGGGGGACAATGGCGAAGACAGCGGCGATGAGTCCGGTCCTCGGACGGTCAAGTTGGAGCCCAAAGATTTGAGCTTGGACTGACCGCCGGCCGCACCGTCATCGCCAGCCTCACACCTCTCCCCCTCCCGACAAGATGTCCTTGTAGGGTGCTTCAGTCCCGGGCGCTGCCTCATATTCCTGTTCCAGCAGGCCCGTGGACTTCGGCGTCATGGGTCCATCCTCCTTTCTTCCCGCTTCGGCCTTCTCCTCCGTGCAATGCTGGTTCAGGAGGAACCAGCTCTTGCCTGCCCATCTGGCAGCCCTGCTCGTCCGTGCAGTGCTGGTCCAGAGGGGTCAGGCCGGGCTTCTACCGGCGTCCTCTCCCCATCTTTTTCTTCTTGTATCCCGCCTCTCCTTTCCATATTTTTATTCTTGTAATCTTCCCTAGGGGAGAAAGTCAAATAAAGATGTACTTAGAAAAAACGGTATCTTATGTAAATTTCACCCCATTTTGAAGGAATGTATATTACCTTCCTTGTTAGGCTGATTCTGTACATGGAACTTTCCCTGCACCCTTTCTGGAAGATTCTTGTCGGTGTGTGCGTGGCAATACCACGAGCGCTTTGAGGAACGGGTCCTTAGTAGCCTGCTGGTGGTATCGCTGCCGGCAAGACAACTTGGCGTCCTTGGCGTAGCCGTTCAAGGCGTCGACCTTACTCAGAAACGGGACAAGGGCGCGAGCGCTGTCACCTGGATCGTTGAGCGGACACGAAACGAAACAAGGAGCAGGGGCGAAGCCACTTAAGACATTGAGCGGTCCCGAATGCAGTGAGGGCGTATCCAATCGTGGCAAGGTTCTCGTGTGTGCAGGTTTTCCATACAGAAGTCGAAATTGCTCAAGGAAAATAACCTTACGACAAGGATTCACATGGGGTTTTCACAACTTATCTTTTTTTGCTTTTCTCCTTTCGGCAAGTTTTTTTGGAACATCGCGCTCATAGATATCCGCACCATCATTCCCCCGACAAAGCTGCATGTGAGGGATCCTTCCACCCTTCGGAAAAATAAAGAAGAGAAAATATGGATATGGAACCTTGGCGGTTCGTTAGTCCTTGCCGGAATTAAGTGCAATGCAACACTTCAGATAAACATGCACATAAGTAAACATGAGAATCGAACAGGTTTGCAGAACACTTATCTGTATTTATCTACGCACAGGGTCTGAGCCTGGCTTTGTACCAAGAATTACATGCTTCAGCGGCAAGACTTGTACAAAACTTGGTTGCCGGGGCCGACCCACCGGGATATTCCTCATGGGTAGAACTTTTGAAGATCTTTGATATTCCAGGAGTTGCTCACCGGAATGCCATCCTCGGTCTCATGGCGGACTGCGTCGGGCCTAGTGACTTGTATTACCTGATAAGGGCCTTCCCACTTTGGCGTCAACTTGTTTAGATTCTTGGTGGATTGTACTCGCCACAGAACAAGGTTGCCTTCCTCAAGACTTCTAGCATTGACCTTGCGGCTATTGTAGCGACGCAAGGCTTGCTGGTAGCGTGCATCTCTCACAACAGCCTAAACACGGTCTTCCTCAAGGAGCGTCGCGTCGTCTTGCCGCAACTGCTCTTGCTTGATCTCATCATAAGCGAGCACTCGAGGTGACCCGTATATGAGTTCCATGGGGAGAACTGCCTCCACCCCATAGACAAGGGAGAAGGGCATATCGCTGGTAGCTCGATTTGGTGTCTTCCTGATTGACCAAAGAACCACCGGCAACTAATGAATCCACTTCCTTCCGCACTTGTGCAGCCTATCAAAAGTTCTTGTCTTGAGTCCTCGTAGCACTTTAGCATTAGCCCTCTTCCTTGGCCGTTGCTCCTCGGGTGGGCAACGGAAGCAAAACAGATTTTGCTACCAAGGTGTTGGACATACTGCATGAAGGTGCGGCTCGTGAACTATGTGCCGTTATCAGTGATGATTCGGTTGGGAACACCAAAGCGGCAAACTAATCCCTTGAAGAACTTGACGGCAGACTGGGCTGTCACCTTTCTCACTGCTTCCACTTCTGGCCACTTTGTGAACTTGTCGATTGCTATGTACAAGTACTCAAATCCCACGGCAGCACGAGGAAAGGGGTTCAAAATGTCGAGCCCCCAGACCGACAATGGCCAGGAGAGGGGGATTGTTTGAAGGGCTTGAGCTAGTTGATGTAGTTTCTTCGAATGAAACTGGCATGCTTCACACTTGGTTATTAACGTAGTTGCATCTTGGAGGGCAGTGGGACAAAAGAAACCTTGCCGGAATGCCTTTCTGGCAAGCGCTCTTGATCCTATGTGGGAGCCACATATGCCTCTGTGTAGTTCTGCCAACAGCTCCAGTCCATCCTCCTGAGAAATGCACTTGAGTTTCATGCCGTTCGATCTCTTTCTGTACAAGACATTGTCCACAAACTGGTACATATGAGACCGGTGGGCTACTTTCTCTACTTCCTCTTGTTCCTTGGGGAGGTCTCCTGTTTGAGGAATTGGACAATGTGTTGTGCCCATGTTGGAGCCTGAGGCTCGACAACAAGGACTAAACGCGTATCCTCTACCGGGGGAGCATTTGCCTCGATGGCAAGGGCCGGAGGGCCTGCCGGAGTCTGCTGTGCCCTGGCAAGCCTGGCGGGAGCGTACGCTTCTACGACAACGGCCGATGGCCCTGCCGGAGCATAGTACTCACCGACAAGACTGTCGTTTCCTCTGGCAATCTTCTCACTGGTGGCTTTAGGAAGCTGCGCCGGGAAGTACTTGATGGAGCTCAACCTCCTTCTCTTGTCTTGTCCAGTTGATGGTGTCACGGAGGGTTGAGTTAGTTGGAGCACGAAAGTTCCTGGTTCCATAGGGAACTTAAGGGCAGCACACTTTGACAGGCCATCGGCAACATTGTTCTCTGCACGTGGAACGTGCTCCATTTGCAGGCCGTGAAAACGCTCTTCCAACTTCCTCACCTCATGTACATAAGCTTCCATCAATGGACACTGGTAATCTTTGTTCACTTTCCTGACAACAAGTTGAGAATCACCTCTGACAATAAGTTTCTTGATCCCAAGGTCCGCCGTGATCCTGAGACCGGCAAGCACCCCTTCATACTTAGCAGTGTTGTTTCTTGACCTCTCCTGGGGAAAGTGCATTTGGATTACATATCTGAGGTGCTCTCCGGTGGGTGTGACAAGCAGCACTCAGGCACCGACGCCTTGCAGCGAGAAAGCTCCGTCAAAATACATGATCCATTCTTGATCAGTCTCCTTGCTGGAGAGAGTTGACTCTGGAATCACTTCATCGGGCGTTGGGGTCCATTATTCAATGAACTCTGCCAAGGCCCTGCCCTGAATGGTCGAAGTGCTTTTAAACTTAAGACCAAAGCTCGACAGTTCCAAAGCCCACTCCACAATCCTGCCGGTAGCTTCTGGGTTCCTCAATATCCGTTGTAGCGGGAAGCGGGTGAGAATGGTGATCTCATGTGCTTGGAAGTAATGGCGCAGCTTCCTCGAGGCCATAAGAAGGCCGAAGAGCAATTTTTGCACACCAGAATACCTTGATCTAGCCCCCCTGCAACAAGGAGTTGACAAAATAGACTGGTCACTACACCATCTTCTTCTGAACTATCTCTTTCAACTACGCAGATCCTTCTTTGCCGGCACCAGACTCCGCCAAAGACTGTCCTGATTCATCGCTTGGCATCCTTGTCATTGCTATTGCTTCTTCGTCAACCTCTCTTTCAGCCACTAACGCAGCACTCACCACTTGATTCGTCGTCGCCAGGTACAACAACGACGACACTTGTGGTTTTGGCGCTACTAGGACCGGCAGAGAGGAAAGGTACTTCTTCAAATCCTGCAGCGCTGCCTCCACTTCCGGAGTCCACCTCATTGGACCTGCCTTCTTCAAGATTTTGAAAAAGGGCAGGGCACGCTCAGCAAATTTTGAGTTGAACCTACTCAGAGCAGCAACACAACCGACAAGGCATCGCACGTCTTTGACCCGTCTCGGTGCCTCAATTTGCTCAATTTCTTTGATCTTGTCAGGATTTGCTTTGATTCGTCATTGAGACACAAAGAACCCGAGAAGCTTGCCGGATGGGACGCCGAACACACACTTCTCGGGGGTGAGCTTCATGTTGATCTTGCGCAGATTGGCAAACGTGTCTTGTAGGTCCGCTATGAGCGTGGCCTTCTCCTTAGTTTTGACCACTATGTCATCCATATAAGCCTCCATATTTCTATGCAGCTAGGGTTCAAAACCAATCTGCACTGCTCTTGCAAAGGTAGAACCAGCGCTTTTCAACCTAAAAGGCATACACAAAAAGCACTACGTACCACACGGGGTAATGAACGCTATCTTCTCTTCGTCTTCCTTGGCCATAAAGATCTGATGATAACCAGAATAGGCGTCAAGGAAAGACAATAAGTCATAGCCGGTGGTGGAGTCCACAATCTGGTTCATGCGCGGCAAGGGAAAAGGGTCCTTGGGGCAGGCCTTGTTGATGTTTTTGAAATCAATGCATAGCATCCACTTCCCGTTCGCCTTGCGCACTACAACTGGATTGGCCAACCACGTAGGGTGGAGTACTCCTCTGATCAGACCAGCTGCCTCTAAATTCTTGATCTCTTCGGCAATAAACTGTTGCCGCTCCAAAGCTTGCTTTCGAACCTTCTATTTGATGGGCCGCACATGTGGACAGATGACAAGGTGGTGCTCAATCACATTCCTGGGAACACCGGGGATATCGGATGGTTTCCATGCAAACACATCAACATTTGCCTGCATGAAGGCGACGAGCGTGCTTTCCTATTTGTCATCAAGGGTGGAACTTATGGTGAAAGTCCCCCCCCCATGCCATCCTCCTTGGCGGGCACCTTCTTGGTCTTTGGTGGAGCTGCCTTGGACTTCTTGCTCTTGCCGATGGAGCTCTCTAGCACATCGTCAATGGTAGCGCAACACTCCGAAGAGGTGTGCTTGCCAGAATGTGCGCCAGAGGCCTTGTCGGTCTTCTTCCCCACGGGAGCTTCAGCGGTAGGAGCAAGTGCCTTGGCGGCAGGTGCTGTGACTGCACCCCGGCAGAGTTGGTCGGCGCAGATAAGCGCGCTCTTCTTGTCGGAGTTGATGGTAATGATGCTCATCGGTCCGGGCATCTTCAACACATTGTAAGCGAAGTGAGTGGACGCCATGAACTTGGCTAGTGCCGGATGCCCGAGAATGCCGTCATATGCAATGAGATCTCGAAATGTCAAAGACAATCTTCTTCATTCTGAAGTTGATATCGCTGCCGAACATCACCGGTAGTGTGACCTTGCCTTTCGGCCGAGTCCTCCCTGAATTGACCCCTTGGAAAGAGTGTGTCAGCTCGATATCTTCGTAGGGAATTTGCAGCCTCCGAATGACATCGGGCGAGATCAAGTTTAGGCTGGCCCCACTATCGACTAACATCTTTGTCACCTTGAGGTTGTGAATTTTTGGCGAAACCAACAACGGCAGGCACCCGACCGTGGTTATGTGATCAGGGTGATCCTTGGCGTCGAAGATGATAGGAGTGTTGGACCATTTCTGAGGTTTCTGTGCGCCGATAGAGGGCTCTGCCGCCTTAACCTCGCGCGCCCATTGCTTAAGTTGGCGGTGAGAGGAATGCGACGAGGCTCCTACTTCTATGCACATCATCTCCGTAGCCTTCTGAAACTCATGATCACCGGATTCGTTGTCCTCTTCGACATCATCATTATCTCCTTCTTGCTTGTCGCGGCCGCGGGCGGGCCGATCCTTCTGTTGCTTGGGCTTGCCGCGGTGGCCTCCTTGGCCAACCCGCTTCTTGTAGGACCCCTCAGCACCATCCTGACCTTTCTCCTTGTCGCGCCTCTCATATTCAGCCCTCTGCTTCTCGGCAAGCTGCTCAACTTGCCGACAGTATTGTAGGTCTTGGCCTTTGGTGTGATGGATCTTGCAATACTGCTTGCCGGACTCTTCTGGCTTGACGGCATCCGCTAGGGCACGACAGGAGGCGCACCCGGCAACATCGTTTCCGGGGTCCTCGACCTTGCCTTTCTTGGCGGCGCCGGTGTTGCCGGATCCTTCAACAGCATGTACGGTCTTGCCCTTGCATTTCTTGTTCCACTGCCGACCCTTCTTTGCTGGGGAAGCAGTGTTTTCATCTTCAGAGTCGACCTCTGCGCCGGCATCTTCGTCGGGGAGTCTTCTCCCTTCTTCAGCCCGGGTGCACTTGTCTACGAAAGCATAAAGCTCGGCAACGTCCCTGACTCTATTTATCGCTAACTCTTCTTGCATCACGCGGTTGCACACGTTCTGATGGAACATGCTGATAACAGCGGCAGGGTGAACGTCTGGGATGTTGTGGTGCACGCGGCTGAACCTCTAGATGTACTTGCGGAGACTTTCGCCTTCCTTCTGGGGATGACGTGCAGATTGCTCTCCTGGCCAGGAGCTTGATGGCCTCTGGTGAAGGAGCCAATGAACTCATGACACAGGTCCACCCAGGAGGTGATGAATCTCTCGGGCAAGTGCATCAACCATGACCTAACGTTGGGCTTAAGCACCAACGAGAAGTAGTTCGCCAATATCTTGTCGTCGTGGCCCCCGGCAGCCTGCACCGCAATGGTGTAGACGCTCAGGAACTCTAGTGGATGGGTCTTACCGTCATATTTCTCTGGGACTTGTGGTTTGAACATGCGGGTGTTTGGCCACTGGACTTACCGCAGCTCAGGGGTAAACGCTGGAAAGCCCACCTCGTAAGGTAGGATGACAGGTTACCCCGACGCGACCCACGCGCCTATCTGACTAGAGGCGAGCTTCCTGCCGTCGCTCAATCACGATTCGGGCGTATTCTTTGCCACGTTCCCGAAGAATATGACGCTGATTGCGACGCGTCCGTGGGTCAGACGATGCCGTAGAATAACTGTCGTAGGCGTTGGTCCGCCGGGTAGGCGACCGAGGATGCTGTCATGAAGGAGAGTGCATCGAGGTCGCGCCGACTCCGGGAACTTCACCACAGGTCTGAGGCGGCCCTACGGGATGAAGCTTATCTGCGAGGCTGAGGAGGCTCTGAATGGTGGCACTCCATTCGTCGAGCTTCTCCATAGCAGGAGGGAAGTTCAGGAGTAGCTGCACTCGCGCCATCACTTCCTCTGCTGCGGGTGGCATCGAGCGGCGCGAGGAACGCAAGGTGATCTGACTCCTAACCGTGTTAGAAGGAGCACCTCCACGGTCCCGCGCCGGCATGCCACTCCTGCTTGCATGTTGATCCTGTGCATCTTGGGAATGATGCGCAGGAGCTTTTTCGTGGGGACGCTCAGAACTGCGGGTGCTGTGGCGTGGCTCTCCATGCGCGTCCTGAGAAGGTCGCGGTGCAGGCGCCGGCGTGGGTGACCTAGCAGATACTCTCCCGCCCACGGAGTTCGCCGTACCACCCGTAGGCGGTACCGCTCTGTCCTGAGATCCAGGGGCATGGGGGTTCCCACCGTCGCTATGGGCGTCCCCGCGGCATGCGTTGCCGCTTGCTTGGCCTTGGTCACCAGAACGTCGCGGAAATTCCGGACCTCCACCTCCTCCTCCTCCACCCGCGTCCACACCGTCTCCTATCTGTGCAGATACAAGAATGGCAGATGCGGATGGGCCAACTGTTGTCAGACCCTTCTTCTTGGGGGACACGGCAATGATGAAGCTGGGACGCAGATCACCCGAATGGGTTCGCACCACTCACGCCCCCTACCTGGCGCGCCAAAGATGTCGTGGGAACGAACACCTATGGGACCGCGGGGGCCCCTCTTGGCGGCGGGGGGGCGAGCTAGCACGAAGAGTCGGTCCGATGAGCTGCGAACGGGGAGTTTTACCCAGGTTCGGGCCACACAGATGCGTAAAACCCTACTCCCGCTTGATTATATTGATCATGTTCTAAGTTTCGAGCTACAGGAGCGCCATGAACGGCTCCTACATGAGCTTGGGATCCTTCATTTGTCTAGCTATCGGGCTCCGGTCATTTAACTGCCTAACTGTCCGAAAGTCCAAAGCCAAAACGTACAAAAGTCCCTCTCTGTAATGCCCTGGGTCTCCTTTTATACTCAAGGGAATCCCAACAGTGGCATACAGTGTGCACACGGGATGCACAGTGCTATAGTGCTATCATACCTACCACTGACGGAGTAGGACAAGAGCGTTAAATGCACCGTCAGGGGCCTTAGTCTGTCAGTGGGACGGGACGGGGGCCCATCCCATCAGCGCCGCTTAGCTCCCTCCAACGTTGACACCGCGACACACGTCCAGGTGAATCAACACCTATCCTGTGCGCTGGCGGTCCTTGCCGGGGCCTTGCCTTGCTGGGACCTTGCCTTGCTGGGGGCCTGGAGGCTCCGAAGCCCTCCTGGCAAGGTCTTGGCGGTAGTCCTTGAGTCTTCTGCGCTGGTGCTTGACAAGACTTCGTCGGGCCTCGTTGTCAGGGCGGCTACTACTGCCCGTGCAAGAGTAAAGGGGCACTAGATGTCCCAAAAACTCTAGTGCACCGACACCTACGTATTTCATATACTAAAACTTGTTAAGTTACTATTGCTGCTTCTATTGTTACCATCACTACAAGACTGTTGATGTTACTGTTACTACTACTATTTGGTTGTGCTACTAAAACCTTTGCTGCAGAGAGATATCCCAAGTGTGGTTGAATTCATAAGTCAACAAGTAAGACCAATAAATATTCTTTGGATCCCGTTGTATCAAATCAATAAATCAAGGTGTAATACTACCCGCGAAGACTGTTGCGATCCCCTATTGTTGTGGGTTATCAACAGGCGGCTTCGAGGGTTGTGAATTCCATCACACCCTTCGAGCCGACAACGAGCCCGCAGACACGCTCGCCAAGGTCGGCTCCACCCGACAACCCATTCTAGCTGGCGTGTTACTCAAGCATCTGCATAAGCCCTCCATCTATCCCTCTTCAGACACCGAGTCCATCTTCATCCCGGCCAACCCGAGAACCGCCAGCTCCGTCCCAGGGGCTCCTGACCCCGCCTCACGGGCTCCCAACCTCGCCCTGCGGTTGCCGACTCAGGCCCGGGGGCTGTCGGCTCCGACCCGAGGGCTACTCAGTCCGGCCCAGGGACTGCCGACTTCGGCCTGGGGACTACCCCGTTTGGCCCGGGGGCTGTTGACTCCGGCCCGGGGGCTACCGGCTCTGGCCTGGGCACTACTTCGTCCTGCCCGGGGGCTGCCGGATCCGGCCTGGGCACTACTCTGTCCGACCTGGGGGCTGCGGGCTCCGTCCCGGGGAATGCTCCGTCCGGCCAAGGGGCTACTAGCTCCGACCCAGTGGGCCCGATACCGGCATCCGTCCTAACGGTTGTCACGGCCCCGTATTGGGCACAACCCTTCCTCACCTACCTCATGAGAGGCGTGCTACCCGCTCACGAGGTCAAGGACCGATAGATCGAATGCCGCATTCGCCTACACTATCATCAACAATGAGCTCGTCAAGCGCAACGTAATCGACGTGTTCCAGTGCTGCGTCAAGACAGACAAGGGGCGCGAGATCCTTCGGGGTATTCACCAGGGCGAGCGCAGTCACCACAACACCTCATGGGCCTTGGTGGCCAAGACTTTCAGCCATGGTTTCTACTGGCCGATCGCCCTGGACGATGCCAAGGATCTCATTGACAAGTGCAACGGCTGCCAGCGTTTCCGCGCACGAAGTCACTAGCCGGCCGTCGCTCTCAAAACCACCCCCCTCATGTGTCCATTTGACGTTTGGGCTTTGGATATGGTGGGTCCGTTCAAGACCGCATGAGGTGGCATGACACACTTGTTGGTGGTCGTCTACAAATTCACCAAGTGGATTGAGGCCAATCCAATCAAGAAGCTGGATGGCCCGTCAACCGTCACGTTCATCAAAGACATCGTTGTCCGCTACGACCTGCCACACAACTCATCACCGACAATGGCAACAACTTTGCCAAGGGCACGCTCACCCGGTACTGCTCTGTGCAAGGGTTCGATTGGACCTTGCATCCATGTCCCTCCCCCATTACAATGGCCAGGCGAAAAGGGCCAACATCCTGATCCTGACTAGCATCAAGCCACGGCTGGTCGAGCCGCTGGATCGCTCGACCGGTTGCTGGATCAAGGAGCTACCGACTGTGCTCTAGAGCCTCCGGACCGCCCTGACGTGGCTTAAGACTGCGTTGGTATTTCCCCAAAGAGGAAGGGATGACGCAGCACAGTGATGCTAAGTATTTCGCTCAATTATGAAACCAAGGTAAGAATGCGTAGACGAAGATCACGCACCCATGTGGACAACACCTGCACACAAATAACAAATACTTGCAACCCAAAGCGTAAGAGAGGTTGTCAAGCTCTCAATGGTAAAAACATAGATTAGGTAATGATAGTTTTGGCATATAAATCTCGCAAGAACACAAGATAAAACAAGTAAACAAAAAGTGCAGCACGGTATTTTTTTGGATTAATAGATCTGAAAACAAAAGGTCAAAATAGTATATCAGAAAGCAATATGTTTGCAAAGTAGACCTGGGGGGCGTAGGCTTCACTAGTGGCTTCTCTCATGAATATAGTGCACGGTGGGTGAACAAATTACTGTTGGGCAATTGATAGAAGGTCAAAAAATCATGACGATATCCAGGCAATGATAATTATATAGACATCAAATCCAAGATAAGTAGACCTAAACAATTCTGCATCTACTTCTATTACCCCACACATCGACCGCTATCCAGCATGCACCTAGTGTATTAAGTTCATGGAGAAACGGAGTAATGCAATAAGAAAGGTGCATGTGTATACAAGATCTATTCATGTAGGAATATGCCCCATCTTGTTATCCTTAATGGCAACGATACATGCATGCCTTGATCCCCTTCTGTCACTCGGAAAGAACACCGCAAGATTGAGCCCATCACAAAGCACCTCTTCCCAGGGCAAGAAAAAACAATCTAGTTGGCCTAGCTAAACCAAAGATTCGAAGAAGAAATATGAGGCTATAAGTAATCATGCAAGTAAGAGATCAAAGGAGACTCAAATTTGATCATGACTCAAAATTCATATTCATGGATAGAAACTGATCATGAACTCAAAATTCATCGGATCCCAACAAACACACCGCAAAAGTCATTACATCCAACAGATCTCCAAGAGACAATTGTATTGAGAATCATAAGAGAGAGAGGAAGCCATCTAGCTACTGCCTATGGACCCATAGGTCTATGGTGGACTACTCACGCATCATCGGAGAGGCACCTATGATGAAGATGATCCCCTCTATGATGGTGTTAGATTGGATCTCGAGGTTCTAGAACTTGTGGCGACTGGAATTGTGTTTCGTCGACTCCCCTAGGGTTTTCCAAATATTTTTGAAATTATAGGGTCGACAGTCGGTGGAGGGAGATCCCAAGGTGGGCACCACCCACCAGGCCATGCTAGGGCCTCTGGCGCGCCCAGTGGGTGTTCCCCACCTCGGGCCTCCTCTCTGGTAGGTGTTTGGCCCGTCTGGTGTCTTCTAGTCCAAAAAAAATCTCCAAACATTTTCAGGATGTTTGGGCTTCGTTTGGTACCAATTTCCTGCGAAGTAAAAAACAAGTAAAAACAACAACTTTCACTTTGGCACTATGTCAAGAGGTTAGTCACAAAAAATGATATAAAGTTGCTATAAAATGAATGTAAAATATCCAAGATTGATAATATAACAGCATGGAACAAGCAAAAATTATAGATACATTGGAGACGTATCAACATCCCCAAGCTTAATTCCTACTCGTCCTCGAGTAGGTAAATGATAAAAACAGAATTTTTGATGTGGAATGCTGCCTAACATGTTCATCACGTATTCTTTAGTTTGTGGCATGGACATTTGGACTTTTAGATGGTTCAAAGCAATAGTCTAGTTTTGACATGAAAACTTTAATATTAAAGCATATCAACAAGCAACTATGTCTTTCAAAATATGAACATTAGAGCAAGTTATCCCTAGCCCATCATGCTCAATCATTGATCCATTCATAAAACACACCCGAATATTAGCTACACCTCATGCTCAAGTACGATCATAGTCCCTCCTAATTGGTGCTTTATAAGAGAAGATGGAGACTCAAATTGAAAAATAAAAATTGCATAAAGTAAATAGATAGGCCCTTCGCAGAGGGAAGTAGGGATTTCTAGACGTGCCAGAGCTCAAGGTTGAAATTGATAGAGGGAAATATTACGGGTGGCATGCCTTTCCTGCCAATGGAAATGACAAAGAGATTCCAATATCTTTCCATGCTAGAAACATCATAAGCGGTTCCCAAACAGAAAATAAAGTTTATTACTTTTTCCACCATACTTTCAGTTTCCATGGCTAGCCGAATCCACGGTTGCCTTCCATACCAACACTTTCCAACGAATTTATTATTTGAAAACATAAAGTAATTTCATTTTTCTTTCATTTTGGGACTGGCATCCCTATTACCGCCATACTCTCATGCAATTACAAGTGAATAAACACTCATCTTGAGAATAACACATCTATCATGGAAAATATCGGTCACCCCTACCATTTCATGAGCGGTACGAGCACACAAAAAGGAAAATTTATTTTGAAAATTAGAGATGGCACATACAAATTTGCTTGGAATGGCATGGAAATACCGTATATAGGTAGGTATGGTGGAATCATATGGAAAAACTTGTTTTAAGGATTTTGGATGGACAAGTAGTATCTCTACTTAGTACAAGTGAAGGCCAGCAATAGATTGAGAAGCATCCAACCAAGAAATGAAAAATCACATAAGAGAGCATTAAGCATAACTAATACCGAATAATGCACCATAAGTAGGATGTAATTTCGTAGCAGAACTATTGACTTTCGTGCTTGCATAGGGAATCACAAACCTTAACATCAATATTCTTACTAACCATAATTACTTACTAACATAACTAAAATATTACTATCGTCATGTCTCAAAACTATTACAAAGAATCAAGTTTAGTTTTTCCAATGATCTTTATTAAAGTTTTTATTATATCCCTCTTGAATATATATCACTTTGGGTCTAATTTCCTATATTGTCATTGCTTTTGACAAGCTCAAATGGATATAAGTGAAGATCATGAGCATAAAAATTTCATCTCTCAAAATAATATAGTGAAGCACGAGAGGATTTCTTAAAAATTACTAACTCTCAAATTAATATAATTGAATCATGAGATCATTTCTTCAAACATGTAAAAGCACGTCGTGCTCAAAAAGATATAAGTGAAGCACTAGAGCAATTTCGTAGCTCAACAGATTTAAGTGAAGCATATAGAGAAATTCTAGCAAATCATAGCATAATTTTGGCTCCCTCAAATAGGTGTGTGCAGCAAGGATAAAAAGCAAAGAAAGAAAAGATACAAGATGCTCCAAGCAAAACTCATGATATGTGATGAATAAAAATATAGTTCCAAGTAAAATACTGATGGTTGTTAGAAGAAAGAGGGGATTCCACTCAGGGCATCCCCAAGCTTAGTTTCTTGTTACTCTTTGAATATTATCTTGGGGTGATGTAGCATCCCCAAGCTTAGGCTCTTATTACTCCATATTCCTTCATCCATCAGGATCTCACACAAACTTGAAAACTTCAATCACACAAAACTTGACAAAATTCTCGTCAGATCCGTTAGTATAATAAAGCAAATTACCACTTTAAGCGCTGTTGTAAACCCATTCATATTTTATTATTGGGTCATATTTATTGTGTTATAACTTTACCATGCCTTATACCCCTGATACACGCCAGAGATTCATCAAAACAAGCACACAATGCAACAAAAACAGAATCTATTTCAGACAGAACAGTCTGTAGTAATCTGTACTCGACCCATACTTATGTAACTCTATAAATTCTAAAAGATTGCGCAAATTTAAATAATTTGTATATAAATACTTTGTTAAAATTTAAGCTCGTTATAACATTCCATTAAAAAATAAAAATTCATTCACTGGATACAAAGTTTCTGTTTCAAATTCAACATTGTTTCTACTCATCTTATGGGTCATCCTAGTTCTACTAGGCAGAAACACTAAATAAAACATAAAAACACAATCATAATAGAGGTATAATTTTTTAAACACTAAAAACATAAAGGAAAAGAGAAAATAAATTTATTCATTGGGTTGCCTCTCAACAAGCTCTTTCTTTATAGCCAATAAGATAGACTTGAGATTTTATTGATGCTCACATGAGACATAGTGGTTGAAACACAAAGAGAGAATTATGTATCATAAGACAAACACCTTTAAGTCTAATACTTCTAATGCATATGCATTTTATAAGCAAAAACATTATCAAGACAGGAAATATCTAACATATGCATGGAAGAAGAAAGAAACAATAGCAATCTCAACATGAAGAGAGGCAATTTAGTAACATGAATATTTCTATAACCATATTCCCTCTCTCATAATAATTACATGTAGGATTATATTAAAATTCAACAATATACCTTTCACTTAAAATATTCTCTTTAGGATCCACATGCATAAAAGTCATGCAATCTTCCAAGGTAGTTGGATTAACATTAACTAAAGTCATGACCTCTCCAAACCCACTTTTATCAAAAATTCATAAGATTGAACACTCTCAAAATATGTGGGATTATTTTTACCTAAAGTTGATGCTCTTCCAAACCCACCTTCGATACTATTGCAAACATTATTATCAATAACATATTCAACATGAGTCCTAAATAAATTTTGAAGATCATAAGAAGCATCATCACCCCAATCGTGATCATTGCGAAAAGAAGTGGACATGACAAAATTATCATCCCCAAGCTTGTAGTTTTGCATATCATCAACATAATTGAAATTAATAGAATTTATAGTAACATCATTGCAATCATGTTTTTCAATCAAGGAGCTATCATGAATCACCTTATAAATTTCTTATTTCAACACTTCATCAAAAATTTCAGATTCATGATTTTCACAAGAAAATTCATAGGGATAATCAAGTGCACTCAACTCACTAGCAATTGGTTCATCATAATTTGATATTTTGAATAGATTAGCAAGTGGATGAGGATCCATATCAATAGATTTTCAGCAAGCGAAGATGCAAGAAAAAAGAAGGCACATGGCAACACAAGCAAATATAGCAAACAAGAGATCTGACGAGAAAAAGGCAAATGGAAAAGAGAGGGCGAATAAAATGGGAAATTTTGTGAAATGGAGGGAGAGGAAAACGAGAGGTAAATGGCAAATAATGTAAATTGCAATGAGATGAGATTTGTGATTAGGAACTTGGTAGATGAGATTGCTTCCTCCCCGGCAACGGCGCCAGAAATTTCTTGGACGTGGCTTGAGATTGCGTTGGTATTTCCCCAAAGAGGAAGGGATGATGCAGCACAACGATAGTAAGTATTTTCATCAGTTATGAAACGAGGTGTATCAATCCTTAGAGGAAGATCACGCACCCATGTAGACATCACGTGCACACTAATAACAAATACTTGCAACCCGTCGCGTAAGAGAGGTTGTCAAGCTCTCAACGGTAAAAGGATATATTAGGTAATGATAGTTTTGGAAAATAGATCTCACAAGAACACAAAATAAAATAAGTAAACAATAAGTGCAGCAATATTTTTTTGGATTAATAGATCTAAAAACAAAAAGGCAAAATAGTAGATCGGAAAGCAATATGTTGGAAAAGTAGACCCGAGGGTCATAGGTTTCACTAGTGGCTTCTCTCATGAGTATAGCGCATGGTGGGTGAACAAATTACTGCTGGGAAATTGATAGAAGATCAAATAATCATGACAATATCCAGGCAATGATCATTATATAGGCAGCACATCCAAGATAAGTAGACCGAAACGATTCTGCATCTACTTCTAGTACTCCACACGTCGACCGCTATCCAACATGCATCGTGTATTAAGTTCATGGAGAAATGGAGTAATGCAATAAGAATGGTGAAATGATGTAGACAAGATCTATTCATGTAGGAATAGACCCCATCCTGTTATCCGTAATGGCAATGATACATGCATGCCTTGCCTACCCCTTCCGTCACTAGGAAAGAACACTGCAAGATCGAACCCATCACAAAGCACCTCTTCCCATGGCAAGAAAAATCGATCTAGTTGGCCTAACTAAACCAAAGATTTGAAGAAGAAATACGAGGCTATAAGTAATCATGAAAATAAGAGACCAAAGAAGACTCAAATCATATTCATGGATAGAAACTGATCATGAACTCAAAATTCATCAGATCCCAACAGACACACCGCAAAAGTCATTACATCAAATAGATCTCCAAGAGACCATTGTATTGAGAATCATAAGAGAGAGAGAGAGAGAGTAAGCCATCTAGCTACTGCGTACGGACCTGTAGGTCTATGGTGGACTACTCACGCATCATTGGAGAGGCACCTATGATGAAGATGAACCCCTCCGTGATGGTGTTAGATTGGATCTCGAGGTTCTGGAACTTGCGGCGGCTGGAATTGTATTTCGTCGACTCTCCTAGGGTTTTCCGTATATTTGTGAATTTATAGGGTCGATAGTTGGTGGAGGGGTGTCCCAACGTGGGCACTACCCACCAGGCCATGCTAGGGATCTCTGGTGCCTTGGTGGGTGTTCCCCACCTAGGGCCTCCTCTCTGGTAGGTGTTTGGCCCATCTGGTATCTTCCGGCCCAAAAAAATCCAAAAAAATTCAGGACGTTTTGGCTTTGTTTGGTACTGATTTTCTGCGAAGTAAAAAACAAGCAAAACAACAACTGACATTTTGGCACTATGTCAATAGGTTAGTCCCCAAAAATGATAAAAAGTTGCTATCAAATGATTGTAAAACCTCCAAGATTGATTATATAACAACATGGAACAAGCAAAAATTATAGATATGTTGGTGACCTATCACACCCCCAATCGGTCGACCGGTTTTCCCCACCTAGGGCCTCCTCTCTAGTAGGTGTTTGTCCCATCTGGTGTCTTCCGGCGCAAAAAAATCCAAAAAATTTCAGGACGTTTTGGCTTTGTTTGGTACTGATTTTCTGCGAAGTAAAAAACAAGCAAAACAACAACTGACATTTTGGCACTATGTCAATAGGTTAGTCCCAAAAAATGATAAAAAAGTTGCTATAAAATGATTGTAAAACCTCCAAGATTGATTATATAACAACGTGGAACAAGCAAAAATTATAGATACGTTGGTGACCTATCACACCCCCAATCGGTCGACCGGTTTCACCGCCTTCTTCCTCGTGTACGGGGCAGAGCGATCATTCCCACATACATTGAGTTCAACTTGCCGTGTCACCCTCTCACGGAGGCCAAGGCCAAAGAGGCGTGCAAGGACGACATCAAACTCCTCACAGAGGCATGCGAGCTGGCCTTGTCTAGATCGGGCATCTACCAAGAGAGCCTGCGCCGCTACCATAATCAGTGGGTCAAACCTCTTGCATTCCGCGAAGGCGACTTCATTCTCCGGCTAATCCAACGAACAACTGGCCAACACAAGCTGCCATCCCCATGGGAGGGCCCATTCATCATCAGCAAGGCCCTGCACAACAATGCTTACCACCTTAGTAATGTGTAGAAGGTAAGAAAGGACAAGAAGGACGACCCCGGCTCCGAGATGGAACGCCCATGGAATGCCAAGCTCCTCCACTCGTTTTAGAGTTGAATGAAGGGTATGTATGTACCTCAACCTTGTGCGTTAATTCGTGAAGCAGCCGACGTCCCCCAGTAGGTCTCGAGGACTGCCTTTTGACCACACGACTTGCATTTTTCTCTCTTCCATTCCTACCCACCCCTGAACCGGCATGACCGGCTTAGGGAATGGTCAGCTTGCCCGCACCTCCTCAACTGGAGTTGGCCCAGTACTATGTCCTCACCCCCATGTCCCAATCCGTAACCCGTCTACAAACCGTGACCCGACTGTCCGGATGACAAGAGCACAAGCCAAAGGGGTGAGGCAGATAGGGAAATGATTACAGATGGGGGCTGGTCCGGCCGAGCCTTATAGCGCTCCGGCCGGCCATGCCGTTTGCTGCGCGGTTTTCCGACGCATGCTCGCTCTAATCTAAATTTACAAAATTCTAAACTACCATGTCCACTCCCCCGCGGCCCACTCCTCGATCAGGCTACAAACCGCAACCCGGTTGTCTGACCGGCGGGAGCAAAAGCCAAAGAAGCGGGAATTATGCAAAAAAATGGCTAGGGCAAACAAAGAAAAGCGTGGGCCGGAAACCGCCAACAGAACATTTATGTGACCAAAGCGATATTAAGATAAAGGTAACAAGCCAGCTATTCGATACAATAAAATGACACCCTTAGTGGGTATACTTGTTCATTAACTTAAGGAAAGTGAAGCAAAAAATCTAGAAAAGGCTGAAGGCCCTAGGCGGTTGGCGCCTCTGTCTCAACCGCCGGCCAAGTCTACTAGGCCGTCTCAGTCACACCAGTCGGCGAAGTCTACTGGGTCACCTCTGTGTCACCGGCAGCCGGAACCTCCACCCCACAGAGGACACAACCGTCAAACTGATGTCTGCCTCGCCCGTCGCCGTGGCCTCAACACCGGCCTCCCTCGAGGTGGAGTCGGTCTCTTCCTCGTCATCCACGATCGGGATGCCAAACTCATCCTCCAGGACGCGCATGTTGTCCTTCCTCGGCTCAGGAAAGTACACCTGCAAGGAAGCGTATTTGGCGAGCTCATTGGCACGAAAGTCAACGACCTCCTCGCGTTGTGCCAAGTCGTTGGCCGCCTTGGCCCACATGGCTCTAGCTGGACCAGGTTAATACCAGGGTAGCATGACAAGGCAAAGGACAGGCCATCCGAGCGCCGGCCCGCGCTGTGGAGGCCCTCCAAGCGTTAAACCGCCCCACGGGATGTTCTAGCCATCTGGCCACCCGACCGGCAGGAATCGGCTCCGTCTGGCCAGGACAAATCGCCTTGATGATGTCCTCACCCATGTCATGGAGCTGCTCCACGAAGGCTTCGATATGCCCTAGACGGGTCTGGCTGGCGAGCGTCATCTACTCCATCATCGAACTAGCGAGCTCGTCAACATCGTAGCCGCTCCGATGGAGGTCCTCCCGGTGCTACGCCATGGCCTACTCCACCCGACCCTGGGTCTCCGGAAAATGACCGGACCAAGCAAGGGCAAGGGTGGTTATAAGAAAAAATAGGAAAGCAAAATCAAGTGTCGGCCAGCTGGATGTGACAAAAACAAGAATGGACGAGGGGTCGGGTGGGTACTTACAGATGAAGGTCTCGTCAAGCTCGTGAAAGAGCTTAAGCACGCCGGCCGCCGTCCTCTCCGCCTGCTCCTTGGCTGCCTCCGCCTTCCCAAGATCGTCTCCAAGCCGGGCTGCCTCGGGACGAAGGGCTTCCGCCTCCTGCTCCTTCACGGCCAACGCCTTCTCTTCGCCATCCTTGGCCACTGCCACCTTTTGAAGCTCCGCGGGGAGGCGCTAAAGCTCCGCCGTGTGGCTCGACTTCAGCCACTCCATTGCCTCCCACTCCGCCTAGAGCTCCTTCTCCAGCCGGTCACGATCGCCAACGATCTCGTTGTGCTTCTACTGGACCTCCGCCAGTGTGCGTCACAGCTCGTCCGCCTCCGTCTCGGGGAAGGTCCCCTCTACAATAGGAAGGTTGGTCAATAGCCGACCAGGCCAAAAGATCTAAGCAAGAAGAAAAACGCTTGGGAAGATCTGCCCCGGCTGCCACGCAGGCACGTAGTAGGCCCAAAATTCGAGGACTACATCCATTGGGTGCGCTGGCATGTACCCACTAGAAGACACTTACCTCTGGCCTCCTACAGCTCCGTTGTACGGGCGTCGAGATCCTTCTTGATCTTGTAATACACGTTCTTGCCAAAGCGGTGCATCGTGATGACCTCGACAAATAGCATGTCCCGTTCGCGTATTCGACGTGCAGGAAAATCGACAGAGCAAATACAAAAACTGTGAGAAGATCCGGCCCGGCTGCCACGCAGTCGCGCAGCTAGCCCGCGTCTTGGGGACTACACCTAGTGGGTGCACTCGCGCACCCCCACTAAAACCAAAAACAGGTTCAAGGTAAAAGGCCAAGGGCAAAGGCTAACCTGAACGGCCCGTTCCATAGCATGGTACCTGGCCACCACGACATCGATGAAGGTTGCCACCCCGTGTAGGTACCGCACCATCAACCCGGCTGTGTCAATCAGTGCAAGGACCCATTCCCCTCCCGGAGTGCTCAACCCGGCCCCGTCGGGGGCATGACTTAGCTTCGCCCACTCCTCGTGGAGATGGTTCATGGATCGGCCAGCCTGGCCGGACCCATTGCCAGACGACCTTGACGTTTCCTGTCCGGAGGGCGTGGGCCCGGGCCGCGCGGACAAAATGAAGAGGGCACGAGCATCGTCACCCAAGGCCCTTGGATCAGGTGGGCGTGGCAGCTACATCGCCAGGACAGTGGCCCGCTCCGCTCAACCACCACAGGCTCCGGGACCTATATCGGGGTCGTCGTCGCTACCTCCATGCCCGAAGACCGGATCGGCTCCTGCCGCTGCTTCGAACGCTTCTCTCGGCTCGATGAAGCCATGAGAGGGCTCATCCTAGGGGCCGGCAATGCCGCGGCATTCCCCATGCTCTTAGCCGCATCATCCTTCTTGGTAGCAGCCACCGCCTTATCCACCCACAATTGGGTGACACATTCCCTCTCCAGCCATGCAGTCGCGGCATGCTCCGCGACCAGCCTCGTGGCCACCTCGCTAACCGGGCCTAACAAGGCCACCGATGAGAGATCGATGGCGGCACCGCCAGGTAGAGGAATAAAGAAAGATATGATTCAAAAGCGAACCGGGAACACCAAATAAATGAATAAAAAGTTTGCACCCAAGATAACTTACCCCGTCAGAATGGGAGGCTGGCACCTATCGCGCCCTAGCAGCCTCTGGACAGGGCAATGATACGTCCATATTGCATCATGCTTTTATATTGATATTTATTGCATTATAGGCTGTTATTACACCTTATGTACAATTCTTTTGCCTTTTCTCTCTTATTTTACAAGGTTTGCATGAAGAGGGAGAATGCCAGCAACTGGAATTCTGGACTGGAAAAGGAGCAAATCTGGGAGACCTATTGTGCACAACTCCAAAAGTCCTGAAAAGTTATGAAGAATTATTTTGGAATATATAAAAATATTAGGCGAAACAAATACCAGAGGGGGGCCACCAGGAGGTGACAAGCCTTTTAGACGCGGCCACCCCCTGGCCGCTCCTAGGGGCCTTGTGACCTACGTGGCAGGTTCCTGGTGGGCATCTTCTGCTATATGGAGGGTTTTGACCTGGAAAAACCATAAGGAAGCTTTCGAGATGAATCACTGCTGTCTCGAGGCGGAACTTGGACAGAACCAATCTAGAGCTCCGGCAGAGCTATTCTGCCGGGGAAACTTCCCTCCCAGCAGGGGAAATCAAAGCCATCGTGATCACCAATGATCCTCTCATCGAGAGGGGGTCAATCTCCATCAACATCTTCATCAACACCATCTCCTCTCCAAACCCTAGTTCATCTCTTGTATCCGATCTTTGTCTCAAACCTCAAGTTACTACCCGTGGGTTGCTAGTTGTGTTGATTACTCCTTGTAGTTGATGCTAGTTGGTTTACTTGGTGGAAGATCATATGTTCAGATCCTTTATGATAATTAATACTCCTCTGGTTATGAACATCAACTTGCTTTGTGAGTAGTTACGTTTGTTCCTGGGGACATTGGATAAGTCTTGTTATAAGTAATCGTGTCAATTCGGTATTCGTTCGATATTTCGAGGAGATGTATGTTGTCTCTCCTCTAGTGGTGTTATGTCAACGTCGACTACATAATACTTCACCATTATTTGGGCCTAGGGGAAGTCATTGGGAAGTAATTAGTAGATGATGGGTTGCTAGAGTGACAGAAGCATAAACCCTAGTTTATGCGTTGCTTCGTAAGGGGCTGATTTGGAACCATATGTTTCATTCTATGGTTAGATTTATCTTAATTCTTCTTTTGTAGTTGCGGATGCTTGCGAGAGGGGTTAATAATAAGTGGGAGGTTTGTCCAAGTAAGGTCAACACCCAAGCACCGGTCCACCCACGTATCAAATTATCAAAATAAAGAACGCGAATCAACTGAGTATGATGAAAACTAGCTTGACGGAAATTCCCATGTGTCCTCGGGAGCGCTTTGATTCATATAAGAGTTTGTCCTGGCCTGTCCTTTGCTACAAAAAGGATTGGGGTACCTTGCTGCACCTTTGCTACACTTGTTACTTGTTACTCGTTACAAATTATCTTGTCACAAAACTATCTGTTACCGATAATTTCAGTGCTTGTAGAGAACACCCTACTAGAAACCACTTATCATTTCCTTCTGCTCCTCATTGGGTTCGGCACTCTTACTTATCGGAAGGACTATGATTAATCCCCTATACTTGTGGGTCACCAAGACTATTTTCTGGCATCGTTGCCGGGGAGTGAAGCGCCTTTGGTGAGTTGAATTCTGTAAGGAAAAATTTATATAGTGTGCTGAGATTTATTGTCACTTGTTACTATGGAAAGTAATCCTTTGACGGGCTTGTTCGGGGTATCTTCACCTCGACCAGAAGCACAAAGAGTTGCCCCGCAACCTACTGTACCCACTGAAAATATTTATTACGAAATTCCTTCGGGTATGATAGAGAAACTGCTGGCTAATCCTTGTGTAGGAGATGGAACACTACATCCTGATTTGCATCTAATCTATATTAATGAAGTTGGTTGATTATTTAAGCTTGCAGGTTTGCCCGAGGATCATGTCAAGAAGAAGGTCTTTCCTTTATGTTTGAAGGATAAGGCATTGACATGTTACATGATATGTGATGATATTGGATCATGGAGCTATAACCGATTGAAAATGGAATTTCATCAGAAGTTCTATCCTATGCATCTAGTTCATCGTGATCGAATTATATCTATAATTTTTGGCCTCGTGAAGGATAAAGAATCGCTCAAGCTTGGGGGAGGCTTAAGTCAATGTTATATTCATGCTCTAATCATGAGCTCTCGAGAGAAATTATTATTTAGAATTTTTATGCTCGGCTTTCTCGTAATGTTCAATCCATGCTCGATACTTCTTGGGTTGGTCCCTATATGAAGAAGGATATTGACTTCAAATGGGACTTATTGGAAAGAATTAAATGCAACTCTGAAGACTGGGAACTCGACGAAGGTAAGGAGTCGGGTATAAACCTTAAGTTTGATCGTGTTAAATCTTTTGTAGACACCGATTCTTTTCATGAATTTAGCACTAAATATGGACTTGACTATGAGATAGTAGCTTCCTTTTGTGAATCTTTTGCTGCTCATGCTGATCTCCCTAAGGAGAAGTGGTTTAAATATCATCCTCCCATTGAAGTGAAAGTAGTTGAACCTATTAAAGTTGAAGAGGAAACTATTACTTGTAATGTTGATCATGTGTCCTGCTGCTTATATAGAGAAACCACCTTTCCCTGTTAGAATAAAGGAACATGCTAAAGCTCAAACTGTGGTTCATAAGAGTTGTGTTAGAACACCTACACCCCCTGAGCAAATTAAAGTTGAACCTAGTATTGCTATGGTTAAAGATCTCTTGGTTGATAATATTGATGGGCATGTTATTCAATTCTGTGATGAAGCTGCTAGAATTGTTAAACCTGATGCCAAAGACAAACATAGACGTATTGTTGGCATGCCTGTTGTTTCTGTTAAAATAGGAGATCATTGTTATCATGGCTTATGTGATTAGGGTGCTAGTGTGAGTGCAATTCCCTTTGCCTTATATAAAGAAATCATGAGTCATATTGCACCAGCTGAGTTAGAGGAAATTGATGTTACTATTAAGCTTGCTAATAGAGATACTATAGCGCCATTTGGGATTGTTACAGATGTTGAAGTCTTGTGTGGGAAAATAAAATATCCTACTGATTTTCTTGTCCTTGGTTCCACACAAGATGATTTTTGTCCCATTATATTTGGTATACCTTTCTTGAATATTGTTAATGCCAGGATAGATTGTGAGAAGGAAACTATTACTGTAAGTTTTGGGGACAAATATCATGAGTTTAATTTCTATAAATTTCGTAGACAACCCCATGAAAAAGAATTGCCTAGTAAGGATGAAATTATTGGTCTTGCTTCTATTGTTGTGCCTCCTACTGATCCCTTAGAAAAATATTTCTAGACCATGAAAACGATATGCATATGAATTAAAGGAATGAAATAGATAAGATATTCTTTGATTAGCATGATATTTTGAAACACAACTTGCCTGTTGAAATACTTGGGGATCCTCATCCACCCAAGGGTGAACCCGTGTTTGAGCTTAAACAATTACCAAATACTTTGAAATATGCTTATCTTGATGAAAAGAAGATATATCATGTTATTATTAGTGCTAACCTTTTAGAGCATGAAGAAAATAGATTATTGAAAAATCTAAGGAAGCACTGGGCTACTATTGGATGTACTCTTGATGATCTCAAGGGCATTAGCCCCACTCTATGTCAGCATAAAATCAATATGGAGCCTGATGCTAAACCAGTTGTTGATCACAAATGATGGTTAAATCCTAAAATGAAAGAACTGGTAAGAAATGAAATATTAATGCTTTTGGAGGCAGGTATCATTTACCCTATTGCTGATAGTAGATGGGTTAGTCCTGTTCTTTGTGTTCCTAAGAAAGGAGTTATTACCGTAGTTCCTAATGATGAAAATGAATTGATCCCGCAAAGAATTGTTACAGGATATAGAATGGTAATTGATTTTAGGAAATTAAAGAAAGCTACTAGAAAATATCATTACCCTCTACCTTTTATTGACCAAATGCTAGAAAGACTATCCAAAACCACACATTTTTGCTTTCTAGACGGTTATTCTGGTTTCTCTCAAATTCCTGTGTCAAAAGGGGACCAAGATCAGACCACTTTTACTTGCCCCTTCGGTACCTTTGCTTATAGATGTATGCCTTTTGGATTATGCAATGCACCTACTACCTTTCAAAGATGTATGACCGCTATATTCTTTGATTTTTGTGAAAGGATTGTTGACGTTTTCATGGATGATTTTTCCGTTTACGGAACTTCTTTTGATGATTGTTTGAGCAACCTTGATCGAGTTTTGCAGAGATGTGAAGAAACTAATCTTGTCTTAAATTGGGAGAAGTACCACTTTATGGTGAATGAGGGTATTGTCTTGGGACACAAAATCTCCGAAAGAGGTATTGAAGTTGACAAAGCCAAAATTGATGCTATTGAAAAAATGTCGTGTCCTATGGATATAAAAGGTATAAGAAGCTTCCTTGGTCATGTTGGTTTCTATAGGAGGTTCATTAAAGACTTCTCTCAGATTTCCAAGCCTCTCACCAATCTTTTGCAAAAAGACATTCCATTCGTTTCTCATAATGATTGTGTAGAAAAATTTGAAATTCTTAAGAACGCCTTGATTTCTACGCCTATTGTTCAACCACCTAATTGGAACCAACCATTCGAAATTATGTGTGATGCTAGTGACTACGTCGTGGGTGATGTTCTAGGACAAAGAATTGATAAGAAATTAAATTTTATACATTATGCTAGCAAAACTCTAGACAGTGCTCAAAGAAACTATGCTACCACTGAAAAGGAATTTTTAGCAGTTGTGTTTGCTTGTGATAAGCTTAGGCCTTGTATTCTTGATGCCAAGGTAATTGTTCACACTGATCATGCTACTATTAAATATCTTATGGAAAAGAAAGATGCTAACCCTATACTTATCATATGGGTTCTTCTGCAACAAGAATTTGATTTGCATATTGTTGATAGAAAGGGTGATGATAACCCCATAGCGGATAACTTCTCTAGGTTAGAGAATGTTCTTGATGACCCACTACCAATTGATAATAGCTTTCCTCATGAACAACTAGTTGTCATAAATGCTTCGCGTAATACTCCGTGGTATGTTGATTATGCTAATTACATTGTTGCTAAATTTATACTGCCTAGTTTCACATACCAACAAAAGAAAAAGTTCTTCTATGATTTAAGACATTACTTTTGGGATGACCCACACCTTTATAAAGAAGGAGAAGATGGTGTTATTAGACGTTGTGTACCTGAGCATGAACAGGAACAGATCCAAGACAAGTGTAATTCCGAGGCCTACGGAGGACACCACACTGGAGATAGAACTGCACATAAGGTATTACAATCTGGTTTTTATTGGCGTACTCTCTTCAAGGATGCTCGTAAGTTTGTCTTGTCTTGTGATGAATGTCAAAGAATTGGCAATATTACTAGACGTCAGGAAATGTCTATGAATTACTCTCTTGTTATTGAACCATTTGATGTTTGGGGTTTTGATTATATGGGACCTTTTCCAACATCCAATGGGTATACTCATATTCTAGTTGTTGTTGATTATGTTACTAAGTGGGTAGAAGCTATTCCAACTAGTAGTGCTGATCATAACACCTCTATTAAGATGCTGAAAGAAGTTATTTTCCCTAGATTTGGAGTCCCTAGATATCTAATGACTGATGGTGGTTCACATTTTATTCATGGTGCTTTCCGTAAATTGCTTGCTAAGTATGACATTAATCATAGAATTGCATGTCCTTACCATCCTCAGTCTAGTGGTCAAGTAGAATTGAGTAATAGAGAAAATAATTTGATCTTGCAAAAGACTGTTAATAGATCTAGAAAGAATTGGTCTAAGAAACTTGATGATGCATTATCGGTTTATAGAACTGCTTACAAGAACCCTATGGGTATGCCTTCGTATAAAATGGTTTATGGTAAAGCATGTCACTTACCTCTAGAACTAGAACATAAAGCTTATTGGGCAATCAAAGAGCTCAACAATGATTTCAAACTTGCTGGTGAGAAGAGGTTATTTGACATTAGCTCACTTGATGAATGGAGAACCCATGCCTATGAAAATGCCAAGTTGTTTAAAGAGAAAGTTAAGAGATGGCATGAGAAAAGGATACAAAATCATGAATTCATTGTAGGCGACCATGTCTTGCTATACAATTCTCGTTTAAGATTTTTTGCAGGAAAACTTCTCTCTAAATGGGAAGGGCCTTACATTGTCGAGGAAGTATATCATTCTGGTGCCATCAAGATCAACAACGCCGAACACACAAATCTGAAGGTGGTAAATGGGCAAAGAATCAAACATTATATCTCAGGTACTCCCATAAATGTTGAAACCAATGTCATTAATACCATAATTCCGGAGGAGTATATTAGGGAGACCTACCGGAACGTTTCATACTCCGAAAAGGAATAGGTATGTGGTACAGTAAGTAAACCGACTCCAAAACTTTCCCAATAGCAATTTTTCGCTGTTTTGGATTATTTAATAAAATGCAAAAATTAAAAGTAGTTTGAAAGACGCATGAGGAGGTGACAAGCCTGCTAGGAGCGGCCAGCCCCTGGCCACGCCTAGTTGGCTTGTCACCACCCCGTGTGCCCTCCGGACTCCATTTTCTTGTGGTACACTCCTTTGGGTCGGCAAAAATTCATTATATAATCTGCCGAAGGTTTGGGCTGTCGTATCACGACAATACCTCATGTGTTCGTTTTGAGTTGTTTCTGCGGCAGACTTAGAGCAAGATGTCAACCCAAGAGTCTGATGGGGAGAGCTATATATCACATTATCTTGCCAATCCCAATCTCTATGGGGACTAGATCCTTATGGATTATTCTTGGAGGATGAACAAGAAGGCAAGTATGAGGAAGAAACCTCGGATGAAGAAGAGATCCCTCAGCCTCAACCAGGAGATATGCATATGGAGTTCAGGAAATCAAGCCTCCCAAATGCAAGCAGAAAACCCAAGGTCCCATTTATCCCTTCTCGTTTTCTGCAGGAGAGCAAGGAAGAATTATGTCAAAGGATATTGAAGCTCGAGCAAGAAGTTGACGACCTAAGGGAACAAAATTTTATGCTTAAGAGGAAATTGAACAAGCTTAAAGATCCTTCTCCACCATCACCTTCGAAGAAGGACATCTAAACACATGGGTATGGGCACTCCCCTTGGCTTGTGCCAAGCATGAGGGAGGTGCCCTAGTATCGTATCACCATCACACCTTTTCATTTTCTTGTTTTTCTTAGTTTGAACCTTTTGGTTTTATTTTGATGTAGTAGAATAGAATTTTAGTATGATCTAGCTTTGAGTTTTTGCTTTTTGTTCCCCTTATGTAAGCAAGTTTGGAAGTTATATAATAAGAGGTAGTTTTGATGTGAGGGCTTTGCTCGCTTTCTATGATCTTGAGATAAATAAGAAATAAAAGAAGAATAGAATAAAATCAAAGAGTATATATAAGGATCTTATGGGGAGTGATGACTTTACATATAAGAAGTACGTCGATTGAAATTTGTTGGGAGTTGACAAACATAGCAATTGGTCATTGGTGCAATTAAAAAGGAAGTGATAAAGAAAGAGAGATTCACATATAAATATATTATCTTTGACATCTTTTATGGTGGTGAGCACTCATTAAAATATTTTATGCTAAGGAGTTGATGTTGGACAAGGAAGATAACATAATGGGTTATGTGTTCTTACTTCCGAATATAAGTTATATGGTTATAGATCCTTCAAGATGTAGTGCTCGCTTCCACCTAATACTAGCCAAAACATCCGCACCAAGTAGAGATACTACTTGTGCATCCAAATACCCTCAACCCAATTTTGCCATGAGAGTCCACCATACCTACCTATGGATTGAATAAGATCCTTCAATTAAGTTTTCATCGGTGCATAATGCAATAAGAATTGCTCCTAAATATGTTTGATCTTTACTATAAGGGAAATAAGCGTTGTACAAATTTTTGATGGCAAAGAAATAAAAGCGACGGGCTGCATAATAAAGGTTGCTATCACAAAGGGCAATACCATGCTGCGTTCCTTTGCATTAAAGGTTTGTGCATCCCAAAACAAAAAGCGCATGACAACATCTGCTTCCCTCTGCAAAGGGCCTATCTGTTACTTTTACCTTTTTAGTACTTACATTTATGCAAGAGTCATGGTGATCTTTACCACTTCCTATATTTTGCATTTCTCTTTTGGCAAGCATTATGTGTTGGATAATGATCTAGATGCGTATATCCACTCGGATGTGGGTGATCATGAGTTATTATTGTTGACATCACCCTTGAGGTGAATAGTTGGGAGGCAAAACTATAAGCCCCTATCTTTATGTGTGTCTGATTAAAGCTTTAATCTCATGGCTACCATGTGAGTGTTAGCAATTATGAAAGACTAAAAGATGATTGAGTATTTTCATTTGCTTTAAAAGCTCTTATATTGACTCTTTCCGATGTTATGATAAATTGCTAATTACTTCAATGACTGAGAGCTTGGTTTGTTGGTTGTCAATAGAGTTCTTCGTTCATACTTTATCTTGTGAATGAATTGTTACTCTAGCATAAGAAATCATACACCAATAAGTACTTCTATTCTAAAGATGATCATGATGCCCTCATGTCCGTATTTTATTTTATCAACACCTCTATCTCTAAACTTGTGGACATATTTATCGTTCTCAGCTTTCGCTTGAGGACAAGCGAGGTCTAAGCTTGGGGGATTTGATACGTACATTTTGCATAATTCTTTTATATTAATATTTATTCCATTATAGGCTGTTATTAAACGTTATGGTACAATTCTTATGCCTTTTCTCTCTTATTTTACAAGGTTTACATGAAGAGGGAGAATGCCGACAGCTGGAATTCTGGACTGGAAAAGGAGCAAATCTGGGAGACCCATTCTGCACAACTCCAAAAGTCCTGAAAAGTTACAGAGAATTATTTTGTAATATAAAAAATATTGGGTGAAAGAAATACCAGAGGGGGGCACCAGGAGGTGACAAGCCTGCCAGGCGTGGCCACCCCCCTGGTTGCTCCTAGGGGGCTTGTGACCCACCTAGCAGGTCCCCAGCGCCCATATTCTTCTATATGGAGGGTTTTGACCTGGAAAAAATCATAAGGAAGCTTTCGGGATGAAGTGCCGCCGTATCGAGGCAGAACTTGGACAGAACCAATCTAGGGCTCCGGCAGAGCTATTCTTCCAAGGAAACTTCCCTCCCGGCAGGGGAAATCGAAGCCATCGTCATCACCAACAATCCTCTCATCAACAGGGGGTCAATCTCCATCAACATCTTCATCAGCACCATCTCCTCTCCAAACCCTAGTTCATCTCTTGTATCCAATCTTTGTCTCAAACCTCAGATTGGTACGTGTGGGTTGCTAGTAGTTTTGATTACTCCTTGTAGTTGATGCTAGTTGGTTTACTTTGTGGAAGATCATATCTTCAGATCCTTTATGATAATTAATACTCCTATGATTATGAACATGAATAAGCTTTGTGAGTAGTTACGTTTGTTCCTGAGGACATGGGATAAGTCTTGTTATAAGTAATCATGTGAATTTGGTATTCATTCGATATTTTCATGAGATGTATGTTGTCTCTCCTCTAGTGGTGTTATGTGAACATCGACTACATAACACTTCACCATTATTTGGGCCTAGGGGAAGGCATTGGGAAGTAATAAGTAGATTATGGGTTGCTAGAGTGACAGAAGCTTAAATCCTAGTTTATGCGTTGCTTCGTAAGGGGCTGATTTGGATCCATATGTTTCATGCTATGGTTAGATTTATCTTAATTCTTCTTTCGTAGTTGTGGATGCTTGCGAGAGGGGTTAATCATAAGTGGGAGGTTGTCCAAGTAAGGTCAGCACCCAAGCACCGGTCCACCCACGTATCAAATTATCAAAGTAACGAACGTGAATCAAATGAGCATGATGAAAACTAGCTTGACGGAAATTCGCATGTGTCCTCTGGAGCACTTTGCTTCATATAAGAGTTTGTCCCGGCCTGTACTTTGCTACAAAAAGGATTGGGCTACCTTGCTGCACCTTTGCTACACTTGTTACTTGTTACGTGTTATAAATTATCTTATCACAAAACTATGTGTTACCAATAATTTCAGTGCTTGTAGAGAACACCCTAGTGGAAACCGCTTATCATTTCCTTCTGCTACTCGTTGGGTTTGGCACTCTTATTTATCTGAAGGACTAATATTGATCCCCTATACTTGTGGGTCCTTAGGTGCCATACTGCACCTTCTTGGGGCCGGAATGGTCGGCTGCTCCTCATCCTGCCGCTGTGCCCGCCGCCGTCTGCCGACGGGTCCGAAGGCCGACGGCCGACTGCTCCCCAGCCGGAAGCTCCTTGATCCCTCCACATTGTCGTCTCCAGGGGCGGCGGCTCTGCGACAGGTGGCATGTCCAGGATTTGGACATCATCATCATCATCGGTCCTGTCCTTTAAGGTCATTTCAAGATGAGACTCACGAGTTGGCACGGCCCCGTCGACCCCGGTGTCAGCCTGCTCCTCCTCCTCTTTCGCTTACGACGCCTACCAGCCATCGGAGGCATCAGAACCCTTGTGCTCCATCTCGTAATCCATGAGGTCGGAGACCTTGCAATACTGCGGGAAGATCACCGACTGCGGGTCGTCCGATGTGAGCTGTCGGGCAAAATGTTGCAACGGCGTTCTACACACACGTGAGATACTACGACAAGAATTTAAAGAAAGTATGTCCGGTATGTTGTGTTACCGTAGTACGGCTCCTTTTAAAACCACCAATCATTCGTCAGCAACTTAAAGTTGGCGACGGTGTTGACGTGGCCGACTATCTTGGTCGGCTGGAGGTCGATGGTCGATAGCCGGGACGGGTCCTTCCGGAATCCCATGTCACCGATTCAGTGCGGCAACTGCTGGAATGGCAGCACCCTGCATGCGATGAACACCGCCACTAGGTCCAAGGGCAGTAGCCCGGACGAGGCCTTGAGCTGCTGTAGCCCGCCATGATCAACTTGATCTCCTCGCTATGCGGCTCAACATCCTAGTTGTCGCCGGTCGGCGGCGCGTCAACGAACTCCGGAGATTGACCCAGTCGCATTCGACGTCAAGGTTTCAAACATAGAAGAACATCCTTTGTCACTTCTTGGCCAGCTCCACGAGCTTGATGCATGGGAACTGTCTGTTTCGATGGACGTACACCACCACTGTGCCATAGGCGTACGACACCTGGTCGTTTGTCTGTGCCCTGAGCAAAAAAGAACTACCAGAAGAGAGAAGGGAATGGAAGGAAGAGTGTCAGATCCTACCTAGGATCAAACAACTAGAACACAAAACTTGCTCCGGATCAAATCAACGATAATAACCTGATGTGGAGACCATTCTATTAGTTGGGGATTGGGTACAAGATCTACTAGGAGATAACCTGGGTTCGAGATATTTCTTCATACATTGGATACCAAATACGCGCACACAGGCAGGCTTATAAAGCCGAGTCCAGCTCCCGTGAGAGAGAGACAGTAAAAAGAGAGTTACAGGTGGAGGGAGGCAATCAACAGTAAAGGATTCAGTTAATTTTAGCTTAACCGGCATGCTACAGTTAACTGAAGAAATCGACACTGCAGCTCGACCGTCCATTCTCCATCTTCAGTTCTGGCTGTGGAATCTTCCTTGAGGCTGAACCGGCATTGGGATAACTGAATATTACAGACAGTTGTGGTCTAGGACTGACAATGCTCCCATCTGAAATGATATTTGTACTCAAGTATATTTGTCGGGAAACCAAGCTTGAATTGTTTTCTTGAAAAATTATGGAAAAACTTTCTTGATGAGGTTAGCATCCACCCGGGTTGCTTCTCCCGAGCTTAAGTTGTGCCAGTCGACGAGCCACTGAGTGACTAGAACACCATTACGAGGAAGAGATATTGTTTCGAGAATAGCCTTAGGCTCAGTCTTGATCTTCCCTTTAGGAGTGACCAGAGGGAGGTCTGCACAAGGAACTGCATGGCTGCCCAAGTGTTTCTTAAGTTGGCTAACATGAAAAACTGGAAGAATGCCCACATTTGGTGGCAGTAATAATTTCTAAGCCATATGACCAATACTTTCCAGAATTCTATAAGGGCCATAATATTTTCTTGTGAGCTTCATAGCTTGTCTCGGGCCAAAGGCTACCATCCTATACGGTTGCATTCTTAAGTACACCATATCCTCTATGTCAAATTTTCTCTCGGTTCTTTTCTTATCGGCATACTCCTTGATTTTGCCTTGAGCCTGGGCTAGGTTTTGTTTTAGTTGAGTAAGCATGTGTTGTTTTTCTTGCAGGAAATCCCTTGCTACAGTGTCCTAAGGTCCAGGAATAGATACCTCACAGATCATAGGTGGGGGTAGTTATGGAGCGCTCGAAAGGTAGTGAATTTAGTGGCAGTGTGGTAAGTGGTGTTGTACCACCACTCTGCTAAGGGAAACCAGGAATTCCATTGCTTAGGTGCTTGAAAAAACCATAAATCAGAGGTAGGATTTGAGGCACTGGTTGACCCTCTCGGTCTGGCCATCACTCTGTGGGTGGTAAGCAGTACTGAGTCGTAATTTGATCGTCATAGATTTGAAAATATCCTCCCACATGTTGCTAGTGAAAATTTTGTCTCTGGCAGTCACTATGTTGATGGGAGGACCATGCAGTTTACAGACATTGTCGATAAAGGCTTGGGCCATCGTGTGTATAGAGTAGGGATGGGAGAGGGCGACGTAGTCGGCATGCTTAGTATATTTGTCGACCACGACCAATATGACCTCCTTCATTATATTTAGGGAGTCTCTCAATGAAATACATTGTAAGGTGTGTCCATGACATGTCGGTAGGGCGAAGAGGGTCCAAGAGGCCTTGATACTGGTAGTGCTCACCTTTTGCTCGTTGACACACATCACACTCAGTGATGAACTTTTCGACATCCTTCTTCATACCTCGCCAATAGAACAACCTCCTAATTTGTTGGTAGTTATATACAATGCCAGAGTGGCCCCCAACTATAGAAGCATGTAAGGAGTCAATCAGTTGGTGTCTGAGAGTTTCATCCTTCCCAATGTAGATCTTGCCCTTGTATCTGAGGCCAGCTATGAAGGTGTAGTGTTGCTCAGCTTTTGGTGTTATCAGCAGCTTCTGTAATAGTGCTTGGCAGTGTGCATCTTCTTGCTATCTCTTTTCTACTAATGCTATTCAAGTAGGAGTTATAATGGTGGTTGCCATAAGTGACATATCTCTTCTACTTAATGCATCAACATCTCTGTTTTCATGCCCTTTCTTGTAGTCAATTTTGTAATTGAACTCCAAGAGTTTCAATAGAAGTTTGTCTTGGATTCCCTCTGAAACCTTTTGCTCAGTAATAAACTTCAAACTATTTTGATCAGTTTTCAGATGAAGCTCACTTCCAATGAAGTAGTGTCTGCATTTGCTGAAGAAGGAAATGGGCCTTGTTGGAGATATGCCCTAGAGGTAATCATGTATGATGATATTTCCTATGTGTTTATGAATAAAGATAGTCCTTGGACATTATCAGTGATGTGTATTAATAAGTATGTGACTTGTTTGTGAGACTATGCATTGGATGATAACTATCCTAAATGGTCCCTAGTCGAAAGGGTTGTGTGGACGCACAACTAATCAGACTAGCATATGACACGGTGTATGGTTTGGTCTCACTAACCATGTAGCATTAGATGCTAGCCGGATAATATGGACTCAAAAAGGTCTGATCGGATTCGACATAGTCAGATCCGAGTCGAGATAAGGTCTGAGTTGGACAGACCCAACTATGAGACGCAACGATAGGTCATCTGTGAGTCTCTAGTACAACATACGTTCTATGTCCTAAGACCTGAGTTGGCGCATGTACTCGGGATGGTGACAGACTTGCTTTGGGCTGACCAAATGCTACTCTGTAACTGGGTAGTTACAAAGGTAGGTTTCGGGCTTGTCCAGACCCATGCTGCGAGACATGGTCGAGCAAGATGGGATTTTCCCCTCCTACCACGAGAGATATTCTCTAGGCCCTCTCGGGTGATCCGACCTGGATAATCATGGCCATGTGATGAGGATTATGAGATGATCCGAAGTGTTGGTCGGATTCACCGGAACGAGAAAGAGGTCGTGCTGCAACAAGGATGACCATATCGCCTTGTGCACGACAACATATATCGTGTGGAAAAGGGAATAGAAGTGTGAAGTACAGGTTCGCCTAACCAACTTCATCGGACACTTGGAGTCGGCACGTCTTGCTAGAGGTTGCTACCGACCGGTCGAGTCGGATGTCATCTAACTCGCGACCAAGTGGACGAGAACCTAAAGGGTCACACACTTAAGGGAAGGAACACATGGGCTTTAGGATCCGTGCGAGGCCCAAGAGTTGAGCCCGCGCCGGATGCCTATATATAGTGGAGGTGCGGCACACCCATCCGGTTGATCGCTTCGGCGCCGTCATTAGGGCTTTGCATGAGTTGCAACTAGCCACCTCCACTCGCCGCTGTTGACCGTGTGATCGGACCTAGAAGTCCGCCACACGCGTATTCCTCCTACACGCACGGATACCCTTAGAGGAGGTGCACTTGCGCCGCTCCGGCTAACCTGTACGTGGGATCCGGCGACTGGTTGTTCGAGGGAGATCGGAATGGCTGTTCGAGGGAGATCGGATGAGGAGGAGACAGACCACACAAACGCACTGCCCCAACTCTACTTCCGCTGCACGGCACTGCACGTCTAGTGGTAACAATCTATGATCCATCTCCGTAGCATGTTCTTGGATGTTCTGCGCGTAGGAAATTTTTAATTTGCATGCGATGCACCTACGGTAGAACCCAACAGTGGTATCAGAGCCTCTGCTATAGGTTTTGGATTCAGATCGGTAGCATATGTGATATGTGGCGGCGGCGGATGTGATCTGTCGTCGTTCATGAGATCGGCTATGTGCACGGTTGATGAGATCAACTGCACATCGGGATCATTGAGGCTATGTTTTCTATCAATCGGAATCGATGAGGTCGTGACATAACCTACCCCTGCCGGTCGATATCCGCCATCGGGGTTAACCGTGAAACGTAAATCCGAATTGGGTTCGCGATGATCGATGAGATCGGTCAGATCAGAAAATTCGGCGTGAGCGGGACCGCCGTGTGCGTAGCACCTTGTATTTTGTACACGATAACACAAACTGGTAGAATGCGATTCTATGCATAAGTTTGTTTTGCAAGTTTCATGTGAATAGTATGGATCATATGTATGTGATGCATGTGTGTAATTCTGGATGTTGCACCTTTGCATGTCAAGTACATCTAGTGGTGGGCTCATAAAATTGAGGTGCTACTAGGTGTCCTTGAACTGGAGGGTTCGTGTCAGACACGAACATGCACTGCATCGGGTTAACTTGACAAGGCTATCAAAACGGTTTTGGGCCTTGTGGTAGAGAAGGTTGGGAGCCGAGGTATGAGATACCTACCCAACCAACAGGAGTCGTATAGAGATACGATTAGCTTCTTACCGAATAGGCAAGTTGGCTAGCAGTGATGCTAAAGCTCACTAGTCGCTCGCGCTAGACGGGTCCTGGATCACTGAGAGTTTGCGGAGGGATGCTGACTTCAGTGGGAGTAGTTATGTATAAGGCTTGAATTACTCTACATAAACACATTGCTTAGTGATTACATATTTTTCTGTTGCAGATAAATGGCACCACCTGCTTAACCCAACTTTGCATTGAAATCAATTCTGGAAAAGGATAAACTGAATGGAACAAACTTTACCACCTGGTATAGAAATCTGAGAATTGTTCTCAAGCACGATAAAAAGGAACATGTTCTAGAGGATCCACTTCTAGAGGAACCAGCCGAGAATGCTAATGCCACAACCAAGAATGCCCACCAGAAACTCGTTGATGAATCAAACGAGATCAACTGCCTCATGCTGGCTTGTATGAAGCCCGATTTGCAGCAGCATTTCGAAAACATTCAGGCTTTCGATATGATCGAGAGTTTGAAGAGCATGTTTCAGGTGTAGGCTAGGACCGAAAGGTTCAACGTCTGGTAGTCCTTGACGAATTGTAAGCTAAAGGAGGGCGATCCACTGAGCCCGCATGTGATCAAGATGATCGGGTATGTGCAAGCTTTGGATCGGTTAGGCTTCCCACTTGGGGACGAGTTGTCCACGGATGCAATTTTGGGTTCTCTTCCACCTAGCTATGGGATGTTCGTCTTGAACTATCATATGGATGTCATGGATAAGAAGCTCACTGAATTGCATGGGATGCTCAAGGTGGCAGAGCAAGATATTAAGAAAGGCACGCATCAAGTGTTGATGGTGCAGAACTCGGCTAAGTTCAAGAAGAGTTGGTCCAAGAAAAAGGGTAAGGCAAAGGGCAAGGAGAAGGCTGTCTCCACCGTTGAGCCAAAGTCGAGACCAAACTCAAAGACCATTTGCTTTCACTGCAAGGAAGCTGGTCACTGGAAGAGGAACTGTAGCAAGTGGCTTGCTGAGCACGGCAAGAAGGCCGGAGATGCTTCTTCTGGCAAAGGTACACTTGTTACATATGTTATAGATATTTACCTTGCTGACATACCTAGTAGCTCTTGGTATTTGATACCGGATCGGTTGTTCATATTTGCAACTCGATGCAGGGCCTGGTAAGAACTAGGCGTGTGGCACAAGGGGAGATTGACATCAGGGTCGACAACAAAGCAAAAGTTGCTGCGTTGGAGGTCGGCACAATGCAGCTCAAGCTTCCTTCTGGATTTATTTTGGAGTTGAATAATTGTTATTACATTCCCGCATTAGTCGGAACATTATTTCTGCCTCATGTTTGATGAGGCAAGGTTATGAATTCAATATAAAGGACAATGGTTGTTCATTTTATTTGAATGGAATGTTCCATGGCTATGCACCCATAGTAGATGGTCTATTTATTTTAAAACTAGAAATGGAACCATTCTATAATGTGAATTTTAAGAGGCATAAGCCTAATGACATAAATCTGACATACTTCTGGCATTGCCGGCTTGGACACATTAGTCTGAAACACATGAAGAAGCTCCATGATGATGGACTCCTAACTTCGTCCGACTTTGGGTCATTCGAGACATGCAAATCATGCTTGCTAGGCAGGATGACTAAGTCTCCTTTTGCAAAGAGTTGCAAGAGGGCGTCCGAGCTGTTGGAGCTTATACACAGTGATGTGTGTGGTCCAATGAGCACAACGGCCAGAGGTGGCTATCAGTACTTCGTGACTTTTACTGATGACTTGAGTAGATATGGATATATCTATTTGATGAGGCACAAGTCAGAAACTTTTGAAAAGTTCAAAGAGTTTCTAAACGAGGTTGAAAATCAGCTCAGCAAGACGATAAAACTTCTATGATCAGATCATGGAGGTGAGTACATGAGCCAGGAGTTTGATAATCATCTGAAAAGCCGAGGTATAGTACCTCAGCTCACACCTCCGAGTACGCCACAGAGAAACGGTGTGTCAGAATGGAGAAATCGAACCTTGTTGGACATGGTCTGATCGACGATGAGCAAATCGGATTTACCCTTGTCATTCTGGGGATACGCTCTAGAAACTGCAGCTTTCACACTTAATAGGGTACCATCTAAATCCGTAGACAAGACACGACATGAGATGTGGACTGGGAAGAGTCCTAGTTTGTCTTTTCTAAACATTTGGGCTTGTGAAGCATTTCTCAAGCGACACATGTCGGACAAGCTTACACCCAAGTCTGATAAATGCATATTTGTGGGATATCCGAGGGAAACCTTGGGATATAACTTCTACAACCAAGAAGAGAACAAAGTGTTTGTTGCTCAGAACGAGGTTTTCCTAGAGAAAGAATTTCTCAATTAGGAGGCCAGTGGGAGAACGGTGTGACTTGAAGAAATTCGAGAGCCACGCGGGGACGACTCGGCTAGTGATGAGATCATACCGGAGTTGATCAGGGAACCCGTAGTGGAATCAGCACTGGAGCCATGAAGGTCGGAAAGATTGCGCAGAGTGCGTGATGTATTGTTGCTGGAAAGCGATGAGCCAGCCACGTATGCAGAAGCGATGGTGAGCCTAGATTCTGAGGCATTCCTAGAGGCCATGAGATCTGAGTTAAAGTCCATGGATGAGAATCAAGTCTGGGACTTGGTTGATCTACCTCCTGTCATAGTTGCCATTGGTTGCAAATGGGTCTTTAAGAAGAAAACCGATGTGGATGGAAATGTTCAGATCCACAAAGCTTGCCTTGTCGCTAAAGGTTATGGAAAACTTCAAGGAATTGACTACGACGAGACCTACTCGCTGGTAGCGATGCTAAAGTCGGTGAGGATCATACTAGCTATAGCTACATATTTCGATGATGAGATATGGCAGATGGATGTCAAAACAGCTTTCCTTCATGGAAATTTAAAAGAGGATGTATACATGATACAGCCTGAAGGTTTTTTCGATCCAACTAACGCTGGTAAAATATGCAAGTTCAAGAGATCCATTTATGGATTGAGGCAAGCAGCTCGGAGTTGGAACATTCGTTTTGATGAAGTCATCGTTGAACTTGCTTACATCAAGAACGAAGAAGACTATTGTTTATACAAGAAGTCTAGTGGTAGCTCGGTCGTATTTTTGATCTTGTATGTGGATGACATACTACTGATCGGAAATGATGTTTTGATGTTGAAATCAGTCAAGGAATCATTGAATGGCAAGTTTTTGATGAAAGACCTTGGAGAGGCAGTGTAAAATTTATGCATCAAGATCTATAGAGATAGATCAAGGAGGCTGATTGGCTTAAGCCAGAGCACGTACATAGACAAAGTGTTGAAGAGGTTCAACATTAGTGAGGCCAAGAAAGGGTTCTTGCCCGTATCACATGGTATAAGGCTAAGTAAGACTCGGAGTCCTACGACTTCTGATGAGCGAAACCGGATGCGTAGGATTCCATATGCCTCGGCAATTGGATCCATCATGTATGCCATGCTATGTACACGGCCTGATGTTGCCTATGCAATAAGCTTAACAAGCAAATACCAAGCCGACCCAGGTGAGAGTCACTAGGCAGCGATGAAAACTATCTTGAAGTACCTGAAAAGGACTAAAGAGGTCTTCCTAGTTTATGGAGGTGAGGAGGAGCTCTGCGTAAAGGGTTACGCTGATGCTAGTTTCCAAACTGATAGGGATGATTGTCGATCGCAAACTGGATTCGTGTATGTCATGAATGGAGGAGTAGTGAGTTGGACGAGTTCCAAGCAAGATACGGTGGCCGACTCCACAATAGAGGCCGAATACATTGCGACTTGTGAAGCCGCAAAGGAAGGTGTTTGGATTCAGAAGTTCCTGGAAGATATTGGTGTGTTCCTGGGCTGGTCAAAACCGTTGGACCTTTATTGCGATAATTCAGGTGCCATCGCACAGGCCAAGGAGTCGAGACAACACCACAAGACCAGGCACATAGACCGAAATATCACTTGATACGAAAGCTCGTACAGAAAGGTGATACCAATTTGTGCAAGATTCATACGGATGCAAATGTTGTAGATCTGTCGACTAAGCCGCTTCCACAACCCAAGCATGAGGGGCACGTTAGAGCTATGGGCATTCGATGTCTATTTGATTGACTCTAGTGCAAGTGGGAGACTGTTGGAGATATGCCCTAGAGGCAATCATGTATGATGATATTTCCTATGTGTTGATGAATAAATATAGTCCTTGGACATTATTAGTGATGTGTATTAATAAGTATGTGACTTGTTTGTGATACTATGCATTGTATGATAACTATCCTAAATGGTCCCTAGTCAAAAGGGTTGTGTGGACGCACAACTAATCAGACTAGCATATGACACGGTGGATGGTTCGGTCTCACTAACCATGTAACATTGGATGCTAGCTGGATAATATGGACTCAGAAAGGTCTGATCGGATTCGACATAGTCGGATCCGAGTCAAGATAAGGTCTGAGTTGGACAGACCCAACTATGAGACGCGGCGATAGGTCATCTGTGAGTCTCTAGTACAACATACGTTCTATGTCCTAATACCTGAGCTAGCGCATATACTCGGGATGGTGAAAGACTTGCTTTGGGCTGACCAATCGGTACTCCATGACTACATAGTTACAAAGGTAGGTTTCGGGCTTGTCCAGACCCATGCTGCGAGACATGGTCGAGCAAGATGGGATTTGCCCCTCCTATCGTGAGAGATATACTCTTGGACCTCTCGGGTGATCCGACCTGGATAAGCATGGACATGCGACGAGGATTATGAGATGATCCGAAGTGTTGGTCGGATTCACCGGAATGAGAAAGAGGTCGTGCTACAAGAAGGATGACCATATCGCATTGTGCACGACAACATATATCGTGTGGCAAAGGGAATAGAAGTGTGAAGTACAGGTTCGCCTAACAAGCTTCATCAGACGCTTGGAGTCGGCATGTCTTGCTAGAGGCTGCTACCGACCGGTCGAGTCGGATGTCATCTGACTCGCGACCAAGTGGGCGAGAACCTAAAGGGTCGCGCGGTTAAGGGAAGGAACACGTGGGCTTTAGGATCCGTGCGAGGCCCAAGAGTTGAGCCCGGGTCGGATGCCTATATATAGTGGAGGTGCAGCACACCCATCTGGTTGATCGCTTCGGCGCCGTTATTAGGGCTTTGCATGAGTTGCAACTAGCCACCTCCACTCGTCGCCACCGACCGTGTGATCGGACCTAGCAGTCTGCCGCACGGGTGTTCCTCCTGCATGCATGGATACCGTTAGAGGCGGTGCACTTGCGCCGCTCCAGCTAACCTATACGTGGGATCCAACAACCGGTTGTTCGAGGGAGATAGGAACGGCTGTTCGAGGGTGATCGAACGAGGAGGAGAGGACCACACGAATGCGCTGCCCCAACTCTACTTCCGCTGCATGACACTGCGCGTCTAGTGGTAACAATCTGTGACCCATCTCCGTAGCATGTTCTTGGATGTTCTGCGCGTAGGAAATTTTTAATTTGCATGCGATGCACCTACGGTAGAACCCAACAGGCCTGCCCTGTTGCATAAGGACAACTCCAATGCTTGTCCCGCTAGCGTCTGTTTCCAGTGTAAAAGCTTGAGAAAAATTCGGTAGAGCAAACACTAGAGTTGTAGTAAGATTGGCTTTGAGCTGGTTGAAAGTTGATTGTTTGTTCTTCCCCAATGAAATGAGTCTGTCTTGAGGATGTCATGGAGGAGTCTGTAGATGAGGCCAGAGTTTTGCACAAACCTTCTATAATATCCATCTAGACCTAAGAATCGCTAGAGCTGTGTGGAGTTCTTGGGTGTTGGCCAATCCTTGACAGCCTCAATCTTTTTGGGATCAGTTTCAACTCCCGTGCCGGAGATAATATGTCCCAACTACTCCACTTGTGGTGCAGCAAATATGCATTTACTAGCCTTAGCGAATAACTTGTGTTGCCTGAGGAGTTCCAGCACCTCTCTTAAGTGAATGAGATGATCTAACAAGGTTTTGTTGTATTTGAGTATATCATCAAAGAACACCAAAATGAATTTCCTAAGCATATGGGCAAATACTTTGTTCATGAGGGATTGGAATGTGGTTGGAGCATTTGCAAGCCCAAAGGGCATGACCAAGTATTCAAAGTGGCCAAAGTATGTGCGGAAAGCTGTTTTGTGAATATCTCCCTCCTTCATTCTAACTTGACGGTAGCCCGCTCTTAGGTCTAGCTTTTTGAAATAATGTGCCCCATGTAGTTCATCAAAGAGGTCCCCAGTCACAAGTATGGGGAATATGTTTTTGATAGTCTGGGATTTGAGTTTTCTGTAATCGATGCACAATCTGCACGTACCATCTTTTTTCCTGACTAGGATAGCAGGGGAAGCATAAGGGCTCTCACTAGGCCTTATGACACAAGCATCAAGTAGCTCCTAGAATTTTTTTTCCATCTCATCCTTTTTCTTATGGGGTACTCTATAAGGTCTGACCATCGGAGGAACAGAGTTGAGGAATGGCATGGTCACATGATCTAATAGGTGGCATTTCCATGGGTTCAACAAAGACATCTTTGTACTCATGGAGCAAGTCCTCAACTTCTCCACATTGCTATTGCATTGTCGGTTTCAGATTTGGAGTAGGGAGTAAATAGTAGCCAGAAACACCTTTTGGTGTTAATTTCCGTTCTGTGTAAGGAGATCACAGGAATAATCTTCTTTCTGTTATTGTCTTTTAGGGACATTGTTGTCTTGCCATTCAGATTAATGGTGATCTTTCTATTGTCAAAGTCCATGGTTATAGGACTATGTTTTCCGAGACAATCACAACCCAAGACGATGTCATACTACTTGAGGGGAAGGATTTTAAAGGAGCTAAAGAACTTGTGGCCCTGAATTGTGTAATTTGTATCAGCTATGTGTGATCCGGATTGCAGCTGCCCTCCATGAGCGATGAGAATAGTTTCCATTGGGTGTTGAACAGTAGCACATGATGTTTTAGCAACGAAGTGCATGTTCATAAAGGTACGTGAACTACCCGAGTCTACCAGGGTTATGGAACATTTGCCTCCAATGTGCACTTGAAATGTGAATGTGGCAGCCGTGGTCTTTTTTCCTAGGGCCTGTAGAGAAATTTGCATCAGTTCTTCTTCTTATGTGGGGCTGGTCACAGGTGTGTCAACCTGTTCTTCAACATCTGTGCCATGGGGGGCTGCATCAGAGGTTTCCTTGTTTGTGGTTTCTTCAAAGGCCATGAGATTGAGTGTTTTGCACTGGGCGCATTTGTCGCCAAAGAACCACCTGCCCCCACAGTATCTATAGACTTCGGGTTCTTTGTATTTAATTTCAGGTCTCTGATTGGATTTAGGATCTGCTTCCTTCCTAGTAGTAGTGTTGTCAATACCAACACTTCTATTTATATTCTTTTCATAGCCACTGTAGGGAGGGGATTTCCTATGTAATGTTTGGTCTTGTACCTTTAACTCCATGTCCCTGGCAGTTTCAACTGCCTCATATAATGTTTGAGGCTTGAAAGGTTTGAGGTAGTGTTTAATTTTATGACTCAATCCATTTGCAAAACATTTGACATAGTAGCTCTCAACAACTAATGGGGTTTCTTTCCTATATGCTGCCATTTTCTCTTCAAACACATAAATATAAGCAGAGACACTTAGAGAGCTTTGCTTGACCGAGTTCAAGCTTTCTACCACCTCATAAGAGTTGTTTTCAAAAAATCTCTTAAGTACAGCATCACAAAATTGGTCACAAGTGAGGTTTTCATTTAAAACTCCAGAGTTTCTTAGCCAAGTGTCTGCTTTGCCAGTGAGGTACATTTGAGCATAATCCCATTTGGCCTCTTCTGGAACATACACCATCGAGAAAAACTTCTCAATGGTTTTCAGCCATTCCATGGGATTTGTCCCATCAAAACTGTGGGTATGTCATCTTGGGAGCTCTGGCAATTGATCTATAGAACTGTGTGTCTCTATCTTGCCCTTTGTAGTTATCTTGAAATCTGTTGGGCCATGTTGTTTGCGTGTATCCTGGGGGACATGGCCCTTGTTCATGTTGTTGGCCTGGCAAGAAATGTTGTTGGTGTTGTGTTGCTGGAGAGTAGTACAACTGTTGTTGTTGACATGGTGGTGGTTGAAATTGTTGTCATGGGACATGGTGCTGATTTGGGTAGTACTCCTGATACTGGTATTCGGGTGGCTAGTGCATTTGTTGCTGCTGAACTCGATAATAATCAGGACTGTCATTATACTGCCCCTGCATGGTGTAATTGACTTGGGGAAGTGTGTGTACGTCTGTTGATCCATGTATTGTTGCTGCCGCTCTTCTGCCCAACCAAAGTTTGGCAATTGTTCGTTCCCTCGGTGTCCCCAAACTGGTGCCCCCTGTTAAACAGAGGGGATGTATTTACCTGAGTCCTATTAACTTTCTCTGGCTGCTGGGGAGGGGGTTGTTGCTACTGTTGTGGTTGGATTTGGCGTTTTTTGTTAATGCTTTGCTCCTACATCTTGATACATCCATTTTGCATCATGATTTCCTACTATTATTTTATAATGTTTTTATGCATAATAATGCTTTATAGAGTAATTCTAATGCCTTTTCTCTCATAATATGCAAGGTTAACACAAAGAGGGAGAATGCTGGCAGCTGGAATTCTGGACTTGAAAAAGCATATCAGAGATACCTATTCTGCACTTCTTAAGATAAGCTGAAACTTCAAGTAGAATTATTTTGTAATATATAAAAATACTGGAGAAAATAACCACCGGAGGGGGCCACCTGGTTACCACAAGACACCAGGGCGCGCCAGGTCCCCCAGGCAAGCCCTCATGGGTTGTGCTCAGCCCAGCCCACTTCCGGTGCCCATCTTCTGGTATTTAAGGTGTTTTGACCTGGAAAAAAATCAAGAGGGGACTTTCGTGACGGAATGCTACCATCTTGAGGCGGAACTTGGGCAGGAGCACTTTTGCCCTCCGGCGGAGCGATTCCGCCGCGGAAACTTCCCTCTCAGCGGGGGAAATTGAAGCCATCGTCATCACCAACAACCCTCTCATCTTGTGGAGGCCAATCTACATCAACATCTTCAACAACACCATCTCCTCTCAAATGCTAGTTCATCTCTTGTGTTCAATCTTTGTACCGGAAACTCAGATTGGTACCTGTGGGTGACTAGTAGTGTTGATTACAATATGTAGTTGATTACTATATGGTTTATTTGGTGGAACATTATATGTTCAGATCCATTAAGCTATTTAATTCCCCTATGATCTTGAGCATGAATATCGTTTGCGAGTAGTTACCTTTGTTCTTGAGATCACGGGAGAAGTCATGTTGCAAGTAATCATGTGAATTTGTTATGTGTTCGATATTTTGATGACATGTATATTGTGATTCCCTTAGTGGTTTCATGTGAACATCGACTACATGACACATCACCATCTTTGGGCCTAAGGGAATGCATTGTGGAGTAGTTATTAGATGATGGGTTGATAGAGTGACAGAACCTTAAACCCTAGTTTATGTGGTATTACGTATGGGACTGATTTGGATCCACATGTTTAATGCTATGGTTAGATTTTATCTTAATACTTTTATCATAGTTGCAGATGGTTGCAAGGTGTTTAATCATAAGTGGGAGGTTTGTTAAGTAAGAACAACACCCAAGCACTGGTCCAGCCACATATCAAATTAACAACGTAGCAAAGGCGAATCAAACCAACATGATGAAAGTGACTAGATGAAATTCCCGTGTACCCTCAAGAACGCTTTGCTTATTATAAGAGACTGTTTTGGCCTATCCTTTGCCACAAAAGGATTGGGCTAACTTGCTTCACTTTTTTTACCGTTACCTTTACTTGATCGTTACCAATTATTTTGCTATCAAACTACCTATTACCTACAATTTCAGTGCTTGAAGAAATTACCTTGCTGAAAACCGCTTGCCATTTCCTTCCACTCCTCGTTGGGTTCGACACTCTTACTTATAGAAAGGACTATGACTGGCCTCCTATACTTTTGGGTCATCAAGACTCTTTTCTGGTGCCATTGCCAGGGAGTGAAGCGCTCTTGGTAACTGGAAATCGAGAAGGAAAAACTTATACTACATGCTGAAATATATTGTCACTTGCTAATATGGAAAACAATCCTTTGAGGGGTTTATTTGGAGTATCTTCACCTCGAGCGGAACCACAATTAGTTTCCCCTCAACCTACTGCACCTACTAGAATTATTGGCTACGAAATTCCTTCGAGTATGATAGAACAACTGCTAGCTAATCCTTATGCAGGAGACGAAACTGAACATCCTGATATGCATCTAATACATGTGGATCAAATTTGTGGATTATTTAAGCTTGCAGGTTTATCCAGAGATGAAGTTAATTAGAAGGTTTTACCTTTATCTTTGAAGGGAAAAGCATTGACATGGTATAGGCTATGTGATGATATTGGATCATGGAACTGGAATCGACTAAAATTGGAATTCCACCAAAAGTTTTATCATATGCATCTAGTTCATCGTGATCAAAATTATATATATAATTTTTGGCCTTGTGAAGGAGAAAGCATCGCTCTAGCCTTGGGGAGGCTTAAGTTAATGTTATATTCATGCCCCAATCATGATCTCTCGATAGAAATTATTATTCAAAACTTTTATTATTGGTTTTCTCATAATGATCGATCCATGCTCGATACTTCTTGTACTGGTTCTTTTATGAAGAAGACTATTGAATTCAAGTGGGGTCTCTTAGAAAGAATTAAATGCAACTCTGAAGATTGGGAACGCAACGAAGGTAATGAGTCAGGTATTAAGCTTGAGTTTAATTGTGTTAAATCTTTTATGAATACCGATGCTTTTCACAAGTTTAGCATGAAATATCGACTTGACTCTGAGAGAGTAGCGTACTTTTGTGAATCATTTGCTACTCATGTTGAACTCCCTAAGGATAAGTGGTTTAAATATCATCCCCCTATTAAAAAGAAATCAAAGAACCGGTCATAGCTAAAGATGAAACTATCATTTACAATGTTGATCCAGTTGTGCCTATTACTTAAATTGAAAAACCACCTTTCCCTATTAGGATAAAGGAACATGCTAAGGTATCAACTGTGGTTTGCAAAAGTAATATTAAAGCAGCTAAGCCCTCTAAACAAATTAAAGTAGAACCTAATATTTCTATGGTTAAAGATCTCTTGGTAGAAAATATTGATGGGAATGTGACTTGTTTTTATGATGAAGCTGCCAGAATTGCCAAACACGATGAAAGAGATAAACGAAGACCCCTAGTTTGCATGCCTGTTGTCTCAGTCAAAATTGGAGATCATTGCTACCATGGTTTATGTGATATGGGTGCTAGTGTGAGTGCTATTCCTTTTACTTTATACCAAGAAATTATGAATGACATAGCACCTACTGAAATAGAAGATATTGATGTTACTATTAAACTTGCTAATAGAGACACCATCACACCACTTGGGATTGTTAGAGATGTTGAAGTATTGTGTGGGAAAATAAAATATCCTACTGATTTTCTAGTTCTTGGTTCCCCACAAGATGTTTTTGTCCCATTATCTTTGGTAGAACTTTCTTGAACACTGTTAACGCTAAGATAGATTGCAAAAGAGAAACTGACAGTGTTAATTTTGATGATTTGTCTCATGAATTTAAATTTTCCAAGTTTAGTAGACAACCCTGTAATAAAGAATTATATAGTAAGGATGAAATAATTGGTCTTGCTTCTTTGTCGTTCCTCCTACTGATCCACTAGAATAATACTTGCTAGATCATGAAAATGATATGCACTTGCGTGAAAGAAACGAAATAGATAAAAATTTCTTTGAACAACAACCTCTCCTAAAACACAATTTGCCTATTGAAACTCTAGGAGGTCCTCCTCCACCTAAAGGTGATCCTGTGTTTGAATTAAAACAATTGCCTCACACTTTGAGGTATGCTTATCTTGATGAGAAAAAGATATATCAGGTTATTATTAGTGCTAACCTTTCAGAACATGAAGATGAAAGATTACTAAAAATCCTGATGAAGCACTGGGCTACTATTGGATATACTCTTGATGATCTTAAGGGCATTGGTCCCACTCTATGTCAGCACAAGATCAATATGGAACCTGATTCTAAACCCGTTGTTGATCACCAACGACGATTGAATCCTAAAATGAAATAAGTGGTAAGAACTAAAATATTAAAGCTTCTAGAAGCAGGTATAATCTGTCCAATAGCTAATAGTAGATGGGTAAGTCCCGTTCACTCTGTTCCTAAGAAGGGACGTATTACTGTTGTTCCTAATGATAAAAATGAACTTATCCCACAGCGAATTGTCACTGGATATAGAATGGTAATTCATTTTAGAAAATTAAATTAAGATACTAGAAAAGATCATTACCCTCTTCATTTTATTGATAAAATGCTAGAAATATTATCTAAGCACACACACTTTTATTTTCTGGATGGATATTCTGGTTTGTCTCAAATACCCATGTCACAATTTGATCAAAAGAAAACTACCTTTACTTGTCCTTTTGGAACCTATGTTTATAGACGTATGCCTTTTGGTTTATGTAATGCACCTTCTACCTTTCAAAGATGTATGACTGCTATATTCTCTGATTTTTGTGAAAAGATTGTGGAGGTTTTCATGGATGATTTTTTCCGTTTACAGAACTTCTTTTCATGACTGCTTAAGCAACCTTGATCGAGTTTTGCAGAGATGTGAACAAACTAATCTTGTCTTAAATTGGGAGAAGTGCCACTTTATGGTTAATGAAGGTATTGTCTTGGGGCATAAAATATCTGAACGAGGTATTGAGGTGGATGAAGCTAAAGTTGATACAAATGAGAAAATGCCATGTCCTAAAGATATTAAAAGTATTCGAAGTTTCCTTGGTCATGTTGGTTTCTACAGGAGGTTTATTAAAGACTTCTCTAAAATTTCTAGGCCTCTTACTAATCTTTTACAAAAGGATATTCCATTTGTTTTTTATGATGATTGTGTCAAAGCCTTTGAAACACTAAAGAAAGCCTTAACTTCTGCACCTATTGTTCAATAACCTTATTGGAACTTGCCTTTTGAAATTATGTGTAATGCTAGTGATTATGTTGTTGGTGCTGTTCTAGGACAAGGAGTTGATAAGAAATTAAATGATGTCCATTATGCTAGAAAAAGTCTAGACAGTGCCCAAAGAAATTATGCTACTACTGAAAAAGAATTTTTAGCAGTTGTGTTTGCTTGTGATAAATTTAGATCTTACACCGTTGATTCCAAAGTTATTGTTCACACTGATCATGTTTCTATTAAATTTCTTATGGGAAAGAAAGATGCTAAACCTAGACTCATTTGGTGGGTCCTCTTTCTTCAAGAATTTGATCTGCATATAACTGATAGGAAGTTGAGAACCACATAGCTGATAACTTGTATAGGTTAGAAAATATTATTGATGACCCACTACCTATTGATGATAGTTTTCCTGATGAATAGTTAGCTGCAATAAATGTTTCTCAAAACTCCCCATGGTATGCTGATTATTCTAACTACATTGTTGCTAAATATATACCACCTAGTTTCACATACCAAAAAAAGGAAAAATCTTCTATGATTTAAGACATTACTTTTGGGATGACCCACATCGTTATAAAGAAAGAGTAGATGGTATTATTAGATGTTGTGTACCTAAGCATGAACATGAAAAAAACCGACGGAAATGTCATTCTTAAGCCTATGGAGGACATCATGCGGGAGATAGAACTGCTCACAAGGTATTGCAATCTGGTTTTTATTGGCATACTCTCTTCAAGGATGCACGTAAGTTTGTCTTTTCTTGTGATGAATGTCAAAGAATTAGTAATATCGGTAAGCTTCAGGAGATGCCTATGAATTATTCACTTGTTGTTGAGCCATTTGATGTTTGGGGTTTTGACTATGTGGGACCTTTTCCTTACTCTAATGGGTATACTCATATTTTGGTTCCTGTTGATTATGTTACTAAGTGGGTAGAAGCTATTCCAACTAGTAGTGTTGATCATAACACCTCCATTAAAATTCTTAAAGAAGTTATTTTCTGGAGGTTTGGAGTCCCTAGATATTTAATGACTAATGGTGGTTCACACTTTATTCATGGTGCTTTCCGTAAAATGCTTGCTAAATATGATGTTAACCATAGAATTACATCACCCTATCATCCTCAATATACTGGTCAAGTTGAACTTAGCAATAGAGAAATAAAATTAATATTACAAAAAACTATCAATAGGTCCCGAAAGAATTGGTCTAAGAAACTAGATGGTGCACTTTGGGCCTATAGAACAGCTTATAAAAATCCTATGGGTATGTCTCCATACAAAATGGTATATGGTAAAGCTTGTCATTTCCCTCTAGAGTTAGAACACAAGGCATTTTGGTCAATTAAAGACTCAACTATGACTTCAAACTTGCCGGTGAAAAGAGGTTATTTGATATTAGCTCACTATGAATGAAGAACCCATGCTTATGAAAATGCCAAAGTATTCAAAGAAAAAGTTAAAAGATGGCATGACAAAGAAATCCAAAAGTGGTAATTCAAAGTTGGAGAATTTGTTATTTTGTACAACTCTCGTTTTAGTTTTTTTGTAGTAAAACTTCTTTCCCAATGGGAAGGACCATATGTTATCGAAGAGGGTTATCGCTCTCGAGCTATCAAGATTAATAATGCCGAAGGTACTAACCCGAAGGTGGTCAATGGACAAAGAATTAAACATTATATCTCAGGTATGCTTATTAATGTTTAAAGCAATATTCTCCAAACCATGACACCGGAGGAACACATAAAAGAAACCTTCTGGAACACTCCAGAATCTTGAAAAAGAGGAAGTATGTGATACGCTAAGTAAACGGACTCCGAAAAATCAGCAAAAATATTTCCTGTTAGTTTTGGAATATTACAAAAATTTGGAAAATAAGAAATAAACAGGAAAGCAACCGAGGTGAGCACGATATACCAGGGCACGCTTGCCCTTCCTAGCATGCCTTGGTGGGTTGTGCCCTCCTCGGGAACCTTCCCGACTCCGTTTTCCTTCCATATTCTTGTTTCCCAAGATAAAAAAAATCTTTACATATACCCCTGATTGTTTTGAACACCGCATCGCAGGAAAATCCCATGTTCTTGTTTCATGTTGTTTTCCTGAGAGATCTGAAAATATGTCGTCTCAAGATTCAGATGGGGGCGTTATGTTGTTGACTATATTGCAAACCCTAAGGTCTATGGAGAGGTGTATCATTATGGATGGACCACGAATGAGGAGGAAGACGCCAAAAGGAAGGAAACAAAGGGTGATAGCTCTAAGGAAGAGGATGGCCCACTACCTCAGCTTGGAGACATGCATGTGGAATTTAAGAAGTCAACCGCCCTAAAGGATACAAACCTAAGGTTCAGTTTATTCCATCTCGTTTTCTGCAGGAGAGAAAGGAGACATTATGCAAAAAAAATATTAAAGCTCGAGTTAGAAAATGATGATCTAAGGGAGAAAAATTGAATGCTCAAGTATAAGCTGAAGGAGAAGGCTACTTCATCACCACCACCTTCGTCATCTTCACCACCAAAGGAGACTTGAGTACACGGGTATGGGCACTCCCCTTGGCTTGAGCCAAGATTGGGGGAGATGCCCCAGTATTGTATCACGATCACTTTTATTTACATTTACTTATTTTATTTCAATCCTTAGCTATTTCGTGATTTAGTTGAATAAAAGTTTAGCATGATCTATTTTTGAGTGCTAGTTTCATGATCTATCTATGTGATCGAGTGAGAGTTGTATAATAAAGTTTGGTTTGAGCTCTTGCCTCTTTACTTACTTGTCGCAATCATAGTAAAAAGAAAATAAATGAAAAGGGGCATATACTAATCTTATGGTAACTAATGGCATTGCATAAGGATAAGTATAAGTGGTAAATTTATTGGATATTGAGAAACATAGCATTGGTCAATGAGGCGATTCATGCAAGAATTCATTAGGGAAGACAAGATTCACATGCAAATACACTATCTTGGACATCTTTTATGATTGTGAGCCCCCATTAAATATTATATGCCAAAATTGTTGACGTTGGACAAGGAAGACAATGTAACCATTTATGTTTGTTCTTATTCACAAAGAAGTTATATTGTCATAGATCCTTCAACATGTGGTGCTTGCTCAATATCTTTGCTAGCCAAGAATTCCGCACTAAGTAGAGATACTACTTGTGCATCCAAAAACCCTAAACCCAAACTCATGTTTTGAGAGTCCACCATACCTATCTATGGATTGAATAAGATCCTTCAAGTAAGTTGTCATCGGTGCACTAAGGCTATAAAAATTGCTTCTAAATATGTTTGATCAATTAGTGTAAGAGAAAATTGAGCGTTGTATGAACTTGTGATGGCAAAGTAATAAAAGCGACGGACTGCATAATAAAGGTTGCTATCACAAGGGGCAATATAACGTTATGTTCTTTTGCATTAAGGGGTTTGGCATACAAACTAAAAAGCGCATGACAACATCTGCTTCCCTTTGTGAAGGACCTATCTCTTACCTTTATGTATTTACTTTTATGCAAGAGTCAAAGTATTCTTCCCTACTACTTTTTACTTTTTATTTTCGCAAGCATCATGTGGTGAGAAAATATCTAGGCACATATATCCAGTTGGATATGAGTGAGCATGCGTTATTATTGTTGACATCACCCTTGAGGTGCATACGTTGGGAGGAGAAACTATAACGCCCTGTCTTTCTATGTGTTCGGATGAAACTTTTTGCTCATGGGTATGTCATGAGTGTTAGAAATCATAGAAGATTATATGATGGTTGAGTATTTGGACTTTCCAAAAGGCTCTGACACGAGACCCTTCCTGAAAATATGATGGATTGCAGTTGCAAAGTTGACTGAGAACATAGTTTGTTCGTTTTCAATAAGGTTTATGCTTTATACGTCTATGTTGTGATGAATTGTTACTTTTTCATAATAAGTTATAAGATGAAGTTATATAATAAAATTTATATGAAAAAGTCGTATGACAAAGTTTGTTGCTGCTATGATAATAAGCATGATGCTACTATGTCCGTACTTTGTTTTTATCGACACCTCTCTCGCAAACCATGTGGATATTTTTTATATCGGCGTTCGCTTGAGGACAAGCGAGGTCTAAGCTTGGGGAGTTGATACGTCCATTTTGCATCATGATTTCCTATTTTTATTTATAATTTTTTTATGATAATAATGATTTATGGAGTAGTTTTAATGCCTTTTCTCTCATAATATGCAAGGTTTACACAAAGAGGGGGAATGCTGGGAACTAGAATTCTGGACCTGAAAAAGCATATCAGAGATACCTATTATGCACTTCTTCAAATAAGCTGAAACTTCACAGAGAATTATTTTGGAATATATAAAAAAATACTAGAGCAAATAACCACCGGAGTGGCGCGTGGTGACCACAAGACACCAGGGCGCGCTAGGCCCCCAGGTCCCTGGTGGGTTGTGCTCAGCCCAGCCCACCTCCAGTGCCCATCTTCTTGTATTTAAGGTGTTTTGACTTACAAAAAATCAAGAGGGGACTTTCGAGATGGAACACCGTCGTCTCGAGGCAGAACTTGGGTAGGGGCACTTTTGCCCTCCGGTGGAGCGATTCCGTCGGGGGAACTTCCCTCCCAGAGGGGAAATTGAAGCCATCGTCATCACCAAAAACCCTCTCATCTTGGGGAGGCCAATCTTCATCAACATCTTCAACATCACCATCTCCTCTCAAACCCTAGTTCATCTCTTGTGTTCAATCTTTGTACCAGAAGCTCAGATTGGTACGTGTGGGTGACTAGTAGTGTTGATTACATTACATAGTTGATTACTATATGGTTTATCTAGTGGAAGATTATATATTCAAATCCATTATGCTAATTAATACCCCTCTGATCTTGGGCATGAATATCATTTGTGAGAAGTTACCTTTGTTTTTTAGATCAAGGGAGAAGTCATGTTGCAAGTAATCATGTGAATTTGATATGTGTTCGATATTTTGATGATATGTATGTTGGGATTCCCATAGTGGTGTCATGTGAACGTCAACTACATGACACTTCATCATCTTTGGGCCTAAGGGAATGCATTGTGGTGTATTTATTAGATGATGGGTTGCTAGAGTGACAGAAGCTTAAACCCTAGTGTGTGCGCTATTCCGTAAGGGGCTGATTTGGATCCACATGTTTAATGCTATGGTTAGATTTTATCTTAATACTTTTCTTGTAGTTGCGGATGCTTGATGGGGGGTTAATCATAAGTTGGAGGTTTTTTCAAGTAAGAACAACACCCAAGCACCGGTCAACCCACATATCAAATTATCAAAGAAGCGAACGCAATCAAACCAATATGATGAAAGTGACTAGATGAAATTCGTGTGTACCCTTAAGAACGCTTTGCTTATTATAAGAGACTGTTTTGGCATGTCCTTTGCCACAACAGGATTGGGCTACCTTGCTGCACTTTTTTACCGTTACCGTTACTTGCTCGTTGTCAATTATCTTGCTATCAAACTACGTGTTACCTACAATTTTAGTGCTTGTAGAAATTACCTTCCCAAAAACCGCTTGGCATTTCGTTCTGCTCCTCATCGGGTTCAATGCTCTTACTTAGCGAAAGGATTAAGATTGACCCCCTATACTTGTGGGTCATCAAGACTCTTCGGTCGTTTTGGCTCTAGGACGGGGGGAGTGCTCAACTTCTCCTCCATCTGCAACAACAAGTCCTCCAACCATGTGAGCTTCCTATTGACTTTAGTAATCTCTGTGTGCATGATCTTCACCTTGGTATGAAGGCCGTCAACCTTGTCGTCAAGCTGCTCCATGTCCATCTTCATCTCTGCAACTTCGGTAGCGTCCGCCTTGTCCTCTCCCTTCGATTTCGCCATGGAACAAGATCCAGCTCCAGAATTTTACCACAAGGACCAGTCTTGGAACCCTCACTAGATCTCGATCCCTTCCACCACCAGCGCTCCATGCCACCGATAGCACACGGTCCGACCTTGGTAACGGAATTTTACCACCAGGAGAGCGTCTTGCCGGCAACCGTACCTAGCTATCGACCTGTGCTCGAAATGGTCTACCGCCACCGAACGCCTCCTCTCTTTACACCGCCATCGCACCATCAAGGATCGATGACATCTGATACCAATTTGTTAGATCCTACCTAGGATGAAACAACTAGAACACAAAACTTGCTCTGGATCAAATCAACGATAAGCTCCCGATGTGGAGACCCTTTTATTAATTGTGGATTTGGTACATGAGATACTAGGAGATAACTAGGGTTCGAGATATTTCTTCACACACTAGATACCAAATACGCGCACGCAGGCGGGCTTATAAAGTCGACTCCACCTCACGTGAGAGAGAGACTGTAAAAAGAGAGTTACATGTTGAGGGGGGCAATCAATAGTAAAGGATTCAATTAACTGTAGCTGAACCGGTATGCCACAGTTAACTGAAGAAGTCGACACTACAGCTCGATTGTCCATTCTCCATCTTCAGTTCTGGCCATGGAATCTTCCTTGAGGCCCAACCGGCATCGGGATAACTAAATATTACATACAGTTGCAGTTTGGGACTAACATGGAGTATGGCCCCAGGTGGTGTCTCTGGAGGCCATAAAACTTGAGGAATGATAATGCACAAGTGTAGGGGATCAATTGTAGCCTTTCTCGATAAGTAAGAGTGTCGAACCCAATGAGGAGCTAAAGGTAGAACAATTATTCCCTTAAGTTCTATCGACCACCGATACAACTCTACGCACGCTTAACGTTCGCTTTACCTAGAACAAGTATGAAACTAGAAGTACTTTGTAGGTGTAATAGGATAAGTTTGAAATATAATATAGAGCACGTAAATAGAATCTAGGGGCTGCTAAGATAAAGTAACAATTAAGTTAGTTTAGCGAGTGTGGAAAAGTGGTGGTAGGAGTTGCGGAATTGTCCCTAGGCAATCGATAACTAGACCGGTAATCATTATTGCAATTTTATATGAGGGAGAGGCATAAGCTAACATACTTTCTCTACTTGGATCATATGTACTTATGATTGGAACTCTAGAAAGCATCCGTAACTACTAAAGAACATTAAGGTAAAACCACACCATAGCATTATAAGGTATCAAGTCCTCTTTACTCCCATATGCAACAACCCACCTACTCGGGTTTATGCTTCTGTCACTCAAGCAACCCACCATAGGAGAATCATTAACACATTGCAGCACCCTACAACGAGGATCACTCGCGCTTGCACGACACGGAGGGCACCATAGGACAGCACCAATAATAAGACATCCAAATCAAACCAATCATGATCATCAATCAACCCATAGGACAAAACAAATATACTCAGACAGCATAGGATGATAACACATCATTGGGTAATAATATGAAGCATAAAGCACCATGTTCAAGTGGAGGGTATAGCGGGTTGCGGGAGAGTGGACCGTTGTAGATAGATGGGGGAAGGTGATGGAGGTCTTGGTGAAAATGACGAGCTTGTTCGAGTAGATCGTCGTCACGATGATTGCCCCGACGGTGTTCCGGTGCCACCGGGAGAGAGGGGGGTGAGATCCCCCCTCCTCCTTCTTCTTCCTTGACCTCCCCCTAGATGGGAGGACGGTTTCCCCTCTGATCCTTGGCCTTCATGGTGGCGGAGGGGCGAGAGCCCCTCCGAGACTGGATATCTCTCTGTGTGTTTCCTTCTGTTTCTGCGCTCCCAGATTCTGGCCTTTCACTGTTTCTTAAATATCCGGAGATCCGTAACTCCGATCTGGATGAACTTTTGAGGGGATTTTTACTATAAAAATATCTTCCTTGCGGCAAAAGGAGAGCTCTAACCTCCTTAAGGGGTGACCACAAGGGCCCAGGGCGCGTCCAGGGTGGTAGGTCGTGCCCCCTGGCTTGTGGTCACCTCGGGCATCGTCTCGCATTGATTATTTTTCCCAAAAATAACATATATTACAAAAAAGTCTTCGTAAATTTTATCGCGTTTGGACTTCGTTTGGTATGGATATTCTGCGAAACAAAAAATATGCAACAAACAGGAACTGGCCCTGGGCACTGGATCAATATGTTAGTCCCAAAAATAGTATAAAAAGTTGCAAAAGTATATGAAAGTTGTAGAATATTGGCATGAAACAATCAAAAATTATAGATACCACAGAGACATATCAGTATCCCCAAGCTTAATTCCTACTCGTCCTCGAGTAGGTAAATGATAAAAAATATAATTTTTGATGTGGAATGCTACCTAGCATAATCTTGTTCATATAATCCAATCATGGCATGAATATTAAGATAGGAGTCATTCAAAGCAATAGTCCATCATTTTACATTAAGACAATAATACTTCAAGCATACTAATAAAGCAATTGCATCTCTTCAAAATATAATGGCAAAAGAAAGTTATCCCTACAATATCATATAGTCTGACCATGCTCCATCTTCCCCACACAAAGTATTTATATCATGCACAACCCCGATGACAAGTCAAGCAATTGTTTCACACCTTTTGTGTTCTCAAACTTTTTCAACTCTCATGCAATACATGAGCGTGAGCCATGGATATACCACTATAGGTGGAATAGAATATGGTGGAGGTTGTGACGAAAAAAGAGAAGATAGTCTCACATAAACTAGGCGTATCAACGGGCTATGGAGATGCCCATTAATAGATATTAATGTGAGTGAGTAGAGATTCCATGCAATAGATGCACTAGAGCTATAAGTGTATGAACCCTCAAACTGAAAACTAAGTGGGTGTGCATCCAACTTGCTTGCTCATGAAGACCTAGGGCAATTTGAGGAAGCCCATCATTGGAATATATAAGCCAAGTTCTATAATGAAAAATTCCCACTAGTATATGAAAGTGAAAAAATAGGAGACTCTTTATCATGAAGATCATGGTGCTACTTTGAAGCACAAGTTTGGAAAAAGGATAGTAGCATTGTCCCTTCACTCTTTTCTCTTTTTTTATTTTTATTTTTTTATATTTTTTGGTGGGCATCTTTGGCCTCTCTTTTTTATTTGGGATTCATTGGCTTCTTTTATTTTTCATAAAGTACGGAGTCTCATCCCAACTTGTCAGGGAATCATAGCTTCCATCATACTTTCCTCACATGGGAGAATGCTCTAATAATAATGGTCATCACACTTTTATTTACTTACAACTCAAGAATTACAACTCGATATCTGGAACAAAATATGACTCTATATGAAGGCCTCCGGCGGTGTACCGGGATATGCAATGATCTAGCATAGCAAATGACATCAAAAAATGGTGAAGACATGAAAACATCATGCTAGCTATCTTACTATCATGCAAAGCAATATGAAAATGATGGTGCGTGTCATAATAAACGGAACGGTGGAAGTTTCATGGAAATATATCCTGGAATAGCTATGGAAATTTCATAATAGGTAGGTATGGTGGCTGTTTTGAGGGAGGATATATGGTGGGTTTAATGCACCAGCGAAAGTTGCGCGGTACTAGAAAGGCTAGCAAAGGTGGAAGGGTGAGAGTGCATATAATCCATGGACTCACATTAGTCATAAAGAACTCACATACTTATTGCAAAAGTCTATTAGTCATCGAAGCAAAGTATTAGACGCATGCTCCTAGGGGAGAGGTTGGTAGGAGTTAACCATCACGTGCTCCCGACCCTCACACAAAGTTTGGCAATCAATAAACAAATCATGCTCCGACTTCCTTACATAATGGTTCACCATACGTGCATGCTACGGGAATCACAAATTTTTACACAAGTATTTCTACTAACCCATAATTACTCACTAGCATGACTCTAATATCACCATCTTTATATCGCAAAACTATTGCAAGGAATCAACCACATCATATTCAGTGATCTACAAGTTTTATGTAGGATTTTATGATTAACCATGTGAATGACCAACTCCTGTTAACTCTCTAAATAGATATAAGTGAAGCATGAGAGATTAATTCTTTCTACAAAAGATATGCCCACGCTCTAACAAATATAAGTGAAGCAAAAGAGCATTCTACAAATGGTGGTTTTCTATGTGTGAGAAACAGGCAATCCAACCTTCAAATGATATAAGTGAAGCACATGAAGCATTCTATAAAGCCATACTCAAAAGATATAAGTGAGGTTCAAAGAGACTTCTATAAATCTACCAAGGACTTTCTCATACCAGCATGGTGCATTATTAAAAGAAAAATTAAAAGCACACGACGCTCCAAGATTTACTCATATCATGTGACGAATAAAAATATAGCTCCAAATAAAATTACTGATGGTTGTTAGAAGAAAGAGGGGATGCCTTCCGGGGCATCCCCAAGATTAGTTTCTTGGGATTTCTTGAATATTACCTTGGGGTGCCTTGGGCATCCCCAAGCTTAGTCTCTTTCCACTCCTTATTCCTTCATCCATCATGATCTCACCCAAAACTTGAAAACTTCAATCACACAAAACTTAACAAAACCCTCGTGAGATCCGTTAGTATAATAAAGAAAATTTACCACTTTAAGTATTGTTTCAAACTCATTACAAATTCATATTAGTATTATATCTACTGTATTCCAACTTCACCATGTTTCATACCCCAGATACTACCCATAGATCCATCAAAATAAGAGAACAATGCATAGAAAACATAATCTATCAAAAACAAAACAGTTTGGAGTAATTTGAACATCTACCATACTTCTGTACCTATAAAAATTCTGAAAAAATAGTAAAAATAAAAAATTTGCATATCAGTACTGTATAAAAATTTCAGAAACTTTTGACATTCCAGTTAAAAATGTAAATTCACGCATTACAGCCAAAGTTTCTGTTTTTGCACTGCACACACCAAACAAGCAATCTAATCATCCTAAAGGCAAATCTTGGCACATTATTTTTATAATAAAATGGATTTATACAAGGGGATAATTATTTTTGTTGAAAATTTTGTGTAATCAAGATTCACAAAGTTTCCATGGGCAAGAACAAAGTTCAAGGCTAGCCCCCACTTCAACGTTGCTCGTCTTTCTCACTTTCACTTTTATTTTTGAAAAGGTTTTAAGTTTCCCACTTTAATTTTTGTTTTAAAACTATATAAAAGCACACAACATAATAAAATGACTTTCTAAAACTTTCAGGTTGTCTCCTTGGCAGCGCTTTCTTTAAAGCCATTAAGCTAGGCATATAGTGCTCAAGTAATGGATCCACCCGGATCCCAAGTTATATCAAAGACAATTTTAATTAAAAATGATTTGTAATTTAGTAGTGAGCACAAATTAACATATATCATGCAACAACAAATTCTAACTCTCTTCCTATGCATCGGCATGTCATACAAGAACAATTCATGCACACAAAGTAAAGGCCAATGCATAGTATAAACAGTTTCTTGCAATTTTATCGTATTGGAAACATAGAGAGGTGGAGATGTAGATCCTTTCTCATAATAATTGCAAGTAGGAGCAGAAAGCACATGCATATTATATTCATTAAAATCATCATGTGTAATAGGAAAATGCAACCCATCAATATAATCCTTAATAAGTGCAAACTTCTTCGATATAGTGTAGTTTGGAGAATTCAAAAAGATAATAGGACTATCATGTGTGGGTGCAATAGCAACAATTTCATTCTTAACATAGGTAACTATAGAAAGTTCATCTCCCTAAGCATAATTCATATTGGCATCATGGCCATAATAATAGCAAGCATCGAGTTCATCAAAAAGGGATATTTCAAACGAACCCAAGGGATCATAGCAATTATCATAGAATTCATCCTTCCGTAAGAACGAAGGAAATTAAACAATGTATGAGTTAAAGAGTTACTCTCATTAGAATATGGGCACGGGTAGCTAGTCCGCTCTTCCTCCTTTTGTTCTTCGCTCTCCTCCTCATCTTTTTCATCCAATGAGCTCATAGTGTCATCAATTTCTTCTTCCATAGATTCCTGCAAAATATTAGTCTCTTATTGGATAGCGGAGACTTTCTCAATAAATTGATAAATATGGGAATTATATTCATAATTGGCATAACAATAACGAAGCATAGCCAAATTTTGGGATCGGTAAACAGCATCATCATAATCTTCATACTTTTCAAACAAAGCTTCAATTTCATAAGCACCCTTAAAAGCAACAAACTCTTCTATTTGTTACACATCATATTAATCATATATACCATTATCATAAGAAGCCAAGCATTCATTATCATTAAATTTACATGAAAAGGGAAGGTGTTTAGCCTTCATCCTAGAGCAACAAGTAATAAAGTAATATCATATCTCAAGCATAAATTCCAAGCATACCATTTCAACATATAAATTTGATCCCATAATAGTTTCCTTTTAGAGACAAGCTATAATCCCTAAATTATTCACGTTAATCTAACGTGTATCCCATTATATAATTGAATGGGGTTTTCTCAGGATTATTAAAGTAGTGCATAATATCTTTCACATAACGAGCATCGAGGGTTTTAGGAGGTTCCCCATCTCCATGAGTAGCAAATACACCTAATTTTTTTGGTATTTCTATCCATAACTAAAGATAGAGAACAACTTAGAACAGCAAATAAAATCTACTTAGTGATAAAGCAAACAAGTACACACGAGAATATTCACCCCATGCTATTGCTCCCCAGCAACGGCGCCAGAAAAAGGTCTTGATAACCCACAAGTGTAGGGGATCAATTGTAGCCTTTCTCGATAAGTAAGAGTGTCGAACCCAACGAGGGGCTAAAGGTAGAACAAATATTCTCTCAAGTTCTATCGACCATCGATACAACTCTACGCACGCTTAACGTTCGCTTTACCTAGAACAAGTATGAAACTAAAAGTACTTTGTAGGTGTGATAGGATAGGGTTGCAAGATAATAAAAAGCACGTAAATAAAATCTAGGTGCTGCTAAGATAAAGTAACAATTAAGTTAGTTTAACTAGTGTGGAAAGGTGGTGGTAGGAGTTGCAGAATTGTCCCTAGGCAATCGATAACTAGACCGGTAATCATTATTGCAATTTTATATGAGGGAGAGGCATAAGCTAACATACTTTATTTACTTGGATCATATGCATTTATGATTGGAACTCTAGCGAGCATCTGCAACTACTAAAGATCATTAAGGTAAAACCCAACCATAGCATTATAAGGTATCAAGTCCTCTTTACTCCCATATGTAACAATCCACCTACTCGGGTTTATGCTTCTGTCACTCAAGCAACCCACCATAGGTGAATCATAAACACATTGCAACACCCTATACTGAGGATCGCTCACGCTCGCGCGACATGGAGAGCACCATAGGATAGCACCAATAATAAAACATGCAACTCAAACCAATCATGATCATCAATCAACCCATAGGACAACAAAAATCTAATCAGACATCATAGCATGGCAACACATCATTGGGTAATAATATGAAGCATAAAGCACCATGTTCAAGTAGAGGGTACATCGGGTTGCGGGAGAGTGGACTGTTGTAGATAGATGTGGGAAGGTGATGGAGGTGTTGGTGAAGATGACAGAGTTGTTGGAGTAGATCGCCATCACGATGATGGCCTGGGCGGCGTTCCGGTGCCATCGGGAGAGAGGGGGAGAGAGCCCCCCTCCTTATTATTCTTCCTTGACCTCCCCCTAGATGGGAGGATGATTTACCCTCTGTTCCTTGGCCTCCATGGTGGCGGAGGGGCGAGAGCCCCTCTGAGATTGGATCTCTCTCTCTCTCTCTGTTTCCTTATGTTTCTGCGCTCCCAGATTTTGGCCTTTCACCGTTTCTTAAATATCCGGAGATCTGTAACTCTGATCAGTATGAAATTTTGAGGGGATTTTTATTATAAAAATATCTTCCTTGCGGCAAAAGGAGAACTCCAACCGCCTTAAGGGGTGACCACAAGGGCCCAGGGCGCATCCAGGGGGTAGGCTGCGCCCCCTGGCTTGTGGTCACCTCGGGCATCGTCTCGTTTTGATTATTTTTCCCAAAAATCAAGTATATTCCAAAGAAAGTCTCTGTAAGTTTTTATCACATTTGGACTTCGTTTGGTATGGGTATTCTGCAAAACAAAAAACATGCAACAAACAGGAACTGGCACTGGGCACTGGGCACTGGGTCAATATGTTAGTCCCAAAAATAGTATATAAGTTGTCAAAAATATATGAAAGTTGTAGAATATTGACATGAAATGATCAAAAATTATAGATATGACAGAGACGTATCAAGGAACTAGGGGACAAACATACTCCGAGGCAGCCCGAAGTTGCGCTGCGAAGACCACACACTCCCCCGACCCCGACGCTGGCACGCGCTCGCTCCATGCGGCGCGAACGATGACCCACTCCGTCGGCGGGATCTTGTGTGCGTTGCAGAGGCGCTCAATGTCCTCGACCGTGATGGTAGAGCCCTCTCACGGCCCGAAAACGGGCGCGGCCATCTTCGGGTTTGATGGCGCGTCGACACAGAGAAGAGGCGCAGAAAGGAGAGGCTTCCGCCTAGCGGGTCACCAGCGGCGGGCGCTGGGGGCACACGGTGGAGGAGGAGGCAAAGAGCATGAACATGGGGGGCGATGCAGGCTTGAGGAGGAAGGAGAGGCGACAGAGCACGACGAGCATGAGCTTAGGGCGCGTTGCGAGGAGGAAGACAAGGTGCGGGGGCAGGATGGCTTGTGACCTTGGCCTCTCATCCTCCCCTCCCTTTTAAACCTTGGAGATACGTGGGGGGACAGGGGATCCGTTACACCCATGCCCCCACTAACCCTTGGAATATGCTTGCATTAAACGCGGGGAGTCCCAAACGTCAGGGCTTAACCCATAGAAGATCCCGCCCGCGGGCCGTGGCCTACCGGGCTAGGCCAACGGCAGCATCCCGTCACGCGTGTGGTTGTGGGGCCCGCCCCCTCTACGGGCCACATGTGGTGTAGGTGGGCCGACAACGAGCCCGAAGCAGCGATGCGGAACCCGAGTGTGGGAGTCCTGGATTAGGGGGTCCTCGGATAGTCGACCGTTCGTTTATGGGCCGGACTATATGGGCCGCAAGGTGAGCATCAGATGATCAAAGACCACCTATGCCAGATGGAAGCTTCGAGGAGCCATGGCGTACTCTCCAAGTTATTAGTCGTAGTTAGGCATGTTTATCTCTTCGGCATGTAACCAACCATGTGTAAACCCTAGGCATCCTCGGCGTCTATATAAGCCGGAGGGTTTTAAGGTATAGGGACAGAATAACACATCTAGGTTTAGCTATTCAATCTCGAGGTAGATCAACTCTGTAACCCCCATATCATCAATACAACCAAGTATGACGTAGGGTATTACCTCCATAGGAGGACCTGAACATGGATAAATCTATGTCCCCTTTGTCTCCTATTACCGTCGATTCTAGTCTCACTGTTCGGGACCCCCTACCCGAGATCCGCCGGATCTGACACCGACACCGAGGCGTCGGAGCGCGGCCGGTCCGGCTGCGCGGGCCTGTCATTTTCTTCCACCCAGAGCCGTCCGGAGCCAGCCGGGCCCACGACGTCAGCACTTGGAAGCGTCTACGATCTCAGGAGGGGAAAGCCATCGGCCCCCTTCATTGAAAACCTTTGGACCCCAATGGCTTCGGGGGCTACTGATGGGGATATGACCTGTGGGTATACCAGAACAAAGGAGACAACACTCCGAAACATTTGGGGGTCGCCCCCCTGGCTTCCCGACTGGCAGTCCTCGCAGGCCAGTTGGGCAGCGACCGACCCGACCATCCGGTTATGGTGGCAGCCAGTGGGTCAGTGCCCTTCCCATCCATATGTACCGGCATGCGATGACGTGACATGGCCTCCCACGACGAGGCATGCATGGCTACAAGACCCTTTGACCGGGCAAAGCGTGGCTACATGGCCTCTGACGGGGGCGAGACGTGGCTATAGGGCTGCAGGTACCGTTGACCTTAACCGGGCGGTCCAACCCTGTAACAGGCGTGCGCTACCAACTCCCTGACAGAGGCACATATTGGCCATAGTGTCCGGCAGTCGACGGGCCCGCGTTGACAAGACCGGGCAGCCGACGAGCCCCACGGCTGGCCAGAGAGGTTGGCAGCCGGAGCCCGCATCCCTTTTACCCTCCTTATTGTAATCATTTGGCTACACTATAAAGCCACTCAAGAGACCCCCTGAAAGGGAGTCGGCCTTCTTCTCATGTAGACACACCCCCATATGAGGTAGCAAAGCAGACAGCGAAAGCTTTTTCTTGCTCCTTACGAACAGCTCAAGGAGCAACCTATATCATGATCCCATAGCAACATGTATCATGATCGCATATAATCACTTCGACAGAACGAGTTGTATTATCTTCATCGAAGGGTCCTGAACTACGTCTATATCATATATTTCACACACTCACCCGTCTCTTAGCTTCGTCGACGTCCGTCGGCTGCAAACCATGACTTAAGCCATCTTTAACATGTATATGGTAAGAATACCACGACAATATCACAAGCGCCGTCGCGACACACCGGAACGACCGCCTTGGTTTCCTTCACTCATAAAAGAAAAACCTGAATGGACCGAGCATCCGCACACAGGCCATCACCATCTCATTGGCCCGCCCACTGCACCACGTCGCTCCCACTCCCACTCCACCACGTGACGGGGAGTAGACAGCTAAAATATCTCGTGCTTTCTTCGCCACCAAGCAAAAAGCTCCCGCCTGGCCTGGCCTCTGCTGGCTGCACTTTCCTTTCCACCCCCGGAACCGCAGATATTTTCGGCACCGCCTTGGCCTGCGTGGGCCAGACCCGCCGCGATCCGCCCCGCCGCCAAGTGTCCCCGCACCTGCCGACGAGCCCACGAACGGCGGTCAAACGTCACGCAGAGGCACGGCACGGCACGCCCTATCCGCTTCTGCAACTGCAACCGCAACGCGGCGCGCCCGTCGCCGTCAACAGTATGTCGGTTTCACTCCGACCGAAGCCTATAAACGCCGCCTCCCCCCGCCACGCACCGCCCATCCCGGCCATCCGCCAGCGCGCGGCGCATGGACCACACGCACACCGGCACCAACACCACGCCCGCCGCAGTCACCGCATCCGCCGCTGATTCCATGGACGCCGCGCTGCTGCTCGAGCCCAAGTTCGAGATGCTCCAGCAGCAGCTGCCCTCGCCTCCCGCCCACTACGCCTCGCTGGACCATCACCTGATCCCGCCGCCGCCCGCGCTGGTGGTGCCCTGCGAGCCGCCGCGGCCCCTGGAGGCGCTTCTGCAGGGGCCGCAGCTGCCGCCGTTCCTCTCCAAGACGTACGACCTCGTCAGCGAGCCGCAGCTGGACGGGGTCATCTCCTGGGCTCCCGCCGGCAACAGCTTCGTCGTGTGGAACCCTTCCACCTTCGCCCGCGACGTGCTCCCGCACAACTTCAAGCACAACAACTTCTCCAGCTTCGTCAGGCAGCTCAACACCTATGTGCGTATCATGTCACTGCCCAATCCTCTGCTTCTTTTCTTCTCTTTTGCAACCCATCACTGGATTATTCATGCCGCCGTCCTCTGCTCGGGAGATGCTCTGTTTCTGTTTGGTACAGTATCTGGCACTCTGCTTCGGATGCTCTGTTTTTCTCTTTGTTCCTTCTGGTTTCTGCTGCTGTACTCTGCCTAAATCTGCTGCGTATGTATACTCTTTGTACTTCCCTGGATAATTAGTGAGCGGAGTTCTGGCCTGTAATGCCAATTTGGCGTTTCTTTTGCGAGCGGAATTGTGGTCTGTAATGCCAGTTTGGTCTTTCACGAAAGAACTGGATTATCTATCTTGATCACTGAAATAATCCTGATTCCTGAGGAGTTGATCCTGTGATGGCAAGCTTAACCATTTGCTGGGATGCGACGCTGCTCGCGCTCAAAGGTAAGCTTCGCAATCCAAATATGTATACGCATCTGTATTTGCCCATACTGCAAATTCCTTCTCTCCAATAGAAAGAAAACGCGGCAGCATATTTTGTTGGTTTGTTTGCTGCTCTTGCGTGACCATGCATTCTTCTCAACTCCTCTGCCTGCCTTGCCTGCTTCACAGGTTTGGTCTGGTGCAGCTTTACTCCTTATATTATCATTTCTCCATATCGCCATATTTCTCAGACTTTAGCACTGGTATTCCAAAACTGCAAACACCATAGTGCATCTACTGCAGATTTTTTTTTTTGTAAGGTTACTGAAGATCTTTTTTGGCGGGTAACACCGTTCAGTTTGCTTCCTGCGTTGTACAAGGATTGGAAGGGGGGTGATGTTGTCAGTATGGAGCAATTTGGTTCAGTCTTTGTTCAGTTCACTACAGTATCGTAACAGGTTTTAGTCTGAGTGACACTAAAAATATCACTGAACATGGCATTTTGACTGAGTTTGTGATTCTACTGCTGTGAAGAATTATGATGTGTGTTCAGCTTCACCTTCTTCTCCTGGTCATTGTAAGTTTGTAAGTTGTAACATCTTTTTCATATTCATCAGGGTTTTCGCAAGGTTCATGCTGATAGATGGGAGTTTGCTCACGAGGGATTTCTGCGGGGCAGCAAACATTTGTTGAAGACGATTGTCAGGCGCCGGTCCTCGCCGACGCAACAAAGCAGCCTTCAACCTGGTTCGTCTATCTTCAGGAAGATGCAGTCAGGTTCTTGTGGTGAGTCCACTCTGGACCCTGAACTGCGCTCCCTGTTAAGAGAGAAGAACGCGCTGCTTCAGGAGGTGGCCAGGCTGAAGGAGGAGCACAACCAGACGATCGAGCACATGAACGCACTGAACCAGAGGCTGGAGACCGCTGAGGACCGGCAGAAGCAGGTGGTCTCCTTCTTGGCCAAGCTCCTTCGGAACCCGGATTTCCTGAGGCAGCTCAAGATGCACAGGGAGAGGAAGGATGGGATCGATTCCACCAGAGTGAAGAGGAAATTCCTCAAGCATGTACCGCATGGCAGCAGAGACTCGGGCGACTCCAGCTCGCCGCGCACCGGAGAGAGTACATGTTCCCCTGCACATCCAATTGCGCACGACGCCATTGCAGATCTCCAGAGCTTTCTCCTGGAAGACACGGACCTTAGTGATGGCATACTGCCGGGAAACTTTGGGTTGGACGGAGTCGAAGCATCGGAGGACATGGGGGCTTTGGTTCAGGTATTTGACCAGCAAGATCTTGGAACCGGGGCTGAGCTGCTTGGAGTTCCTCCAGCTTCTGGCGCTGCTCATTGCCAAGACCCCACAGTTGGCAGGTGCAAGGGGAAGAATGTCATGTGTCTAGGAGGAACTGATGGCACATCGTCTCAAGCCGACTGCCTCGTGTCGTTACCGGGCAACGTGGGAGGTGAGCAAATTTGGGGTGACGATGCTTTCTTTCAAAGTTCTTGCAGCGGCACCAGTCAACAAGCCTATGTTAGTGATCCCTATCTAATGGAGATTCCCGACAAGCCAGAGAGATTCTGGGAACTCGATTTTGAGGCACTGGATAATGGAGATCTGCACCTGGACAAGTGTGTTATCGGTGACCCTGCTCTTGAGCAACACAGAGGAAACATGAAGCCATGATCGATTGCGAAGCGGCGGAGTAGTAGGTCTGATGCTCGACCCACCTATCTTAATAACCATACTTAGCTGTGAGAAGTGCCATAGTTATTTGATGTTTAGGAGGCTAGCCAGCTCCTGGATATGCTCACTATGGCACTCGTAAGAATTAGTAGTAGTGGTGGTACTAGTACTAGCGGTCTGTTTTTGTTTTCCATTCATTCACCCTACTGTTTTTGAATGGAAAATATTATCATGTCATTTGTTTTGTGTTGCTTTTGTTTTCCATTCATTCAACCACTGTTTTTGAATGGAAGAATACCACTATGTGATTTGCTAGGAGCAAGTGCTCTGGCCAATCGTCGTGTTTCTCAACTATATGCTCGCTTTGCCGCGGCAACTGGTTTTTCTTATATGAGGACTCATATAAGTTTTTGGCACTGATGTTAATGTGGGATAATCAAGCATTGTAATGTTGGCTGAATTCATAAGTCCAAAAATAGGGAAACAGAAACTTGCAAGCAGTCATTAAGCAATTTGAACACATATCACTGCTTAATTCTGGACATGAGAGTAGTATGGATATGGCTATGGAATTGTTCATACACGGGGCTCTACAAAGGGAAGGGTTGTTCCGTTTTTTTCTTTTTAAAAAGGAAAAGGGGGAAGGGTTGTACAGTTGTTGGCATAGTATTGACAGTTGTTGGCATACTATCTGGCTTATATTTTGTAATAGAGCTCAACGCAATTGTTTTTTGTCTTGCGCTGAAGGTAATTATAAAATTTAGAGAAATCCTTATCAAATGTGCATCTGCCTAAAATTTTCTTCTCTTCGGGAGTCCATGGATTTATTACAACCAGCTCCTTCCTCAACGACAAACACGATCCTCGGTTAAGCCATTCTTGCTGACACACTAAGCACCGCCTTGCCTTTATATGACCAGTGCTGCCCTTTCCGAGAATTTTCTGCGGTGCTTAACGTGCAATTACCTCTGTGGTATGAATATACTTAATATACCTATTGCACATAAAATAGAACAAAAAAAAAGTTAAATGAACCTAATTTCTGACATGACTGCTGGCTCGGCCCGTCGCCACTCAAGACCAGCTTCCCCAGCTCTTCAAGTTCTCAAGAAGGAAGAATAGATCGGTTGCACAGGCACTCAACAATGATGCATAGGTCTCAGACCTCGCTCATGGTGATACAGCAAGCAGGATGCGCGAGGTGATCGAGCTACACAGACTGTTGTGCAGCTCGCAGATAAATCTGCAGGAAGACACAAGTGATCAAATTAGCCGGGGTTTCGGCAGCACCCACGAGTACAGTACCAAATCAGCTTATAATCCGCAGTTCCTGGGGTCGCAAGTAGAAGAATTCAAGCGGCTAATCTGGGACACTTGGGCTCCTACAAAGCTCAGGATATTTGCATGGCTTCTACATCAAAACCGTCTATGGTGCAATGATCGCTTGCAGCGCCGCGGCTGGCCCAACAACTACTTCTATCAGCTCTGCCTTCGAATGTTAGAATCTGCTGATCACCTCTTCTTGCGCTGCAACTTTTCACGGATTGTTTGGGGCCGGCTGGCTACATGGCATGGTTGTGGAGCTTTGGCACATGAGACATGGGATCATGGCACCAACCTCCAAGAGGTGATGAACTGCATCTTGGGACGATCCAGGCCTGCTCACGCCAAGGGAATCAAAGCCTTGATTATGCTGGCCCTATGGCACCTGTGGCAGGAAAGAAATAATTCCACATTCAAAGGCAAAATTGCTAGTGTGCATGAGGTGGTTGCGGCAATCGAGCGATCTTTCGCCTTGTAGAGGCAGGCTGAATTCAAGTGCATAGAGAGACCCTTCAGGATTCATACGTGAGAATATCAACTTAGCATTTGGCCACAGGACATGTACCTTTTCTTTTCACCTTTTTTTCTTATTTCCTTATCCTAGGATCATCGCCTTTGTCACTTTTCCATCTGCTCCCTGCTTAAGATCAATGAAAACCAGACTAGATCTGGACATTTTCAAAAAGAAAAAGAACCTAATTGCAACTAGACATAATTTATGGCAATGTTAAGGACGATTGCAATAACTTAGGAGGATGTAGTAAAAATGTATCACATATTATAATTCCAACTTCCTCAGGCATGCATCCTTAGCAGATTTGTGAGGAAAAAAAATTATGTATACGCAAGTACTCCCTATCTAAACTAATATAAGAACGTTTAGATAACTACTTTAGTGATCTAAACGTTTTTATATTAATTTACGGAAGGAGTATTTGATATGGACTGGATATGTGATAAATAGGACAGAATGGGAATGTGCCTTGAATACAATTGTTCACAAGCTTTTTTCTGGCAAGTAATTCCTACTGGCAAGTAATTCCTACTCCAAGTAAAAGTGAAAGGCGGGACTAGTAGTTCCACGTAAAAGTGAATGGGAATAGGAGTACAAGTGAAAGGCGGGACTAGAAGTTCCATGTAAGATTTTAATATAATGCAAATGATTTTCATGCATGATTTTTTCTTTACTACGCACAAAAAAGGTTTGGGCCAAATATAATCTACTGTTTCAACCTCGGGAAGGTGGGATCATACTATGGAAAATTAATCCAGAGGTTGTTAACAAAAAACTTTTAACAAGCGTCACTGAGAATGTTCCCTGATAATTTATCTAGTGGGAGTTGATAATCTAACAACATATGACACTTCTGAAAATCACATCAATTATGAAAGGTCGAAAGGCTGATCAGACATATAAAAAGTACTACCCCCTGTAACTTTTTATAAGATGTTTCTAGAATCTATGATAATGAAAAAAACGTCCTATATTAAGTTAGAGAAGGAGGTTTTTTGTACTTTGAATAAGCAAAATGTAATATTGACCAAGAATGCCAAGCTACAATATCAAGAAGTTAAATGAACCTAATTGCAACCAGACATAATTTACTGCAATGTTAAGGACGATTGCAAAAACTTAGGAGGAGGTAGTAAAAATGTATAGCATATTCTAATTCCAACTTCCTCACGCATGCATACTTAGCAGATTTATTAAATAAAATATGTATACACAAGTATTGATATTGACCGGATATGTGATAAATAGGACAGAATGGGAATGTGCCTTGAAACAATTGTTCTACATCCCTTTTTTCTCCGAGCCGCCTCCACCTTTCGCCCACAACCGTCCCGTCCTCGCCGGCCTTCCCCTCGGGCATGGCCGCGGCGGTGGTCCGATCACCGGGCGTGGGTGCGGGCGTCAACTTGCCTCGGTGCTCCTCATCCTAGGGGCACCGCCCCTCCCCCTTGCTGCCGACGGCGAGATGGTCCCCGACCTCCTTGGTTCGTCCTCGGAGGGTGCGGCGTCGATGTTCTCCGCGTCTCCTCCGTTTTCGGACAACGGGGCGATGAGGTCCGGTGTGACCATCGTCGAGCTGGAGGACGACGTTCCTGCCCCGGTTGCCGCCACGGTGGAAGCCGGGACGGAGGAGCAGCGTCGGAGCAATCGCCTCGCCAAGGAGGAATCGGCCTCCTAGGTCAGCATGGAGGCCAAGGTTGTCAAGCTCAGGGCCCTCAAGGACGCGCTAACCGGGTGCTCGCCACGCCTGAAGTCTAGGGTTCAGAAGGATCGCCTGCTCAATGTGGTGATCTCTCCGGTGGGTATGAAGCATGCGTCCGGTCTTCGTGTTGTTGCCACCATCCCGTCCGTCCAGGTGCCGGCACATTGAGATGAGTAACTTTCGCAGTTGCTTTGGCTGTGGCCGGGCCTCCCCGGTAGACAGCATGTATCCAGCTTGCCTCGGCGTAGACTTTGTATCCGTCTCTCCTCTTGTATTTCATCTGGTAGGTTCGGTTGTCCCGTTGAGTCTAGTGTTGTCCGTTGTAATGGGTAGTTCGTCTATCCGGTCGTTGCGTGTGTTGTCCTGGAACGTCCAGGGTTTGGGGGTGTAAGGATAAATGTGATGCTGTTAAAAACTCATTGTGTTCCGCGACTCCGGACCTTTTCTGTATTCAGGAATCGAAGCTCTCTGAGCTGTGTAGCCGCAAGGCTATGAGCTTCCTGTCGTCTCGCCTCTCCGCCTTTGCGGTTAAGGATGTGGATGGATCTCACGGTGGAGTGGTTACGGCTTGGATCTGTCCTTCCTCTTGCTTGTCTCCTCGTCCGTCTCCCGCTTCTCCCTCTCCGTAATCCTCGAGTGCGCTTCCTCAGGGGTTCGGTTCTTGCTCTCTAACGTGTACGCGCCCTCCGATCACTCTTTTACGGGTGAGTTTGTGGATGATATGCTTGAGGTCCCGCGTGTCGTTGCTGGCCCCTGACTGGTCATTGGGGATTTAATATCATTCTTTCCCCCGGGGAGAAAAGTTCTGGTAGCTTCGATGCGTCACGCGCGGCTCATATCAATGCTTTGGTTAATTCCATGGCCTCGCATGAGCTTCACCTTACTGACCGGTTGTTCACGTGGACCAACCGTCAGGACCCCCCGATCCTAGCTTGTCTTGATCGGGCATTCTTTGACAATGCCTGGAACACTGAGTTCCTAGACTCGAGTCTGTCGTCGCGCCCCCATGCCACTTCGGATCATGTTCCCATCCTTGTCACTGCTTCTACTAGAACCCCCACGCCGTCTCGTTTCTTCTTCAAAAATGCTTGGCTCCTCGACCCCTCCTTCCTCCCCACCACCATCCCCGCTTGGTCTGGTTCGGTTCGTGGTATTGGTGTGGTTGGGGCCCTCGCCGCTTGGAAGAAAGCTTTCAGGTTTTCCTCCAAGGTTTGGAAAAGGCAACACAGGTTCATCCCCTCTTTTGATAACGATTGTAGATTCTTGATTGACTTGTTTGATCTCTGGGAGGAAACTATGTTGGAAATATGCCCTAGAGACAATAAATAAAGTGTTTATTATTATATTTCCTTGTTCATGATAATCGTTTATTGTCCATGCTTTAATTGTGTTGATTGGAAACTAAATACATGTGTGGGCATATAGACAAACAATGTGTCCCTAGTATGCCTCTAGCAGGCTAGCTCGTTGATCAAAGATGGTTAAGGTTTCCTGGCCATGGACATGAGATGTCATTTGATATCGGGATCACATCATTAGGAGCATATGATCGTGTCAGTTTATTGCTACAGTTTTATTGCATGTCAAGTATATGTTCCTATGACCATGAGATCATGCAACTCACTGACACCGGAGGAGTACCTTGTGTGTATCAAACGTCGCAACATAACTGGGTGACTATAAAGGTACTCTACAGGTATCTCCGAAGGTGTCTATTGAGTTGGCAAAGATCAATACTGGGATTTGTTACTCCGTGTGACAGAGAGGTATCTCAGGGCCCACTCGGTAATACAACATCACAACAAGCCTTGCAAGCAATGTGACCACGTGTTAGTCACGGGATCTTCTATTACGAAACGAGTAAAGAGACTTGCCGGTAACGAGGTTGAACTAGGTATAGAGATACCGACGATCGAATCTCGGGCAAGTAACATACCGAAGGACAAAGAGAACATCATACGGGATTAACTGAATCCTTGACATAGTGGTTCGACAGATAAAGATATTTGTAGAACATGTAGGAACCAATATGGGCATCCAAGTCCCGCTATTGGTTATTGACCGTAGAGATGTCTCAATCATGTCTACATGGTTCTCGAACCCGCAAGGTCTGCACACTTAAGGTTCGGTGACGTTCCGGTATAGATGAGTTATGTGTGTTGATGACCGAAGGTTGTTCGGAGTCCCGGATGATATCCCGGACGTCACGAGGAGTTCCGGAATGGTCTGGAGGTAAAGATTCATATATGGGAAGTTGGTGTTTGAGTTCTGGAAAAGTTCTGTGACCTGCAAGTGGTGTGACGGAGTGCCAGAAGTGTTCCCGGGGGTCCATCAACTCCAAAGGGTCACATGGGCTATGAGAGGGTGCAAACCAGCCCCTGGTGGGATGGACGCACCTCCCACCTCAAGGCCTATGCGGCTAGAGGCTTGGGCTGGGCCAAAAGGGTGGGCTAGCCACCAAACTTGGTGGCCAAGCCACCCTGGCCGCCGCCCCACCTCCCTTGGCCGCCGCACCAAACCCTAGGGGAAACCCTAGGGTAGCAAGCCCCTCCTCTTCCCCTATATATATGAGAGGGGGGAGGGCTGCAAGCACAAGTCACGGCGCAACCCTTCCTCCCTCCCCGATTACCTCTTCTCTAGTAGATTGGTTTGGCACCGCTTAGCGAAGCTCTGCCGGATCAGCTCCACCACCGCTGCCGCCACGCCGTCGTGCTGCCGGCGAACCCATCTACCTCTCTGCTCCCTCTTGCTAGATCAACAAGGCGGAGATCTTCATCGAGTTGCACGTGTGCTGAACACGGAGGTGTCGTCCGTTCGGTACTTGATCGGGAGTTCGTGGGACGGCTTGCGATTTGGATCGCGGAGACGTACCACTACATCAACCGTGTTCTTTAAATGCTTCTACTTAGCGATCTACAAGGGTACATAGATCCAATCTCTCCTCTCATAGATGCTCACCTCCTAGATTGATCTTGGTGAAGCGTAGGAAATTTTTTGTTTCCCATGCAACGTTCCCCAACAGTGGCATCATGAGCTAGGTCTATGCGTAGATGAGATCTTGAGTAGAACACAAAGAGTTTGTGGGCATTGAATTCAGATTGCTTCCATCCTTAGTCTTTTCTTGGTTTAGTGGTATTGTGGGATGAAGCGGCTCGGACCGAATTTACTCGTACGCTTACGAGAGACCATGTTCCATCGACTGACATGTGACTTCGCCTCATAAAGATGGCTGGCGGGTGTCTGTCTCTCCCACTTTAGTTGGATCGGATTTGATTAAGGCGGTCCTTGTAGAAGGTTGAAAAGCAATCTTCATATCACCATTGTGGTTTTGCGTAGGTAAGAATCGTTCTTGCTAGATACCCATAGAAGCCACATCAAACATGCAACAACAATTAGAGGACGTCTAACTTGTTTTTGCAGGGTATGTTGTGATGTGATATGGCCAATTACATGATGTGATATATGTGATGTATGAGATGATCATGTTTTTATATAGAATATCACGACTTGCATGTCGTTGAGTACGGCAACCGGTAGGAGCCATAGGGTTGTCTTTGATTATTGTATGACCTGTGTGTCAATCTTTAAGCGCTATGTAATGCTTTACTTTATCGCTAAGTGGTAGCAATACTAGTATGAGCTTGGTGGGTGCGACAACCCCAATGACGACACAATGATGGAGATCATGGTGTCATGCCGGTGACGATGGAGATCATGCCGGTGCTTTGGAGATGGAGATCAAAAGCACAAGTTCATGGCCATATCATGTCACTTATGATTTTCATGTGATGTTAATATTTCTATGCACCTTGTTTTGCTTAGGACGACGGTAACATTATAATGTGATCCCTCACTTAAATTTCAAGATAAACTGTGTTCTCCCCGAGTGTGCACCATTGTGAAAGTTCGTCATGTCGAGACACCACGTGATGATCGGGTGTGATAGACTCTACGTTCGCATACAACGGGTGTAAGCCAGTGTTGCACATGCAGAACACTCGGGTTAAACTTGACGAGCCTAGGATGTACAGACATGACCTCGAAACACAAGAGACCGAAAGGTAGAGCATGAGTCATATAGTAGATATGATCAACATGATGATGTTCACCATTGAAACCACCTTAACTCACGTGATGATCGGACTTGAGTTAGTGAATATGGATCATGTGTCACTCAGATGACCTAAGGGATGTCAATTTGAGTGGGAGCTGTAGTAATTTGATTAACTAAACTCATTATCATGAACAATAGTCTTAGTAACCTTTGCTTATTTATGTTGTAGATCAATGGCTCACGCAGTAGCACCCCTGAATTTTAATGCATTCCAAGAGAAAGTTAAGTTGAAAGATGATGGAAATAACTTTGTGGACTAGGCCCGTAATATGAGGATTTCCTCACGGCTTCCCGGAAGGCATATGTGCTTGATGCATCGCTTCGTAACCAACCCGCGAATATGTAGCCCGAAGACGTTAAGAACGCTTGGGAGGCACATTCTGGAGATTATGCAATAGTTCTGTGTGCAATTTTGTATGGCTTAGAACCGGGACTTCAAAGACATTGTGAACGTCATGGAGCATATGAGATGTTCCAGGAGTTGGAGTTTATCTTTAAGAAGAATGTCCATATCGAGAGGTATGAGACCTCCGATAAGTTCTATGCTTGCAAGATGGAGGAGAACGGGTCTATCAGTGAACATATACTCAGAATGTCTGGGTATTCGACCCGTCTGGCGGAGTTAGGGATGCCCCTTCCGCCGGAGGCGATCACTGACAGAGTTCTTCAATCATTGCCACCTAGATACAAGACCTTTGTGATGAACTATAACATGCACGGGATGACCAAGTCAGTTGCCGAGCTGTTTGTGATGCTGAAAGTCGCTGAGTCTGAAATCCAGAAAGAACATCAAGTGTTGATGGTCAATAAAACCACTAGTTTCAAGAAACATAGCAAGGGCAAGAAGGGTAACTCCAAGAAGGGTGGCAAACCAGTTGCTCCTCCCGTGAAGAAACCCAAGGCTAGACCCAAGCCAGAAACTGAGTGCTTTCATTGCAAGGGAACTGGTCACTGGAAGCCGAACCGCCCCAAGTACCTGGACGACAAGAAGGCGGCCAACACCAAACAAGGTATATATGATATACATGTTATTGATGTGTACCTTACTAGCTCTCATTGTAGTGCCTGGGTATTTGATACCGGTTCGGTTGCTCACATTTGCAACTCAAAGCAGGACCTATGGAATAGACGGAGGCTGGCTAAGGATGAAGTGACGATGAGTGTGGGAAATGGTTCCAAGGTTGATGTGATCGCCGTCGGCACGCTCGCTCTTTGACTACCATCAGGATTAGTGATGGACCTGAATAGTTGTTATTTAGTGCCTACGTTAAGCATGAACATTATATCTGGATCTTGTTTATCACGAGACGGTTACTCATTTAAATTAGAGAATAATGGTTGTTCTATTTATATGAGTAATATCTCTTATGGTCATGCACCCAATGTGAGGGATTTATTCTTATTGAATCTCGATAGTGATGATACACATGTTCATAGCATTGATGCTAAAAGATGTGGAGTTGATAATGATAGTACCACTTTCTTGTGGCACCGCCGTTTGAGTCATAATGGTGTAAAACGCATGAGAAAGCTCCATGCTGATGGACTTTTGGAGTCACTTGATTTTGAATCACTTGACACATGTGAACCATGCCTCATGGGCAAGATGACTAAAACGCCGTTCTCTGGAACAATGGAACGGGCGAGTGATTTGTTAGAAATCATACATACAGATGTGTGCGGTCCAATGAACATTGAGGTGCGCAGTGGATATCATTATTTTCTCACCTTCACTAATGACTTGAGTTGATATGGGTATATTTACTTACTGAAACACAAGTCTAAAACGTTTGAAAAGTTCAAGTAATTTTAGAGTGAAGTTGAGAATCATCATAACAAGAAGATTAAATTCCTAAGATCTGATCGAGGAGGAGAATATCTGAGTTATGAGTTTGGCAGTCACTTAAGACAGTATGCAATTGTTTCACAATTGACACTACCTAGAACGCCACAATGTAATGGTGTGTTCGAATGTCATAATCAAACCTTCTTAGATATGGTGCGTTCTATGATGTCTCTTGCCGATTTGCCACTATCGTTTTGGGGTTATGCATTAGAGATAGCTGCATTCACTTTAAATAGGGCACCATCGAAATCCGTTGAGACGATGCCATATGAACTGTGGTTTGGCAAGAATCCAAAGTTGTCGTTTCTTAAAGTTTGGGATGTGATGCTTATGTCAAAAAGCTTCAGCCTGAAAAGCTGGAACCCAAAGAGGAGAAATGCGTCTTCATAGGATACCCAAAATAGACAGTTGGGTATGCCTTCTATCTTAGATCCGAAGGCAAAGTGTTTATCGCAAAGAATGGAACATTTCTTGAGAAAGAGTTTCTCTCGAAAGAATTGAGTGGGAGGAAAGTAGAACTTGATGAGGTTGTTGAACCTTCACTTCAACCAGAGAGTAGCACAACGCAAAATGATGTTTCTGTGGAGCCAATAACGGTTGAAGAGGAAGTTAATGATGATGATCATGAAACTTCTGATCAAGTTGCTATTGAACCTCGTAGGTCGACAAGGACGCATACTGCTCCTGAGTGGTACGGCAACCTTGTCTTGGAGGTCATGTTGTTAGACAACAATGAACCTACGAGCTATGGAGGAGCGATGATGAGCCCGGATTCTGATAAATGGTTAGACGCCATGAAATCCGAGATGGGATCCATGTATGAAAACAAAGTATGGACTTTGGAAGTATTACCTGAAGGGCGAAAGGCCATTCAGAATAAATGGATCTTTAAAAAGAAGACGGACGCAGACACTGTCTATAAAGCTCGACTTGTGGCAAAGGGTTTTACACAAGTTCAAGGAGTTGACTACGATGAGACCTTCTCACCCGTAGCGATGCTTAAGTCTGTCAGAATCATGTTAGCAATAGCTGCATATTTCGACTATGAAATTTGGCAGATGGATGTCAAAACAGCGTTCCATAACGGTTTCCTTGAGGAAGAGTTTTATATGATGCAACCGGAAGGTTTTGTCGATCTAGAGAATGCTGACAAAGTTTGCAAACTCCAGCGATCCATTTATGGACTGGTGCAAGCATCTCGGAGTTGGAATAAGCGCTTTGATGAGGTGATCAAAGCGTTTGGGCTTATACAAGTTACAGAGAAGCTTGTATTTACAAGAAAGTGAGTGGGAGCTCTGTAGCATTTCTAATATTATATGTGGATGACATATTGCTGATTGGAAACAATATAGAAATGCTTGAAAGCGTGAAGGAATATTTGAACAAGAGTTTTTCAATGAAGGACCTAGGAGAAGGTGCTTTCATATTAGGCATTAAGATCTATAGAGATAGATCGAGATGCTTGATAGCACTTTCACAAAGCACATACCTTGATAAAGTTGTGAAGAAGTTCAAAATGGATCAGTCTAAGAAAGGGCTCTTACCTGTGTTACAAGGTGTGAAGTTGAGTAAGACTCAATGCCCAGTGACTGTAGAAGATAGAGAGAAGATGAATGTCATATCCTATGCTCCAGCCATAGGCTCTATCATGTATGCGATGCTGTGCACAAGACCTGATGTCAGCCTTGCCATAAGTATGGCAGGAAGGTTTCAAAGTGATCCTAGAATGGAGCACTGGACGACGGTCAAGAATATCCTTAAGTACCTGAAAAGGACTAAGGAGATGTTTCTCGTTTATGGAGGTGATCAAGAGCTCATCCTAAAGGGTTACGTCGATGCAAGCTTTGACACTGATCCGGATGACTCTAAGTTGCAAACCGGATACGTATTTATTTTCAGTGGGGGAGCGGTAAGCTGGTGCAGTTCCAAGCAAAGCATGGTAGCCAATTCTACATGCGAAGTGGAGTACATCGCAACCTCGAAGGCAGCGAAGGAAGGTGTCTGGATGAAGCAGTTCATGACAGATCTTGGAGTAGTGCCCAGTGCACTAAATCCGGTGACTCTGTTCTGTGACAACACTGGTGACATTGCTCTGGCCAAGGAACCAAGGTTTCACAAGAGGACTAGACACATAAAGCGACGCTTCAATTCCATCTGTGATTACGTCAAGGAGGACATAAATATTTGCAAAGTGCACACGAATCTGAATGTTGCAGACCCGTTGACTAAATCTCTTCCAACTGCTAAACATTATAAACACCAGAACTGCATGGGTGTTCAATTCATTACAATGTAAATCAAATAGTGATGTGAACTAGATTATTGACTCTAGTGCAAGTGGGAGACTATTGGAAATATGCCCTAGAGGCAATAAATAAAGTGTTTATTATTATATTTCCTTGTTCATGGTAATCGTTTATTGTCCATGCTATAATTGTGTTGATAGGAAACTAAATACATGTGTGGGCATATAGACAAACAGTGTGTCCCTAGTATGCCTCTAGCAGGCTAGCTCGTTGATCAAAGATGGTTAAGGTTTCCTGGCCATGGACGTGATATGTCATTTGATATCGGGATCACATCATTAGGAGAATGATGTGATGGACAAGACCCAAACTATAAACGTAGCATATGATTGTGTCAATTTATTGCTACAATTTTTCAGCATGTCAAGTATACGTTCCTATGACCATGAGATCATGCAACTCACTGACACCGGAGGAGTGCCTTGTGTGTATCAAACGTTGCAATGTAACTGGGTGACTATAAAGTTACTCTATAGGTATCTCCGAAGGTGTCTATTGAGTTGGCATGGATCAATACTGGGATTTGTTACTCCGTGTGACGGAGAGGTATCTCAGGGCCCACTCGGTAATACAACATCACAACAAGCCTTGCAAGCAATGTGACTAAGTGTTAGTCGTGGGATCTTGTATTACGGAACGAGTAGAGACTTGCCGGTAACGAGGTTGAACTAGGTATAGAGATACCGATGATCAAATCTCGGGCAAGTAACATATTGAAGGACAAAGAGAACATCATACGGGATTAACTGAATCCTTGACATAGTGGTTCAACCGATAAATATATTCGTAGAACATGTAGGAATCAATATGGGCATCTAGGTACTGCTATTGGTTATTGACCATAGAGATGTCTCGGTCATGTCTACATGGTTCTCGAACCCGCAGGGTCTTTACACTTAAGGTTCGGTGACGTTTCGATATAGATGAGTTATGTGTGCTGATGAGCGAACGTTGTTTGGAGTCCCGGATGATATTCCGGACGTCACGAGGAGTTCCATAATGGTACGGAGGTAAAGATTCATATATGGGAAGTTGTTGTTTGAGTTCTGGAAAAATTCCATGACCTGCAAGTGGTGTGACGGAGTGCCGGAAGTGTTCCTGGGGGCCCACTGGGTGGGCCCATCTACTCCAAAGTGTCACATGGGCTATGAGAGGGTGCAAACCAGCCCCTGGTGGGATGGACGCACCTCCCACCTCAAGGCCCATGCAGCTAGAGGCTTGGGCTGGGCCAAAAGGGTGGGCTAGCCACCAAACTTGGTGGCCAAGCCACCCTGGCCGTCGCCCCACCTCCCTTGGCCGCCGCACCAAACCCTAGGGGAAACCCTAGGGCGGCCAGCCCCTCCTCTTCCCCTATATATATGAGAGGGGAGGGAGGGATGCAAACACAAGTCACTACGCAACCCTTCCTTCCTCCCCGATTACCTGTTCTCTAGTAGATTGGTTTGGCACTGCTTAGCGAAGCTCGCCGGATCAGCTCCACCACCGTCGTCGCCATGCCGTCGTGTTGCCGGCGAACCCATCTACCTCTCCGCTCCCTCTTGCTGGATAAATAAGGCGGAGATCTTCATCGAGTTACACGTGTGTTGAACGCGGAGGTGTCGTCTGTTCGGTACTTGATCGGGAGTTCGTGGGACGGCTTGCGATTTGGATCGTGGAGACGTACCATTACATCAACCGTGTTCTTTAAACGCTTCCGCTTAGAGATCGACAAGGGTACGTAGATCCAATCTCTCCTCTTATAGATGCTCATCTCCTAGATTGATCTTGGTGAAGCGTAGGAAATTTTTTGTTTCCCATGCAACGTTCCCCAACAAACTCATTCTCTCTTCGCAGACGAGGCGACTCTTCATAGCGACGCGCGACTTTCTCTTGTTTCCTCCCCACCCAGAGGTAGTGCGCGCACTAGAGGCAACGGGGGAAGCGGCGCGCGATCCGTGAGGGAGACGCCAACACCCAATTCTTCCACGCCGGCCTGACACCGTCGTTGCCGGAACACTATCGGTGCCCTTGAGGTCACTGGGATGTCGGCGTTGCTGACTTACTACTCTGAGCTGTTGGGGCGTGCCACCAGCCTCGTCTGGCGCTTCGCCTGGGGGGTGTATGCCTCCTCCCCGCGCGTGGTTGCCTTCCCGCTGGTGGCACCTTTTGAGCATGTTGAGATCAAAGTGGCAGTCGATGCGCTTGATCGCACCAGCGTCCCTGGCCCCAATGGGCTAAGACAGGCGTTCTACTAGTTTGCCTAGGAGGTCGTTGTCGGTGTCAAAACCGGCAGATCTCGGGTAGGGGGTCTCTAACTGTGAGACTAGGATCGATGGTAATAGGAGACAAAGGGAACACAAGTTTAACCAGGTTCGGGCCCTCCTATGGAGGTAATACCCTACGTCCTGCTTGATTGTATTGATGGTGGAAGGGGTTACAGAGTTGACCTACCTCAAGATCGTATATCTAACCCTAGATGAGTCGTTCTATCTATACAGTCTGGCCCACAACAATAGGTCGACTATCCGAGGACCCCCTAATCCAGGACTCCCTCAGTAGCCCCGGACTAGCCTTCAACGCTGATTTATATCCGGTCGATATCGTCCTGTCGTCGTCTTCGGCTTGCGAGGCGAGTCCCTCATCCTTCTTTGTTCGGCAACCGACCAGTCTTCGGTAAGATCTCAAGTGTCACGGGCGTAGGTTTATTATAATAAGTGTCGTGTTCCTCGACTTTCGCGCGTTGTGAGGAGGCGAGTGGTTAGTGACTTTTAGAATCTTTCCCTTCCACAAAAGGGGCACCAACCCATTTGATCAAACAAAATCGTGGCGTAAACCACTCTCTCTCCCCCCTCACCGAAAGAAACTCCCATCGGAAGCTCCACGCAAACCATGGCCAACGTCCCTAGCTCCTCCACACGTGCCTACGGCTCACGCCCAAGGGATTGGACCAGCTGTTCTTTTACACTCTTGCGGCTCCGTAATCTGGAGACCCAGGGATACCTCCCGTCATCAGATCTGGCGGCGACCCACGAGGTCTGCTCTCCTATGGCGATGAGGTTTTCGACGAGCGTTTCCCCAATCCTAACAAGGGGAGCGCGTGTGCTTTGTCCCCTTCCTTCTCCGGTGCCTTGGGTTTCCAATCCATCCGTTCCTAAGGGGGTTACTAGAGTTCTACGGGATCCAACTCCATCATCTCACTCCAGGGTCAGTCTTACACATCTCGGGCTTCGTCGCCCTATGTGAGATGTTCTTAGGGTGTGAAGCACATTTCGATTTGTGGAGGAAATACTTCTGTCTCGTCCCCCAAACTCGGGACAAGACAATTTTAGAGGTCGGCGGGGCCGAAGTGTGCCGCATAGCGAGGACGGGGTATATGGCAGGCACACCGAGGAAATCCGAAGAATGGACCTCGGAGTGGTTCTATATTGAAGATGTCCCCCTGTTCGAGCCAACCCGTACATGCCTTCCCGAATACTCTGACGTCCTCCCGAAGAAGAGGTACAACTGGCGACCAAAGAGCTCATCCCAGGAGGAAAGCGCTGAAGTGCGACGCTTAGCTGCGTAGGTGCGGATGCTCGTTCACCACCGTCTGACCATGATTGACGTCATGGCCGCTGCCATCTCCCGGTGTGTGCAACCCTCCAACATAGGGTACACCCCCTATGGCAATGCAACGGGACAAGCAACGCCATGCGCTCCCGAAAGCAAGGTCCCGCCAACCCGACAGCGTTGGCTGCCGCACTTGCCAACCTGTACAAAGGAGAGCAAGAAGACTTCGTACGATGGTCAACTAAGGAAGGGTATTCGGCCCACAATCCCATTGAACGGGTAAGCCTTTCTCTTTTAATCATGAAACAGTTCGGGGTTTCTATACCATACTCTATTTGACCGAGGCCTGGTGTGAACACGAATGGAGAAGTTTCATCAAGACAGTCAACTGTCCGGCTCCTGAGCCCGAGAACCATTCACATGACAATGATCCAGGCTTCAACAAGGACCCGAATCTTCTCCTTGACTTCGAAAACGGAGTCTATTTTCAGGAGAGCATCGTCCAGACCCTGGTGGCCATCATAATTGATTACCTTGGGTCATTCTCCATCCCTGCTGCGGGTAAGAAGAAAAGCTCCACCCACAAGAGGCCAGCCACCAAGAGCGCCCCGGATGTGTCGGTCCCGACCTCCAAGCACCACCGATCCGCACGCCATACGCCAGCAGCCGAAGCTGTGGCCGAATCAGAGGCCAACCGGGACCCTGCGAAGGAGCCGGACATGGGGACAAATCCACCTGCTTGCTCATCCCGAAGGTACATTGTTCGGTTATCTCCTTATGGTTGTAACCAATAGGGTCTTATAGCAGTTTGTTTTATTGAAATACTTAGGTGAAACACCCCATCTTCTCCTACCAAAGGGGTTACCCGGGTGTCCGGAGATGCCTGAAGCTCCCGAGCCACGACCCATGTGGCTTCTGCTATAGAAGCCCCCATGGCAAATCCGGCGCCCACCAAATCTAGTGATGGAGTATCCGTCACCAAATCGGAGGTGGAGAGTGCCATGCATCATCGACACTGATGGAAGGCCATGCGGTACCCAATTTTCTCCGTCCAAGAGTTCGGAGCCCTACGCTCGACGGATGTACACCTCGGGGCCGCCCGAGATGGATTCGGCGCAGCTATGAAGTTGATAACAACCAACATACAGGTAAGTGATCGGATTTTATAGAATATTAATATTTGTGTAAACCTATTAGCCCCCGATCCTTAATTTGTTTTGGAACAAACGAATTAAGGATCTCCGCACTGTTTGACTGCTAATGCATGCCTCAAAGCAATAGTCCGAGCAATTAGCAAAGGAGCTCGAGGAGAGCCGCAGGGAAGTAAAATTCCTTAAAAGCCGAACTAGCACAAGTAAAGAGCTTCACGCGAGAGGCCCATGGTGAGTATGCATTTACTGCTAATATTTTTTATATCATCGTGCCTGACATACAGATTCCGTGTAGGAGCCGAATCAATAGGACATATGGAAAGGCAACTGGAAGAAGCCCGGGATTCTCAGAGGTATGCGGAGTCCCAACATTAGGCTGGCTGCCTTGTTATACAAAAACAGACCGAAGAAATAAAAAAGTTTAAAGATTCAATTGGCCCAATCTCAAGAAGAGAATCGAAAGCTTCAGAGGGGCGTATTCGGTAAGTAAGATTCCGCTATCAGCAAATATTTCTGATGTAGGGAATGATAGTAAGCGCGCTATTATTCTATGTGCAGGCCTCCTATCCGGGCATCCTGAAGAGGAGATCGAATCATACCAAGGGGACCTGCTGAAGGAGTTGACCTCTCTCCATAAGCGCGTGCAAAAAGCAATGAAAGGGATGGTGAAGTCACTATGGCCCACTGAACAACCACCTAAAGGGCTAGCCGCACTTGTGGATCGATTTAAGGGGGCTAGAAATAGGTTCGAGCTTTGGAAGACTTCAGCTTGCCGCGAGGGAGAACGGGAAGTGTGGGCAATGGTCAAGACCCGTTTCATCGGACTTAACCCTGAGCATATGGTGTGGGTTGGTCCCATGGGATCAGATGGAAAAGAAGTGCCACTCCACTTGGTATATGACCAGGTGATGCCAGCCGCCCATCTTTCGCAAGTAGACTGCCCCCTTAACACAATAATTGATAATCTCGATCAACATCTGCACATGTAATTTATATGTACATGTGTATAAACAATCCTTGTTGTAAACTTTGTCTTAACTGACCATCAGCTTCTCCCTCCCGTGCGAAGAGCTTGGGAGTGTTCCTCCTTATTATTCCCTCGCAAAAGAGCGAACTGTATTCTGGGAACCAGGCAATCCGGCCATATGGTGCGAATAGGCAGAAAGCACACAGAAAGATATGTTATATTACGATGTAGCGTAAGAAACGTCTTCCGATGAAAATAGTACCTCTATCGATACCTGATGTCGGGGCTCTACGAAGAGCATAGATAGAAGTCCACATACTTGTAGTATGTGGCTAAGTGTCCTTTGGGAAGAAAAGACCCAAAAACGGTAATAGCGACCAGAGCCGTATAAGGTGTTTCCGTCACAGCCGACCAATTGTCTACGTAAGATAGCTAGCTTTCGGCTTCACCCCTCTGAGGTACGTGTCCGGATGACCCGGTCGTAACAATCGCAAAGGTGTTCCGTTTTGTAAGGGCATATTTCTCCTTAAGTGGTTTTGGCGATTGATGACAATGCCTTTGCGGACTAATCGTGTGCATTGAGCATTTCAGATATCTCATGTCTAGGCACAAGACGATTCAGTGCCCCTCGGAGCCTATCGAAGACGGTTGTTATCTACATTTCCTTTTGGTGGATTTGAGTTGTAGGAAAGCCATACTATTAAGAGGGGGTCCACTTCGGAAAGGTTTGGGTGGAATTAACACGTACACATCTATTCCTTTGCACCACCTTTCCTTCGCTTCAATGGAGCTCTAGCTCATTTTTCATTCATGTGCAAAGGGAAAGCATGCGGGGTGCTTGCTTTTAGTGGCCAACGGTAGTACCGCTAAAGGGAGTGGTAGTACCATAGGAGCCAGCGGTAGTACCGCTTGGTGGAGCGGTAGTACCGCTGTCTCCTACCCTGGAACTTACACCCGCGGTAGTAGGCGTGGATGTAATTTTTTACATCTGCCCTATTACGGTAGTACCGTGATTCACGTCCGGTACTACCGTACCGAACTTTTTCGCAGTTTCGCCTTCTATGAAGGTACACACAGAAGTAAGTTTTTACTTTCGTGCATCTCCACTGCCAGCCTCTGCCTACCATGCGGTAGTACCGCATGGGCTCACGGCAGTACCGCTCAGGCGGTTCTACCGCTTGTTTCCTAGTGCAATCGACCAGAGCGTGTTAGTTCCGTGCGAGCGGTAGTATCGCATGTGGTAGTGGTAGTACTGCAAGCCCTCGCGGTAGTACCGTGGGTTTTGCGGTAGTACCGCGACGTGCGGGGCTGAGGGTGGGGATAACCGTTGTATCTTGTCCCCCACCATAAAAGGGAGGTCTTCTTCCCCAAGAAGCTTACCTCTTCCTTCCCAAACCCCATTGTTGCTCAAAGCTCCATTTTAGCCCGATCTCTCTCCCTAGCCAATCAAAATTGTTGATTTTCTAGGGATTGGTTGAGAAGGCCTCGATCTACACTTCCACCAAGAGAAATTTGATCCCTTCCCCACTAATCCCTTGCGGATCTTGTTACTCTTGGGTGTTTGATCACCCTAGACGGTTGAGGTCACCTCGTAGACACATTCCATTGTGGTGAAGCTTCGTGGTGTCATTGGGAGCCTCCAATTCAGTTGTGGAGATTGCCCCAACCCTGTTTGTAAAGGTTCGTTCGCCGCCTTGAAGGGCACCAATAGTGGAATCATGGCATCTCGCATTGTGTGAGGGCATGAGGAGAATGTGGTGGCCCTAGTGGCTTCTTGGGGAGCATTGTGCCTCCACACCACTCCAACGGAGATGTACTTCCTCACAAGGGAAGGAACTCCGGTAACACATCCTCATCTCCACCGGCTCCACTTTTGGTTATCTCGCACCTTTACTTGTGCAAGCTTTTATTGTGTTATATCCCTTGCTTGCTTGTGTACTTGTTGTGGTTAGCATCATATAGGTTATTCATCTAGTTGCACATCTAGCCAACTTATTTGATGCTAAGCCTAAATTGTTAAGGAAAAGTTAAAAAAGTGTTAGTTGCCTATTAACACACCCCTCTAGTCAACCATATCGATCCTTTCAATTGGTATCAGAGCCACGTCTCTTTATTAAGGGTTTCACCACCCGAAGAGTATGGCTGGCGAAGGGGAGCATGTGGGAGAACTTCACGAGGCCATGGGATTGAACACGGTCTTACGCGAGGATTTGAATGAGTCCTTGTCCTTACTCAAATCCTCCATGGAGACCGAGGTTCAATCCATGTTCAAAGATTTCCTTAATACTCTTAAAATGTCTACCGATGCGGTGCAAGTGGTCAAATCCACTAACTCGACATCGGATGTCAACTCCGGTAAGGAGGGGGCTAGTGTTGACAAGGATAATCATTCTCAAGGAGTTAATGGATCAGGGAGCTTTGCCTTAGTTCCCCCTCCCGTGGTCTATGGAGGACCGGTGCACCCACCTCATATAGTTAATCTTGGTCCTCCTCCTAAACTTGTTAAGAATGATTTTGCTAACTGGGTTTTTAGTATCAAGTCTCATTTATATCACATCTCAATTCATCTCATGAGAGTCATTGAATAAGGATACTATCCTCATGATCCACGCAATCTTACTCCAAGAGAACAAGAGGATAAACATGTAAATTCTTCCGCCTTGTTCATACTCCAAGCTACTATTCGTACTGAAGACCTACCTCACCTGCAGCCCTTCACTGTTGCTAAAGAATGTTGGGAACACATCATCTCCATGTACAAGGGCAGTTCAAGCATTCAACGGTCAAGCTATGAAGTTGTCCTTGATCAGTCAGATGAGTTTGTGATGACAGAGGATGAGGAACCGCGTGAGCTCTATAGAAGGGTGACCGCTCTCGTTGTTTCCCTCAAGGATCATGGAATAAAGGATGTGGACGATACTTGGATCAAGCGTAAGTTCCTGCAAGCCATCATGCCCTACAACAAGGCCATGTCCTCTATCATCCGTCAAAGGCTGGACTTTCATACCTTGTCTTCTGGTGACGTGTTGGATGAATTTATTGCAATGAACATTATGAACACGACAGATGACAATGCTCTAGCTCGTGTTCAACGGTCAAAGAAGTCCTCTCCCAATCTTGCTTTGAAGGCCAAGGTCAGTCAAGAGGAAGAAGAAGAAGAGGAAGAGGGTTGCCCCGAGGACACCAAATATGCTTATGGCTCTTGCGTCCAGACAATTTTGGGGCAACAAGAGAAACACAAGGCCCAACTTCTCCAAGAACAACTCAAATGGGTCGAAGGGCAAGCAACGTGTGAGGACATGCTACAATTGTGTTAACGTGAGTCACTTTGTGGTGGATTGCCCATATGAGAAGAGGGAAGACAATGGTGGCAATCTCATTCGCAAAGATAAGGCCAAGTCCTTCCCCAACAAAACCAACTTCATCAAGAAGGTCCCTCACAAAGTATTGGTGGCTTAAGAAGAGTATGCCTCGGATGATGATGTTGATGACGAAGACACAAGAGGTGAAGGAATGGCAATGGCATCCATGGCAATTGCTTCCTCTACCCCAACAAAGGTGTCACTCTTCGACGCCCCCAATGAGAACATCGTCGCGAGGTGCCTCATGGCTAAAGGTATCACTAAGGTAACCTCCAACGTCAAAACCTCAAACATTAAGACTTCTATTTCTTCCACTCCGTCTCTAGATTGTGTGGATGAACATGAGGAGGCGAAAGAGGATAAAAATGAGTTTGACAAATTCATGTGTAAACTCAAGGGAGAGTCCAAGAAGCACTTCGTTGCTCTCTTGGAACAACTTGGTGAGGCCCATGACACTATTGAGTCTCAAGAATAATTTCTTGAGGAATTGAGAGGTCATAGTCATGATTATGCCAATGAGATAGCGGATCTATCTATTGCTCTTGAGGAAGACCAAGGTCTTCATATGACTCTTGAGGAGTCACAAAATGATGACCTTGCTAAATTATGTAAAGATTATGATCATGCTATTGTTCTTAACCGTGTGCTCAAGTCTGAAAAGTTTACACTTAGGGTGGACCATGATCGACTCAAGGATGAGCTTGACACACTTGACAATGCTCATAAGGCGTTGAAGTGTGCTCATGCCTCTCTTAAGGAGTTGCATGATCAACTCCAAGTGAAACTCACTAAGGAAATTGCGACGTGTCCTCATTTTGTTCTAATTGATAATGCATCTGCTACTAACTCGTGGAGGAAAATGCTAAGCTGAAAGAGCAGCTTGAAAAGGGCTTGGTGACATGTATCCAAGGTGAGAAGACACTCAATGACCTTCTGAGTAATCAGAAGGAAGTTGTGGCAAAATAAGGAGTGGGGTTTCCACCCAAAAATAATGAGAAGAATAAGGTGAACACCAAGGAAGTTCCACCGCTCAAGCAAACCTTTGTAAGAGCAGGAGCAGGTCCTCATGAGAATAAGAAAGACAAAGTTATGTTGGGGAATGCCAAGAAAGGCAAGAACAAGAACTTCCACCCCAACAAAACCGGCGACTTTAACCCTCTTATGTTTCGTGCCGTGCTAGTGATGGGCATGTCGGGACCCCGATCCTAAGTCATATGAATCCAGACTGTAACATATCACATCACTTTGCGGCCTCACGCACGGTAAGCTCCACGGCTGCAGCCTTACCTTAGCCGGGACCGTTTGCGTCTTTTGGCTCACGTATGTGAACATGTCGCTGGCAATCAAACGATAGAGAACCCGGGCCGACATGACTAGTCATAGAACCCAAGTGGTACATCCGTACGAAAACAGGCATACGTAACCCAGAAATGCAGGTGTTGGCCTCAAGCATGTGTAGATGAGTCATAGCAAGCTACAAGGACTCCATTACGCCATGAGACATAAATGCCATCACTGCACGTAGACGAGTCATAGCAAGCTACAGGGACTCCATTACACTGCGAGACATTTCCCCGAAGGGACAGACACAACAGCAAAGAAGGATACGTGCCGGTCAATCAATGTGTCCGGAGCAGTAGCAAGCTACCATGGCTCGGTGGAAGCACAAAGAGGCAGTTTCCTGTAAAGAGTACTACTAAAGGCACACAACTAGGTGTCGGATCCCATACATACCGTTGCATGTCACAAGTACGCACGACATGCCCGATATGCATAGATACAACCATGGCATCACAACATAACTATACAACAACATGACTTTTAGTTAAGAGGCTCAGATGAGCCTTGCATAATATGTTCTTACAGATAGGGGTCACATGATCCGACACTCAAGTCATACAAACATGTTCATACAAACCAAGCGGAAGCATAAGCTGTCTGAGTACAGACAGATGAAAGGGTAAAAAGGCACATGGCCTGACTATCTATAGACCGCCACAGGGCAAAGGTCGTAGCTGGGACACCAGCTATTCGTCATCGTCAACGTCTAGAAAGAACCCACCTAATTGGTCCTGGGTCTCATCTGCAACATTTATTAAGCAAACGTGAGTACAAACGTACTCAGCAAGTCTTTAAAACAGACCCAGTCTATTCATGCTCATGTATCAACAAAGGGAGTGGTGGAGTTTATGCAGCAATGCCAGCTTTGACTCATGGCTAACCTACACTACTCAATTTTAACTCTTTGTTTACATTTTATATATCGCACACGAGTCCACTAACTCCATAACAATACACCACCATGGATTCACTTCCCTCCTGGGAAAGTTCCATCCACGGTACTCACAGTTGGCTTGATATTTTTATGAGTATCCATTAGATTATCTATGAACAACATAAGTTCTCCAAGTAGTCCCTATCCGAGGACGCGACTATTCGAATAGTTTCATACCCTGCAGGGGTGTACTTCTTCACACACGCTCTCGCCACTTATCGTTGTGTGCTCATAAACCGCGCACATCGGCAACCTTCAAGTGGATGCCCAACGAGGGAGTCGGCCACGACCGTCAATCACATAAGACCTCTAGTCCAGGCTATCGCCTATTTGAGACTGAACCCGCACGGAAGTCCGGCCGAAGTTTCCGCTACGGCCCCAAACGATGTGCGCAGGGTTCCCAAGCCCACCATCCGGGTGACCCTTGGTACACTGTGCCACTGCCTACCGCGTCGTAACCCACCCCTAGGGTCAGTGCTACGCACGGCCTCCAGCATACTATAAACACCAGAAACTACTTGCAACTCCTGGACTAAGGACTAAGCGACTGATAAGTCGAGAGGGTCAATTAAGTATCCCAACGTGTGGTAGTAACTAGTCTTGGATCACAAACACGGAACTCAGTTCCTAAGAACGGTCCCAATGAGACAACCCGCTATGTACTCCTACATAGCCTCTCATCGCTATGTTTACCAAATCGAGTTCATCATAACATCATTACATCAGGCAACATTGTTTCAGTCAGTTCATCACCCAGATGAATCCGACCTGACACAACTCTAAGCATAGCAAGCATAGCAGGCAAAGTAAGCTAAGCACATCATGACGCAAGCATCTACCAGGTATGCTAGGTTGCAAGGTTTAGCTATTTACTATGACAATGTCAGGTTATGCAACAGAATAGGATCATCTACCGTGTATGACTGACATGTGATCGATTGTCCTAATGCAATAAAGAAGAGCAGGAGCGAGAGAGTGGGATGCTATCGGAATGATCAAAGGGGTTGCTTGCCTTGCCAGGAAACGGAAAGGTTCTCTCCTTCGTCGGGATACTCGGGGGTATCCTCAGGAGTAGGGCCTACCACAATGCAGATAAGAAACAATCAACACACGCAAGTGCAACAATATGATGCATGATCATGGCATGATAGCATGTATAGATGAGCTAATGCAACTAGTGTTCATGTTGATTTGAAATGAATTTGAATATAGGTTCAAAATTGTTCTTATTTTCAATTCCATTTACTAACCTATTAATAAATGTCAATGTTCACCTATTTAGATTGCTCTAACATGCATGACAGTAGCACCATTGGATTCATTGGATTTTTCTGATAAGTTTTCATATTAAATTATTTTCATCTGATTTATAGATTAATTTTTATGAATTTTCGAAGTTTTGAATAATTTCTGGAATTAGTTTTAAACTAGAAATTGCTTTTATTGCATCAGCATGACATCATTATGACGTCGCCTAGTCAGCTGACCGGGCCTGAGTCGAACCTGACATGTGGGGGCCACATGTCAGTGGCTCAGACACTTAACTAACTAATTAAAACTAAATCCTAGTTAATTAACAGAAACTGGGCCCACTGTCAGTGACTAATTAGGTTAATTAAAATAAGTAATTAAATTCCTAACTATAACTTGTCAGGGCCTGGCCCCACGTGCCAGTGACTCAGGGGGTCAAACCCCGTGGTCAACTCCGGCAAGACCACCAGCGTTGAGCCGCCGGTGGCTCCAGAGACGACGGAGGGCTTCGGGATCCCTCCTCCGGCGACCAAAAGGACGGCGGAGGGCACCAAACGACTCAGCACACACACGCGCGTCCATTCCGCCCCCTCCCAAGAGCTGAGATGGTCGGAATCGACACCGGCGGTGAGCTGGGCGGCGGCCGGAGCTCGGGCGAGCACGGGCTCGTCGAACCAAGGCGCAACATGAGCTCTACTTGGCACCTACGGACTCTACACAGCCTCACGAACACGATGGATGCCTCAGACGGACCAGCTCGTCACCGGAACATGGCTGGCGTCGAGCTCGAGCGGCAGGGGCATTCGAACCTTGATGGAATCCGACGCTAGAGCATGCAATCGAAGGGGGAAAGAGGGGGAAAAGACTCAGGGGCTCACAACAGTCACAGAGACGTCGAGAGCGGGCTTGGGGAGGGCCTGGAGCAGCGGTGAGCTCCACTTGATTTCCGGCGGCCGGAGGTTGAAGACGACACGAAGACGGCGATGGGGAGCTCCTGGCGGTGCACGGCTCGAGAAGGAGGAAGAGGAAAGCTAGGCAGATCGATTGGGGGGCTCAGGGGCGAGGGGGAGCGGCTAACGCGACAGCGGTGAGCTCGAGCACGGCTGGGCGATGGCGAAGCAGAGAAGGGAGAGGAAGAGAGGCGGGCGAGAGAGAGAGGGAGTGATGGGGACGGCTCTGAGGAGCTTATCCCCGTCGCGCTGGCGAGGAGGACACATGCAGGCAGTTGCCGGCGTGGAGGCACGACAGCACGCGTGCTCCAGCCACGCGCTCATCCTCCTGGCCGCCAGGAGGACGATGACCTCCCTGGGCCAGGTGGGCTGGCCTGGCCTGGGCCTTTCTCCCTTTTTTTCTTTTTCTTCTTCTCTGTTTTCTTTTACTGGCATTTGTTTATTTACTTTTCAGGTACAAATGACTTTATAAAATATCCCATATATTTTCTATAATGAAGTTTGAACATTTCAAACTTGTCTAAAAAGTTTCAGAATATTTTGAAAACAAAAATAATGACAGTGCTTAATGATTTCAGGAGCCTTATCAATTATTTTTGGATTACTTTGATTGTTCAAATAATTAGAGTGGTCCCTGTTATAATCATGCCCAAATTTACCAGACATAGGGAAGATTTTTAGTGGGCATTTTGGATTTGTTGAATTTTCACCAAGTTTGATTTGTTTGGATTCAAAGTGAGCTTGGGGTTTCTTTTTGTTCCCCATTTCATGTTAATGCAAAAAATGAAACATGATGCAAGCACAATACTATTCCTAGGACATCTAGCTAGGGTTGTGACAACTCACCCCCACTCAAAAGAATCTCGTCCCGAGATTTTGAAGTCGTCGGGAAGAGCGCGGGGTACTCTAGTCGAAGACGATCTTGTCTTTCCCATGTCGCCTCCTTTTCAGAATGGTGTGACCACTGAACCTTGAGAAACTTGATGTTCCGACGCCGAGTGGTACACTCAGCTTGATCAAGAATACGAACAGGGTATTCTCGATATGTAAGATTATCTTGGAGATCAAGCGCTACGTGGTCTACCTCACGGACAGGGTCCGAGAAGCAACGCTTGAGTTGCGAGACGTGGAAGACATCATGAACCTTGGAAAGTTGTGGCAGAAGTTCCAATTGGTAGGCAACCTCTCCTCGTTTAGCAAGAATGCGAAAAGGTCCAATGTAACGAGGAGCCAACTTGCCCTTGATACCGAATCGATGGGTACCCTTCAGAGGTGTAACTCAAAGGTAAACCTTCTCGTCAATTTCATAGGTCACAGCCATATGATGGCGATCATATTGGCTCTTTTGATGAGATTGGGCTGTTTTCAACTTTTCACGAATAATGCGAACTTGCTCCTCTGCATCCTGGATCATATCTGGACCAAAGAGTTGCCTCTCTCCGTTTTCCGACCAGTTAAGAGGTGTTCGACACCTTCGTCCATAGAGAACTTCAAAAGGGGCTTTGCCCAAGCTTGGTTGATAACTATTGTTATAAGCAAATTTGGCAAATGGAAGACATTTCTCCCAATTCATACTGAAAGATATAACACAAGCTCGGAGCATGTCTTCGAGGATTTGATTGACTCGCTCAACTTGACCACTTGATTGCGGGTGGAAAGCAGTGCTAAAGGATAGATGAGTCCCCATAGGAAAACTTTTCCCAAAATCAGGAAGTGAAGATACTTCCACGGTTTGAGTTAATCTCCAAAGGAACACCATGAAGAGAAACTATTTGAGAAACATACAACTCCGCTAGCTGGCTAGCAGTTATACTTTCCCGAACAGGAAGAAAATGAGCCACTTTGGAAAGACGGTCAATGACCACAAAGATAGCATTATTCCCTCTCTTGGTCCTGGGAAATCCGGTAATGAAATCCATACCGACTTTATCCCATTTCCATTCAGGAATAGCTAAAGGTTGAAGGGTGCCAACAGGCCTTTGATGTTCTGCTTTCACGCGACGACAAAAGTCGCAGTTAGCAACATACCGAGCAATTTCTCTCTTCATCATAGTCCACCAAAACCTCTGGCGTAGGTCCTGGTACATTTTGGTACTACCCGGATGAATTGAGAGAGGAGAATCATGAGCCTCCTTAAGGATCAACTGTCTTAAGCGTGTGCTCTTGGGAACCACCAACCGATTCTGGAAGAACACAACACCTTCATCATTCTTGGAGAAATCTTTAGCATTTCCGCTAGCAATATTCCCCTTGATCCGGGATATACCCTTATCATATTTCTGGACAGCTACTATTTTATCCTTAAGATTAGGTTTCGCCACCAGGTTGGATAGGAATCCTTGGGGAACAAGGTGAAGGTTTAACTTCCGAAATTCCTCATGGAGAAGTGGTTGACCTTGTTGTAACATCAGCTTGTTACAATAAGACTTACGACTTAGTGCATCAGCCATGACATTTGCTTTCCCCGGGGTGTAAGTTATCCCTAAGTCGTAATCTGTAATCAACTCTACCCACCGTATTTGCTTGGGATTCAAATCCGGCTAGGGGAATATATATTTTAGACTTTGGTGATCAGTGTAAATTTCGGAACGATTACCCAGAAGGTAATGTCGCCAGGTTTTCAGTGCATGGACTATGGATGCAAGCTCAAGATCATGTGTTGGATAATTATCCTCATGTGGACGCAACTGTCGAGATGCATATGCAATCACATGATGATCTTGCATGAGAATGCAACCTAATCCTTGTCGCGAGGCGTCAAAGTCCTTAGAGAAATCAGGTGGCACTAGAATGGGAGCAGAGGTCAGTCGTCTTTTCAACTCCTGAAAACTATGCTCGCATTGTGGAGTCCACTCAAACTTTTTATCTTTCTTGAGAAGTTCAATCAGAGGTTTTGCAACTTTGGAGAAATTCTCGACAAAACGGCGACAATAGCTCGCTAAGCCAAGGAAACTCCGAACTTGCTTAACCGATTCAGGTTGAGTCCAATCAAGGATGGCCTGAACTCTCTCGGGATTGACAGCAATACCTTTACCAGAAATCACGTGGCCCAGATAGGTCACTTCTGGCAACCAAAATTCACACTTGGAGAATTTGGCATACAGGCGGTGCTCTCGAAGTTTCATCAATACCATCCTTAGATGCTCGGCATGTTCTTGTTTGTTCTTCGAGTAGATGAGTATATCGTCGAGGTAAACCATGACGAATTTATCTAGATACTCCATGAAGATCAAATTCATCAAGCGAGAGAAGGTGGTTGGGGCATTGGTTAAACCGAAGGACATGACGGTGTACTCGTATTGGCCATAACGAGTAACAAAAGCCGTTTTTTGAATGTCCCCGTTCCTAATTCTGATTTGATGGTATCCCAACCTCAAATACATTTTGGAAAAGACAGAGGATCCAGCGAGTTGATCGTACAAATCGTTGATCCTGGGGAGCGGGTACTTGTTCTTTATGGTGACCAGATTCACTGGCCGATAATCCACAACCATCCGATCCGAACCATCCTTCTTCTTGACGAAGAGAATGGGACAATCCCAAGGAGAAGAATTGGGAAAGATGAAACCTTTCTTCAAAGCCTCATCGAGTTGGATCTTAAGTTCGGCTAGTTCTAAGGGTGCCATCTTATAGGGTCTTCTGGCTATTGGAACAGTCCCTGGGATGAGCTCTATCACAAACTCAACATCTCTGACAGGAGGAATTCCTGGCAGTTCTTCTGGAAAGACATTCGGGATGTCACGGACTACCGGAATATCTTCTAACTCTGGAAGAGGGCTAGCATTGAGGGAATAGAGTTGGCGCTTGGTTGTTCGAGTGGAGACATTAACTATCTCACCTGATGGATGTGTAAGTTGAACATTCCTAGAATGAGTATCAATCTTGGCATAGTGGGCTTTCATCCAATCCATACCTAGAATGATATTGATGTCCGAAGAGTTGAGGGCTATCAAAGATGCTAGGAAGACTAGTCTATCCACTAGAATCTCATTATCATGGCTCACTCTAGAAGTTTGCCATTTTGAACCCAGAGTCTGCACTACTAAAGGAGTAGGCATATCACAAAAAGACATGTTATGCAACTGTGCATAACTTTCTGAGATAAAAGAATGAGATGCCCTGGTGTCAAATAAAATAGATGTTGGATGACTATTGATAAGGAGATTACCTAAGATAACATCAGGATCCTCAAGAGCTTCCTCGGCATACACATAGTTCACTCGTCCATGAGCAGGAGCTGGCTTCACAAAGAAGGCTTTTCCTGGTTTTCCACGTCCAGCGGGCTTAACATTATTCTGGGGACACTCACGAGAGTGGTGTCCTGGTTCTTCACACTTATAGCAAACCACGGTGGCACGGGGAGCAACATTTGTAGGCGGTCCTCCAAATGGTCTGACTGGAGGGTTGGGCTGAACTGGGCGAGGCGCCTGGAAGGATGGCCTCGCATTGTATTTTGGTGGCAGAGCTGCGTCGGGCACCCAGATCTGGCGTTTATTGGAGCCCGAGCCAGATGCAGGGTTGAAGTCACGGTTGTGCTTTCTCGTGGCCTCATAATCAGCCTGTCTAGTCTCGGCATTGATAGCCTTGTTGACGAGAGCCTGGAAAGTGGTGCACTCATGTAGGCGTAGATCTCGGCGGAGCTCAGGGTTAAGTACCTTGTGGAACCTAGCGTGCTTCTTGGCATCAGTAGAAACTTCCTCAGGGGCATAGCGAGCAAGGTTTCCAAACTCACGACTATAAGCATCCACTGACAGTCTACCCTGGGTGAAGGCACAGAATTCCTCTCTCTTACGATCCATCAGCCCTTCCGGGATGTGATGGGTATGAAATGCGGCACTAAACTCTGCCCAAGTTGGTGCGGGGCCTGCGGGACGCATGGCTTCAAAATTTTCCCACCACAGATTGGCGGGACCTTCCAGAAAGTAAGTTGCAAAGGTCACCTTGTTGGCCTTAGTCACATTGGCAGCCCGGATCTTGTGATACATGCTAGTTAGCCAGTCATCCGCGTCGAGTGGGTCGACCGAATGATGATACTTGGGTGGGCATAGTCTAATGAAATCACCAAGTGATACGCCATCATTGAGGTCATTGCGGGGAGCATGTGTTGTGTTCTGCTCGATACTTTCCAACAACCTGTTGGTCTCCCTCTTGTTCCTTTCTACTTCTAGCATCACTTCCGCCAGAGAAGGCGCATGTGGCAGATCCTCTTGCCTTGGCTGGCTTCCCTCACCCTACTCAGGGGCAGGCACAGGGTTATTCCTAGTTGCCACCATCCTGGGAAAAACAAACCCACAACTTAATCATAGGGAACAACAACTCTAAGACATAGGATAAGGAATGTACTAGACATCATGGCATGCAGGGTAAACACCAATTAACATGGTAAAACAACTGCCATATAAACACCATGACTCATACACACCATGACATAGTTCAGTACAAGCCAAGCTGAGATACAACTATGAAAGAATGACACAACTCATCGGAGGCATTACAAGCTTCATATACATTATCTATCTACACCTCCGGAACTCAACTCTCAACCTCATCATATCCCACAGACACGCAGGACTGTGGCGATACGATTACTACCATACTGGAACTAACATCCACGTACTCAAGCATCGTCGTAGAATGCCTCATATAGGTTACCCCCATGACCCAGGAGCTGAACCTGAGGATCTGGAAACACTCTAGCCTGTGATCCCTGGGAGCCATAAGGACACGGGTGTGGCCTTGGTCCCCTTGTCGGTGGCAACAGCGGTCCTCGAAGAGGGGTGATGCCTCCAACATCGGGCTAGTCTACGTGTGTTGGCAGATGAGTCCGCGGTGGGGTCAGCATCTCCAAATCTCCATAGCCTGTCTGGACGACAGGTGCCAACTACGTCAGGGCTGTCTAAAGACGTGCATGGGTGGCATACAGCTCCATGCGAATGGCACGTGCATCACGATCCCTGTTCTCCAACATCTGAGCGGTCACCGGCAGCCTAGGGTCCTCATGGGAATGATCATAGTAGACTGCACTAAGATAGCCATCCTCTCCTCCCATAGAAGCAGGAACATAGCAGAACTCAGTGTTCTGAAGCAGACCATGGTGGAACCTCATGATAGTTAGCATAGTGTAAGCGGCCTCCTGAACTGCCATATCTATGGTGACACCTAATCCATAAGTCCAGTGAAGCGGCTCTGCAGCTCCAGGGTATGAAGGATAAATCTTGATGGTACACAAATACTGACTCTGGTTGAAATCTCGATATTGTTCCTCCACTGTGTACTCCGGGTACCAACGGTATCCAGCCTCCATCATGACTCTAACCAACATGGCCGTGTGACCCGGTACATCGATGCAACTGGTCAGACGGACCACCTGACGGGAAGGACGAGGGGGCATCTGAAACAGAGAATGATGCAAAGACATCAGAGACTCTAGCAGAAATTGGACAACATAACGGGTGTAATTGCTCAAAAAGGATTTTGAGACAACTGCAAAAGATTGGAAAAGCATAACCACTCGACTTTCTAGACTCAAATCTCTTCTCCCTCTGTTTGTCACACCAACAATGCTTGAGAACTACATCCACTTGCAACAAGCTAGCTATTGGTCCATGGTTAGTAACTCGTCATCCTAAGCAATAGATGAGTAGCCTAGTTCTTATCCCCGAAGAAAACATGATAATGACTCAGAATAGAATAACTTGGGAAGAGGAGTAAAAAGAGCCTTACGTTCCCTTCCACAATCAGTTCCCCTACTTTTCTATAGTGTTTCTAGACTCAACTTCGACCGGTTTGGCTTGGTAGTCCTACAGTCAGTCAAGCTCTGATACCAACGCTGTCGGGACCCCGATCCTAAGTCATATGAATCCAGACTGTAACATATCACATCACTTTGCGGCCTCACACACGGTAAGCTCCACGGCTGCAGCCTTAGCTTAGTCGGGACCGTTTACGTCTTTTGGCTCACGTATGAGAACATGTCACTGGCAATCAAACGACAGAGAACCCGGGCCGACATGACTAGTCATAGAACCCAAGTGCCACATCCGTACGGAAATAGGCATACGTAACCCAGCAATGCAGGTGTCGGCCTCAAGTGTGTGTAGACGAGTCATAGCAAGCTACAAGGACTCCATTACATCGTGAGACATAAATGCCATCACTGCACGTAGACGAGTCATAGCAAGCTACAGGGACTCCATTACACTGCGAGACATTTCTCCGAAGGGACAGACACAATAGCAAAGAAGGATACATGTCGGTCAATCAATGTGTCTGGAGCAGTAGCAAGCTACCATGGCTCGGTGGAAGCACAAAGAGGCAGTTTCCCGTAAAGAGTACTACTAAAGGCACACAACTAGGTGTCGGATCCCATACATACCGTTGCACGTCACACGGACGCACGACATGCCCGATAGGCATAGATACAACCATGGCATCACAACATAACTATACAACAACATGACTTTTAGTTAAGAGGCTCAGATGAGCCTTGCATAATATGTTCTTACAGATAGGGGTCACATGACCCGACACTCAAGTCATACAAACATGTTCATACAAACCAAGCGGAAGCATAAGCTATGTGAGTATAGACAGATGAAAGGTTAAAAAGGCACATGGCCTGACTATCTACAGCCTACCACAGGGCAAAGATCGTAGCTCGGACACCAACTAGTTGGCATCGTCAACGTCTAGAAAGAACCCACTTAATGGGTCCTGGGTCTCATCTGCAACATTTATTAAGCAAACGTGAGTACAAACATACTCAGCAAGTCTTTAAAACAGACCTAGTCTATTCATGCTCATGTATCAACAAAGGGAGTGGTGGAGTTTATGCAGCAATGCCAGCTTTGACTCATGGCTAACCTACACTACTCAATTTTAACTCTTTGTTTACATTTTATATATCGCACACGAGTCCACTAACTCTATAACAATACACCACGATGGATTCACTTCCCTCCTGGGAAAGTGCCATCCACTGTACTCACACTTGTCTTGATATCTTTATGAGTATCCATTAGATTATCTATGAACAACATAAGTTCTCCAAATAGTCCATATCCGAGGACGCAACTATTCGAATAGTTTCATACCCTGTAGGGGTGTACTTCTTCACACACGCTCTCGCCACTTATTGTTGTGTGCTCATAAACCATGCACCTCAGCAACCTTCAAGCGGATGCCCAGTGAGGGAGTCGGCCACGACCGTCAATCACATAAGACCTCTAGTCCAAGATATTGCCTATTTGAGACTGAACCCGCACGGAAGTCCGGCCGAAGTTTCTGCTACGGCGCCAAACGATGTGCGCATGGTTCCCTAGCCCACCATCCGGGTGACCCTTGGTACACCGTGCCACTGCCTACCGCGTCGTAACCCACCCCTAGGGTCAGCACTACGCACGGCCTCCAGCATACTATAAACACCAAAAACTACTTGCAACTCCTGGACTAAGGACTAAGCGACTGATAAGTTGAGAGGGTCAATTAAGTATCCCAACGTGTGGTAGTAACTAGTCTTGGATCACAAACACGGAACTCAGTTCCTAAGAATGGTCCCAATGAGACAACCCGCTATGTACTCCTACATAGCCTCTAATCGCTACGTTTACCAAATCGAGTTCATCATAACTTCATTACATCAGGCAACATTGTTTCACTCAGTTCATCACCCAGATGAATCCGACCTGACACAACTCTAAGCATAGCAAGCATAGCAGGCAAAGTAAGCTAAGCACATCATGACGCAAGCATCTACCAGGTATGCTAGGTTGCAAGGTTTAGCTATTTACTGTGACAATGTCAGGTTATGCAATAGAATAGGATCATCTACCGTGTATGACTGACATGTGATCGATTGTCCTAATGCAATAAAGAAGAGCAGGAGCGAGAGAGTGGGGTGTTATCGGAATGATCAAAGGGGTTGCTTGCCTTGCTGGGAAACGGAAAGGTTCTCTCCTTCGTCGGGATACTTGGGGGTATCCTGAGGAATAGGGCCTACCGCAATGCAGATAAGAAACAATCAACACACGCAAGTGCAACAATATGATGCATGATCATGGCATGATAGCATGTATATATGAGCTAATGCAACTAATAAATGTCAATGTTTCACCTATTTAGATTTCTCTAATATGCATGATAGTAGCACCATTGGATTCATTGGATTTTTCTGATAATTTTTCATATATAAATTATTTTCATCTGACTTATGGATTAATTTATATGAATTTTTGAAGTTTTGAATAATTTCTGGAATTATTTTTAAACTAGAAATTGCTTTTATTGCATCAGCATGACATCATTATGACGTCAGCTGGTCAGCTGACCGGGCCTGAGTCAAACCTGACATGTGGGGGCCACATGTCAGTGACTCAGACACTTAACTAACTAATTAAAACTAAATCCTAATTAATTAACAGAAATTGGGCCCACTGTCAGTGACTAATTAGGTTAATTAAAATAATTAATTAAATTCTTAACTAACTTTGACTTGTCAGGGCCTGGCCCCACCTGCCAGTGACTCAGGGGGTCAAACCCTGTGGTCAACTCCGGCAAGACCCACCAGCGTTGAGCCGTCGGTGGCTCTAGAGATGGCGGAGGGCTTCGGGATCCCTCCTCCGGCGACCAAAAGGACGGCGGAGGGCACCAAATGAGTCAGCACACACGCGCGCGTCCATTCCGACCCTCCTAGGAGCGGAGATGGTCGGAATCGGCGCCGGAAGTGAGCTAGGAGGCGGCCGGAGCTCAGGCGAGCACGAGCTCGTTGAATCAGGGCGCAACATGAGCTCTACTTGGCACCTACGGACTCTACAAAGCCTCACAAACACGACGGAGGCCTCATATGGACTAGCTGGTCACTGGAACATGGCCGGCGTCGAGCTCGAGCGGCGGGGGCATTCGGACCTTGATGGAATCCGACGCTAGAGCATGCAAACGAAGGGGGAAAGAGGGGGAAAAGACTCAAGGGCTCACGACGGTCGCAGAGACGTCGAGACGGGCTCAGGGAGGGCCTGGAGCAGCGACGAGCTCCACTTGATTTCCGGTGGCCGGAGGTTGAAGACGACGCGAAGACGGCGATGGGGAGCTCCTGGCGGTGCACGGCTCGGCGAGGAGGAATAGGAAAGCTAGGCGGATCGATTAGGGGGGGGCTCAGGGGCGAGGGGGGAGCGGCTAATGCGACGGCGGCGAGCTCGAGCAAGGCTCGGCCATGGCGAAGCAGAGAAGGGAGAGGAAGAGAGGCGGGCGAGAGAGAGAGGGAGCGATGGGGACGGCTCTGGGGAGCTTATCCCCGTCGCACTGGCGAGGAGGACACAGGCAGGCAGCTGCCGGTGTGGAGGCACGGCAGCGCGCGCGCTCCGGCCACGCGCTCGTCCTCCTGGTCGCCATGAGGACGATGACCTCCCTGGGCCAGGTGGCCTGGCCTGGCCTGGGCCTTTCTCCCTTTTTTTTCTTTTTTCTTCTCTGTTTTCTTTTACTAGCATTTGTTTATTTTCTTTTCAGGTACAAATGACTTTATAAAATATCCCATATATTTTCTATAGTGAAGTTTGAATATTTCAAACTTGTCTAAAAAGTTTTAGGATATTTTGAAAACAAAAATAATGATAGTGCTTTATTTAATGATTTCAGGAGCCTTATCAATTATTTTTGAATTACTTTGATTGTTCAAATAATTAGAATGGTCCCTGTTATAATCATGCTCAAATTTACCAGACATAGGGAACATTTTTAGTGGGCATTTTGGATTTGTTGAATTTTCACCAAGTTTGATTTTTTTGGATTCAAAGTGAGCTTGGGGTTTCTTTTTGTTCCCCATTTCATGTTAATGCAAAAATGAAACATGATGCAAGGACAATACTATTCCTAGGACATCTAGCTAGGGTTGTGACAGGGCATGTTTATGCCAAATCTGTTGGTTCTTCTTATGATTACATTGAATGGTGTATTTGGGTTCCTAAGGCCCTTGTTGCTAACATGACAGGACCCATTAAAGAATGCTTCCAAAGGAACATCATGGTTTCTCGATAGTGGAGCGACAAATCATATGACCAGAAGCAAGGACTTGGTGGTGGACGTTCATCCTGACACATCTGTGGCCACCCAAGTTTCATTTGGTGATGATGCAATTTCAAAGGTATTGGGTCTTGGCAAGGTGATAATCTCTCCGAAACTGTCCATATAGAATGTTATGCTTGTTGAGACCCTCACATACATTTACTTTCTGTTCATCAACTCGCAACCATGGGTTTTAGTACCTTCTTTGGTATTGACTCTGTGACCCTTTTGTGGAGCAAGACTCTTAAAGTAGCTTTTGTTGGGCATGTCAAGAATGGTCTCTGTGTGGTGAACTTCACGGAGCAACCCACTAAGACCGCGACTTGCTTAATGGCTAAAGTTGATGTGTGATGGCTCTGGCATCGCCGGCTAGCCCATGTCAATATGAGATCTTTGCAAAGTCTCCTCAAAGGGGATCACATTCTTGGACTAAAAAACATGAATTTTGCCAAAGATCGTGCTTGCAGTGCTTGTATCGAAGGAAAGCTACATGAAAAGGATCATCGTCCAACCACTACAATCTACTCAAAGAGGACCTTAGAGCTCCTTCACATGGATCTCTTCGTACCTCCATCTTTTGACAGTCTTGGTGGAAGAAAATATTGCTTGGTTATTGTGGATGATTACTCAAGATATACTTGGGTATATTTCTTCAGAAAGAAGAGTGAGACCCAACAGAACGTCATCGACTTTGCAAATGAAGTCCAATGTCAACATGAGGCAAATATTTTGATGATTAGAAGTGGCAATGGCACTGAGTTCAAGAACTACACCCTAAATGAGTTTCTCAATGATGAAGGGATAAAGCACCAATATTCCACACCTTACACCCCTCAACAAAACGGTGTTGCGGAGAGGAAGAACCGGACGTTGATTGATGCGTCAAGAATCATGATGGCGGAGTTTAAATCTCCGTACAACTTTTGGGCCGAAGCCATCAACACAGCGTGTCATGCATCAAATCGGCTCTATCTCCGCAAAGGCTTGAACAAGACTCCTTATGAGATTCTTACCGGGAACAAGGCCAACCTCAAATACTTCCGGGTGTTCGGTTGTAAGTGTTTCATTCTCAATAAAGGTGCTCGTTTGTCTAAATTTGAATCTAGAGCCCATGAGGGCATATTTGTTGGTTATGCTGCAAACTCTCATGCTTACCGTGTACTCAACAAGTCCACGAGACTCATTGAGGAGACGAGTAACATAGAGTTTGATGAAAATAATGGCTCCCAAGTGGAGCAAAGTGGTCTTTGTGAAATAGGTGATGAAATTCCTCCCCGAGCCATAAGAATAATGGGTGTGGGATACTTCCTACCCGTTGAGGAACCCCTTGTGGCCGAAGGAGAAGGACAATGTTCCACTCAAGTGGAACCATCACCGACGCAAGACCCACACGCTTCTGAAGTACAAAATAAAGGTCCTCCACCACCTGGACAAGATAAAGGGCAAGATCAATCTCCTGATGATGGTGTTTCACCAAGTGATGCCCAAGATCAAGTTCCCGTCTCCGAGCATGTTCAAGATCAAGATCTTCTTCAAGAACAAGAGCAATCTCATGAAGGTGCTCAAGATCATCAAGATTATCACTCTCAAAATGTTGTCCCTCAACCTTCCATGGAGGAAATCTTAGAGAGACGAGCCGCCAAGAATGCTGCCAAGCTCAAAGTTAAACAACATCTATTGGGGAACATCTACGGTGACTTGCAAAAAGGGGTAACCACTCATAAAAAATTAGCAAACTTTTGTGAACATCACGCGTTTGTTTCTTGCATTGAGCCCCTTAAGGTTCAAGATGCACTCGGGGATATGGAGTGGGTGGAAGCTATGCACGATGAACTCAACAACTTCGAGCGCAGCCAAGTGTGGCGATTGGTGCCAAGACCTAAGGAGAATCAAAATGTTATTGGAACTAAATGGATCTTAAAAAACAAGCAAGATGTGAATGGTATTGTCATTCGCAACAAGGCAAGATTGGTGGAACAAGGATACTCCCAAGTCGAGGGTATCGACTATGGTAAAACTTTTGCTCCTGTTGCTCGCCTTGAATCTATTCGCATGTTGCTTGCATATGCCTCTCATCATAACTTTAAATTATATCAAATGGATGTCAAGAGTGCTTTTCTTAATGGTCCTCTTAAGGAGTTGGTATATGTCAAGCAACCCCCGGGGTTCGAGGATCCCAAGTTCCCCAATCATGTATACTTTCTCGATAAGGCTCTCTATGGCCTTAAACAAGCCCCACGTGCATGGTATGAGCACCTTACCGAGATGTTGCAAGACTGTGGGTTTGAAATTGGGAAAATTGATCCCACTCTTTGTACAAAGAGGGTCAACAGGAACTTGTTCATATGCCAACTATATGTTGATGATATTTTTGGTTCTCCTAACAAAGTTTTCAATGAAGAATTTGCCACTTTGATGACAAACAAGTTTGAGATGTCTATGATGGGAGAGTTGAAGTTCTTCCTTGGTTTCTAAGTCAAGCAACGAAGTCAAGGTACCTTCATCAATCAAGCCAAATACACTCAAGACATGTTCAAGAGGTTCAAGATGGATGAGCTCAATCCTCCCAAGGCTAACACTCCCATGCCACTCAAAGGCCATCTTGACAGCGATCCCAATGGTAAAGCGGTGGATCAAAAGTTATATCGCTCCATGATTGGATCCTTACTTTACCTTCGTGCATCTAGACCGGATATCATGTTAAGTGTGGGTATTTGAGCACGATTTCAATCCGCACCTAAGGAGAGTCACCATGTGGCTGTCAAGCGAATCTTTGGATATTTGGCTCATACCCCAAACTTTGGCTTATGGTATCCCAAGGGGGCTTCATTTGATCTCGTTGGATATACTGACTTGGATTGGGCGGGAGACCGTGTGGATAGAAAGTCCACTTTCGGAGGCTGCCAATTTCTTGGTCGGTCTTTGGTAAATTGGTCTTCAAAGAAACAAAATTGTGTTTCTCTCTCGTTCACTAAGGCTGAGTATGTAGCTGCTGCGAGTTGCTATGCACAGATTCTCTCGATGAGGCAAACTTTAAAGGATTATGGTGTCAATTGTGACAAAGTGCCTATTTACTATGATAATGAAAGTGCCATTATGATCTCCAGCAACCTAGTTCAACATTGCAAGATGAAGCATATTGATATCCGTCATCACTTCATTCGGGAACACGTCAAGCGAGGAGACATCAACCTTATCCATCTGAGCACTAACGAACAACTTGCTGATATATTTACGAAGCCATTGGATGAAGAAAGATTTCGCGAGTTAAGGCATCAGCTAAATATCATTGATTCGAGCAATGTGGATTGACTTAGTGCACACCTCACCACACTCATCATTTTGTCTTGCCTAGGTGTAGGCATGGATTTAGGGGGAGTCTAGTTCTCTCAATGAACTATCCCTCCTCCTATTATGCATAAACTAATAAAGGCTTTCACATTTTCCATTTTTGATGGTTACTATGCTTCAAAAGACGAGTCTTGGTCATGGGCCCAAGGATAATTTTTCGCGGTGCCATACCATTTGACTCAAACATAGGTGGCTCTAGGGCCACCGCCCTCTCTTCATGCGAAGTAGAGGCTCACTGTTTGGTCCTATTTTATCTTTCTACTCCGGAGGACCATGCTCTTGTTATGACTTGCATCTTTGTCTTATCGTGTCTCTCGTTTTCGTGCAAATGGAAAATCTTTCTCTTCTTCTCTTTTTTTTCTTTGAAAACTTGCACTTTGTGGGCAGCACGGTACTACCGTGGCAATTCATGATACTATCGTTGGAGTTGGACTTCCCCTGTGCCTGCACAGGTGCGCTCCCAGCACGGTACTACCGCCCAAAACGCGGAAGTAAGAAATTACTTCCGCTCCTAGAGTGGTACTAATGCTTACCGTGCGGAAGTAAAAGATTACTTCCGCTCCCGGAGCGGTAGTACCGCTTACCGAGCGAAGTAAAAAATTACTTCCGCCCGTCGAGCAGTACTACCATGATGACCGCGGTACTACCGTGTCGTCGAGTGGGCGTGGGGGTTAAGAGCCGGCAGGGGGGTTTTCAATCTCCCCCATACCCCATTATCTCTTCCCCTCACGTTTCTCTTTCTCTCCTCCTCCCAACCAGCGCCGGAGCACCTTGCCGGATCTCCGTCTCCGACCACCCTCCTCTCATTCCCTCCGGTGGGATCGTTCCCCACCTCATCCTCTTGCTATGGACCTCGATATTTCCCTGAACTCTTCTCGTTTTGCTTCTCTATTTTTGAATCTAGGTTTAGGGGAAATATGAGATGGTCTAGTATTCTTTGATTCAATCTGTGCATGAGGAGATGGTTTGAGTGTGTTAGTGCAGTAGAAGTGTGTATTGATAGGAAACAACGGGATAACTTTCAATCTACAGTAGTACCGATTTGATCTCTTGATCTGTGTTCATGCAAAATACGCCCCTTGCGGTACTACTGCTCGTCGGGTGGAAGTAAAATTTTACTTTTGCTCCTGCCCCGGTACTACCGCTCTCTGCGATACTACCGCATCCGGAGCGGTAGTAATTTTTTACTTCCGCTTGCTGGGCGGCAGTAAAATTTGACTTCCGCTCCAGCCATGGTACTACCGCTCCCAGCGGTACTACCGCGTCTGGAGTGGTTGTAAATTTTTACTTCCGCTTGCTCGGCGGCAGTAAAATTTTACTTCCGCTCCAGCCTCGGTACTACCGCTCCCAGCGGTACTACCGTGTCTGGAGCAGTAGTAATTTTTTTACTTCCGTATGAACCACTGGTACTACCGCTCGATCCGAAGCTACCTCGTTTTGTCCTGTTCATTCTCACCTCTACATGGTTTTCGTGTCTACTTTCGTCTTTGCCTTACCTTTTTCGTTTGTCTCTTGTGTTTGCGTTGTGTGACATAGGTGGTGGCTCTGGTTCCGGCTCTGTTCCACGACGCTCGAATCCCTCTCGTGACACTAGCTCCAAGCGTCTTCGCAATCCCGATGCTCCTGAGGGCTCCAATGGCCAGCCACGCCATTTCAAGCAAACCGCATCCAAGCTCAAGGCACCAGTTGATAACTATGAGGACATGCCCCAAGCTGAGTTTCTATCTCGACGGTTGCTCGACCCCTATGTCAAACCAAGGGAACAATGTAGGGCCAATGACTTGTTCTGGACCAAGCAGCAGTATCTCATCCACATTGATGTGATCAAGGGCAAGAAGAATCTATATGTTCTTGTCCAATACATTGATATGGCTCATATGAGGAAGCATCCGACATACTTTGGTGAGGCTCTGGGTTTGGTGGAGCAGTTTGCTATCGAGGACATCATCTCGTTCCACCTTGACTTTGATCCCGAGCTAGTGGGTCACTTCTTTGCCTCTGACCACTTCCACACTGATGAGCAGCGAACCATGACTTGGATGACCAATGGAGAGAAGCTGTCTGGCACCTGGAAGGATTTCATGGATCTGTTGCATGTTCCTAATTCAGGGCTTGATGTGCCACTTGGACTGCACCCTCACGACAACCCCCACCCCGCACGTAAGGAGCAACTTGTGCCATACTATATTCTGAACACTTTACCCTCTGGTGAGCAAGTTTCTGTGCTCAACCCATTTCTTGATGTCATGCGCCGGATCTTCCACAACACTCTGTTTCCTCGCATGGGAGACAAGGACAAGGTGCACTCCTATCTGGTGGATATGTTGCTGTTATGTGAGAAAGAAAGAACTGAAGAACTTGACACCCTTGATGTGTCTCACATTATGTGGACTGAGCTTCACACTGCTGTGTTTCATCGTAAGGTCCCCATTTATGGGGCCCTACTTGTTCCTCCTGATTCGTACTACTTGGGAGAAGACCCTTTCGGGTGAGGAATTTCAGGAGCACTTGTTTCTTCATGAGCCCAACCGTCTGCGTATGAAGGACAAGTGGGCCAACACCACCAGTAGGCTAGCTCCTGCTCGCATGGAGGTTGATGAGGATGAGATCGAAGAGGAGGAAGATGATAGTTCTGAATCCTATGGCCACCGTCTTCTGAGCCATCTTGGACCAAGAAGCTCTCTCACAAGATGAAGACCTTGTTCTGCATGCAGGCCAAGGGACAGTATCAGGCTCAAGTTGCTCAGAAGGAGAGTCGCCAGCGTGACAAGCGGATTCTGAGGAAGCTTGGCAAGGCCATCTCGAGTGGGTCTGAGATGGACATCCCTCCTGAGGCTACTTGGAGGGCAAAGCAACAGTTCCAGTGGGCTGATTCAGATGCGGAGTCCATCCCAGACGCATCAGAGGAGGAGCCAGATGATTGATCTTTCTGCATGGGAGCTACCACCTATGTGTTAGGTGTCCTCTTTTCCTTTTTGGCGTCTCGATGCCAAAGGGGGAGAGAGAGTAGTATTTGCGTTGTGTTTTCATCGTCTCTTTGCTTTCGTAGAACTTTGGTTTATGTCGTTTGTGTGTGAGACCAAGAGACTTCCTCTATCATATGGTGTGAGACATATGCTATCACTTCTACCTTATTATTGTCCAGTATGATTTGTAGCTTGTGAGTCTGTCTCATATGTACCCTTATCTTCATTCTCACATGCTATCCTTGTTTCCATACTTATTTTTGTTCATTCTGTTACAAGGATTGCATTGTTTATAAAATATAGGGGGAGTGTTCATCCTAGTGTGTGTGCCTTGCAGTCCAAAGCATATGTAGAGAATGCACACATCTAGGTGGAGCTCGTCTATATTTTGTAGATCTTGGGTTTGCATATGCTCATTTTATATCTTTATGTGCAAATCCCGTATTGTCATCAATCCACCAAAAAGGGGGAGATTGTAAGGGCATATTTCTCCTTAAGTGGTTTTGGTGATTGATGACAATGCCTTTGCGGACTAACCGTGTGCATTGAGCATTTCAGATATCTCATGTCTAGGCACAAGATGATTCAGTGCCCCTTGGAGCCTATCGAAGACGATTGTTCTCTATGTTTCCTTTCGGTGGATTTGAGTCATAGGAATACCGTACTATTAAGAGGGGGTCCACTTCGGAAAGGTTTGGGTGGAACCAACACGTACACATCTATTCCTTTGCACCACCTTTCCTTCGCTTCAATGGAGCTCCAGCTTGTTTTTCATTCCTGTGCAAAGGGAAAGCCTACGGGGTGTTTGCTTTCAGTGGCCAGCGGTAGTACCGCTTAAGGGAGCGGTAGTACCGCAGGAGCCAGTGGTAGTACCGCTTGGTGGAGCGATAGTACCGTTGTCTCCTGCCCTGGAACTTACGCCTGCGGTAGTAGGCGCGAATGTAATTTTTTACATCCGCCCTCTTACGGTAGTACCATGATTCACGTCCGGTACTACCGTGCCGGACTTTTTTGCAGTTTCGCCTTCTACAGAGGTAGGCACGGAAGTAACTTTTTACTTTCGTGCATCTCCAGTGCCAGCCTCTGCCGACCATGCGGTAGTACCGCATGGGCTCGCGGTAGTACCGCTCAGGTGGTTCTACCGCTTGTTTCCTAGTGCAATCGTCCAGAGCCTGTTACTTCCGTGCGAATGGTAGTACCGCATGTGGCAACGGTATTACTGCAAGCCCTCACGGTAGTACCGTGGGTTTTGCGATAGTACCGCGACGCGCATGGCTGAGGGTGGGGATAACGGTTGGATCTTGTCCCCCACTATAAAGGGGAGGTCTTCTTCCCCAAGAAGCTTACCTCTTCCTTCCCAAACCCCATTGTTGCTCAAAGCTCCATTTTAGCCCGATCTCTCTCCCTAGCCAATCAAACTTGTTGATTTTCTAGGGATTGGTTGAGAAGGCCTCGATCAACACTTCCACCAAGAGAAATTTGATTCCCCCCACTAATCCCTTGCGGATCTTGTTACTCTTGAGTGTTTGAGCATCCTAGACGGTTGAGGTCACCTCGAAGCCACATTCCATTGTGGTGAAGCTTCATGATGTCGTTGGGAGCCACCAATTCAGTTGTGGAGATTGCCCCAACCTTGTTTCTAAAGGTTCGGTCGCCACCTTGAAGGGCACCAATAGTGGAATCATGTCATCTTGCATTGTGTGAGGGCGTGAGGATAATACGGTGGCCTTAGTGGCTTCTTGGGGAGCATTGTGACTCCACACTGCTCCAATAGAGACGTACTTCCTCACAAGGGAAGGAACTCCGGTAACACATCCTCGTCTCCACCGGCTCCACTTTTGGTTATCTCGCACCTTTACTTGTTGCAAGCTTTTATTGTGTTATATCCCTTGCTTGCTTGTGTACTTGTTGTGGCTAGCATCATATAGGTTATTCATCTAGTTGCACATCTAGCCAACTTATTTGATGCTAAGCCTAAATTGTTAAGGAAAAGTTAAAAAAGTGTTAGTTGCCTATTCACCCCCCCCCTCTAGTCAACCATATCGATCCTTTCACCTTTACTCTCTAGCCAAACAATCGGGAACGTAGAGAGTAATCACAGGAGCGAGGCAACCCAGCTTGGCAAAGTCTTAGTTCGAATTGATGCATATGATGGCTAGAACATGACAAAAGAAACATGCGTGCTCGGTAAGTATGAGCATATAAAACTTTGGCTATTAGAAGAAGCCCCCATGTGCTGTGTTCGGATTTAACACTTTATGGTGTATGCCGATTATCTATAGTACAAGATTGGTTCAGTCGGACATAGGGTAAGAAAAGGCATTGGCCCTATCAAACAGCAAAGTGGGAGGGAAAAGGCAAAAAAGGCAAAAAATAACAAATTGGAAAAATGTGGGGGAGTTTATACGACACTGGTTTATCCGTAGAAGCGCCGCACACGAGCTGTGTTCCATGGGTTTGGTTCAAGGCGGTTATCCAATGGACTTCGCAAACGATAGGCCCCTCCCGCGAGCACTTCGTCAGTGATGAAAGGACCCTCCCATTTGGGGTTGAGTTTGTGCTTCTGTTTCTCCGGGAGCCGTAGGACGACTTCTCCTACGTTGTATGCTTTTGCCCTGACATCCCTATTTTGGTACCGCCGAGCTTGTTGTTGATAAAGAGTGGATCGAGCCAGAGCTATGTCCCGCTCCCCCTCCAAGGCGTCTGAGTCGTCCTGCCGATCCAATTCGACCTCCTTTTCCTCGTACATGTGTACTCTTGGTGCGTCGTGGATAATATCGCAGGGGAGAACTGCCTCTGCCCCATAGACCATAAAAAACAGTGTGTAACCCGTTGATCTATTTGGGGTGGTGCGTAGGACCCATAGAATGGAGTCAAGTTCCTCCACCCAATGACAGTCGGACTCGTGAAGAGATCGGACCAAACATGGCTTGATGCCTCCCATAATGAGACTATTTGCTCGCTTGACCTGTCCATTGGTCTGCAGATGATAGACCGATGCATAATCGAGCTTTATGCCCATTTTTGCGCACCAGTCCTTGACCTCTTGGGCCGTGAAGTTGGATCCATTATCCGTTATTATACTATGCGGGACACCGTAACAGTGTACTATGCTGGATATAAAGTCGATCACTTGTCCGGATTTCGCTGATTTAACATGCTTTGCTTCTATCCATTTGGTGAACTTGTCAACCATGACCAGTAGGTATTTATTTTTCTTGGTTCCCCCTTTAAGGGGTCCGACCATGTCCAGCCCCCAGATCGTAAAAGACCAGGTGATCAGGATAGTTCGAAGAGCTATTACGGGCATATAACTTTGATTTGCGAAGAGTTGACACCCAACGCAATGTTGAACAAGTGACTGGGCGTTCGTCCGAGCTGTGGGCCAAAAGAAGCCGGCTCGGAAGGCGTTGCTGACAAGGGATCTTGCCACGGCGTGATGCCCGCCCATGCCTGGATGGATTTTGACGAGGAGATCCCGTCCTTCTTCCTCAAATATACACCTCTATAATACTCTGATGGTGCTTTTCTTGTATAACTCACCCTCATGTACTTTGTAGGCCTAGGATCGCCGACCTATGCGTCGTGCCTCAGTTTGATCGTCAGGGAGTTCCTTGTGAAGAAGGTACGCGAGGAAGGGCTCCGTCCGTGGTGCAATTACTGCCATTACCTCATGAGCCGAGGGCGTCTCATTCATTGTGGATCCGACGATAATGCCATCATCTGGCTCGTTTATAGGGGGGACAACTTTGTCCGCCGTATTCGGACCGACGCCATTGTCGTCATCCAGCCACACTATAGAGGGCTTGAAGAGCTGCTCCAGGAAGGTGTTCCTCAGGACGGGATCGCGCTTGGCTCCCATACGGGCCAGTATATCGGCAGCTTGGTTTTGTCTCGAGCAATGTGGTGGAATTCCAACCCCTCGAACCGAGCAGATATCTTGAGGACGGCATTTCTATATGCCGCCATCTTCGGATTTTTGGCATCGAACTCACCGTTAATTTGGGATATGGCCAAGTTTGAGTCTCCTCGTACCTCTAGCCGTTGTATGCCCATTGACACCGCTATCCGAAGACCATGAAGAAGAGCTTCATATTCGGCGACATTGTTGGATTCGGCATACATGATTTGCAACACGTATTTCACGTTGTCGCCTGTGGGGGATGTGAGAATAACTCCAGCCCCCAGACCGGCCAAGGTCTTGGATCCATCAAATTACATTGTCCAATGGGAGTATGCACTATACTTCTTGGGGAGCTCGGCCTCTGTCCATTCAGCCAGGAAGTTCGCCAGTACCTGAGATTTAATGGCGTGGCGTGGCTTGTAGGTTATTTGAAAGGGAAGAAGCTCAATGGCCCATTTGGCTATGTGGCCGGTGGCGTCCCTGTTGTTGATTATATCATTCAGGGGGCTTCCGATGCCACTATCACCGCACACTCCTGGAAGTAGTGTCTGAGCTTCCTCGACGCCATGAATATCGTATAAGCTACTTTTTGATAATGTGCGTATCTGGACTTGCACTGCGTTAGCACCTCTGACACATAATATATCGGGTTCTGAGTCCAGAATTTATGTCCCTCCTCATCTCGTTCAATGACGAGCACCGCACTGACGACTTTGTTGGCGGTCGATATGTATAATAACATGGGCTCACCGGCCCCTGGTGCCATGAGTATGGGGTTGGTTGCCAGTAGTGTTTTGATTTCTTCTAACATAGCCGCTGCCTCATCGGTCCATTCAAAATTGTTGGTCCATTTCAGCAGCCTATAGAGCGGCAGATCCTTTTCTTCGAGGCGGGAGATAAAACGGCTTAACGCCGCTACGCACCCGACTAGCCTCTAGACGTGCTTAGCTCTGTGGGGATTGCAAGTTCTGATAGAACACGGATTTTAGCTGGATTTTCCTTTATTCCTCTATGGGAGATGATGAATCCAAGCAGCTTACCAGAGGGAACTCCGAATACATATTTTTCCGGATTGAGCCGTATATCATATTCGCGTAGACTAGCGAAAGTTTGGCGTAAGTCGTTGATCAACTGGACGACGTGTTCGGTTTTGATTACCACATCATCCACGTATGCCTCGACAGTCTTACCGACCTATGTCACGCGATAGGTTTGGATCATGCGCTGGTATGTGGCCCCAACGTTTTTTAGCCCGAAGGGCATTGTGTTGAAGCAAAATGGCCCGTAAGGGGTAATGAATGCAGTAGCCGCTTGATCGGATTCCTTCATTTTAATTTGATGGTATCAGGAGTAAGCGTCGAGGAAACACAACAAATCATGTCCGGCTATGGCATCGATGATCTAGTCTATGTATGGTAAGGGGAAAGGGTCCTTAGGGCATGTTGAGGTCTTTGAAATCGACACACAGCCGCCAGGACTTGTCTTTCTTAGGTACCATCACCAGGTTCGCTAGCCACTCGGGGTGTTTAATATCCCAAATAAATCTGTCCTCGAGCAGTTTGGTTAATTCTTCACCCATGGCTTGCCGTTTGGGCTCAGAGAAGCGACGCAGAGTCTGTTTCACGGGCTTAAAGCCTGGAATAATGTTTAAGCTGTGTTCAGCGAGCCGCCGTGGGATTCTAGGCATATCAGAAGGATGCCAAGCGAAAATGTCCCAATTCTCGCGAAGGAAATTCCGCAATGCTTTGTCCATGAGGGGATCGAGCTGGGCTCCGATGGACGCTGTCTTATTGGGGTCCGTTGGATGCACCTGAAATTTAATGATTTCCTCTGCAGGTTTGAAGGACGTGGACTTGGGCCTTTTGCTAAGGATCACATTGTCCCTGTTAATTGTCGACCGTAGAGCGGTCAACTCTTCAGCGGCGAAAGTTTCTGCTAATGCCTCGAGGGCGAGCGCTGCCGTTTTGTTTTCGGCCCAAAGGGCTACGGTCAGATCATTGGCGATCGTGATCACTCCATTTGGTCCTGGCATTTTGATTTTCATGTACCCATAATGGGGTATAGCCTGGAACTTTGTAGGGGTGTCGCATCCCAATAAGGCGTGATAGCCACTTGGGAAGGGGACGATGTGGAAGAGAAGTTCTTCGGATCGGTAGTTTTCGAGCGTGCCGAACACAACGTCCAGGATGATACATCCGGAACAATGTGCCTCTATCCCTGGGATAATTCCCCGGAAGGTTGTGTTGCTATGTTCGATGCGGGATCGGTCGAACTACATTTTTTCCAAAGTGGCTTCGTATATAAGGTTAAGACCACTACCGCCATCCATTAGCACTTTATGTAGCCTGTATCCATCAACGATGGGAGTCAAGACTAGAGCGGCCGGTGAATGACCGGGAAGGATGGGCGGCTGGTCAGTGTCCCCGAAAGTAATCGATACGTCTGCCCATGGACTAGTAGCTACCACGTGGTAGATTTGCTCGTGCTCCCTAAGAGCTCTTTTATGCCTGTTCCTCGAGGGGAAGATCTCATAGACCGTCAGGACTTCGGCATTAAATCCGGGCGGCAAAGGATAGCGCCTACTCGATGGAGTTGTGTCAAGGATGGCCTCGCCACTTTTTGTGACATGCGTGATGACCAGAAAGCTCGAAGGTTGTGCGTTGGGTTCGTGTTTAACAACATAGAGTGTATGGGGCAAGGTTTATCCAAGAGTCCGTCGAGGACAGTGCCGGTCCCTAAAAGGGGCTTGTTTCTTTTTTCAACGGGTTCATACCTGTCTGGCCGATTTGGAGGTGTCCTCTTTTTCCGAGCTCCTCTAGGGTGTTCAGAGAAAATTGGTTCCGAGAACAACCGCTCGGATTGCCAGACACTCTCCATGGCACAGTACTTGTGTATCAATTCGGATAACTCTGAAAAGTTGTTTATGCGTCGATAGGCCAGGGCATTAAGAATCCCTTCATCATGGCAATTGCGAATGAAAATTGTCGTTACATCTTGGTCACTAAGACCTTTTACTCTGCTCCTAGCGAGTAGGAGTCTTGCCCAAAAGTGGTGGACTGATTCTCCTTGTAGTTGCTTGATATCCCGAAAGTACGAAGACATGGGCTTTAATGCAAAACTTGGATCATCATTTTGGGCGGTGGGTGGGAAATAATTTGGTTCCTTGTCGCAACAAGTGTCCGTAATTGCGGTTTCCAAATCATGCGAAAGATTCCGAACCGGTGACGATCCGGCTTTAGAGCGATTCCCCTCCTCTGATTTACCAACAGGGTCTTGGAGATCGAGGACCGAAGTATGGACGGTTTTTAATTCTGGCTGTTGGGAAGTATCCGCAGTCGGGCACTTGATAAAAGTGACAAGGTGGGTGACCGGAGGGACATGAATCTCCCTGTCATCGGGTCTGATTCCGAGCCGATCATAGTTTGGGTCATCCGATATACACATAGCTTCGATCCGATCGAACAACTCATTTAAGAACGAGGCGATGGCAGGGTGCGTGTCGCTGATACGAGTGGATTCGTCAAGTGGTGTGATGGTTCGAGAGTTACGCCGAAGCGGATCTGTGTTCCGTTCCACCATGGGACCTGATGTCTTGGACATGAAAGCATCCAGACTTGCAGGTTTTTCTTTGAAGTTGAGGGTTCCATTGGAACGAGTGTTCCCCGTGAATCAGCCACGAACTCTAGGGTTCTGAACTTGATACTCTGATTGGGGGGAACCTTCCGATCTGGCCATGACGATCGATCGGGCTGGCCTGCGACAAGACATCGTTGTCGATGAAAGTCTAATCGGGGGCGGGAGTCCCCTCGATGTAGATTTCGCTATTTGTGATAAGGTGAGCCATCGATTCCTTCGGCTCTCATAGAGGAACTCTCAATGAAAGCACCAATGTCGGTGTCAAAACAGGCAGATCTCGGGTAGGGGGTTCCGAACTGTGAGACTAGGATTGACGGTAACATGAGACAAAGGGAACATGAGTTTACCCAGGTTCAGGCCCTCCCTATGGAGGTAATACCCTACGTCCTACTTGATTTTATCGATGGTGTAAGGGGTTACAGAGTTGATCTATTTCGAGATCGTATAGCTAACCCTAGATTAGTCGTCCTGTCTATACCCCCGACACCTCCGGCTTATATCGACGCCGGGAGTGTCCTAGGTTTACACATGGTCAGTTACATGCCAAAGAGATAAACATGCCTAACTACAGCTAATAACTTGGAGAATATGCCATGGCTCCTCGAAGCTTCCATCTGGCGTAGGTGGTCTTCGATCATCTGATGTGTGCGTTGCGGCCCATACAGTCCGACCCACAACAATAGGTCGGCTATCTGAGGACCCCCTAATCCAGGACTCCCTCAGTGGTGGGAGGGGATATCCAGCGCCTCTTCGATGAGTTGCATGATGGGCCCGTCCAGCTAGACGGGATCAACCGCACTTACATCACCTTGCTGCCGAAAGGGGTTGGTGTGCCGACCCCTGCTGCCTTCTGTCCAGTCTCCTTGCAGAACGACAACGTCAAAATCCTCTGTAGGGGGTTGACGGCGGCAGATCCCTCGCCTGATCGACGAGGATCAACCGGGCTTTGTGCGCGGCAGGAGTATCTCGGAAAACTTCGACTACACCACGAAGCTTGTCTAGTGCTGCTACAGTCGCGGCGCCCCCACCGTGGTGTTGAAACTTGACTTTGCTAAAGCTTTCGACTCCATCAACTTGGGGATCCTGCACACGATCATGGAGGCGCACGGGGTTCCCCCTGCGATGGTGTGATTGGATTAACCTCATCCTCTCCTCTTCTCGCTCGGCTGTCCTGCTCAACGGGGTGTCGGGGCGGTGGTTCCATGTCAAACGTGGGCTGCCTCAGGGGGATCCAAGCTCCCCCTACCTCTTCCTCATCATCGCCAACGTGCGCTAACAGCTCACCCATCAAGACGGGGTGATGCGACACCCCGTGTTGCCGGGTGCCCCGGTAGTGGTGCTCCAGTACGAGGATGACACTCTGGTTGTCATGCGGTCGTGCATGGATGGAGCTGCTCGCCTTCGCCAAATCCTAGACTAGCTCGGGGAGGCCACAGGGCTAGTGATCAACTTCACCAAAAGCACCCTCGTCCCCATGCATGTCGAGGATGCGGTTCAAGGGAGTGTGGTGAAGGTGCTGGGGTGTGCAGAGGGGGTCTTTCCTCAGACCTATATCGGGCTGCCCTTGTCGTGGGAGAAGCTTCGCTTTTCGGACTTCCTACCCATGATCGCAAAGGTGGATAAATACCTTGCTGGATGGGCGGCGCGTCTCTTGTCGCCGGTAGGGCACCTGGTCCTCATCAACGCCGTGCTCGATGCCCTTCCCACCTATGCATGGCCGCCATGCTCCTACCACTAGTTGTCCTTCATGCTCTCTATGGCGTGCGGCGTTCCTTCTTGTGGAACGTGGTGGAGCGCGCCTTTGGGGCGCAGTGCCTCGTGGTGTGGGAGCGGGTGTGCCGGTCCAAAGCTGAGGGTGGCCTTGGCATCCGCGACCTTGCTACACAAAGCAAGTGCCTGCTGCTAAAGATGGTGCATCACTTGCACCATGTCCCGCGCTCTCGATGGGCGACCTGGGTCTGGGCGTGCACCGGCGAGGGCTCGCTCGTCGCTCGTGCCACGTCGGCTTGTGGGGTGCACCGGCGCGCCCTGGGTGAGCCGCTCCCCCTCTACCACGATCTCTATGCGGTGGACATCGGTGATTGGCGGACGTGTTCCTTCTGGCATGACAACTGGCTCCCCTGCAGCGTTCTGGCTACTGCCTTCCCTGCCCTCTACTCGCACACCATCGACGGGGAAGACATGGTGCATTGTGTCCGTGTTGCGGGGCTCGCCCGCTCCCTTGTTCCCCACCTCACGCGTGTGGGATCGCGCAATCTCGTCGTCATCTCTATGCTCTGGGAGTCGCTTTTGGTTAGGGGCGGCTACAACACTCGTCGTCTTCATCGAGTTGCCGCCCCTCGGGGCGTCCTGTCCTCAAGCTTGGCGTACCGGATGCTGCGTTTCGGTGGGGTGCAGGTGAGCTTTGCTGTTGTGACTTGGGGCTCAAGCGTTCCATCGAGAGTGAAGTTATTCTGTTGGCTCTTGGTCCATCGACGCATCCACACGCGTGACGTGCTCGCACGCAAATGCACTGTAGCCACCGACGATGTTGGTTGCCCGTTGTGTCCAGTTTCTTTGGAAACTGCGGATCATCTGATGTTTGAGTGCCCCTTCGTGATGCGTTTCTGGAGGAGCATGAACGTGGACGTGGAGGGGCTCTCGGTCGGGGGGATGGCCTCCCTGGAAAATGTTGCTGCTCCGGTGGTCGACTCCGGCGTTGAGTTTGTACTCATGTGCTGCTGGCATCTGTGGAAACATAGGAACGCCTTCGTGTTCCAACACCAACTGTCGTCTCTTAGCCGTGTGCGTAGCTGCTGTAGGGAGGATGTGGTGTTGTGGCGCGAACGTCTTCCGGCAGCACGACACCACCACCCGGCTACCTGGCTTGCTGCCCTTTCTTCGTAGCTCCCCTCCCCCACTCTTCCCTCCTGTGGTTGTAATATGTTGTACACATATCTGTGATTTTATCCCTCCTTCGCTGCACTATCATCACGTGAAAGGTCATCGCAAGCCAACTTAGTTTTTTCAAGCGATGACCTTTTCTTAGCAATGCCACAAACGTATAGGGTTAATAAGTCCATTTTACAGAAGTGTGTTTATCACGTTAGCTTGTCCTTCACGCCTTCAATCGCCAAGCTCCGCTACCACCGTCGTCATCGATACTTGCCTGTCGCCCCGTGCCTTCTTCCCCTCCTCCCCTGCCCCCAATTGACCCGTGTGGACCAACTACTATCGTTCCTGACCATGCGAATTGTGAAGACGAGAAGGAGGCCATTACACGTGATGACGGTTCGAGCGACATCGGGGCCGCTGCATGTCACTCGCAATTACAAGATGGGCGTTGGTGAGCTATAGTCCATTGTTACCTTCATCCTTTATTATGGAAGAAATGTTCTTCGATGGAGACGAACGAGTTGCCGGAATTTGATTTTGGGCTCCTACAACTTGGTTATGATACTGACTTCATTGATACTGATAAGACACATAAGGGATGCAAGCATCGCCTAAGCCCTAATCAGCATGTTTGCAAAGATAGAGACGACATCGGTAGGATATTTTCTTAGCTTGCCCTTTGGAGGGTTTTGTAACTTTCTCACTTGGGAAGTGGGCCGACCATGAATGTAATGGCATGATGTCATCTATGGGACCTTGCCATCAAGAACAACAACCTAGACATGAGAGTAACAAAATGAAGCTGAAAAAATCCATGGTGGCAACAAGATACGAGGATGAGAGCAAAGATGTTTCGCTTTGCTGCTTTATTATATATACTAGGTTGTTTGACACCATATTTTCTATAATTGTGAGTAAATAGGACCAGGACGCCTCAACATTATCATTGGCGACCTTTGCTTGGTGGCTCTTCACTTGACGCCGCCGCTCCCTCCTCCACCACATGAGCCGGATTAGCTTCTCCGCTTGCGGTGCTACCGCCTTTGTTTTATTTTTAGGGCTTGTTGAGTTGCGCTCTTAGTAGAACCCTTTCGTACTTCGTGTGGTACTACCTTGTGTGCGTGTGAATTTGTGTTAAACTCTATGACAGTGGTGGTTTGCTTTATATATAAAACGTGGTGAAAGCTTTCTTCGGTAACAGGTGATGTTTGCAATGTGGATGATGGTAGTTGAGATTTTATTAAGCATATATTTTTTTATCGGGAATTAATTTTTGGGGACAAGTTGGGATTCACCACATCGATACACATGATTTTTGGATTTAAGTTTTGAGGATGACTTTTTGAACACAAAGTTTGTATCTCGTGTTCTAAAATGGACATACACTAAGTATGTGGGAATTAAGTTATTGTGATGGATTAGAGTTGCTCTAAGTTGGTATACTTCGTCTTGATAAAAGAGTTAATTCACCTGGATACCCCGCTCGACCCTTAACTATCATGTAAGGAGAAAATTATCAAAGTCAAACTAAGTCTACAAAAGTTCAAATAAATACTCAAGTTCGACAAATGGAAGGAGGAATAACTTGAAGAATTAAAAGCCTACTAGGGCTGAGCGATAATGGCAACAAGAGTAGCCAATTTTTCCAACCATAACAGAAGCCTACCGAGGCAAGAATAATCAAGGCATCCATTGACCTGCCTACCTTCGTGCAAATATGTACATATACATACATCTCTTAAAAAGTGCCCACATTAAATAAATCCTATGAACATTATTGTACAATGATATACACATCATATTCATACGCATATTTCCCATAACTTACATATGGTGCACAATTGCTAAAATGTTGTCATAAATTCTTAATTAAATCATAATTATTGTATTTTGATTAGAAAATCACATGAACACTATGTGTTATACCATGTCTTTGGTGACCCCTCGGGGTCAACATTGTACACTAACTAAGAGAATTTCTCCTACTCTATGTGGAATCAACATTTGCTTACTTATGTGTTTTTAGGAACATTTTGTCTTTTTTATTCTTATTGCATCATCATTGTGTAACTCGTCTTACTCTCACCTCAAGCTCATTTTCCTTTTGTGTAGTCATGTATTTAGCTGTTATTATTCTGTCATTATTGTTGATTGTTGGTTGTTTCGGATGCCGGCAAGGAGGACATGGACATGTTATGTGAAGAAGAGAGATATACAAGCGCTAATGCTAATAGTCCATGCATTTTAGAAAATTTACGTTGTTTAAGGGGTTGTTGTACTAATTTGACCAACATTTAAAAGAATCTTGGACGTCTTCACTTTACTTCACATATAACATGTAAAGCAGAAATAGTAGCTTTAAACATTGCTATTATGGACCAAATGATGATAAATTAGGTTGAATAAAAGAAAAAAACCATACACGGAGAATTTAGCAAGAGTGCTTATTTTAGATCGCACTGACTTTTGAAATGTTGGCAACCACGAGGATATAATGGCAATCATGAGAGTGAATCCAAGGACTAGTGACTAAATTTTAGTTCAACTGGGCATAAATATTCCAACGGATCAACATTAAAATGTATATCCACGTGCGCATGACATGACATTTTTTAATGAAACAAACATAACATACCTTTTTGCTATGGTATTATATCATGATCAAATAGGCACCAAAGTAACATGGGGGAGATTAAATTGATAAATCTTAATTCCAAGCTCACAAAATAAGATAGTATCTTGATTGATATGTGCTCACAATTTATTTACATCCTTTCATATTTTGTTGTTAGAGTTTACTCCCTTTGAAAAATTATTTGAAGTGCAAGCAAAGTTATTATGTACCCTTGTATCGCGTATCACAAGTTCATGGAGATGGCTTTCATGATCAATGGTGCTACTAATGTACTCACTCCAACCATCAATTAATCATGTGTTGCTACCTAAAAGGTTCAGTTATAGTAACATATGTTGTTTAGATGCTCCAAATACAATATAGGGTTTCATTTGTACAAAAGAACAACACCGTAAATCATCACCTCTATGGATAGGGTTCAACTTGATAACTTAGTGTACTGAGTCTTCTACATAGACATAGTTGAGTTTTATAGAAAAAATAAATGATGAATAAACATCTACAAATGCACCAATGCATAGCTTCATGACGAAGAATTTAAGATCTAGATATGTACAAAATGAGTTTAATAATGCAAAGTTTTTCAAAAACTCTGAATAAAAATATGACTTGAAGAACTGAATAAACATCCAAAGAAAGCAGAAAGCATTACCTTTCTTCTTCTGAAATTCTACAAGATGAGTGTGATCAACAACATTAATTCATAATACGTGATTAATCATTGATGGAGTAGTATCTCAAAGGTGCAAAAGTTTCTAAAAGATCAATGAAAACTTAGAAAACTAAATGTCACATATAACAAGCTCAATTTTTCCGAAGTATGTTTGATATAATGAATTTACTGCATTGATAAATTAGGATTGTTTACTGAAATTCTAAGTAGATATTGAAATGTAACATATCTACAAGCAGTTTAGTCCCCACAAAGAAGGAAGTGCGATGAGCAAAGTAGCAAGAGAAATCTTCTTGCAAGGAACAATTCACGTGGGGGAACATGTGCCCAAGGCAACAACAAATGCATGGACCTAACACCGCAGGCCACACTGATCACGACGTGACATTCACCAATGGATCATGTAGGGGAGCAGAGGCATCGACCTCACCTGGTCGCCAATGTCCAAGTTCGGGTGGATCGTGTCTTGTCGGTTGACGCCCATGTCAACCACCAGGATGGGTACCTCGCCATCCCCCAACATCGGTGGTCCTTCACGTCTTACACTTCAGTGCCGCTGGCCTATCGGATCTTGTAGTCTCTATGACCTACATCGACCGATCTCGCTCCCGAAGCGAAGAGACAACACTCGCGGGAGGGAGGGAGAGAAAAGAGGTGGAGTGCGACTATGGGTGGAGGAGGATAGACCAACGACGGGGATAGATTGGGGCGTTGTGGATGATCCAAGAGGCAACGCGACGACGTGGGCGTGTTCGCTTAGCTGAGTTTTGTCGGTTTCTTTAGATTGTGGGAGGGGAAAACCTGATGAGGAAGCAAGGTTGCGACGTGGACATAAAGACGTATTATTGGATAAAGACCACGAGCGAAACGCACTGCGAATGAGAAAGGAAACCTTGTTTTTTTTAAATAATAAAATAAGTAGAGAAGTAGAGACAAGCCCCTCTAAAAGTATGTTTGGATAGCTATTAAATCTCACCATACCAGTTTTGGTTATTATTTAGATGGTGTCAGTTTCTTTTGGTATGCCAATAGCTCTTTGCTCATCCTAGTTTTGTTTTTCTAGTCAATTTTGGCAACTCATGAATAAACCCAAAAGATTTTCCAAATTTTAGGTTACCCAAGTACTAGTATTTGACCAGGCGAGTTTGGTCTATTGGAAAAGAAAAACCACAATAACACGCCGCACCACGTCGCCTTCTTCTCCCAAGCTCCATGCGCTCGCTCGCTCGCTCCAAAAGTCCCAACCACACCGATACTTCCCAGCTGAAGCTCTCCCGTCTCGTCTCGTCGCAGTCCATGGCCGACCCGCAGGCCGAAGCGCGAGGCCCACCGGAGCCCCAGGCGGAGACCCTGGTGGAGCCCGTGCGGGTCAACGGCTCTGCGGCGGAGGCCACGCTCTCCGGCGCCGAGCTGGCGTGGCGTCCCACCGGCGCCGGCCGCGACAGCGGTGGAAGGCGGAAGCTGGAGCTGGAGTCCGACGTGCTCGGGTTACGGGTGGAGGGCAGGGCTGTCAGACTCGCGACCTTCACGAGGGGCGACGTGACGGGCGCGGGAAGGCCGCCGTCTCCGCTGGGCTGCGGCGGAGGTGCAGGGGACAGGAGGAGAGGGGAGGTGGCGGTGGAGATGGAGAGCGAGGAGGCCGCGGAGAGGTGGGGGCACGCCATCAGAGATCGCTTCGCCTCGCTTGGTAATCGCCATTTAATTCTCTGATCCTCTGTTTTTTTTTGTTCAGTTTAAAGTTGTGATTCGGTGATCTCGTAGCTGCTCTTTCGGGCGCCTCTCTGCGCGATTTGGTTACCTGGAAAATTTGCTTCTCTGTTATGGTTGGAGGAATTGGGCTGGCTCATGCTTAATTTTACTTGATGAGGCTGCGCTGCTGGCTGGGTGGAATCCGTTGACCTGGTTAGAATCAGGAAATGACTGTTGAAGATAGTAGCCAGGAAACATCCCAAAACCAGCGGCCCGGTCCGTTTCGGTTAACCGAACGTTGAAGAAATGAATTCTGGATTGGAACGCTTGGAGAACCCTCTTCCTTGCTGTTTGTACGGAGGTTGCGTGTCTTGGGCACCTCTTTTGCATGATTTGGTCAAGCCGTCAAATTCGCAACTCCATTCTTGTAGTGGTCTCTCCTGCTGAGGCCAGAGAATCATGCTGCTCCTACATGATGCCCTTCTTAATTCATTCCTGATTTCTTGTTGGAGATATTTTATAGGCCTGTCATTTTCTATTTTGATGAAGTGCTCTTCTCGATGTCAATTTTGCCATTAATGCTTTGGAGTGTTCCATCGGACTTCGACAAAGAAAATACGGGCTTGCTATTTCTCAATCGAGTGAGAAATAGATATGGCTCAATTGACGCTATAGCTGTCGGATTCTGCACGGAGATTCGTGCGGATTTTCTTTTCTATTTTTTGGTATTTTTTTCCTCCCTATTGTTTTTTCCCGGAGAAAATCGATTGTGCTCTAGGCATTACCAGAAAATAAATGCAAAACCGACTCTTTATGTTTTCGAGTATTTCAATAATTCAGTAGAATTGATCCAAACATCCAAGGATTTTGCTTTCCTATTCTTCCGGGATTTGTGTAGTTCTTATCAGATCTAGTTTACTTGGTCTTACTTTATGATTGTCCACGCTTCTGAACACAAGCATGTAGGACATTGACTGTCAAAAAATGCTGATCTGTTCCTTGCACCATATGGCATTGGATAATAGGTCGGCCGAAGAGACTGTTCTTCATAGTGAACCCTTACGGTGGGAAGAGAGGTGGACGGAAGATTTTCCAAACCGAAGTTCTGCCTCTTATTGAAGCTGCTGACATCCATTACACCATGCAAGGTTGTGATCAATGTTTATAAATTTTCTACTTATGAAAAGATAGATGTGGTGCCCCTCTTCTGTTTTTTTCGGCTATACTAAATTTTAAGTGTGAAACGTCCTCAGAAACCAATTACCGTCTTCATGCTCAAGAAATTGCTGGTTCACTGGATCTTAAGAAATATGATGGGATCATTTGTGTTAGTGGAGACGGTATCCTTGTAGAGGTTAGCAAACTATATTGTTCACAAATGAGACCTGTTAGAAGATACACTCTGTTCAGTATCTTCAGATCTCACTCATAATCTTTTGAACTGGTTTACTCTGTTTGCTTGTATGCTCTATTTGGTTTGAATATATTTTTTGTTGACTGTAGGTTGTTAATGGTCTACTGCAAAGAGATGATTGGGACAAAGCAATAAAAGTGCCACTGGGGATCATTCCAGCAGGTATATGGTCATTGCAACATCCTTATAGTGCTGCATTGTTGCACGTCGGTGAGCCGTACTATACATTAGGGCCGTTTATCACGGTAATATTATTTTTCTAAAAACATTAGAATCATCAATAGCTTATGTTCCCACTAAGGAGTAGCTGTAAGTACGTAACTTGTGTTTTTTGTTCGTCCCTGGTGAAGCATATGGGTACTTTAATGTCATTGGTAATGCTCAGCAGAAATTTCACACGTTATTACATGTACCACAGGTACTGGAAATGGAATGGTGCAAGGTCTATTGCATTCTGCTGGTGAACCCTTCTCGATGTCAAATGCTGTGTTTGCAATCATCAGAGGTAGTATTTTTCTTCCTTGATCTTCGTCGCACCTCATCTACGCAGCCATGTTATTTATCCTCCAAAACAATCTACATTTTCATGTGTACAAACAAAGGCTGATACAACCTTCCCGCAACACAGGTCACAGACGTGCCCTCGATGTCACTTCTGTTGTGCAGGGAAAGACAAAGTTTTTCAGCGTCATGATGCTTACATGGGGTATGCATTGTATTAGTTTGATGCTGCCTTTTTCCAAACTACAGTTGATAACACTGGCCATCCTTCTCAGAGCTTCTTCTGTCACTTTAGCTTTATGGCAATATATATATTTCACAAACCTGAAAATGATTTATGAACTGCAGGTTTGGTAGCTGATATTGATATTGAGTCAGAAAAGTTTAGGTGGATGGGAAGCGCTCGCATCGACTTCTATGTATGGTTCATACCCTAAAAAGCCTCTATAGAACACCTCACTGTATAATATGATTTCTTGCCTCGTCAGATGCATCTGAGAATTCTTAATACTCGAGTGCTGACAGAGGCGGATGGAAGTGTGTTTCAAATATTGATGTAGTAAATTCACTCTTTGCTCTGACTTTGTTTCAGTCCCTTCTACGTGTGGTGAACTTGCGACGGTACAATGGGCGTATTCTTTTTGTTCCCGCTCCAGGATATGAAAGATTTGGTGATCTTGTGGAGCAAACTTTCAGTTGTAAATCAAATGGGGCTACCAATGCCGCCGAAGGAGACATAATGACAGATGTTCGTAATAATGAAACATGTACCTATTCAGGTCCTTCAAGCGATGATGCTGATATTGAATGGAGATCACTGAAGGGTCCGTTTGTTAACGTTTGGATCAGCAATATTGCTTTTGCTAGTGAAGGTGTCATGATAGCACCACAAGCACAGGTTAATCTCACTCCATTTTGCTCCATTCCTTCATATTTCGTCTTTGATGTAGTGAATGCTGAAAAATACTCTCTCACACATAGAAAACTGGTTGATTGTTGAGTTATGTGGAGACTTTGTTGAGTAATCTATTTGCCCTGAAAATCTAGCGCTCTTCCTATGTTTGTAAGAATATCAAAGTGTTGATGATCAGTCATTGGCATTGTCAGTCTTGGCTCCATAGCCTAATTATCCTTTACCACCATGCAGTTTGCGGATGGCTACTTGGACGCAGCTATAATTAAGGATTGCCCATGGTCAGTTGCGCTCGGGCTCTTGCTTAGGATGAAGGATGGTAGCTACATCGAATCGCCCTATGTGGAGTACTTCAAGGTATGTTTAACTAACCCCATGAGCTCCCAGAATCCACTGTCTAAGAAATGTACTCCAAACATGGATGGTCATGCATCTACCGAATTGTTAGTCATCTCTGCATCTGCTACTAACAGGTGAAGGCTCTCCGGATCGAGCCGGGCCTGCGCGTCGGCAGCAGCGCCCTAGGCGGGATCATCGACTCGGACGGAGAGGTTCTCGCGAGAGGTGACAGATCCCAAACCAAGGAAGATCCGGAGCATCTAATGGCGTATGGCCCTCCTATCCAACTGACGGTGGATCAGGGGCTGGCCACCATCTTCTCCCCAAGATGATATGAATTCTTTCTCCCTTGTTCCCCTGTTCATACCCCTCGCATGGTTGCGTCTCAGCACATGTTGTATGTAAATACTCACACAGAAATGCAAGAGGCTGTCGATGTTTGTCTGAATCCTGGATATAACCGATGGGCGTCAGAGCTCGGTTAGAACTGAATGGCGTCAGAGCTCGGTCAGAACTGAGCCTCAAAAGGCAAAAGTGTAAAACCTTAGGAGAATCTGACTAGTGCAGCAAAGGGTTATTTTTCTTTTGTCGAAAGTTGATACGTCACGCTCCGGTTGTAGTTGGCATTGACCAAAACAGCCCAGAAAAGCGTGGTCTGATGAGTATCTCCGCTGATTTGTACTACATAGGAAGTTTGACTGTCATGAAATCACCATAATTTTTCATCTACAACGGGACCTCAAACATTCCCTCCCGCCTCAACGTCCCTCCCGCCCATCCCAAACGTTCAGGTTTCATATCCAGCCCATATGTGGGCGGATACGAGGACGCCTGAAAGCGTCTGCCAAGTGCGACGAGCGGGATTCAGCGAAAACCCATCGGCACGCGGGTTCCTTCTCAGATTTGATGAGGACACATTCATGTAGCCGCTTTGGTGCAACACTTGGAGGACCAACCAGCTATTTAAGTCGGTTGGTGAGGGTAGCCCTAGCCGCCCCCATTCTACTCCTCCCCATCCCGTTGGCATTGCCGCCGATTCCTCCTCTTCCTCTTCCTTTCTGACCTTGCACGCCCATCATGGTCTAGCAAAAGATAATTTACTACAAAATGCTCACACCCGAGCGTCGGTCGGAGATTGTCGCTAAGATGCGCGTTGTGGAAGAGCATTGCACCACACTGCTCAAAATGCGGCGGAGCAGGAGAAGCTACCGGAGGAGGCGGTGCCATGGGAGGGGGTGTGCCGGGGGAGGAGGAGGAGGCGAGCATGTAGGACAAGAAGGAGGAGGTGATGAGCATGAGGTTGATCCCGATGGCCTTGGCATGGAGGAGGTGAAGGCGGAGTTCCAACATGCCCACGCCACGGAGGTGACGGTGCAGTTCGAGGTCGAGCAAGCCTCCATCCTCTACTTGACCCAATCCGAGTGGGAGGCGTAAACCGCCATTGTATCCACCTCGCTTACGTGAGACAAGAGTGGCTCTTCGTGGATCTTGATGACGACGAGGAAGAGAAGTCGGAGTTGCGGCCCGCCGCTTAGGGCAAGGAGGTTGATTCGTCTGTTACCGAGGTCATCTACATCTCCGACGATGAATAGAAGTAGGGTAGTTTTCATCCGAATGTACCTTCCTTTATCTATGTATGATGAACTATGCAGGATGAATTTCATGTTGCATGGCTAGTATGAAAATAAGGGTTTGCAAATGACGATTGTGGTTGTAGAGTCGGACAAATGAAAAGTGACTCGGTTCTGTCCGCATCCTCAGACATATTAAATATTTCAAAATTCAATCTATCCCATTGTAAAGCATGGGCATTTGTGTTAGTATTTCAAAATTCCAATATATCTCATGCCAAATCGGATTTATCGGTCCAATGTTTTTTGTTGAAGAGGAGGATGACCTCCGGCCTCTTCCTCTGGGCGATGCATATAACCATTTTATTATTATTCCCAAAGACCTTATAAAGTAATACATCAATATGTCTGAAGCCGCCATCATGGCAATATTTGTCGCACTCCTATCCATTTGATGAAGGGGTGCAAATTGTCTAAGCAGAATACCGAGACCTCTCACCTAAGCCTAATATCTGAATCTATAGGCCCCAACTAAGATGGAACGCCGGGTCTGGGGCACAAACCGATCGGACGCACTCTCAGATGTCGTCATCACCGTCTTCCACCGATCCATCTTCAGAGTAGGTATTAACGCATCAACCTTGCCAGGCCTGTCGTCGACGCCACCATGGTGCCAGACAACGCCTCCTCCCAGCGAGCGTCCATCTTTACACACCCATTGTCGAGACCCTACAGCTCCACGCCGCCGAGAATCCACACCGTCGATGCATCACATGGAACACCGCTCCACCACTGGAACCGTCCACTGGTCCATCAAGCCAATTCACACTTCCAAGAATGATGCCCCCCAAGGAGGGAATGGCACAAGGGTGTCATCGTCATCCGATCAACTGATCTTGGGTTTGTTTCACCTCGATGGCACCTTCAAGAAGGATACGATGCCATTGCGTCACCGTCACCAACTTTTGCCAGCTGCCGAGGACAAGATCTTTACCCGGATCTTCTGCCCGAGACTCCAACCGACGACTGTGCATCTTCAAGACTACCTTCAAAGCCTCGGGTTTGGCCGTTCAAATCCTACGATCGTCCATAGCTGCACTACCATTGCGGTGTACCCTGACACTACGACCACTACCAAAGGGTGCCAACACTGGAGCATGGAGGGAGGGCTGCCACCCCACTGCTCCATGCCGGAAGAACCGTTAGGATGAATCGCAAGCATGCTATTCATCACCTCTATACCGCACGGTAATCAGGGTCGAAGTCGTCGAGCCGCCGGAGCAACTCTGCCTTGGACATGGCTAACTCCATGCTATGTAGCCGAGGTCGGCTTGGGCCTCATCGGCCACCACCCCCGCATCCGCCGCCATGCAATGAGGCAACCATCCCCGCTAGGGCATGATCGGAAGCCACCGCCGCATGTACCTGTACGATCTACCCATCCAGTTACCACCAGACGACCATGTCGTCACCCAAGGTCGCTGTCCGCAAAGCCATCGCGTCACGATGATCCAGATCACGACCGCGCCTCCTCGTGGGAGGAGGTCCTGCCCCACCCCCTCCATCACGAGTTAGGTAGGAGATCCCCCGCCACCGCCGTCGACCACTAGGCTTAGCCCCGTGGCGTCTTGTAACGCCCCGGACACACCCGCCGGTAGTCATTACTCCTGGCGGGATCTAGACTGGCCTCATAGATCAATACTAGTCCTTTCTGCGCACTTTGTCCTCACTCATGCTCAACCGGGACCAACTTCCCGATCGGTCACCCATCCTAAAACTACTCCAAGCCAAGCACGCTTAACCTGAGAGTTCTGTTCGAATGGGCTCCCGGAAAAGAAGGAATTCCTTATTGATATGAGTAGTCTATCATCCCTAATAAGCTAGGCTATCACACGTCTCTTGGCGGCTAAGGAGAGAGGCGAGAACGAAGATAGTGCCCCGACGGCTAGGGTTTAGGAGGCTACCCGAGTCGCCTGAGTCGGGGCGACGCGGGGACAGACTGCTATCCGACTGGGCTTGTATCGGTCTAGCGTAACTTAAGACGGTCAATCTATTTTTCAGGTAATGTGAAACTATGAGATGGTGTCGGGAGAAGAAGGTATTTTTCCTTGCAGCGGCCATCCACGTGAAGATCTTTAGTATCTGACGATTGTAGATACGGGAAGAAGAGGCACTGCGCCTCATGATATAGATTGGCGTCATGGGGACTGTGGAGCCTCAAGCGGCGGATTCTAGTCATAAGGGAATCTCCATGGCAGAGCCGCAAACATCCCGCAATGGTCCGGACCGAGCGGTCCGTACCGCGAAACCATCCAACGTGGTCTTGTATTGGTCTGCGGGGACGGTCCGGACGTGACTTCTCATGCAAACCGAAGACAAACGTGAGGGAGGTTTGCAGGAGTTCGGATTGCTACTTCGCCCGATTATGACCTCCCTGGCACACCAAAAACTCCTCCCGCTCCAACGCGAAACTTGGTTCGTTCTGAGTGCTCTATCCATGAGTGAGAAGGGTGTGGAGGGGCTCATGGTCGTCTCCAAGATATTGGGGGACCCGGGATGAACTGTAAATTGACCCCCTAAAATTATAAAATGCATGCGACTGATGAACTAATATAAGTAAAGCATGCTCTCACTCAGTTATAAATTTTTTGATATCTGTTAATCAGTATAACCTTTAGAACGATATCAAATAACAATTAGAAAAAGCAAAAGTGGTACTAATGAAAAAATAGCAAACCTTAAAATTTGAACGATCAGCTACCTTGAATAATATTTGATGCACGAGTTAGTACATCCTAAAATAGATTTATCAATCTATCTAAAGCCTGGAGGACAAAGGAAATTATTAATTACCTATCTGTCCCAAGCTACAGAGGCAGCTACAAAAATATACACACTTGCTTATATATCTATATTACTATTAAACAAGCGAACTAAAACTTTCTTAAAGCCACCCCGCAGATGTACCCAGCCTAATTACCACCGTCAGATTAGCCCCACTAAATAAAATCTAACGGTTACAATTAATTTAATCCCGAGCTTGTGTGCAATTAGCAATTTAGTAGGACTGAACACACTCCACCCGCAGAGGAATATTCCACGCGCGTTCGTCGTACGATGCTTCGTCAACGCAAAAGGGCTTTCCAAATCGCAACCACCACGTCGTCTCCATGCGTCTCGGGGGAGAACCCTAAGCCGCCACTCCTTCCCTCTCCTAACTCTACCTGGCTCGCCGCCGCTGGAGGGCGTCCCGGGGCGAAGCTAGCGCCAGCCCTGAGTTGCGCAGGAGCGTCACCGGCGCGAGTTGCTGCCTGGCTTAACAGTGACTCGGGCAGGGTACCATGGTGCGATCTGACCACCCCCGCCTTGCTCCACTCCTCATGCACCCGCCATGTCTGCCAAGGGCCAAGGCCAATGGTCTGGGTTACGACGTGTCGCCGTGTCGGGGTCGCGCGCCCGTCTTGCTTCTGGAGTCTGATTGATGCTTACTTTTGATCAACAGGCATCAGGGGTCAGGAGAGGCATTGCGGAAGCGTTCCACATGTACTGTCGCCACCGCCGTGTGCCGCGCCGCGTACAGGGAGGGCCGGGTCCCAATTGGGCGCAGTCGGGACGAGAGCGAGCGGGCGCTCGAGCAGATCGCCGCCGATGCGCTGCTTTCGGCACCGTGCACAACGTGTTAGAGGTCGTCGCCGCGGTCGGCTCGCCGTGCGGGTCGGCCGACAGTTGCCAGGGTGTTTAACCTGATGAAGAGGGCGTCCGATAGATGCCAGATGGGATGAAAGGCAGTTGGCTCAGCATGAGCGCGCATGGCCGGCAGCCCGTGCGGTGGCCTGAGCGAGAGGCCGGTGAGTCCCCTTCTCTGTCCATGCCCTCTCTCCTCCTTCGTCCAGCAAGGGGCGGGTGCCGGCCGGGAGAACGAGCAGGGGCGACGCGGACCGGGGCTTCAGGAGGCAACGCTACTCTTGCTTGAGGAGAACGCAGGTGCAGACAAAGGGGAGCGCGCGTGGACGGAGCTCGAGGATGGCGGTGTCTGTGTTTTATCTTTCGTGCTGTGTACTGAACTACTGATGCATGATGATGGTGTGTGTGCTGTGTACTAAATAGTGAGTTGTGGTCTGATGCGAGCTGTTGTTCACTGTTAGATATTCTACTGCAGAAGATTTCGTGGAGACAGTGACTACATTACTACAAACTTGACGCTGCACCTTCATTCCTTGATAAAGTTTGACATTATTCGATCCATAAATCCTAATCCCATCTTAATATTAATAATATTTGACACAGATTCTTTAGAATGGTCATGTTAGTGACTTAACTTCTCTTTATTTTGCTTTGTAAGGAACCTTCAGAGAAATTGAAGCTGAGCATCAAAGTTTGGAATATTTTTACTAACAACGACCAGGAGATACCCAGTTCCTAGGGCCTGATCAGGTGCAGGTTGTGTCGCTCGGCAAAAAAGAAGACACCAGCTTTGGCCTTTTGATCCTCTTGTGTGCTTTGTAGTTTGTGCCATAGAGAATTCGAGTGATAAAGTTTACAGAACTCAAGAACAAGCTCACCGTCTATGAATTTTGATGGAAAATATCCTGGTTCTGCATTCAATCTATAATCATCAGTTCTTTAAGTTCAGTTCTGCGAGATGCTCCTGTGCTATCATGTTGAATGTACGAGGAATATATTTGATTACCAGCTTAATTTAGGTTGACTGAATATCCTTTAGAAAAATTATTTGGAGTCGGGCAGCCCTTAAAAATACTTTGAGAACATTAATATTGTATCCTTTTTTCTTCTTCTGAATACTGTTATATATGCACATAAAGACTGCATGAATCAAAACGGGTTGCTTTTATTTTCTTTTGAGCCACAAATCTCTCTTCCTTTGCATAGCCTATAAATTTGTGCATTGTCTAATGATTTTTTTTTATAGAAACAGAGAGCAGATGTCTGTACATTTGGAAAAATAGAGTTTTATTGAAAATTCAGAAAATTATGTTCTTTCGAAAGATCGAAACACGATGTTCCTTTTTCTATATTTTGTAATGAGTCGTATAATTGCAACACTAACATTTTTTTAATTATAATTGTCCATCTCAGTTGTTGGAACATTTTAATACATATTATTTGCATTAGAAGTTTGCATATGTTAGTGACTCCTCTCCGCAAAGAAAATATCCTCCCTTCAATACAACAAACAAATTCAATGTTCATGCATTAAATCAAAAATGTTAGTTCGTTATTATCAGCTATTGATTGTGTTATACTCCCTTCGTTCCAAATAAATGACTTAAAAATGACTCAACTTTACACTAACTTTAGTACAAAGTCAAGACATTTTTAAGTCATTTATTTTGGGATGGAGGGAGTATTTATTAGTAGTGTATCACTAGATCTTGTTTTTATTTAAAACTTTATCTATTAGTTAGGATAAACTGTAATTTTTTAAAGAAATACGTGCATTGCACGTGCATGCTAACTAGTAACCTTAAAAGGCTAAACATCAACAACATATCAACTACTCACGTGGTGAACAAAATCTGCCGAACTATTAGTCACATATGGATGAATAAATCATGTTGGGCAGGTGCCTGAATTTAATGAAGAACTGGGAAATAATAAGACTACAAGAAAAGGGAAGGGATCAGGTGGTGGATAAGAAAGGATAGATAGGCGGCGGCAGGCAGAGGCGGACAATCTGATAATCGGACGTGTGTCGTTCGTAGTTTTGTGTGAGTGAAGTAGTAAGCCGACGAAGGGCGAGTGGAAGCAGCGATTGCGGAATTGGAATAAACATCACGCAGCCATGGACTATTGATCCGAGGAAAGGGAAACAGGGATCAGGCGTGGTCGTATGGAGCTCGAGCGATCAGCAAGCTTTGCTTTGACGGGCCTCCCACTTCCCTCCTGGGCTGACTAGTACCTGCGCACCTGGGGGCCCCAAAATTTCAGGGCCCTGTGCGACCGCCCAATTTGGGCCCCTTGTAGACGGGTCTGGAGGGGGTATATGTAGTCATTTTAAAAAATTAACCGTTATAACATTATTTTCCAAAACCGAAGTAAAAACTCGGATGAACCGATTAGTGCAAAATGCCCTAACTTTTGGATTCTTGGTGAGACCAAATGATAACATCTCGGTGAGACCGATTTGGTTGGCCTTGAGCATATCCGCATCTCGGTGGATCTAAGATATAAACTCGGAAGTTTTGAAATTAAATATCTTGTCTCCAGAGAGTTGGTCACTGCTTTTCGGTTGTACCGAACAGGATCTCGATGGTACCGAGGTCCTAGTGTTTGGCTTGGGTTCTGTCTAGGGCTAACTTGGTGAGACCGAAAATTGAAACTCGGGGGCACCGAATTTCGTAGTTTAGGTACTCGGACACAATCTTTTGTGAGAGTTTGGTTGAGGCTTTTAGTGGCAAATCTCTAAGCACTTTGAGGAACGTGATCATTGTCAATACCTCATCCCCTTTTAATAGTATTGGCTTTCCTATAAACTCAATTGTGATTGCTCACATAAAAAATGTAGAGTCTTGAAGCTTTTGTCAATAGGACTCCTTTCCATCTTGGGGATTCTTCTTGCAATTCCCAACCACTTCTATCTTTGGACTTTATGTGAAATAGAATAGATAAAAAATTTAGTACAAGAGATAATGTATGTTGTCATTAATTATAAAAAACCTCCACGGGAGCATTTGTGCTTTTAGTCTCCCCTTTTTTGGTAATTGATGACAACATACAATCAAAGAAAGTGTTCCATCCCTTTCTTTAATGGAAATTGGAATCTTATGTTTCCCTCTTTCATATCAATAATTGCACCTATAGTTCATAAGGAAGGTCTTCCAAGTATTATTGGACAAGTTGGATTGCATTCAATATCAATAACAATGAAATCTACATGTGCATAATTTCTATTTGAAATAATAAGCACATCATTTGTTCTACCCAAAGGTTTCTTAACGGTATAATCCGCAAGATGCAAGTTAACGGAACAATCCTGAATATTAGTGAGACCAAGCACATCACAAAGAGATTTAGGTATAGTTGAAACACTATCACCAAAGTCACACAAGGCATTGCATTCATATTATTTAAGCTTTATTTTGATAGTAGGTTCCCATTCATCATTCAACTTTCTAGGAATAGAAACTTCTAGCTCAAGTTTCTCATCATAAGCTTTTATCATCACTTCTACTATATGTTGTGTAAAAGCTTTATTTTGTTCATAAGTATTGGGTGAGATAATAATGTATTGCAACAAGGAAATACATTCTACTAAAGATAAACTTTAGTAATTAAAGTCCTTGTAATCAAAGATAGTGGGCACATCACTAGTTAAAGTTTTGACCTCTCCAAACCCATTTTTTAGTTTTAGCATTAGAATCATCACCCTCTGAACAAACGGGGCTCCTTCTAGCTAAAGTTGACTCATCTATAGTACCTTTATCATATAATTTTAGATTAGTAAACAAATATTCAATAGGATAAGTACCAAGTATTTTAAGATCTTCATCATGATCACGGCAAAAACCGGGTGGAAGAACCTTTTCTAAGAATTCTCGCTTAGCTTTCAACTTAGCGGTCCTCTCCTTACTTTAATTGATAGATGTTTGGATATATTTTATATTCTAATTAAACTAATGCTTTGGTGGAAAAAATATTTTTAAGAGTTTCCACATCAAGATCAATTTTATCCAAGTTTTTAGCCAAGTCCTCAATTTTATGCAACTTTTCTTCTACCATAGTATTAAAAAAATGAGAACTAATATATTTTGTAATGGTGTTCTCAAGATTATTAGAGGAATTACCAGGATATGCTATATCATTGAAATTTCCTCTATAAGCATTATTGCTGAAATTGTTTCGCGAGACGAAGTTCACATCAATAGCATCATTATTTTTCTCAATCAAGGTAGACAAAGGCATATTATTTGGATCGTCATGAGCATTTTTACTAGCAACGATATTCATAAGATCATCCACTTTTTCACTCAAAGTAGTGATTTCCTCAACATAATTTACCTTCTTGCCAGTTGGAGCTCTTTCGGTATGCCATTGAGAGTAATTTGTCATGATGTTGTCCAGAAGTTTGGTGGCTTCTTCTAATGCCACCTCCATGTAGGTACCACCTGGAGCAGAATCTAGAAGATTTCTAGACACAAGGTTCAGTCGAACATAGAAATTTTGTATAATCATCCATAAGTTTAAACCATGAGTAGGGCAATTTCTAATCATCAATTTCATTCTCTCCCAAGATTGGGAAACATGTTCTTGATCATGTTGTTTAAAATTCATAATTTTATTTCTAAGGGAGATGATCTTAGCAGGAGGAAAATACTTGGCAATAAAATCATCTTTACACTTATCCCATGTTACAATACTATTATGTGGTAAAAATGAAAACCAAGCCTTAGCTTTATCTCGTAGTGAAAATGGCAATTGTTTAAATTTGACCACATGATTATCCATATCCTTTTTATTTTGCATATCACATAATTCAACAACGGTATTAACTTGAGCAGCGAGATCCTCATTGGGACTTCCCAGAAATTGTTCTTTCATCACAAGATTCAGCAATGCAGCATTAATATCATAAAACTCCACACTAGTGGTGGGTGTTATAGGAGTACCAATCAAATTATTGTTATTGAGAAGTCACACAACTTAGTAGTATCTTGAGACATGGTGACTGAGCAAACAAAGTAACAAGCAGAACAAGTAAACTAGCAAGCAAGGAAGTAAACTAGCAACTAGCAAAGTTAAATATTTTTGTATTTTTGCTTTTTATATAGCAAGAAAAATATAATAGCAAATAAAAAGTATAACAAGTGAATTATAATTTGTGTGAAGGTACTTGATAGTAGGTTGGTAATACTCCCCGCAACGGAGCCAGAAATCCTTCCTGATACTTTTGATCTGCGTTGGGTTTTTCGCGAAGAGGAGCGGGTAATGCAACACATCATAGATAAGTTTCCCTCGATAGAGAAACAAGGTTTATCAAACCAATAGGAGTAGCATGCAACCGCCTTCTTCGGCAACTACACATAAAGAAGCAAACACTTGCACCCAACGCGGGCAAGAGGGTTGTCAATCCCCTTGGACTCGTTACTTGCAAGCTAATAAGTAGTGTGGATGGTAGTAGATAATTATAAATAGAAAAATAAAATAAAAAGTAAATATGAACAGCAAGGTGAATGATATTTTTATAAATATATATATTTGGATAGACCCGGGGGCATAGTTTCCCCTAGTGGCATCTCTCATGAAGTAGGCATACTGTGGATAGACAAATTATTATTGGGCAAATGGTAGAAAAGAGCATAGTTATGCAATATTTATTCACAACAACGATCATGTGTTTATAGGCATCACGTACATAATCAAATAGGCCGACTCCTGCCTACTCCTACTACTATTACTCCACGTAGAGAGCGCTTCTATGCTTGCCTGTCTAAGTATTAAGTTCATGACAAACAGAGTAATGCTTGCAGAACGATGACATGATATAGACACATAAAACTCAATCAATATGAACTAACCCCATTGTTTTATCCTTAGTGTCAAAAATACAAAGATGTGTCTTGTCCCTTTCTGTCACTGGGATATAGAGCAGCGTCAGATTGAACCCACTACAATGCACACCTCGCACCGAAGAAATATCAATCTAGTTGGCCAAACTATTTCAATAGATCAGGGATATTTACGAAGCTATAATAATCATGCAAATAAAAAATCATAATATATTTTAGAGAAGACTCAAATATTTTATCATGAATAATCTGAACATAAATCCATAATTCATCGGATCCCAACAAACGCACCGCACAAGAAGATTACATCGAATAGATCACCGTGCAGATGCGGCGAACTTTGTATTGAGGATCAAGAGAGAGATAGCCATATAGGTACTTACTATGGACCCGTAGGTCCGTGATAGACTACTCACACATCACCATGGGAGCAGCAATGTTGATGTAAAGGCTCTCTGTGATTGACCCCCCTCTGACAGGGCACCGGAACAAGGTTCCAGATGAGCGCATGGGGAAACACATACTTGCAACAGTGGGAAAAGTGTTTCGGGAGGCTTTCCAGGGTTTCAAGGATTTATTAGAATTTATAGATCAAAGAGGGGCATTGGTAGTCACCCGAGGGGGCCAGCACACATGAGGGCGTGACCACCTCCCTGGGCGCGCCCTATTGTGTGCTGCCTCCCTAGTGCGGCCTACGGTCTTCTCCCAAAGCTTACAAGTCTTCTTTTGGTCAAGAAAAAATCATCAAAAAGTTTCGTGGCAATTGGACTTCGTTTGGTACTGTAAACCTGAAAAAATAAAAACACGCAGAAAACAACAATTGGCACCTAGCACTAGGTTAAAAGGTTTGTGCTCAAAAATAATATTAATTGACATATAATTGCCCAAAAAGCATCATAGAATGATAATATTATAGCATGGATCAATCAAAATTATAGATATGTTAAGACATATCAGCTCTCGCCACTTATCGCCATATGCACGTCACGCAACTCGACTACCTTCAAGCGGAATCCTAGCAAGGGAGTCGTCCACGACCGTTAACCACACAAGACCCTAGTTCAGGTTTATCGCCTATTTGAGACTGAACCCGCACGAAAGTCCTGAAAGAACGTGGATGTCGCCTAGAGGGGGGGGGGTTGAATAGGCACTTCAAAATAATTACAGTTTAGGCTTGAACAAATGCGGAATAAAACTATCATTTAATTAGTCAAGCACAAAACCTAAAACAACTAGGCTCACCTGTGTGCACCAACAACTTATGCTAAGCAAGATATACAACTAAGTGATAGCAAGATATATAACAAGAAACAATATGGCTATCCCAAAGTAAAGTGCATAAGTAAAGGGGCTCGGGTAAGAGATAATCGAGGCACACGGAGACGACGATGTATCCGGAAGTTCACACCCTTGCGGATGCTAATCTTCGTTCAAAGAGGTGTGGAGGCACAATGCTCCCCAAGATGCCACTAAGGCCACCGTAATCTCCTCACGCCCTAGCACAATGCAAGATGCCATGATTCCACTAAGGGACCCTTGAGGGCGGTCACCGAACCCGTACAAACTAGGTTGGGGCAATATCCACAACTTAATTGGAGGCTCCAAAGACACCACGAAGCTTCACCACAATGGACTGTGGCTCCGAGGTGACCTCAAATGCTCGGGGAAATCTCCACAACCTAATTGGAGACCCCAACGTTTGCACGGAGCTTTGCACCAAAATGATTGAGCTCCAAGACAACACAAGCCGTCTAGGGCGTCAAGGCACCCAAGAGGAACAAGCTCTAGGGTGCACAAACACCCAAGAGTAATAAGCTTTTGAAACTTCACTTCCACGTATCACCGTGGAGAACTCAAAACTATGCACCAAATGCAATGGCAAGGGAACACGAAGTGCCCAAGTCCTTCTCTCCCAAATCCCACCAGAACAACTAATGCTATGAAGGAAAGTGAGAGGAAGAACAAAGAAGAATACAAAGAGCTCCAAGATCTAGATCCAAGGGGTTCCCCTCACATAGAGGAGAAAGTGATTGGTGGAAATGTGGATCTAGATCTCCTCTCTCTTTTCCCTCAAAAAGGAGCAAGAATCATTGGAGGCATTGAGAGATAGCAAGCTGAAAGAACTTCAACAATGGGCGGAAAAACGAGCTCAAGAGATAAGGTTCAATGGGGAAGAAGACCCCCTTTTATAGGTGGGAAAAATCCAGCCGTTATGCTCACAGCCCGCATAGAGTGGTACTACCGCTCCAAGGAGTGGTACTACCGCTAGGGCAGTAGTAGACGTATGAAAAACAACAGCGAGGAGGCAAAAGGCTAGTAGAACCGCGGGAGCGGTACTACCGCTCGTCCTCACGGTACTACCGCTTGCGAGCGGTACTAAAAAATACATCCGTGCCTACGACCGGTGGACAAAACACGAGATTTTGGTTTCGAGCAGTAGTACCACTCTTGGAGCCGTGGTAGTACCACTCCGGAGCGGTAGTAAAAAATTACATCCGCTCTAGCCGCGGTAGTACAACTACAACCTTTTAAGAACACCAAAACTGCCACAACTTTTGCAAACGGACTCCGAATTCAACAAAACAAAGTTTGTTGGAAAGATAACGACATGGGCTAACACAATCGTGATTGAAATATCAATAAGAAGCAAATGATAAAAGGTCCATAAGAAAATGGTGAGAACCCTTCCTTGAATAAGACCGGTAAAACCTCCAACACCGAAAACGCAATAGACAAAGCATATGAAATCCGTTTTCGATGTACTAGATCTTGTCACGAAGATAACCACAAGATCAAGAACCCACATGGAGAAAAGACAACCAAGAAACAAAAAATAAGATGATGCCAAGAATGCAATGGTTTGAGCTCTCAACGAACGATACGATCAAGCTACTCACTTGAGAGCCCCCCTTGATAGTATGACAATCGATCCTATAACCCGGTCTCTCAGCTACCACCATGAGACCGGTAAAATAGAAAACCCTATCAAGGTCAAACCTTAGCCTTGCGCATAGTCCACTTGAGCTAGATGATGACAATCGTTACTTCCTCAAGATGGACCACCTTTCTTCGTTGCGTTGACTTGATGAAGGCTAGATGATTGCTCCCCCATACTCCACTATGGGTGAGCCACTCTTCGATACATATTCAAAAGTCCATTGTCACAACAATGAACAACGATCCTCAAGCATGATCTCTCCGTGATGCTTCACTTGAGCTTGCACATCGCAACCTTGATGACGATCTCCACTTGATGTCATCTTCCACGAGATGTATGGGATCTTCCTCTTGATGCAAGCCCATGGAAATATACCTAACCCCACAAAGAACTCTCACATAGACCATGGGTTAGTACATAAAGCATAAAGTACAATGCTTACCACACCATGGGATCACTTGATCCTTCTCGGTACATCTTGTACGCTTTGTGTGTTGATCAACTTGATTCACTTTTTGACTTAGTCTTGATCAACCTTGTATCTTAGCTTCTCTCTTCATAAAGATGATGTCTTGAAGGTAAACACGAATTCTTACATAATCTTCTTCTTCAAGACATGCTTGCAATAAGCTCAACTCCCACATGACCAATCTTTGGATAAACCTTGAATACCACCTTGGTCACCATATAAACTCCTTGAAATCAACCGATGGACTTCAAGAAGTACCCACAGACAAATCCTTAGAATATAACTCAAGGCAACCATTAGTCCATAGGGATTTTCATCAATTACCCAAAACCACACATGGAGAAATGTGCTCTTAAAATCTCCCCCATTTTGGTAATTGATGACAACCACTTTCAAGAGAGTTTATATAAGGAAATAAGCACAACCAAGCACACACAAATGAAAAGCAATGCATGGATGTGAGATGCTAATGCTTAAGCAATAAAAGCAAAACTCTCTAAGCTTTGCAAACTAAAATCTCTAAACTTGTACCCCATTGGCATCGATTGCTAAATTGGGCGAAAAGCTTAGAAAGCCAATATAATAGGTGTTCCTCCAAAAGGTTTGTATTTCTCAAAATACGTGTTCAAAGAAATACACAAATATAGTGATAAGTAGTTGGAGAAAGACAAACTATATTGAGAACCCAAAGATTGCAAAAAGGATCGTATGGTACAAAGACATACAACGGAGTGAAGCAAGAAATCAAAAGATACTAATTGGAACAATCAATCACATGGACCTACGAGCCACATGAATAAAAGATATTATGATATAGTCAAAATAGTGTTTATAAAGAAACTAGAGGAGCTCCCCATGATTTGTGCAAAATTATGAATTTTTGTATTTGAATGTAAGTGCACAAAATAGGATCATGACTCTCCCAAAAATCAATATAAACACACAACAAAGTGCAAGCAAGTAGATAAGCCAATAAGCATAGTCCTTGCACCAAACATATGGTTGAGCAACAGGTAGAAGAGGTTAAAGAATAGGCTCAACCAAAATGATGTGTGTGAGTCATGGCAAAGCACTTGAGAGGACTAATATAAGGATGAGCATTAAGCATAACATAGTCTTGACGAAATGAGACATAAAGTGGAAACCATATCCTTCCCACACACAAACCACTAGAAAAAGGGTTCACAAGCTTACTAATAGGAAAATTAAAAACCAAAGCTTGTGACAAACCCTAGTGAAGATAGGAAAATGATAGCCTTGTCAATAGGAGGGATACCAATCGAAATGGCAAAACCCTCGTGAAGACAAGCATGAGGAAAATAATCTTCACCACCAAATAGTGCATCAAGATCCTAGGATATAAGATCCGTAATCAAGGCAAATTCTTTCATGAAACCACCATGGAAAGAAAATGAGAATGCAATGGTGGACGTGAAAGAAAAGAGGACATCAACTAGAGATGTAACTTCTCTCATGTGTATAAGATTCTAGGTAGAGGACAATTATGATGATATATCCACAAAGAATGATGTACATATGAAATAGTTACAAGAAGGAACGAACAACATATCCAAAAGGAAGTCATAAATATACCAATAAGATCTTTGCTTGAAAGCATAGCACATAGCCTAATATTTTCTTATTGTACATAAATGAACTCCCACTACACGAACATCAAAGACATCACAACTAGCAATATGACATCATCGTCGAGACACTTTGAGAAAGGAAACAAGTACCACAAGAAGGACCCAATAAGTTCATGCCATGATGCAACCTATAAAAGGTTGAATGCGAGAAATGTATGCATGAAGTAGATACTTGTTACCGAGATATCATTAGATTGATGTAGTAGACAATGGTTCATCGATCATACTAGTATGGCTCCAATATGCACATGGTGTCAACACCTTCCTTGTAAGTGAGCCGAGTGTCCAATGTATCTCCAATTGTTCCTAGAACAACACCACAAACAAAGTGGTACCCAAGCTTATTGGGACCAAAGAGTTAGAGTACCAACAACACATAGGACAAACTCCACATAAATATGTGCATATAGATATGAAATTGAATTTCATGCACACTTTAGCCAATTTATGTCATAGTGGAGTTTCCCCTATATATTGGGTCAAGGAAAGAGAACATGCCAACGAAAGTGCACGTAGTAAATATGTATGTTCAAGGCTTTCAAGAAGCAAATCAACACACAGTTGATAAGATACCGAAAGATAAGGTATCAAGTGAAAATAAGATACCAAATGAAAAAATATTACTTGACGGATACCAACTAAAAGATACATCAAGGAATGAGATATCCATTGACACATGCCAGATAGAAGGAAACAAGATACCAATTGAAGGAAAATAAGAGGTATCAAGTTCCCAAAAGAGAGCTAGGTTCCAAACAAACCAAACCCTCCACAAATTTTCATGATGGCACAAAGAACCATAGAGAGAAGGCTTGCCTCCCACTAACACACACTTGATGAAGATCAAAAGATTTTATGATGGACACATAAAGAGAGTGTTCTATAAAAATATGATAGCTCCCCCAAGAGATGTGCATTATATAGAATTTGCATTTGAATACAAAATGCACACGATGGGATAATCACTTTACCTATATCTACAGAAACACTAGACACGCTCAGAAAGATCCACAAGAGGCAAGGAATACAAACGATAAACAAAATACAATGCAAAGATGATTAGCAATTTCTACCACATAAAAGGATACCAATTGTCAAAGGACAAGAAGTAATTCTAAATATTTCCTATTTGTAGATTGCAAAGATATCCAACATCATCTTCACACGTAAATCATAAGCAAATGACACTTGCAGAGCTAACATGCCACTTAGGAACAAGATAAATAATAATATCAACTCTAAGTGGCAATATCTCAAATGTACACATTATCTAGGCTTGTAATATGCACGTAGTATATTACTCCCCCATAATGTGGTAACCCAATGTTATTAACAAGTGGCAAATGAAATCCAACAAGAGATAATTAATGGACCATTTAGAATTTGAATTTCTCATGATAAGACATACCAAGTAGAAGCTAGATAATCTTGTAATATCAATACTAAGTGGTATTCCTCATGAACACACATTTTTAGGGTCGTGAAATGCATAAAGCACATCACTCCCCCAAAATGGGATAGTCCATTAATCTCTCACAAAGAGCCAACTAAGATACAAACATAATGCAAAAAGGCTCTACACAAGACTCACACATACATGATGTGAAACCCATCATACATACTTGATTTCTCAAGACAAGCAAATAGGAAGCACAACATATACAAACACATGCAAGGTAGAAAACCACAACATGCAAAGGGGCAAGTAACTATCAATGTAAACAATTTAAGTACACGTTATCGTAAGGAGGAGCATTGGATATAAGATAGAAACTTTATAATCCAAATGACTTGGCTTGAGATAACATGAATGATGAAGATCCCTTAATTCTTCATGATGTAGCCAAGTCACCAATGCCCTCCATCAACACCTATTGATCAAGTTTGAGCTTGTTGGTACCCAACCAAGTTGGGTCCTAAGAGGTTAGTCACAATAGGCTTGGCTACCCAAATGGTTCTTTTCTTGACACCACTTTCAGTACCAACACATTTGGCACACATTGCCAAGCTTATCCTTTCGAAGAGAATAGATATCATAAATAATGATTGGGTTGGATAAGTTACCTTTCGTGCAAGAAGAAGCGAAGTGACCCTTCTCACGACATAAGTAGCAACATCTACCCTTTACTTTCTTCTCAATTGATTTCTCAACTTGAGGAGCAATGACTTGAGTCTTCTTGGGAAGAGGCCTTTCTTCAACTTGTGGTTGAGCATGCGATTGAACTTGTGGCCACTTCCCTTGTTGCTTGATACTTTGAGGCTTCTTCTTCAATGGGCAAGATATTACATGGCGCCCTTCTATTTTGCACTTGAAGAAAATAATCTTGGCCGAATTATTGACTTGTTCTTGGCCCTTCTTCTTGTACTTCGTGGACATCTTCTTCTTCTTGGACTTGAATCCAAGTCCACCTTTGTCATTTGGTCATTTTTGCACACTCAAGTTGAGTGTGGACTTCCCTTCATGACTCTTTTCCAAGTCTTTCTTCAAATAAGTGACTTGGGCCTTGAGATCATTGATTTCCTCTACATGGTTAGAATCAACACAAGTGGTAGAGTAAGTATACGCTTCATCGTTAGAGCAACAAGGCAAGGATAGTAATTCATCACAAGATGTACCAACATTATGAGTAGATGAACTACGTGGACTAGCACATGGCAATAAAGTATTTCTACTAGATGTAGTGCTAATGTCCACATGAGGCTCACTAGATGTTACCTTAGTAGTACTAGCCTCATGACCTATCTTTAACACATTATGCGATACTAGAAGATTGCCACGAGAGCTAGAAAGCTTTTCATGACTTTCTTCCAATTTCCCATAATTGCTAGATATCAACTCAAGTTGAGCCCTTAGCTCAACATTCTCCTTTAATATGGATGCTTCACAAGAAATAGAGTTAGTAGCACAAGCATCATTATTAACAACACAAGTAGAAGCCAACATGGCAAGCTCTTTAGCATAGGAAGCTTCAAGTTGAGCATGAGACTCTATGATTTCAATGAGCGAACTCTTAATGACCCTTGAGACATTTTCGAGATGCTCAAAGTCCTCAAGGAGTTTAGAATGTGCAACTTCAAGCTTATCATTTTTAGTTCTAAAATCATTAGCCACCTTGAGAGATCTTTCATGGGATTCCTTCAATCTAGATAATTCTAGAGCAAAGGTCTCCTCAAGAGGTTCCTTGGTGGTTTGTTCATTTTCAAGAGCTTGAGATAGCATAATCATGCTCATGACCTTCCATTTTGTCAATGGTAGTCTCATGCTCCTCAAGATGAGATTCCAACTCCTCAATGTATTTATTGCCCTCAATGGCAATATACATGATTTCCATGAAGTTGGAACGAGAAAGTTTATTCTTATGAAGAGCTTTAAAAATCATTTCTCCCTTAATTTTGAAGGAAGCAACATTATCACACTCTTCATGATTATCCTCATTATCATCAACATCATCATCATGAGATATATTGGGATTCAAAGTAGGAGATACCTTTGAAGCCTTAGCCATAAGGCAAAAGTGAGAAACGATAGATGATGATGTAGGATCCCTTGAAGCACCATTCAAGACCACATCTTGTTCCATGGAGTGTTGGGTTTCCTGTACATTTTTAGCACAACAACTCGAGGAAATAGAAACATTTTTATTTAAAGTGTCAGAGAATCCTAATCCCCTAGTCGACATCCTTGCTCTCTAGGTTGTTAAACCTAATAATGAGAGACCTTGCTCTGATACCAATTGAAAGGATGTGGATGTCGCCTAGAGGGGGAGGGGGTGAATAGGTGCTTCAAAATAATTACAGTTTAGGCTTGAACAAATGCGGAATAAAACTATCGTTTAATTAGTCAAGCACAAAACCTAAAACAACTAGGCTCACCTATGTGCACCAACAACTTATGCTAAGCAAGATATACAACTAAGTGATAGCAAGATATATAACAAGAAACAATATGGCCATCTGCCTTAACCTACAAGCATTCTGACCGGGAAGCATCCTAGTTCGCATGTTCATCTCCAACGAACTCTTCGACATACTCCTGTTCTTCCATGCCTAGCCAATTAAATAACCAGTGGCAAGCCAATGAGTACTTTGAATGTACTCGCAAGCAACCCAAGTTGTGGAACAAGGTAGCAATGATGCAGGATATAGCACTAAGTAGGTGATTTTGCGGAAAGCTAATTTGAACGCAAATGTCATGATCAAGTAACTAGTGAGCATGCATCAACAATTAACAGATATCCATATGAACAATTTACCGATATCATCATAAGCTGGGGGTTGAACACCTCGTGTTCATTCATCATACTAAGTCATCGGACTTAGATCACTTTCCAAGCTAGTCATCGGACTTAGCTCAAGTACCATCTTTGTCTCCAACACACGCACACACATCAGTTTGTGAAAACACTTGGACGTAGCACAAGAGTGGTCATCCAACTGTCCTTAACCCTGGACATGGCTATTCGAATAGTTTTACACTCTGCAGAGGTTTGCACACTTTACCCACAAGACTCGGGGAACTTCCGTGTCGTCCACGACTCGCGGTATATAACATACCCAAGGTAAGCACCCGAACAATGCCTTTCCCCCAGCGATAGTAAATAAAGAGTCCACTCGATTGGTACCCAGCCTCATGATGTACATTACACGAGCTTTTCTCTAATCGTACCATCCATGAGGGGACCAACGGTGTGCCCGGTGCCTGTGAAGACAACGCATGATCGTACATACCGGTACGACCCCGTATCGAGAGTGACCACACCACTCCCGCCACTAGTAATGCGGGCTCCTTGCCAGTACCCACTTAGGTAATCAACAAAGCCCTGCCCCATAAGGGGTATCGTGGTTGCGCATGTAATGTTGGAGTAACGGTCGCAACTTACACCAATCCGTTTTCGAAAACCACATCACTCTCTTGTCTCGGCACACCACTTCTTTCTCAAGTGGTCACCCATCTCATCATCATCTCCCTCGGGCATTAGTGGCAACCGACGGGGTTTTCAAAAAAAAACTTTGAAATCATTCTCTCTTTCCATCACTATGCATAGTCCCGATCCCACTTGCGTAGCATCTACTAGCATCCTATCTACACCCACCCGCATAACCCTCATAAGGTGGTAGGGTCATGCACGATGCAAGTGTCAATGGAAAAGTACCGGAGGCATCCCACCGAAAGGGGAACAGCACATCACATGATCAAATATGATTAAAGTAAAGTGTTATATGACATGTAATAAAAATGGTTTCTCATCATGGTTAAAGGGCTGCTTGCCTGGCTCAACAAAGTCTGTGGGGTCTTCGAAGTCTTCGGGTCCAACTTCTTCGTCAACAGTGCAATCTATCGTCGCGATAAAATAATGATAAAATAAGCAACACACAAAAACAAAGCACTCAACTACTTATTAAAAATTCTAATCTATTCTGATAAATACTAAATGTCATATTAAAAATACTTTCCTAGGTTTTTTTTGTGAAAAAGATTTTATAAATTAAATAACAGAGGGAAAAAGGTGCCTAAATATAGGTTTTAAAATAAAAGAATACTAAAAATATTTTCAAACATTTTTACAAATGGCACTATTAAATTCTAGGGATTATTCTAGGAATTTAGGTGCAAAAATTAAAGTCATAGGATTTAATTTGGACCCTGTGGGATTTTTGCAAGATCCCACAGAAAAGGAAAAAGAAAAAGGGCCATGGGGACCCAGGCCAGAAGCGGCCAGTGGCTGGGCCGGCCCAGCTGACCAGCCAGCCGGCCTCGCACACGGCCAGGTTTAAACCTGACACGTGGGGCCCGGCCGTCAGCGACTACGGGGAAGAGAGAGAGGGTGCGGGAGAGGGGAGGAGAGGCTGACAAGTGGGCCCCACCTGTCGGGTCCTTCTCCCACGTCGGGACAGGAAGGGGGAGAGCTTACCGGCGGCGAAGGGAGGCACGATGAGGGGATCTGGAGGCGGGAACGGGTTCGGCGTCGACCCACCGGTCCTCTAGAGGTGGAAGGGTGGTCGGAGGTGGCCGGAGTCGCCGGCGGGGAGATGGCCGCGGCGGAGGAGATTCGGGAGGGGGTCGGAGCCGACGTTTCTTGCCTCAAAATGAGCGGGGGCGAGGGGGATACGATCCAGGGGTGATCTGCAGGCTCAAAGGAGGAGATGGGAGTGCCGGAGCGGGCCTATGCCCCGAGATCGACGGAGCTCCACCGCAGCGGCGCCTCGGCCGATCTCGAGCACTGGTGCTCGAGGGGCTCCAATGGGGGCACGGGGCGGTCTATGGAGGATGAGAGGGGGCCAGAGGAGGGGAGAGAGAGGCCCGGGGGGGCTTAAATAGAAGGAGGGGGCGGTGCATCATGGACCCATGCGCCGACGAGGTTGTGGCTAAGGCCAGAGGGGGGAGGTTCGCGGGACTGCTCGGGGGCGTTCCTGGGGCTGGTCTACGCCGAGCGAGAGCAATGGGAGAGAGAGAGGAGGGCGCACGTGCGAGGTCGCGGGTTGGGCGAGCCGGGCGGCGCTCGGCACGCGCGGGAGGAGGGAGGAGGAGGAGGAGAGAGGAGGGGTCCGACAGTGTAGCGTGTCACGGACGCCGAGGGCGCCTCGGGGGACACGCGGGGGAGGCTCAAGGTGGTCGAGGACGGCCATTGGGCAGCAGCTACAGTGCGGTCGACACTGTAGTGTGCTCTGGAGGGCGGCTATTGCATGCCATCGCATCGTCCGTGGCATCTTCTGCGCGGCCACCCACGCCTAGGGGATAGGGGAGGGAATAGAATAGAGGGAAGCGACCTTGGATTCCCTAGGATGCCTTAGGAGAGAAGGAAGGCTGGGAGAAAGGGAGAAAAACTACTGTCCAGAGGGGTAAAATGAAGGTTTTACCCCTCTTCCCCATGGAGTCTTGGCCAGGAAGAATTACTGGAGATAGCCAGTAACCCAGAGGGGTTGTGGTAAGAAGCTGGGGGCAAGGGTAAAAGGGAAGGAGGTGGAAATGCTGGTTTTACCATTTCACCAGAAGGTGTTTGATGGTATTTTGGGCAAGAAGATTCTACCAATTCACTAAGATACTTACCAGGGTCAAGGGCTAGGTAGAAATGAGAGGTTTCACCATGTTTGAGCCCAAGGGGAAAAAGTTGACAATGGAGATTTGATGAACCCTAGAAATTAGCAGAATCAGATTTCTGTAGATCCACTGATTCTAGGCTTTTACCCTTGATTCACCACTTAGTGTACCATCACTGTTTGGCCATTAGAGCATGCCCACAACGTTTGAGGCCAAGGGGAGATACTTCACAATGGAAACTTGTTTAAATATGTATCTGGACAGAAAGGGGTTTGAGATGGTTTGGTGAACCAAACCAACTTGGATTGAGGTGAAACTTTGCAAGACCATCACCTATGATAGTGTTGACTTCCTGGAATTTTCTTGGAATTTATTGAGAATATTTCTTATAGAAATATTCCAAAAGTTTGATCTGAACAGAAAGGGTTTTGAGGGGATTTGCCCATGAGCTGATCATGCCCTTGGGTTGAAACTCATATATATGTAAAATATATGTCCACTTAGTTCCTCCAAATTTTCTCAAATATTTTTAAAGCATTCAAATAAATTTTCCTTAAGAAAAACCATTTCTGGCCTTAAGAAAAAGCCTTTAAATAAAATGTGAAAATAATCCTTAAAAATAATATTTTGTGGTTTTGGGAAGTCTTATATATAGTGGGTTTGGAATAAAGCTTTTGGAAAAGAATAATCCACCCAATTTGAGGATTTGAAGTGAAAACCTCATTTCAGGGGGTTTTGGAAACTTAATTTAAATAAATCATTTGTGGTTGAAACAAAATTTGATAAAAATAGTTTTGGGCACTATTCACATGGCATGATCATTAGGAAAGAGGTTTGGAGCAAGGAAGATGAATATGAAGTGTAATAGAACCTAGTAGTGCCAAATAACACAATCATCAAGCAAGCAAACAACATTGCAAACAAGCACAAGCACTTTGAAAAAGTTTTTACTTGGCTCCAAATTTTATAAACCCAAACATAACAATGTGCTAGAAACACAGGGTGTGACAGACCTTCCCCCCTTACAAGAATCTCGTCCCCGAGATTCATAGGCTAAGCGCTAAAAAGATGCGGGAACTCCGGTCTAAGATAATCTTAACGCTCCCAGGTTGCTTCAGCTTCAGTGTGGTTGCTCCACTGGACCTTGAAGTACTTGATGGTGTGGCTTTGGGTGCAGCGCTCGGCTTCATCCAAAATGCGAATTGGCCTCTCACGATAAGTGAGATCTGGCTGAAGATCGATGGTTTGATGGTCGATGTCCTTGTAGACGTCGGGGCGGTTGGGAACTTGCAGACACTTCTGGAGCTATGACACATGAAAGACGTTGTGCACATCTGACAGCTCGGAAGGTAACTCTAGCTGATATGCAACTTCTCCTCGCCTGTCGGTGATCTTGAAGGGACCGATGAATCTTAGTGCGAGCTCCCCTTTGACATGGAAAAGCTTGTTCCCTTTGAGAGGCGTGACTCGGAGGTAAACATGGTCCCCAACACGGAAACTCATGTTTTGACGGTGAGAGTCAGTGTTGCTCTTCTGCCTAGTCTTGGCGGTCTCAAGGCGTTCTCGGACAAGTTGAACTTGCTCTTCGGTTTCATGGAGGATGTCTGGCCCAAAACCTAATCCTTCTCTGGTCTCTGACTAGTTGAGGGGAGTACGACACTTGCGTCCATACAACACCTCAAATGGTGCCATCTGAAAACTCGACTGATAGCTGTTATTGTAGGAGAACTCGGCGAATGGTAGGCAATCTCCCCACTTGGCTCCATATGCTAAACCACAAGTTTGGAGCATGTCTTCGAGTATCTGATTTACTCGTTCTGTTTTCCCACCAGCCTGAGGGTGAAATGCAGTGCTGAAGGAGAGCTTGGTTCCCAACGCTTCTTGGAACCTATTCCAGAATCTTGAGGTAAACTGGGTCCCTCGGTCCGACACAATCTCCTTAGGAACCCCGTGGAGGCTCACAATCCGGTTAATGTAGAGGTTGGCCAACTGGTTCCCATTGTAGGTCGTCTTGACAGGAATGAAGTGGGCTACCTTGCTCAGGTGGTCGACAATGACCCAAATGGAATCATGTCCTTTGCTCGACCTCAGCAAACCGGTGATGAAATCCATACCGACTTTATCCCACTTCCATTCAGGCGCTCTGAGGGGCTACAGTAGTCTAGCGGGTCACTGATGCTCAGCCTTGACCCTCTGGCATATGTTACACTTAGCCACAAACATGCCTATGTCCCATTTCATGCCATGCCACCAGAATCTTGCCTTGAGGTCTTGATACATCTTGGTTCCTCCAGGATGGATGGAGTATGAAGTGTCATGAGCTTCTTGCAAGATCAGGTTCTTGAGATCTTCCTTGTTGGGTAAGCAAATGCGAGTCCCGAACCATACAATTCCTTGTTCATCCACCGAGGATCCTGGGGCCTTGCCTGCCTTGATCTTCCTCTTGATGCCTTCAATGCTCTCGTGTCCCTTCTGGTCTTCCTTGATATCATCCATCAAGGTAGGCTTTGCTTCGAGGTTGGCAAAGAATCCTGGTGCAACTAGTTCCAAGCCGAAGCTCTCAAGTTCTTCATAGAGGGCGGGTAGCCTTTCCTTAATCATAGCATTCAAGGAACAAGCCTTTCTGCTTAAGGCGTCTACTACCACGTTGGCCTTTCCAGGGTGGTATTGAATACTGAGGTCGTAATCCTTGATCAATTCCAACCATCTTCGCTGCCTCATGTTCAACTCCCTTTGAGTGAAGATATACTTCAAACTCTTGTGTTCTGTGAATATCTCACATCGCTTCCCCAGAAGGTAGTGTCGCCATGTTTTCAAGGCATGAACCACGGCCGCTAACTCAAGATCATGAGTGGCGTAGTTCTCTTCACGGGGTCGTAGCTGTCTTGATAGATAGGCTGAGACTCTGCCTTCTTGCATCAGAACGCCTCCAAGTCCGGTTCTTGATGCATCACAATAAATCACAAACTCCTTATGAATATCGGGGGTGGCCAAAACAGGGGCTGTGGTCAATCTCTTCTTGAGCTCCTGGAAGCTTTCCTCGCACTTAGCTGTCCATTCAAACTTCTTGTCCTTCTTCAAAAGCTAGGGCATGGGTCGGGTAATGCTTGAGAACCCTTCCACGAACTTGCGGTAATATCCCGCGAGTCCGAGGAAGCTGACTTCCTTTACGGTGGTTGGGGTTTGCCACTCAGTCACAGCTTCGATCTTGGCAGGATCTAATGATAATCCTTCTGCAGTCAACACATGATCCAATAATCCAACTTCATGTAGCCAAAATTCACACTTGCTGAACTTGGCATAAAGCTGGTGCTCTCGAAGCTTCTCTAGGACCAATCTCAAGTATTCCTCATGTTCTTCCTGAGACTTGGAGAAGACAAGTATGTCATCAATGAAGCCAACAACGAACTTGTCCAAGTACTCCATGAACACCTTATTCATGAGGTACATGAAGTAGGCAGGGGCATTGGTTAACCAGAATGACATGACCGTGTATTCATACAGGCCATACCGGGTTACAAATGCCGTCTTCGGAATATCTTGGGGTCTAATCTTCTGCTGGTAGTACCCAGACCCGAGGTCGATCGTGGAGAACACCTTGGCTACATTCAACTGATCAAACATGTCTTCAATCTTGGGGAGTGGGTACTTGTTCTTTATTGTGACCTCATTGAGAGAAGGGTAATCGACACAAAGTCTGATAGTTCCCTCCCTCTTTGACACAAATAGAACATGCGATCCCCAAGGAGAGGCACTAGGGCGAATAAATCCTTTTCTGAGCTGCTCTGCCAGTTGCTTCTTCAACTCAGCCAACTCTTCAAATCCCATCCTATAGGACTTCTTATAGATGGGCCTTGATCCGGGCATAATCTCAATGATGAACTCAATGTCGTGGTCAGGAGGCATTCCGGGCAGCTCATCAGGGAACACATCCAGGTATTCACATACCACTGGCACTTGATCCATCTCAACTCCCGATAGACAGTTAGCCTGCGGGGCTTGAGTGGAGGTAGGGTTGGGAACATACTTGACTTCCACTCCCTGGCTATTGGTCATGGTGACAATCCTCTTGGCACAGTCCAACATGCCTTGGTTCTTGGTTAACCAGTCCATGCCTAGGATCACATCCAAACCTTCTGACTTCAGGATGATAAGATCCGCTAGGAAGTCTACCCCGTTGATGTTAATCTCAACTCCCTTACAACCTATCCCAGACTTCATAACTGATCCCGGGGTTTGTATCAACATATGGCTACCCAGTGGTGTAGGCTTCATGCCACTCTCTAGTGCAAACTTTTGGGTGACAAAAGAATGCGAAGCTCCACAATCAAACAATACTGTTGCTGGGGTTGAGTTGACGAGGAACGTACCCAGTATGACGTCTGGGTCTTCCTGGTCTTCCTCTACGGTGACGTGATTCACACGACCCTTGCCATTGTTGGGCTGGTTGCGGGGAGCGGGGTTCCTTGGCGGTGCTCCACGGTCTTGACCTTGAGCTGGCGCATTGGGGCGCGGTGCATCTGGCTTCTTGTTGGGACACAACCTAGAGATGTGTCCGGGCTGACCACATCCAAAGCAAGCGACTTGTCCAGGGTTGTTGTTGAATATTCTGCCATCGTTGTTGTTATTGGGGTTGTTGTTGTAGGCTGGCCTGGGATTGGCATACTGCTAAGGCTGGTAGCTCGGATGAGGGGCATGAGGTCTAGGCTGCTGCGGCTGATAAGTTGGCTTGGCTGGGGCTCGCTGCCAGGGGTGAGGCTTCTGGCTGCTAGGGCTACCCTTGTTGATCATCTTGCGCTTGCGAGTGTCGTTGATGGCACGACGCTTGTCCTCTAGCATAAGGGCCTTTTTCACCAAGTCGAAGAAAGTATGACATTCGCAGACGATGAGCTGATACTGCAGGACCTGTTGAAGTCCTTCCATGAAGCGTTCCTTCTTGGCAGCCTCGGTGCTGACGTCTTCGGGTGCATACCTTGAGAGCAGGTTGAACTTCTACAGGTACTCCTTGACAGAGCCACTTCCTTGCTTCAGCGCTCAAAATTCTCTCTTCTTGATAGCCATGATCCCAGAAGGAATATGGGCAGTGCGAAATCCTTCCTTGAAGTCATTCCAGGTGATCACACGCTCTCCTTGCATGACCTTGAATCCATCCCACCAAGCTCGGACGGTACCTCCGAGGCAGTGAGAGGCATAAAGCACCTTCTCATGATCCTCATTGCAGTTGAAAAATGCAAGGAGGTCCTCGATGGTGCGGATCCAGTCATCAACATCCAATGGTTCAGCAGTCTCGGTGAAGGTTGGGGGCCAGTTCCTCATGAACTCAGATAGCGTGGAGCAGCCATTGTCGTTCCTTCCTTGCTACTGGTTGTTCACGAGGGCCTGAGCTATTTGCTTGATAGCAGCATTGTTGGCTTGGTGCTCCTCCCGGAGGACTTGGAGAAACTAAGCTATGGTCATGTTCTCCGGTGGAGGTGGTGGCGGGGGAATATCGCCTTGTGGCTGCTCCTGGTGTCCTCCAGCGTGAGCAGTCCCACCAGCTCCCTGTTGCTGGCTTGAGTTGCCGGCTTTAGGGTTGGTGAAGGAGCTGGTGCGGGTAGCAGTCACCATCTTGTTTGGATCAACCAAGTCAAACAACTGGGATTGACAAGAGGATAAGCAATACGGAAAAACGCGCCTAAGGGGGTCGGTCAAGTGCAAGTGTGGTAAAACAAAGGTCGAAAGACCATCATATATTAAGATAGACGATGGAGTCGCTTACATGTTGCCTAAGGCAAAAGCACGACTTGCATCAAAACACAAACAACAAAACAAACAACAAGCACACATGGTTTCAAATGAACCATTACATGGACTCAACTTCGCATGAGGGGTACATGACTGATCCTACCCTAGGGGTTCTTGGACTCAGGTGGTGGAGTGCTCGGTCTCGTAGTCATGCTCCTCTAGGTCTTCCTCCTGTTCATCATCTGAACGGGCATTGTTCCCGGTCGAAGGGTTCGGGGAACGAGGAGGTCCATCCCGACGACGCTTTGCTGGCGTGTCGGTGAAGAACTCACGGTACTCCTTCGCACTCATGTGACGACAATGTGTGGGTGTATCACTAGCTGGGGGTACTCCACCTCTGTAAGCGACAGCTGGCCATCCTTCGGGGGCTCCATCCTTCTTGATCTTGTCTGGTTTCGTCTTGGCTTGCCCTCCCGGGTGTGGTGAAGATAAGAAGAGGCAAATAGTGCAGAATTCCTAAGTACAAATGCTAGGGGTACTTTTGAAAGTCAGTTTTATCCTGGCTAACGTCCATGCTAACTAAGGGCTTCCTATAGTCAGGATGGCTCTGATACTAGCTCTGTGGGGACCCCAACTCATAAGTCGTGATCACCGAATGCACGTGTACAATGATCCTAGAGATCAATGGCACTGAACACACAGAAGCTGAATAACAAGAGTCTTCCATCCACACTTAACGTCTTACACAAATGATGACCACGAAGGTCTTAGTCTTACATAGATAGGGCTACACAAGCCGAACACTTAAATAGAACAAGCAGCGAAATGTTGGTCGAAAACGTGAACCCATGCCATCTGCCTTAACCTACAGGCATTTTGACCGGGAAGCGTCCTAGTTCGCATGTTCGTCTCCAACGAACTCTTCAACATACTCCTGTTCTTCCATGCCTGGCCAATTAAATAACCAGTGGCAAGCCAATGAGTACTTTGAATGTACTCGCAAGCAACCCAAGTTGTGTAACAAGGTAGCAATGATGCATGATATAGCACTAAGTAGGTGATTTTGTGGAAAGCTAATTTGAATGCAAATGTCATGATCAAGTAACTAGTAAGCATGCATCAACAATAAGTAGATATCCATATGAACAATTTACCGATATCATCATAAGCTGGGGGTTGAACACCTTGTGTTCATTCATCATACTAAGTCATCGGACTTAGATCACTTTCCAAGCTAGTCATCGGACTTAGCTCAAGTACCATCTTTGTCTCCAACACACCCACACACATCAGTTTGTGAAAACACTTGGACGTAGCACAAGAGCGGTCATCCAACTGTCCTTGACCACGGACATGGCTATTCGAAAAGTTTTACACTCTGTAGAGGTTTGCACACTTTACCCACAAGACTCGGGAAAATTCCATGTCGTCCATGACTCGCGGTATATAACATACCCGAGGTAATCACCCGAACAATGCCTTTCCCCCAGCAATACTAAACAAAGAGTCCACTCGATTGGTACCCAGCCCTCATGATGTACAATACACGAGCCTCACTCTAATCGTACCATCCATGAGGGGACCAACGGTGTGCCCGGTGCCTTTGAAGACAACGCATGATCGTACATACTGGTACGACCCCGTATCGAGAGTGACCACGCCACTCCCACCACTAGTAATGCAGGCTCCTTGCCAGTACCCACCAAGGTAATCAACAAAGCCCTGTCCCATAAGGGGTATCGTGGTTGTGCATGTAAGGTTGGAGTAACGGTCGCAACTTACACCAAGCAGTTTTCAAAAACCACATCACTCTCTTGTCCCGGCACACCACTTCTTTCTCAAGTGGGCACCCATCTCATCATCATCTCCCTCGGGCATTAGTGGCACGCGACGGTGTTTTCAAAACAAATATTTGAAATTATTCTCTCTTTCCATCACTATGCATAGTCCCGATCCCACTTGCATAGCATCTACTAGCATCCTATCTACACCCACCCGCATAACCCTCATAAAGTGGTAGGGTCATGCACGATGCAAGTGTCAATGGAAAAATACCCGAGGCATCCCATCGAAAGGGGAACATCACATCACATGATCAAATATGATGAAAGTAAAGTGCTATATGACATGCAATAAAAATGGTTTCTCATCATGGTCAAAGGGCTGCTTGCCTCGCTCAACAAAGTCTCCAGGGTCTTCGAAGTCTTCGGGTCCAACTTCTTCGTCAATAGCGCAATCTATCATCGTGATAAAATAACGATAAAATAAGCAACACACAAAAACAGAGCAGTCAACTACTTATTAAAAATGCTAATCTATTCTGATAAATACTAAATGTCATACTAAAAATACTTTCCTAGGTTTTTGTTGTGAAAAAGATTTTAGAAATTAAATAACAGAGGCAAATTTTTTCCTAAATATAGATTTTAAAATAAAACAATACTAAAAATATTTTCAAACATTTTTATAAATGGCACTATTAAATTCTATGGATTATTCTAGGAATTTAGGTGCAAAAATTAAAGTCATAGGATTTAATTTGGGCCCCGTGGGATTTTTGCAAAATCCCGAAAAAAGGAAAAAGAAAAAGGGCCACGGGGACCGAGGCCAGAAGCGGCCAGTGGTTGGGCCGGCCCAGCTGGCCAGCCAGCCGGCCTCGCACGCGGCCAGATTTAAACCTAAAGCGTGGAGCCCGGCCATGAGCGACCGCAGGGAAGAGAGAGAGGGCGTGTGAGAGGGGAGGAGAGGCCGACAGGTGGGCCCCACCTTTCGGGTCCTTCTCCCACCTCGAGAAAGGAAGGGGGAGAGCTCACCGACGGCGAAGGGAGGCACGGCGAGGTGGAGGCGGGAACAGGTTCAGTGTCAACCCGTCGGTCCTTTGGAGGTGGAGGGTGGCCGGAGTCGCCGACGGGGATATGGCCGCGGCGGAGGAGATTCGGGAGGGGGTCGGAGCCGGTGTTTCTTGCCTCAAATGTGCGGGGGAGAGGGGGAAACGATCCAGGGGTGAGCTATAGGCTCAAAGAAGGAGAGGGGAGTGCCGGAGCGGGCCTGTGCCCCGAGATCGACGGAGCTCCACGCGGCGGCGCCTCGGTCGATCTCGAGCACTAGTGCTCGGGGGGCTCCAATGGGGGCTCAGGGCGGTCTATGGAGGATGAGAGGGGGCCAGAGGAGGGGAGCGAGAGGCCCGGGGGGCTTAAATAGAAGGAGGGGGTGGTGTATCGTGGACCTGTGCACTGGCGAGGTTGCGGCCGAGGCCAGAGGGGGAGGGAGGCTCGCGGGACTGCTCGGGGGCGTTCCTAGGGCTGGTCTACACCGATCGGGAGCAATGAGAGAGAGAGAGGAAGGCGTGCGTGCGAGGTCATGGGTTGGCCGAGTCGGGCGGCACTCGGCACGCGCGGGAGGAGGGAGGAGGAGGAGGAGGAGAGAGGAGGGGGCCAACAATGTAGCATGTCACGGGCGCCGAGGGTTCCTAGGGGGACATGGGGGAGGCCCAAGGTGGTTGGGGACGGCCATTGGGCAGCGGCTATAGTGTGGTCGGCACTATAGCGCGCTCTGGAGCACGGCTATTGCATGCCATGGCATTGTCCGTGGCATCTTCTGCGCGGCCACCCATGCCTAGATGATAGGGGAGGGAATAGAATAGAGGGAAATGGCCTTGGATGCCCTAGGATGGCTTAGGAGAAAAGGAAGGCTAGGAGAAAGGGAGAAAAACTATTGTCCAGAGGGGTAAAATGAGGGTGTTACCCCTCTTCCCCATGGAGTCTTGGCCAGGAAGAATTACTGGAGATAGCCAGTAACCGAGAGGGGTTGTGGTGAGAAGCTGGGGGTAAGGGTAAAAGGGAAAGAGGTGGAAATGTTGGTTTTACCATTTCACCAGAAGGTGTTTGATGGTGTTTTGGATAGGAATATTCTACCAATTCACTGAGATACTTACCAGGGTCAAGGGCTATGTAGAAATGAGAGGTTTCACCAAGTTTGAGCCCAACGGGAAAAGTTGACAATGGAGATTTGATGAACCCTAGAAACTTCCAGAATCAAATTTTTGTAGATCCATTGATGCTAGGCTTTTACCCTCGATGCAACACTTAGTGTACCATCACTATTTTGCCGTTAGAGCATGACCACAAAGTTTGAGTCCAAGGGGAGACACTTCACAATGGAAAGTGGTTCAAATATGAATCTGGACAGAAAGGGGTTTGAGATGGTTTGATGAACCAAACCAACTTGGATTGAGGTGAAACTTGGTAAGACCATCACCTATGATAGTGTTGACCTGCTGGAAGTTTCTTGGAATTTATTGAGAATAGTTCTTATAGAAATATTCCAAAAGTTTGATCTGAACAGAAAGGGTTTTGAGGGGATTTGCCCATGATCTGATCATGCCCTTTGGTTGAAACTCATATATATGGAAAATATATGTCCACTGAGTTCCTCCAAATTTTCTCAAATATTTTTAAAGCATTTAAATAATTTTTCCCTAAGAAAAACCATTTCTGGCCTTAAGAAAAAAGCCTTTAAATAAAATGTGAAAATAATCCTTAAAAATAATATTTTGTGGTTTTGGTAAGTCTTATATATAGTGGGTTTGGAATAAAGCTTTTGGAAAAGAAGAATCCACCCAATTTGAGGATTTGCAGTGAAAACCTCATTTCAGGGGGTTTTGGAAACTTAATTTAAATAAATCACTTTTGGTTGAAACAAAATTTGAGAAAAATTGTTTTGGGCACTATTCACATGGCATGATCATTAGGCAAGAGGTTTGGAACAAGGAAGATGAATATGAAGTGGAATAGAACCTAGTAGTGCCAAATAACACAATCATCAAGCAAGCAAACATCATAGCAAACAAGCACAAGCACTTTGAAAAAGTTTTAGTTGGCTCCAAATTTTATAAACCCAAACGTAACAATGTGCTACAAACATAGGGTGTGACACATACATGGAGGAATTGCAACATTATGCGGTAGTTTCGGGATTACAGCTTGTGGCAGCATCATAATAACGTTGGTGGCCAGTCGGACGACTCAGGGCTAGGCGGATCAAGAGCCGGTTTTGGTGCTGGCGGCTCATGATCCGGCTATCAGGGTCAGGGCAATCAAGGAGGTCATCATCAACAATCTGGTGGCGGTAATCAATAGCAGAATAACCAGTCTGGGTATCAGAGTAACCCGAAGCAGCTCATCGCGGGTCAGTACCATGTTTTTACAACCTTCCTTGACAAGCGAGACCGGAAGGTGCGCAAGCGGGCGGTTAATGCAGTCACGCCGGCTCTCCCGCAATATTTGAAGTGGTCTGAGTATGATATAACTTGGAGTAGAGAGGATCACCCGCCACGTGTTGATAACCCGGTGCAGTTGGCTTTGGTAGTTGCCCCCCAAGTGGGAGGATATGTGTTTACTAAGGTACTTATGGATGGTGGCAGTAGCATTAATATCCTATACTACGGCACTTTATGCGAGATGAATTTGCTTGATAAGGATCTTAGGCCTTCCTCGATATTCCTTCATGGCGTGGTACCCGGAAAGTCAGCTTATCCAGTGGGTAAGATCTATTTGGAGGTCGCTTTTGGTGATGAATACAACTTCAGGGTGGAATCCTTGTGGTTTGAGGTGGTCAAAATCAAAAGTCCATATCATGCTCTTTTTGGACGACCGGCTTACGCCAAATTCATGGCTAGGCCTTTCTATGTCTACTTACAACTCAAGATGCCCGGGTTGAACGGGTCAATTACCGTGCATGGTGATCAGAAGACGGCCATTGAGTGTGAGGAAGGAGACGCAGCTTACGCAGAATCAAGTTGTGCTGAAGCAGAGCTCAAGTTCTATAAGGAAAACATTAACCCGGAGGACATGACTCCACTCAAAAAGCCTAACACGGAATCTGAGCCGCCCCTCAAGTTTTGGGCGAATGATACCAAGCTGGTGGACTTTACTCCGGGCGACTCATCACAACAGTTCACTATTGGGGCCAATATGGATCCCAAATAGGAAAGCGCGCTCATCGAATTCATCCGTGAGAATTGGGACATCTTCACATGGAAACCTTCTGACATGCCGGGTGTACTGAGGGAGTTCGCTGAGCACCATCTTAATGTGGATCCTAAGTTTAAGCCGGTTAAATAGTTACTCTGGCGATTCAATGAAGAAAGGCGCAAGGCTATTAGGGAAGAGGTGGCCCGGCTTTTGGCAACAGGGTTCATCGTTGAAGTGTTTCACCCAGAGTGGTTTGCTAACCCGGTGCTAGTGCTTAAGAAGAACAACACGTGGTGTATGTGTGTGGATTACACGGATCTTAACTAGGCTTGTTCGGTTGACCCATTTGCCTCCCCCGTATCGACCGGATTATTGATGCAACGACGGGTTGTGAGAGCTTATGCTTCCTGGACGCTTATTTCGGTTATCACCAGATCAAGATGGTAGTCAAGGACCAAGAGAAGATGGCTTTCATCACGCCTTTTGGTGCTTTCAGCTATGTGTCTATGCCTTTCGGGCTCAAGAGTGCCCAGGCGACTTACCAACGTTGCGTGCAGAACTGTCTTCACAGTCAAATTGGACACAATGTTCATGCATATGTGGATGATATTGTGGTCAAGTCAAGGAAGAAGGAGACTCTACTTGATGACCCGAAGGAAACTTTCGATAACTTATGGGTCTACAAGATGATGCTTAACCGGGCTAAGTGTGTGTTTGGAGTTCCTGCACGCAAGCTCTTGGGTTTTCTAGTCTCCGAGCGTGGCATTGAGGCTAATCCGGACAAAATAAAGGCTATTACTTCCCTATCTAAGACGACATGCATCAATGATGTTCAGTGCCTGGCGGGTCGAATCGTCGCGTTAAGCTGGTTCATAAGCCATCTGGATGAGAAGGCTATTCCTTTATACTAGATGATGAAGAAAACAGACAACTTTGTCTGGAGTAAGGCGGTGGGTGAGGCGTTTGAGGCACTCAGAAAGCAACTCACTGAGCCGCCGGTCTTGGCCGCTCCGACTGAAAAGGAACCCTTTCTCCTATATGTGGCAGATAATAACAGGACAGTCAGTGCCACAATTGTTGTTGAGCGTAAGGAGGCAGGGAAGGAATATCCGGTTCAAAGGCCGGTTTACTACATCAGTGAAGTCTCGATAGAGTCCAAGCATAGGTACCCACATTGGCAGAAGATGATATATGGGGTGTTCATGGCAAATCGTAAGCTGAAGCATTGCTTCCTGGGACACCAGGTCACAGACACCAGGTCACAGTGGTTAGCTCTGCCCCGCTGGGAGACATAATTCAAAACAGAGAAGCCATCGGAAGGATTGCTAAGTGGGTATTGGAGCTTGGACCTCTTAATCTGAAATACATGCCTCGCACGGCGGTCAAGTCTCAAGCCTTGGTGGATTTTATAAATGACTGGACAGAGTATCAAGCACCCAAAGAGAAGCCAGACAACACGTACTGGATGATTCACTTCGACGGATCCAGGCAACTAGAAGTATCAGGGGCTGGGGTTGTCGTAACTTCCCCTAAAGGTGACAAGTTTTGTTATGTGCTAAGGTTGATGTTTCCTTGTACTAACAATGCAACAGAGTATGAAGCTTTACTTCATGTCCTCCGGGTAGCTAAGGAGATGAACCTGAGATGGGTTCGAGGTCTCGGCGACTCAGATCTCATGGCCCAGCAAGTTTCTGGCACGTGGGATTCCAAGGACCCATGGATGGTAGGTTATCGTCAGGCGGTAGATATCATTGCTGGTCACTTCAAGGGGTATCAGGTGGATCATGTTGATCGTCGCAGAAAAGAGGCGGCTGACGCGTTGTCAAGGCTGGGTTCCCAGCATAAGCCAGTGCCACCTAACGTTTTGTTGGACGTGTTACATCACCCGTCATTTAAGCTACCTTCAGAGGAAGACCTGGTTATACCTGACCCAGAGGGACAGCTAGTGGCGGCTCTGCATGTTATCCCTGACTGGATGTTTCCTTACCTAGTGTACCTGACTCGCGGCAAGTTACCTAAGGATGAGACCTTGGCAAGAAAAATCATCAGGTGATCTAAGTCTATGATGATCATAAATGGTGAGTTACATAAGTGCAGTGTTACCAGCGTTTTTCAACGTTGTGTTTCACCTGAAGAAGGTAAAGAAATCTTGAATGAAATTCATGCTGGTGATTGTGGTCATCATGCCGGCTCAAAATCTCTGGTGGCCAAGGCTTTCTAGCATGGTTTCTTTTGGTTGACGGCTCATAAGGATGCGGAAGACTTGATTCTCAAGTGCGATGGATGTCAGAAGTTTGGGCGGCGTGCTCATGTGCCGGCTCAGGAATTGCGAATGATTCCAGTTACCTGGCTGTTTGCAGTCTAAGGGTTTGATATGGTCGGGCCCTTCAAGAGATCCAAGGACAAGAAGACCCACCTCTTGGTGGCGGTGGACAAGTTTACCAAGTGGGTGGAGGCTGAGCCGGTCAGCAAGTGTGATGTGGCTATGATGGTTCAATTTGTTAGAAAATTGATCTATCGCTTTGATTACCCTCATAATATGATCGTAGATAATGGTACGAACCTATCCAAGGGGGCTATGCAAGAATTCTATGAAAGTGATCATATCCGGCTTGATGTTTCTGTGGTTGCTCATCCACAATCCAATGGTCAGGCAGAGCGTGCTAACCAGGAGATCTTGAGAGGCATCAAGCCCCGACTTATGGTTCCTCTACAACGAACGCCAGGTTGTTGGGTAGAGGAGTTGCCATCAGTCTTATGGAGCACCAGAACTACTCCCAACAGATCAACAAGCTATACACCTTTCTTCATGATTTATGGCCTAGAGGCCGTGTTACCAAGCGATATATGTCATGACTCGTCGTGGGTGGCGGCTTATGTTGAGGTGGATAATGAGACAGTGTGTCAAGATGCCTTGGATGCTTTGGATGAAGAGTGTGATCTGGCAACGGCTCGATTGGCGATTTATCAACAAGACATGCGTCGCTATTATAGCCGCAGAGTTAAGACCCGGACATTTCAAGAAGGCGACTTGGTGTTACGTTTGATTCAAGATCAGACAGCTTAATATATACATATTAAACCGATACTTTTGGGCTACATGCTAAGCTATTCTAGTTGTGACAAGGATTGGAAGACCCGGTTTACCATTTGCAATACTAAACCAACTCGTGGGGGCTACATAAGGGTATAAGGAAAATATAGGAGATGGAGAATACCTCATATTTTTTCTTCATCAAGCCCACAAGCTTGCTCTCCATGTTGCGGCTGGCTGACAGGCGGTTCAGATAGCCGGCGTGTAAATCTTCTGCAGTCTTCTTCTCTAAAGAAGGGAATTCAAACTCAAGATTTTCGGGAGAGTCAGTAACAGCTTTGCTGGAATGCTTCATCAGAGTGTGGTGTGCTGGAGATTGATATCCCGTCCTAGTGATAATGACGTCAGGAAGAGGAGAGTCTTCAGTAGAAGGCTGGGGCGGCTTAGGGTAAGCCATGGGGCTATTAGAAGCCGCTGAGTGATGGCGCACCGGCTCTAAAGGCGGGGGAGATTGCTCAGGCGTTTTTTTGCCACCATCAGAAGGTTTAGTCGGAGAGTTGGACGGTTCAGCAATATTCGGCTGTTGAGTAGTCGGAGCAGCGGTAGACCCGCCAGCCTTTCTGCGCTTAGTTTGCGCCCTGAAAGAGCAAGGAGTCAACACATAGTGTAAAGGTGATGCAAGTAGTGTATGCACGACAAAGGCGAAGACTTACTCTGGGTTGACCTTCATGAGAGGAAGCTTGGAGGTAGTTGAATCGCTAGAGGAAGGAGGGAACTCCTACAAAGTTGAGTTAGTAAGACACAGTGATAAGACAACATTTCAGAAATATAAGACGGATATTGGGTTTATGCTAAGTACCGCAGCGGGACGTTCCCATAGTGCCGGGGCGTTCGGTAAGCCGGTCATAAGGTCCCCGGAGCCGGTACTCCAGATTTGACATCGAGAGTCATGCTTTTGTTTTTCAAGGAAAATTTGGGATCTAAGTAAGCAAGAGGGTGCGAAAAAGGAACTTTTCAGACGACCCGCCATATCTTTGGTTGGGGGATGTTTTCTGAGTCAGAAGAAAGATAAGTTACCTCAAGGGCGTTGGCGTGGCTCGTTTCTGTCTCCTCCTGAGTAAGAATCGTTGTCAGTAAGTGGTATAAAAAGACGGCCAAGAGGATTAGGTTTTACCTCTAAGTCATCAAGCTCAGGCAAGTTTTGAGCTGACGTCTTTGGTTTACGACCATGGGTGTTACTCGCCGTAGACTTCTTCTTCACAGGAGGAGTATATCTTTTCTTCCAGAAGCCAGAGTTAGCCTGAAAGCAAGAGCCGCCAAAAAGAGGTTAAGGCTGCTACATATAGATAGTTAAAACGGAGGTAAAAGAGATTTTGAAAGCCTTCCTTACATCTGGGGCTAGGTTTGCGGCGCAGAAAGGCTCTAACTCGACTGTACGGCAAGCCTCTTGGGACTCACGGTAAGTCCCTTGATAGCAGAAGCAATATTCTCTTCTGTCAGAGTGGTGTGATTAAAGCAGAGGGGATCATTTGCGTCACCCGTATACTCACACATAAGACGGTCGCACCGGGTCAGTGGCAAGACCTTCCAAGAGATCCAACAGTGTGTTAAGTCAATTCTAGTCAAACCGTTTGCCAAGAGGGCTTTGATCTTGGCCAAGGCCGGAGCATACTTCGCTCGTGCTGTGGCAGACATTTGGTTTGGAAGTTCAGTTGTGGTGCAGAGCCGGGTAGGACGATAACCCGGCAATGGATGTTCTCCCTCTGGAGAGGTGTCTCTACAATAGAACCAAGTTTTGTTCCAATCCTTGGGATGACTTGGCATTCGAACAGCTAGAAAAACCATATCTCTTCTTCTCTAGATGGAGACTCCGCCGAGCTCCAAGCTTGGGCCAGCCGCTACTTCCGTTTGGCGGTTGGCATAAAAAAAATCGCGGAAGAGATCAACTGTCGTCTCTTCTTGTAAGTAAACTTCGCAAAGGACTTGGAAGTTGCACAAGTTGGAGACAGAGTTGGGCGCAGTGTCCTAAGGATGCAGTTTAAAGAAATGGAGGACGTCTCGGAAAAATTTAGATCCAGGCGGGCTAAAACCACACGCAACGTGGTCAGCAAAGATAACAATTTCGCCCTCTTGTGGGACGGGCTTCTTCTCCAAACCCGGAACCCGCCAATGAATAACGTTCTGAGCCGATAAGGTTCCTGTGTCTATAAAATCCCGAAGGAATTCTTCGATGACCCCAGAGCCGACCCGGTTACAAGTGGAAGTCGCCCGAGACATGATGGCGGGTTAAGGCTGTAAAAAAGTAGTAGTACGTGGCGGGTTAGCAAGCGACTAGACAACCAAGATGACTGATGAAATTAAATATTGTGATATTAAGCTGCCGGTGTAGTTTTGGGAGAACTGGAAGTTTGGCGGCGGGTTAAGTGAACAAGGGCATGATGCAAAAATTACGAAGGACGTACAAATAGGTTTAGCAAAAATAAACTAAAACTGCAAGATCTAGAAGCAAGGGAAAATCATATTTTGTTCAACCCTAGCGGGAAGCAGAGGAAGAACGAACAGTCTAGCACAAGAGGAGGAAACAAGAACAGATCTAGGACGGGTTATTGTTGACTTCGTGCGACTGTCCGCAGTAGATAAGCAAACTTCGCAAAAGATCTAAGGGGTTTCTTATCGGTGGGCATTATAGAGATGAACTTGCATGCTAATGGAGTCCGATGAACCGACGGAGTTGAAGTGCTAAGTTACAGATCTAAAGGAAGACGATGAGCATACCTTAAGGGACGCGGCGGACACGGGAGAAAGTTTGGTGCGATCAGGTTGATGCAGCAGCCAAGTTCGATGACGGCAACACGACTCCACCGGTGCAACAGATCTCGGGAGTGTGGGCGTCGAGAGTAAGAAGAAGAAGTGGGGGCGGCGGAGAGAAATGAAAGGATCTCCCGCGGTCCTATTTAAGAGGAAGGAAAGCCAAACGGGCGCGGGAATCAAGGCGAAAGATATTGACCGACCGAGACGGATGCCTTGATCTTCCGGCCGACTGTTCAATGACAGGATCTACGACATGCGTCACGGAATCTTTTTAAGAAAATCAAGGTGACGTCAGGGCGGGTTAGGTTATTTTTACCTTTCAAATGACAAGGGTGTGAGACTCACCGCAAGTTAAAAGGTGAAGATTGACATGAGCAAGCTCCAATCAATCTGGGCCTAATGTTGGGGATATAAGCCCATGGTAAGACCCGCCCAAGAGGGGCCGGGTCATACCAGGCGGCTCGTTAGAGTAAGGGATGGAAGAGGAAGATTGGGCCGCACGGCGGCTCACTTGATGAGCTGTGATGGAGGCCCATAGTCGGGGAGAAAATGCAAGACTCAGGAGTGTAAGCCGCTTGGAGGCGGCCTGCCAGAGTCGGCTAGGCGGCTTAGAGACAGAGTCAGATACGTTGTAAGAGTCGGTATGAGACTTGTGTAACCCGTGGTCTCAACCTCCTATATAAAGGCGAGACCCGAGACGGCTTAGACAGAAACCAATCAATCGAGAACTAGGTCAAGCAAATCCACTCCCTTGTAATCGATACTCCAATCAATACAACATAGCAGGGCGTAGGCTTTTACCTCTTCTTGAGGGGCCGAACCTGGGTAAACTCGTGTCCCTCGTCTTGACCAACCCCTTCGAGTCCACCACCTTAGTGATGGCCTCGAACCCAAGTCTTCGGACATCTACCATGACAAAACCATGACAAGACCCTTGAGGGCAGTCACCGAACCCGTACAAACTAGGTTGGGGCAATCTCCACAACTTAATTGGAGGCTCCCAACGACACCACGAAGGTTCACCACTATGGACTATGGCTCCGAGGTGACCTCAAATGCTCGGGGCTATCTCCACAACCTAATTGGAGACCCCGACGCTTGCTCGGCGCTTTGCACCACAATGATTGAGCTCCGAGACAACACAAGCCGTCTAGGGCGCCAAGGCACCCAAGAGGAACAAGCTCTAGGGTGCACAAACACCCAATAGTAATAAGCTTCTCAAACTTCACTTCCACGTATCACCGTGGAGAACTCAAACCTATGCACAAATGCAATGGCAAAGGCACACGGAGTGCCCAAGTCCTTATCTCCCAAATCCCAACACAACAACTAATGCTATGGAGGAAAGTTAGAGGAAGAACAAACAATAAAACAAAGAACTCCAAGATCTAGATCCAAGGGGTTCCCCTCACATAGAGGAGAAAGTGATTGGTGGAAATGTGGATCTAGATCTCCTCTCTCTTTTCCCTCAAAAGAAGCAAGAATCATAGGAGGGATTGATAGATAGCAAGCACAAATAAGGTCAACAATGGGGGGCAAACACGAGCTCAAGAGATAAGGTTCAACGGGGAAGAAGACCCCCTTTTATAGGTGGGGAAAATCCAACCGTTATGCTCACAGCCCGCACAGAGCGGTACTACCGCTCCAAGGAGCGGTACTACCGCTAGGGCGGTAGTAGCCATATGAAAAACATTATCGAGGAGGCAAAAGGCCAGTAGAACCGCCGGAGCGGTACTACCGCTCATCCTCACGGTACTACTGCTAGGGATAGCGGTACTACCGCAAAGGGTAGCGGTAGTACTGCTTGCGAGCGGTACTAAAAAATACATCCGTTCCTACCACCAGTGGACAAAACACGAGATTTTGGTCCGAAGTGGTAGTACTGCTCTTGGAGCCGCGGTAGTACCGCTCCGGAGCGGTAGTAAAAAATTACATCCGCTCTAGCCATGGTAGTACTGCTACAGCCTTTTAAGAACACCAAAACTACCACAACTTTTGCAAACGGACTCCGAATTCAACGAAACAAAGTTTGTTGGAAAGCTAACAACATGGGCTAACACAATCTTGATTAAAATATCGATAAGAATCAAATGAGAAATGGTCCATAAGAAAATGGTGAGAACCCTTCCTCTAATAAGACCAGTAAAACCTCCAACACCAAAAATGCAATAGACAAAGCATATGAAATTCGTTTTCGATGTACTAGATCTTGTCACGAAGATAAACACAAGCTCACGAACCCACATAGAGAAAAGCCAACCAAGAACCAAGAAAGATGATGATGCCAAGAATGCAATGGTTTGAGCTCTCAACGAACGATAAGATCAAGCTACTCACCTGAGAGCCCCCCTTGATAGTACGGCAATCGATCCTATAACCCGGTCTCTCAGCTACCACCATGAGACCGGTAAAATAGAAAACCATATCAATGTCAAACCTTAGCCTTGCGCATAGTCCACTTGAGCTAGATGATGACGATCTTGACTTCCTCAAGATGGACCACCTTTCTTGATTGTGTTGGCTTGATGAAGGCTAGATGATTGCTCCCCCATACTCCACTATGGGTGAGCCACTCTTAAGCACATATTCACAAGTCCATCGTCACCACAATGAATGGCGAGCCTCAAGCATGATCTCTCCGTGATGCTTCACTTGAGCTTGCACATCGCAACCTTGATGACGATCTCCACTTGATGTCATCTTCCATGGGATGTATGGGATCTGCCTCTTGATGCAAGCCCATGGAAATATACCTAACCCCACAAAGAACTCTCACGTGGAACATGGGTTAGTACACAAAGCGTAAAGGACAATGCTTACCACACCATGTGATCACTTGATCCCTCTCGGTACATCTTGTATGCTTTGTGTGTTGATCAACTTGATTCACTTTTTGACTTAGTCTTGATCAGCCTTGTATCTTAGCTTCTCTCTTCATAAATATGATGTCTTGAAGGTAAACATGAATACTTACACAATCTTCTTCTTCAAGACATGCTTGCAATAAGATGAACTCCCACATGACCAATCTTTGGATAAACCTTGAATACCAGCTTGGTCACCATATAAACTGCTTGAAACCAACCGATGGACTTCAAGAAATACCCACGGACAAATCCTTAGAATATAACTCAAGGCAACCATTAGTCCATAGGGATTGGCATCAATTACCCAAAACCACACATGAAGAAATGTGCTCTTACAAGTTCGGACGAAATTTCCGGTACAGCCTCAAACGATGTGAGCAGCCTTCCCAAGCCCACCGTTCGGGGGCCACTTGGTACACTGTGCCACTTGCCTATCGCGTCATTGCCCACTCCTAAGGTCAGAGCTATGCACTGCGGCCAGCATAATCTACAAGCACCAGAAACTACTTGCAACTCCTCGACAGAGTACACGGCGATTAATAAGCCGAGTGGAGTCACATTTCACGACCCAACATGTGGTAGTAGCTAGTCTTGGATTACATACACGAAACTTAGTTCTTAAGAGAGATTCTAATTTGACAACCCGTCATGTACTCCTACATGGCCTCTCATTGCCACCTTTACCAACACAGGTTCAACTATTAACTCTCATCATCAGAACACATTCATTTCACTTTGATTCATCACCTAGATGAAACAGATCTGAAACAACTCTAAGCATAGCAACCAAAGTAGGGTAATGCACAACATGGCCCAAGCATCTACCACGTATGCTAGGTTGCTTCATTTAGCTATTTAGTATGACAATGACAGTTTATGCGGAGGAATGGGTTGAACTACCGAAACAGTTAACATTTGAAACGTTGTTGTCCTAATGCAATAAATGAGAGCAGGAGTGAGAGCATGGGACTTTATTGGAATGTTCAAAAGGGGTTGCTTGCCTTGCAGTTCGGTGGTATGGTACTGCCCTTCTCATGGATACTCATGGGTATCCTCAGAAGCAGAACTTACCCAGGAGACAATGCCGATGGAGGAATCGATACACGGCAAGTGCAAAACTATGTTGCATGTTCATGACATGGCAAAATAATATTGGATGACCTAATGCAACTATCAAAAGTCGATTGAAGTAGGTTTGAATAAGATACTCAAATTCAAACTCCAAAGGTGGTATTTCAAATACCGTTTAATTGATTTGACCTGATCAGAAGATTTAACTTGTTTTAAGATGGATGCAAATAATACCAATGGATAGATTGGATTTTTTTGATCATTTTTCATATATAAATCTTTTCCATTTGAGTTATGGTTGATTTACTATGAATTTTCGAAGTTTATAACAATTTATGGAATTTCCTAATTGTTTCGAATTTAAAAACTCCAGAAAAAGATTTAATGTATCAGAATGACATTGGGGTGACGTGAGGGGGTCAACTGACCATTCCAGGTCAAACCTGGATAGTGGGTCCCAATGGTTAGTGACCTAGTCAACTAATTAGGCTTTATTAAAATAATTAGCCCTCATTAGGGTTAAACTAAGTATGTAAGGGACTCGGCCCACATGTCAGCGTCTATTAGCACTAATTAAACGAAATAATTAAATTAGCTAATTAACTATACTTAGACAGGGGTTGGGCCCACATGTCAGTGACCTAGGGGAGTCAAAGCTCGGTCAAATGGGGTCAAACCCATAGGCGGTTGACGTGGCTTGAGACTACGCCGATATTTCCCCAAAGAGGAAGGGGTGCTGGAGCACAACGATGGTAAGTATTTTCCTCAGTTAAGAAACCAAGGTACTGTGGAGGACGATCAAGCAACTATGTAAATAGCACCTGCACACAAAGAACAAATACTTGCAACCCGACGCATAAGAGAGGTTGTCAAGCTCTCAATGATAGAACGATAGATTAGATTGTAATAGGTTGGCCAAATAGATCTTGCAATAACACAAAATAAAAGAAGTAGATACAAAGTGCAGCAACGTATTTTCGAGTTTTTTGGATTATTAGATCTGAAAACAGAAGTGGCAAAAAGATAGACCGCAAAGCAATATGTTGGAAAAGTAGACCCCCCGGGGGGGGGGGCGTAGGTTTCACTAGTGGCTTCTCTCATGAGTATAGCACATGGTGGGTAAACAAATTACTGTTGGGCAATTAATAGTAGATCAAATAATCATGACGATATCTAGGCAATGATCATTATATAGGTATCATGTTCAAGATAAGTAGATCGAAACGATTTTGCATCTACTTCTATTACTCCACACATCGACCACTATCCAGCATGCATCTAGTGTATTAAGTTCATGGAGAAACGGAGAAATTCAATAAGAACGGTGACATGATGTAGACAAGATCTATTCATGTAGGAATAGATCCCATCTTGTTATCCTTAATGGGAACGATACATGCGTGCCTTGCTGCCCCTTCTGTCACTGGGAAAGAACACCGCAAGATCGAACACATCACAAAGCACCTCTTCCCATGGCAAGAAAAAATGATCTAGTTGGCCTAACTAAACCAAATATTTGAAGAAGAAATAGGAGGCTGTAAGTAATCATGCATAATGAGATCAAAGAAGACTCAAATAATATTTATGGATAGAAACTGATCATGAACTCAAAATTCATCGGATCCCAAAATTGTATTGAGAGTCAAAAGAGAGAGATGATGTCATCTAGCTACTACCTACAGACCTGTAGGTCTATGGTGGACTACTCACGCATCATAGGAGAGGCACCTATGAAGAAGATGAACCCCTCCATTGAACTTGCGGTGGCTAGAATTGTGTTTCGTCGACTCCCCTAGTTTTTTTGAATATTTGCGTATTTATAGAGTTGATACGCGGTGGAGAGGCGTCCCGAGGTGGGAACAAAGCATCAGGACGCGCCGGGGGCCTCTAGTGCGCCCTGGTGGGTTGTGCTCTCCTTGGCCCTCCTCTCTAGCACTTCTTTGGCCCATTGGGTGTCTTCTGGCCCAAAAGAATTCTCCAAACATTTTCAAGATGTTTGGGCTTCGTTTGGTACTGATTTTCTGCGAAGCAAAAAAACAAGAAAAAAACAGCAATTGTCACTTGGCACTATGTTAATAGGTTAGTCCCAAAAATGATATAAAGTTCCTATAAAATGATTGTAAAACATCAAAGATTGATAATATAACATCATGGAACAATAAAAAATTATAGATATGTTGGAGAGGTATCAGCATCTCGGATCTTAGTTCCTACTCGTCCTCGAGTAGGTAAATGATGAAAACGGATTTTTTGATGTGGAATGATGCTTAACATGTTCATCACAATTTCTTTTCTTTTGTAGCATGGAAATTTGGACTTTTAGATGGTTCAAAGCAATAGTCCAGTTTTGACATGAAGACTTTAATACTCAAGCATATCAACAAGCAACTATGTCTTTCAAAGTATCAACAATAAAAAAGTTATCCCTAGCCCATCATGCTCAATCGTTAATCCCTTCATGAAACACACTCAAATATTAGCTACACCTAATGCTCAAGTACGATCATAGTGCCCCCTAGTTGGAGCTTTATAAGAGAACATGGAGCCTCAAGTATAAAAATAAAAATTGCATAAAGTAGATAGATAGGCCCTTCGCAAAGGGAGGTAGGGATTTGTAGAGGTGCCAGAGCTCAAGGTTTAAATTGATAGAGAAAATATTTTGGGTGGCATGCCTTTGCTGTGAACAAAAACGACCGAGAGATTTCAATACCTTTCCATGCTAGATATATCATAAGCGGTTCCCAAACAGAAAATAAAGTTTATTCATTGTTCCACCATACTTTCACTTTCCATGACTAGCCGAATCCACGGTTGCCTTCCAGACCAACACTTACTAAGGAATTTATTATCCGACAACATAAAGTAAATTTCTTTTTGTTTTTCATTTCGGGACTGGGCATCCCTATTACTGCCATACTCTCATGCAATGAAAAGTGAATAAACACTCATCTTGAGAATAACATATCTAGCATGGAGAAATATCGGTCACCCCCTACCGTTTCATGAGCGGTACGAGCACACACAAAGGAAAATTCATTTGAAAATTACAGATGGCACATATAATATTTCTTGGAACGACATGTAAATACCGCATATAGGTAGGTATGTTGGACTCATATGTGAAAACTGGGTTTAAGATTTTGGATGCACAAGTAGTATTTCTACTTAGTACAAGTGAAGACTAACTAATGGATTGAGAGACAACCAACCAAGAAACGAAAATTCACATAAGCGAGCATTAAGCATAACTAACACCGAATAATGCACCATAAGTAGGATGTAATTTCATTGCACAACTATTGACTTTCGCGCTTGCATAGGGAATCACAAACCTTAACACTAATATTCTTACTAAGCATAATTACTCACCAACAAAACTCACATATTACTATCATCATGTCTCAAAAACTATTACAAAGAATAAAGTTTAATTTGGCCAATGATCTTCATGAATTTTTTTATTATATCCCTATTGAATATCTATCACATTGGGACTAGTTTCATATATTGCCATTGGTTTGACAAGCTCAAATAAATTTAAGTGAAGATCATGAGCATAAAACTTTATCTCTCAAAACAATATAAGTGAAGCGTGAGAGTATTTCTTCAAAATTTACTAACTCTAAAACTAATATAAGTGAAGCATGAGATCATTTCTTTAAACATGCAAAAGCACGCCATGCTCAAAAAGCTATAAGTGAAGCACTAGAGCAATTCCATAGCTCAAAAAAATTAACTGTAGCATATAGAGCAATTCTAACAAATCATAACATAATTTTGTCTCTCTAAAATAGGTGTGTCCATCATGTATAAAAATAAAAACAAGAAAAGATACAAGACGCTCCAAGAAAAAATCATGATATGTGACGAATAAAAATGTAGCTCAAAGTAAAATACCGATGGTTGTCAAAAGAAAGAGGGGATGCCACTCGGGGCATACCCAATCTTAGTTGCTTGTTCCTCTTTGGATATTATCTTGGGGTGACATGGTCACACCCAAGATTAGGCTCTTCTTACTGCTTATTCCTTCATCCATCACGATCTCACCCAAAACTTGAAAACTTCAATCATACAAACCTTAACAAAATCTTCGTAAGACCCGTTAATATAATAAAGCAAATTACCACTCTAAGTATTGTTTCAAACCCATTCATATTTTATTATTGCATTATATCTACTGTATTATAACCTTACCATGACTTATACCATTTTATACAAGCCATAAATTCATCAAAACAAGCACACAATGCAACGAAAATAGAATCTGTCTCAAACAGAACAGTCTGCAGTAATCTGTACTCTAGCAATAATTCCTCACTCTAAAAATTCTGAAAATATAGGACAACGTAAATAATTTGTATAGAAATATTGTTAAAATTTCAGCTCATTATCGCTCTCCAGCAAAAAATGAACATTTGCGCACTGAAGTCAAAGTTTTTGTTTCAGATTCAGCACTGTTTCGACTCATCTTATGAATCATCCTAAATGCTTTACTTGGCACAAACACTAAATTAAACATAAAAACACAATAATAACAGATTCATAACTGTGTATACTCTCAAAAACAGAAAGGAAAAGATAAAATATATTTTATTCATTGGGTTGCCTACCAATAAGCTCTTTCTTTATAGCCATTAAGATAGGCTTGAGATTTCAATGATGCTGACATGAAAGATAGTAATTGAAACACAAAGAGAACATAATTTAGCACAAGACAAACACATTTAAGTCTAACGTACTTCCTATGCATAGGCATTTTATAAGCAATCAAATTATCAAGGCAAGCAAAACCTAGCATATGGAAGGAAGAAGAAAGAGACAATAGCAATCTCAACCTGAAGAGAGGTAATTTAGTATCATAAAAATTTCTACAACCATAATTTCCTCTCTCATAATAATTACATGTAGGATAATAATCAAATTCAACAATATATCTATCTATCATAAACAATACTCTCTTTATGATCAACATGCATAAAGTTTTCATCATCTTCCAAAATAGTGGGATTATCATCAACTAAAGTTATGACCTCTCCAAACCCACTTTTATCATAAAATTCATAAGATTGACCACTCTCCAAATACGTGGGATTATTTTTATCTAAAGTTGATGCTCTCCCAAACCCACTTTCGATACTATTGCAAACATTATTATCAATAGCATATTCAACATGTGGCTTAGATAAATTTTAAAGATCATAAGAAGCATTAGCACCCCAATCATGATCTTTAAAATAAGAAGTGGACATGACAAAATTATTATTCCCAATCTTGTAGTTTTGCATATCATTAATGAATTAACATTAATAGGATTTATCGTAACATCATTGCAATCATGCTTTTCAATCAAAGAGCTATCGTGAATCACCTTATAAATTTCTTCTTTCAACACTTCATCAAAAATTTCAGATTCATGATTTTCAAACAAAACTTCATAGAGATAATCAAAGTGCACTCAACACTAGCAATTAGTTCATAAAAATTTGGTATTTTGAAAATATTAGCAAGTAGATGAGGATCCATATCAATAGGTTTTTAGCAAGCGAAGATGCAAGCAAATAGAAGGCACATGGCAACACAAGCAAGGATAGCAAACAAGCAAAAAAGGCAAATGAAAAATAGGGCGAATAAAACGCAAATTTGTGAAGTGGGGAAGAGGAAAAAGAGAGGCAGATGGCAAATAATATAAATTGCAAGGAGATGAGATTGTGATTAGGAACCAGATAGATGTTGATGATGTCTCCCTGACGCCAGAGATTGGCATGCTGAAGAGATTGCTTCCTCCCCGGCAACGGTGCCAAAAATTCCTTTGACGTGACTTGAGACTACGTCAGTATTTCCCCAAATAGGAAGGGATGATGCAGCACAGCGACAGTAAGTATTTCCCTCACTTAATAGACCAAGGTATCAATCCATGGAGGAAGATCAAGCAACTATGTAAAAAACACCTACACATAAAGAACAAATACTTGCAACGTGATGCATAAGAGAGGTTGTCAAGCTCTCAATGATAGAAAGATAGATTAGATTGTAATAGGTTGGGAAAATAGATCTCGCAAGAACACAAAATAAAATAAGTTGATAAAAATTGCATCAAGGTATTTTTGGGTGTTTTTGGATTAATAGATCTGAAAACAAAAGTGGAAAAAAGATAGATCGGAAAGCAATATGTTGGAAAAGTAGCCACGGGGGCCATAGGTTTCACTAGTGGCTTCTCCCATGAGTATATCACACGACGGGTAAAAAAATTATTGTTGGGAAATTGAGATAAGATCAAATAATAATGATGATATCAAGGAAATAATCATTATATAAGCATCATGTCCAAGATAAGTAGATCAAAATGATTCTGTATCTACTTCTATTATGACACACATCGACCGCTATCCAGCTTGCATCTAGTGCACTAAGTTCATGGAGAAACGGAGTAATGCAATAAGCATAGTGACATGATGTACACAAGATCTATTCTTGTAGGAATAGACCCCATCTTGTTATCCTTAATGGCAAAGATACATGCGTGCCTTGTTGCCCCTTCTGTCACTAGGAAAGAACAACGCAAGATCGAACCCATCACAAAGCATCTTCCCATTGCAAGAAAAATGATCTAGTTGGCCTAACTAAACCAAATATTCAAAGAAGAAATATGAAGTTATAAGTAATCATGAGTATAAGAGACCAAAGAAGACTCAAATAATATTGATGGATAGAAACTGATCATGAACTCAAAATTCATCGGATCCCAACAAACACACCTCAAAAAGTCATTACATCAAATAGATCTCCAAGAGACCATTGTATCGAGAATCAAAAGAGAGAGTAAGCCATCTAGCTACTGCCTATGAACCCATAGGTCTATGGTCGACTACTAACACATCATCAGAGATGCACCTATATGAAGAAGATGAACCCCTCCGTGATGGTGTTAGATTGGATCTCACGGTTCTTGAACTTGTGGTGGATGGAATTGTGTTTCGTCGACTCCCATAGGGTTTTCTAAATATTTGGTTATTTATAGAGCTCATAGGCAGTGGACAGGCGTCCTGAGATGGGCACAACCCATCAGGGCGCACCAGGGGCTTCTGGCGCGCCCTGGTGGGTTGTGCTCTCCTCAGCCCACCTCTCTGCCACTTCTTTGACCCACTGGGTGTCTTCTGGCCCAAAAAAATTCTCGAAAAAGTTTCACGATGTTTGGGCTTCGTTTGGTACTGATTTTCTACGAAGTAAAAAAACAATCAAACAACAACAACTAGCACTTAACACTATGACAATAGGTTAGTCCCAAAAAATGATATAAAGTTGTTATAAAATGATTGTAAAACATCCAATATTGACAATATAACAACATGGAACAATCAAAAATTATAGATACATTCGAGACGTATCAACGGTTAGCCAGGAGCGGCATCCAGATGAGGCGGATGCGTCAGAAATGCTGCTCCGGCGACCAAACTCAAGGCGAAGGGTACCTAAGTGTTGTGCACACCTGCAAGCATCAAAGGGGACCAACCCCATCCTGGGGTGGTCGGAAACATCACCGGCGTCCACCTTTGCAAACGCCGGAGCTCGGGTCCGAGGCCATGATGCTCTAGGGGAGGAGTTGGAAGCTCCTATGGACTCCAGGGGACCTTCTAAGCATGATGACATGCGCAGCTATGAGCCTAGATATCCCTATTAGAGGCAACAACATGGACGACAGTGAGAAGCTCTCAATCATTGCGGAATCGATGACTACGCGGTGCAGTTGAGCGCGGGGATAGGGGAAACATAGTAGGAGATCATGGCGGTTGAAGAGGGCGTCATAGTGAGATCAGGGACGACCTAGAGACGTGTCACACCCTATGTTGTATCACTTTGCTACGCCATGTTTTATGAAATTTGGACCCATTTAAAACTTTCTGAGTGCAAGTGCTTGTTTGAATGGTTTGATGTTTACTTGTTTTCTTGATTGTGTTTTGGCACTCAAAGATTCCTCTTACTCTCCATACTCACTTCCTTAATCCAAACTCCTTTCCCAATGATCATGCCATGTGTATAGTGCCGAAAAATATTTTTATAAAATTTTAGTTTGGCCAAAAAGCATTTATTCAATTAGGTTTTCAAAACCCCCTGAATTGAGGTTTGTACTACAAGTCCTCAAATTATGACGGATGCTTTACCCCAAAGACTTTATTTGGAACCTACTATATGTAGGACTTCCCAAAACCATAAAATATTATTTGTAAAGATTATTTTCATATTTTCTTTAAAGGCTTTTTCTAAAGGCCAGAAATGGTCTTCCACAGGGAAAAATTATTAAATGCTTTCAAAATATTTGAGAAAACTTAGGGAAACTCAGTGGACATATATTTTCCATATATATGAGTTTGAACACATTGTCATGTTCAAAATAATGCGCAAAACCCTCCAAAACTGTTTCTGCTTAAATCAAGCATTTGGAATATTTCTATAAGAAATATTCTCAAATAAATCCAGGAAAATTTTAGCATGTCACATATGTCTAATGCGATGATCTTCCAAGTTTTCACTCCAATACTAATTGTCTTGGTTCACAAAACTATCCCAAAACCATTCCTGTCCAGATCTAAATGTGAATGACTCTACATTGCCAACTGTCTCCTATTGACCCCAAACTTCATGACATGTTTTAATCCCCAAAAAATTATGCGCCATAAAGTGGTGCATCAAGGAGAATATATTTGCATGGCAAGATCTACAGGAACCTGGTTATGTTAATTTCTAGGGTTTACAAAGTTTGCACTATCAACTTTCCTCAAATGAGCTCAAACTTGGTGGTCAACCTTATTTCTACCTTCTATTTGGTCCTGGTAAATCTCATGGCAACTGGACCCTCTTTACTTGCCCAAACCATCATCAAACACATTCTAGTAGAATGGTAAAAACCATGTTTTCACCCCCTAGCTCATTCTCCTTCACCCCAACTTTTTACCACTGTCCCTACTAGTCACCTCATACCTCCAGTAAAAGCCCTATGGCCCCAGATCAATCATAGAGGGGCAAAACTCCATTTTCACCCACTGGACAGCAAGAATCTTCCTCTCTCTCCACCTCCCTCCTATTCTAAGGAACCCCCATAGCATCCTATGCCATTTCCTCATTGTTTATATCCCCTAGTCCCATTGGACAGGGTTGGCCACGCCCAAAACGCCGTTGGCATTCCATATGAGCGCTCTAGAGAGCGCTACAGTGCTCAGCCGCACTGTAGCCGCCGCCCAATGCATGGCCCCGACAGCCTTGTGCCTCCCCCTCATATCCCAAGAGGTCACCTCGGTGTCCGGGATACGCTGGCTGGTCGGCCCTCTCCTCTCTCTTCCTCCTTCTCCCTCCTCTCGCGCGTGCCATGTGCCGCCCGACTCGGCTAGTAAGCAAGCTCACACACGCGAGCTCACCTGCTCTCTCCCTCTTCCCTCCCTATCCCTAGACCGACCCCAGGAAGGCCCAAGACGTGCCCCCGCTCACCCTCGTGCCCTCTAGCATGGGATACAACCTCGTCGGCATATCAGCTTTTGGTGGACCATGCCCCGACTATTTAAAGCCACCTTGGGCCTTCTCCCTCCCATTGACCCCCTGCTGCTTGTAATCAAGCCCCAAATCCACCCACTCTGCCAGAAGCCCCCGAGCTTGAGATCGAGTTGGGAGTCTGCCGCATCGGGACTTCGGCGACCCCCGGGTACAAAGCCTCTCCGTCCCTCCTTTCTCTCCCTTTGTAACCGCCTCTCACCGCTGATCATTCCCCCCATCTTCTCCACGCGATTTGCAGCTGCAGGCATCAACGACAACCACCTCCCGAGGCTCTCCGCCATGGCCCCCTCGTCGTCGGCGACCATGGCTTCTCCAGCGCCTCCCACCACCTCCACAGGAACGGCGACTCGATGCTGACTCAGTTCCTTCCCTATGCTCCCCTCACAGTGGCCGGGAACCTCGTCGGTGAGCTCGCAGGTCTCCCTGTCGCGAGGTTGGAGATGAAAGACGGGTCCACCCTGTTATATGCACCTCTCTCTCGCTCCCTCCCTCTCTCACTGGCTGTTGGGCCCCTCCTGTCAGGTTTAAACCCTGACGGGTGCGCACACGTGGCTCGTTCGGGCCATGTGCGCTCGCTGGGCCAGCCCGACTGGCTGGTTTGTCCCAGTGGCACAGTGCCACTTTTTCTTTTCTTTGTCATGCACTTTTTCAAAAATTTCACATATTCAAATATTTACCCGAATCCTAATATTCTTCCACCTAAAATCTTGTAAGATTCTGAACTATTTAATGATGCCACTTGTGCCACTTTTTGAAAACATTTTATGTACTGTTTTATTTTAAAACCCCTTTTGAGCACTTTTAAATTATATTAAAATGATTTTCACAACTTTTTTACTTTTCAAAAACAGAAAGTAGTATTTTTAGTTTTTAACCGAATATTTTACGAAAGTGATTTGACATTTTTTAGGAGTGATTATTTTCTCTGTTTTTGTCGTGCTCTTATTTTTGCCTATTAATATTGTGATGATACATCACGTGCTTGATGAGGGAGTTGGACCAGAAGGCTTTGAAGACCCCGAAGACTTTGTTGAGCCATGCAAGCAGTCCTTTGACCATGCCAAAGAAATCTTTGCATGCATGTCATATAGCACCTTATGTTCCAATGAATTGATCATGATGATGTGATGGCCACTTTGGTGGATGCCTCTTACATCCTTGTTGGTACTTGCATCGTTCATGACCCCACCTCCTTATGAGGGTTATGTAGGTGGTATTACTTATGTTGCTAAGTTGATGCTACGCAAAAAGGGACGAGGATATGCATGGTGTTGGAGGCAAATGATTTCAAAGACTTTTTTCGAAAACCCCGTCGGGTGCCACTAATGCCCGAGAGAGATGGTGTTACATATTCCACGAAGATCTTTATCGGTCAAACCACGATGCCAAGGATTCAATCAATCCCGTATGCAGTTCCCTTTGTCCAGCGATATGTTACTTGCCCGAGATTTGATCATCGGTATCTCCATACCTAGTTCGATCTCATTACCGGCAAGTCTCTTTACTCGTTCTTTAATACAAGGTCACGCGAATAACTCGATAGTCACATTGCGTGCAAGATTCTTATGATGATGTATTACCAAGTGGGCCTAGAGAGAGCTCTCTGCCATACAGAGTGAAAAATCCCAGTCTTGATCCATGCCAACCCAATAGACACCCTCGGAGAAACCTATAGAGCACCTTTATAGTCACCCAGTTATGTTGTGACGTTTGATGCACACAAGGCATTCCTACGGTGTCAGGGAGTTGCTCATCTCATGGTATTAGGAACAGATACTTGGCATGGATAAAGTTGTAGCAATAAACTAACACGATCATATTCAATGCTTACGATTGGGTCTTGTCCATCACATCATTCTCCTAATGATGCAATCTCGTGATCAAATGACAACTCATGTTTATGTTTACGAAACCTTGACCATCTTTGATCAACGCGTTAGTCAACTAGAGGCTCACTAGGGACATAGTGTTTGTCTATATTTCCACACATGTATTTCAGTTTCCGATCAATACAATTCTAGCATGGATAATAAACAATTATCATGAACAAGGAAATATAATAATAACCACTTTATTATTGCCTCTAGGGCATATTTCCAACAGGTGTGCAAGAATTGTATTGTTCGGAAACTCAGATACATGTGTGGAAATATAGACAAATACTATGTCCCTAGTGAGCCTCTAGTTTATTAGCTCATTGATCAAAGATGGTCAAGGTTTCCTAAACATAGACATGAGTTGTCATTTGATAACGAGATAACATCATTAGGAGAATGATGTGATGGACAAGACCCAACAGTAAGCATGGCATATAATCGTGTTAGTTTATTGCTACTTCTTTATCTATGTCAAGTATCTGTTCCTACGACCATGAGATCACACAACCCCCTTACACCATAGGAATGCCTTGTGTGTGTGTGTCAAACATCACAACGTAACTGGGTGATTATAAAAGTGCTCTACAGGTATCTTCGAGGGTGTTTGTTGGGATGGCGTGGATCGAGACTGTGATTTGTCACGCCATATGACGAAGAGGTATCTTTAGGACCACTCGGTAATACAACATCACAAGAAGCTTGCAAGCAACATGACTAAGAAGTTAGTCACAAGATCTTGTATTATGGATCGAGTAAAGAGACTTGCCAGTAACGAGATTGAATAAGGTATGGAGACACAGACGATCAAATCTCTAAAAAGTAACATACCATTGCACAAAGGGAATCGTGTAAGGGATTGATTGAATCCTTGATATCGTGGTTCGATCGATACATATCTTCGTAGAATATGTAGGAACCAATATGGGCATCCAGGTCCTGCTATGATATGTCTCCCACGTATCGATAATTTATGAAGTATTCGTGCCATATTCACCTATGTTTACAATACTTTTATATGGTTTTGATGCACTTTATCTGATTTATTTAGAACTAACCAGGACTGACGCTGTTTTCAGAAGAACTACCATGGTGTTCTTTTTTGTGCGGAGATAAAAGTTCTCCGAATGCAACGAAATTTTTTGATGATTTTTTTGGAACAAAAGAGGCACTATAACTTTCATGGGAGGGACAAAAGATCCACGAGGTGGGATGTCACGCCCAAGATGCGCGCCTATCCGTTTAAGGCACGAGGGCCTCGCAAGGGATAGAGGCGCATCTTGCCGTTAGCAAGAATAGTATCATCACAACATACAATACTGAATGAGAAGGGTATACAAGTTGGCTTACACTCGCCACATGCTAACTTACAATGTCACTCAAATCATAACATCAAGTTGAACACAAGGTCCGACTACGGACGAAATCAAACGATAAAAGAAGTTGCAAATGATACTATCAAGCTATCCCAACGATCACGACCAGGTCCTCTACTCATCCCGATATGTCACGTACATCCTGCCTCTCTCCTCATCATACTCCCACTAGAGCTGAGTAAGATCGTCCTGCATGAGCTCATCTGATCCTGCACCTGGATATGGTAGTAAACTGTGAGCCACAGAGGACTCAGCTATCATGTGCCCGGGTACCAAGACTATTTAAGCTTTAGGAAGGAAGGGTGATGTTTAGTTTGCAGCAGCACTAAGCATTATATGGTGGCTAGCTTACGCAACATGAAATAAATATGAGTGGCCTATGAAGAACGATCGAATCTAGTATGATCTCTAAGAGATCCTGATCACTTACTTACGTCAATCATAACCCCACCGTGTTCTCTTTTGGTTCAAGTTCACGAGCAGAGACGATCATGGTTACTCACACAGTTGATGTGTTTTAATTAGAGTTTACTTCAAGTTTTCTATAACCGGGTGTTAAACAAATATCCAAGTTGCCACATAACCGCGGGCACGGCTTTCCGAAAGATTTAACCCTACAGGGGTGCTCCAACTAGTCCATCACAAATAACCACACTCCGTGGGAATGGCCTCAAACGCGGTTCTCGCGTTCATCATGGACAATTCCAAAGGAGGCCAACACCTCAAGTAAGCCCGAAGACAGTCAGACTCCTCACGCAAGACATTCGATAAAGGTAAAACAAATCCAGCAAGACCTCCTGACGTGTCGACGAACCCGATAAGAGCCGCGTATCTCGATCTCAAGACACGACGGATAAGCTACGCGTATGGAGGCCTGATAGAAATCTCCCAAGTTTCCCTGGGTTGGCCCCGCATAATGCTCTAGTTTGGACCAACACTCATGAGGAGCACTGGCCCGGGGGTTGATTAAATTATCCACGGGGTTGCAAAGCCCTATGCAAGTTCATTAGTGATTAGCAAATGTAGTACCAAAGTTGGGTCTTGCCAGACAAGTTTTAATCTCAACCGAATAATCAAGGGGGTCCCCATAACAACCCCAAGCGTGTTAGGAGCGCAAAATATGGAAAACATAACACCGGTAACAAGGAACTAATGGCGACACGAGTGGAACAAATCACTTAGCAAAAGGCCAAGCCTTCCACCAATACCAGATATATATGTGCATTAAATTAAATAACAGAATTATTGTGATATCCAATCCATGTTAACACATGGAACAACCTGCACCTGCAACTAAAAACGCTATAAAAGGGGTTGAGCAGCGGTAACTTAGCCAATCAACGGCTTGCTGGGATGTGGAGGTTAGAGGCTTCATGGCAACATGGGGGCTGATATCATGTGGTAGGAAGCGCAATTGTGACGATAAGAACGAGAAACTAGCAAGCAAAGATAGTATTGGGATCCGGGTACGATCATCTTGCCTATTGGTTCTTCAGCGGAACAAGTAGCGGGATCCTCGTAGTGGTACTCTCCAGGGTCCTCGAACTCAGTTTCGACAATCGCATCTACCCAAGATAAATAGCAAATAAATAACCAACCAAGGTGCAATGCACAACCAAGATGATGCATGATCCATTTAATGAAGTTTTAAACAAGGCAACCCAATTCTATTCAAGTTTCATGTGCAAAGTTGGTATATTAATGAACCTGGACATAACCTCATGTTAAGTTGTTTAGACATGCATTAACATGGAAAATATGGATGCACCATGCAAAATCGATGGAAATGCATATAAAGATCGCGAGAAACGGAGCTACGGTTCTCGAGATACGCTCACGACAAGGTACGAAGGCAAAACACAAGACCACCAAATACCTAGGCTAATTCTTGGCATTCCAAGGTAGCCACTGTATATGTGATGAAAAATCAATCACAATATACTCAAGAATCACTCAATTCCATGGGGTATAGCTCCCACAACACACAAAACAACATAGCACTCAAGCTGCCACAAAACAGCAACATAGCAATTTGAAAAGCTCACAACTAGAGCTACAGGCACCCTATAGCCAGAAACAAGACATGACATAAACTACACCACACGCACACCAATTCATCCAACTATGAAATCAGCAAGAGAGCTACACATCACTATGCATGGAGCTGGCAAGTAGGCATGACGAAACAGTTTTTTTTGGGGACTTGGTGAAAATTCCAGTTTTCTGGAATCTGGCTTATGAAAGTAGCAAGTTGAACAACAATGGTTAAATATGCTAGAGAGATCCAAATGGCATTAAAATTAACAGTATGGTAGGTGGCAACATTCACTACAATTAACTAACACTGAGCATGATCAAATAACAACCACAACACTAGCTACACCCCACTCTACATGGCAAAACAATAACAACAGATTCTCCAGACTTAGCCATTTATAGAGCAGGTTGGCGGAAACATAAATTAGCTTGATAAACAACATGGTTCCCACTTATCTAGTGAGATTACATGAATAAAAAATACTGGGACATTCCCCACACCTTTGACTAACAAATTCATGTTGGCAAGATCTTGAAAGCATGCATAGATTAATTAATATGAAAAAGACAAAAGGGCATCACAGCATAGAAATGCAGTTTTGTCAAGTTGCCCCAAAGTCAAATCTGACTTCACAGGTGCATTCCTGGGTTGAAACTACCCCAAATGCATTACTCATACCCCTATACTTGTTTGGAGCAAGTAGGAGTAAACCTAGGTCGAAATTTGACCTATAAGATATGGGTGACTTATGTCACTTATGTATATGCAAGAAAATGGACCCAAAATGACATAGGCTATTGGTACATGTTGGAAATGGTTAATTTGCATCCTAGTAACATGTTAACATGGCATAGTATCAAATACAAAGATGAAACTATCTAGAGACGGATTCATGCTCATATGCTCAAATAAGGTAAAACCTACACATGGAGCTACAATGCACATGGATGAGTGTATGTAGACATACACACACCACTCACACTCACATACATCACATGGCACACCCCATGTGCCAAGCACACACTACATGGTGCACCACACACCCTACACATACCACTCACTAGCACACCTACACATGTATGTGTGTGTGAAACTCACACATACACACACATAGCACTACACTATGCTTGCACTCACCCACTACTCTCATATGTGGGTATGTGCAGGGGCACATACACACATATGACCCCCCCCCCCACACTCACATAACACTAACACACACATATATGTGTATACATGAAAGGGCACTCACACACCACCATATATACATGAGAAAAACAAATACACTACCCTGAATCTACACATACATACATACATACATACACACAAGTAAAGAAAAGAAAGAAAGAAAATAAAAACAAGGAAAAAAGGGGGAGAAGGGGGAATCGAACCCTAGACCCCCTGCACTCAGCGCACACAACCTACCACTGCGCTATGGCGCCGATTGCTATCAGAAGGGGGACTACAGCTCTCTAATACACACTCGCACACGCTACCACTGACGAAACTGAAGAAACAGAGCACAGCGGGGGCGACAGAGCAAACGGCGGCGTGATTCCAGCGAACACATGGGGTCTCCGGCGACGCGGATGGGCGTAATCGAAAGAGGGACCTACGGCGCTCCATCCCGCACCTTGCCTCGCGACGAGGGGGACCGGAGGCAAGCCCAAGCATGGAGGTTTCTAGCGGCGGCGACGACACTACGACGAGACGGAGGGCACGCGACTGGGCTATCGGAGGCTCACCAAGGGAGAACGACGGCAACACGGGCTCGACGGAGGGGGGAGGAGCTCGGGGACGCGACGGCGACGGGGGGGACGCAGGGGAAGAAGACAGCGGCGGCACCTCACTGCTGCGGACGACAGCGATGATGGGGCGTCGCTACAGAGGAGCTAGGTTCCCCCTAGCAGCAGGAACGAAACGGCGGCGGCACCAGGGTCCTCCCCACCATCTCCGACGGCGACGAGCACCACCGGAGGCGCGGCGACGGCGAGCTTCCTCTCACTAACTTACCTGATGCCCTCTCTGAACCCACGACAGGAAGAACAGAGGGGAAGAAGGAGGAGATGGCGGCGGCGAGGGAGAAGGAAGAGGGAACCCTAGCATGGGGCACGGACACCAAGGCTTAAATAGGGGCCTTGACGTGCGTGCTAACGGCGACGGACGGCGACGCTCGCTGCTCTCCTGCTTGCACACGCACACACACAGCCTGACAGGGAAGAAACGGGGAGCAGGTGGCCGTCACTATGGCTATGGGCTGGGCCTCGGCCCACCTGCTCCCTCTCTCCTAGGCTAAAGCGAGAAAAGGGGGTTTTCCTATTAAAATAAATAGGCACTACAAAATAAAAAACCCAGAGCAATAAAAGGAGTTCTAAAGTAAAACAAAAATAGTTTTGAGAAGGGAAAATAAGCCCTCTTTTATAAAAATGTCAAATGGAATTATTTAACAAGTTATTTTTTTATTTTTTTTAAAAAATCAGCCCTTGTTTAATAACTTTTCAAAAACCAAACACACCCAACTAACAAAAGAACCACTCCCAATATTCGTATCAACATTAGGGCCACCTCATGGACATTTTTAAAAGATTTAAAAAACAACTTAATTCTGCCAAGTAATCATATAGGGAATAAAAGCAAAGGGAGGTGTTTTATAGAGAAGGAAGTAGAAGAGGGAGAGATGCACACAAGCAATCCACCACTCTCAAGCCAAAACAACACAAGGCACACTCCAAGCCACATGATCCAATACTAGACCCACAAACACAAGCAAAACATGAAAGGCATGATGATGAAATGATGGATGCCATGATGCATGAATGAATGAATGCAAGAACAACACATGAATGACAAGGAGCAAAACATCTCATAACTCATGTCAAAAGGTTCATACATATGGATTACATGCCAAATAAGGTAGGGACAACACTTGGGTTGTCACAACTCTCCCACACTTCATGAGGATCTCGACCCGAGATCTAGGAACGGAAGATGTCTAGAAATTCGGAACGGAGCAGGTCCTCACGTTCCCAAGTAGCTTCTTTGTCGGAATGATGAGACCACTTCACCTTGAGGAACTTGATAGACTTGTTGCGATCTTACGCTCAGTTTCTTCAAGAATTGCAACTGGGTGCTCATGATAAGAAAGATCAGCTTGGAGATCGATGTCTTGGAGGTCAATGGTTCGCTCTGGAGTCTTGAAGCATTTCCGGAGCTGAGAAACATGGAAGACATCGTGCACGTTCGCGAAGTTTGGAGGAAGCTCAAGTTGATATGCAAGGCCACCTCTCTTGTCCACAACTTTGAAAGGACCAACAAAACGAGGAGCCAACTTCCCTTTGATTCCAAATCGCTATGTGCCTCTCATGGGAGAAACTTTGAGATAGACAAGATCATCCACTTGGAAGGAAACATCCCGATGTTTGCTATCATAATAGCTCTTCTAACGGGACTGAGCTGCTTTGAGGTTCTCACGAATGACATGGCACATTTCTTCTGCTTCAGTGATCATGTCATTGCACAATATCTGACGCTCACCGGGTTCGGACCAGTTAAGCGGGGTATGACACTTTCTGCCGTAGAGAATCTCGAACGGGGCCTTGCCTGAACTAGCTTGGAAGCTATTGTTGTATGAGAATTCAGCATATGGAAGACAGTCTTCCCACTTCATGCCAAACGATATCACACAGGATCTGAGCATATCTTCAAGAATACCCTCTCAACTTGACCACTTGTCCGCGGATGGAATGTCGTGCTGAAATGGATCTTCGTACCCATAGCAGTCTGGAAGGACTCCCAAAACTTGGAAGTGAAGAGACTTCCACGGTCAGAAGAGATGAGCTGAGGAATACCATGCAAAGAGACTATCCTTGACGTATACAACTCTGCAAGCTGAGCTGCCGAGATAGATTCTTTGACTGGCAGGAAATGAGCAACTTCTGACAGCTTGTCGATAACCACAAAGATGGCATCGTTGCCTCTCTTGGACTTGGGGAACCCAGTTACAAAATCCATCTCCACATGATCAAATTTCCACTCTAGGATAGGCAAAGGCTGAAGAAGACCTGCTCGACGTTGATGCTCTGCCTTCACTCTACGACAAACATCACACTCATTCACAAACTGACCAATTTCACGTTTCATGCGAGTCCACCAGAAGGTTTGCTTGAGGTCCTGATACATCTTGGAACTGCCTAGATGAATGGATAGAAGAGAATTGTGTGCTTCATCCATGATAACCTTTCTGAGATCGCCTTTTGGAACAACAAGACGGTCCTCAAAGAACAAGGTATCTTTGTCATTGACACGAAAGCACTTATACTTCGGAATGCTCTTGGCCACACCTTTCTTCACTTTCTTCACCATAGCGTCTAGCAGCTGCGCTTGGCAAACCTGATCTTCCAGAGTCAAAGAGACTTGAAGATTGGCAAGAAATCCTTGCGGAATCATTTGAAGGTTGAGCTTGCGGAAGGCTTCACAAAGCTCGGGTTGAAAAGGCTTCAAGATCAGACTATTGTAGTACGCCTTATGGCTGAGCGCGTCTGCAATGACTTTTGCTTTCCCAGGAGTATACTCAATGCTTGGATTGAAGTCTTCAAGCATTTCCACCCAACGAGACTGCCGAAGATTGAGATTGGGTTGAGTGAAAATGTACTTCAAGCTCTTGTGATCGGTGTACACCTCAACTGGTCTACCCAACAACAAATGCCTCCAAGTCATAAGAGCATGCACAACTGCCGCCAACTCAAGATCATGAGTGGGGTAGTTCTTCTCAGCAGGCTTCAACTGACGTGAGCTATAGGCCACAATCTTCTTGTCTTGCATAAGAACACCACCAAGGCCTTGGAGAGAAGCATCACAGAAAACTTGGAAAGGCTTGGACTGCTCCGGAGGAACAAGAACTGGAGCTGAAGTTAGTCTCTGCTTGAGCGTATTGAAAGCTGCATCACACTCAGGAGACCAAACATACTTGACACTCTTCTGGAGGAGATTTGACAGAGGCTTGGCAATTTGAGAAAAGTTCTCCACGAACCTTCTGCAATAACTAGCAAGCCGGAGGAAACTATGAAGCTGCTTGACGTTCTGAGGAGGTTCCCACTTCAATATAGCTTCAACTTTCTCAGGGTGCACTTTAATTCCCTCGGCAGAGATGACATGCCCGAGGTACACCACTTCATTAAGCCAGAACTCACACTTGGAAAACTTGGCATAGAACCGATGTTCCCTTAACTTGTCAAGCACGAGGCGGAGATGCTTTGCATGATCTTCTTCTGTATCCGAGAACACCAGAATATCATCAAGATAAACCAAGACAAACTCATTCTTGAAGGGAGAGAAGATGAAATTCATCATCCTTGAGAAGGTTGGAGGAGCATTCGCAAGACCAAACGACATCACGGTGTACTCATATGAGCCAAAACTCGTCCTGAACGCGGTCTTCGGAATGTCTTCTTCACGAATGCAGATTTGATGATAACCCATTCGAAGATCCAACTTGGAGAATGTTGGAAATATGCCCTAGAGGCAATAATAAAATGGTTATTATTGTATTTCCTTGTTCATGATAATTGTCTATTGTTCATGCTATAATTGTGTTAACCGGAAACCATAATGCATGTGTGAATACATAGACCACAACATGTCCCTAGTGAGCCTCTAGTTGACTAGCTCGGTTATGAATAGATGGTCACGGTTTCATGACCATGGACATTGGATGTCGTTGATAACAGGATCACATCATTAGGAGAATGATGTGATGGACAAGACCCAATCCTAAGCATAGCACTAGATCGTGTAGTTCGTCTGCTAAAGCTTTTCAATGTCAAGTATCGTTTCCTTAGACCATGAGATTGTGCAACTCCCGGATACCGTAGGAATGCTTTGGGTGTGCCAAATGTCACAACGTAACTGGGTGGCTATAAAGGTGCACTATGGGTATCTCCAAAAGTGTCTGTTGGGTTGGCACGAATCGAGACTGGGATTTGTCAGTCCGTGTGACGGAGAGGTATCTCTGGGCCCACTCGGTAAGACATCATCATAATGAGCTCAATGTGACCAAGGAGTTAGTCACGGGATGATGTATTATGGAACAAGTAAAGAGACTTGCCGGTAACGAGATTGAACAAGGTATAGAGAAACCGACGATCGAATCTCGGGCGAGTATCATACCGATAGACAAAGGGAATTGTATACGGGATTGATTGAATCCCCGACATCGTGGTTCATCCGATGAGATCATCGTGGAGCATGTGGGAGCCAACATGGGTATCCAGATCCTGCTATTGGTTATTGACTGGAGAAGTGTCTCGGTCATGTCCACGTGTCTCCCGAACCCGTAGGGTCTACACACTTAAGGTTCGATGACGCTAGGGTTATAGGGAAATGGTATACGTGATTACCGAAGGTTGTTCGGAGTCCCGAATGAGATCCCAGAGGTCACGAGGAGCTCCGGAATGGTCCGGAGGTAAAGATTCATATATAGGAAGTCCAGTTTTGGTCACCGGAAAGTTTTCGGGCTCATCGGTAGTGTACCGGGAGTGCCAGGAGGGTGTCGGAGGACCCCCGGGAGGGGTGTGACGACCAAAGGACCACATGGGCTGTTATATAAAGTGTGCCAGCCCTTATTGGGCTGGGAAATACTTTTGCTAAAGTCCCATGCGGCTAGGGATAAGAGATAGGGCCAAAAAGGATTTAAAAGGAGGAGATACACCTCCCTTGTGGGAGGTGGACTCTCCCTTTAAATCGGCCGAACCTCTCCTCTTTGGAGTAGAGGCCAAGCCAGCCCTCCACATCCCTCCTCCTATATATACTTGAGGTTTTGGCTGTTTTGAGACAAGATTTGATCTCTCTCTCTCTCTCACAGCGAAGCCCTACCTCTCTTCTTCCTCCTCCGCAGCGCTTAGGCGAAGCCCTGTCGGAATACCTTGCTACTCCACCACCACCACGCCATCGTGCTGCTGTTGGAGCCCTTCCCCAACCTGTCCTTCCTCCTTGCTGGATCAAGGCGTAGGAGACGTCATCGGGCTGCACGTGTGTTGAACGTGGAGGTGTCGTCCGTTCGGCACTTGATAGGATCTACCGCGATCTGAATCATTGCGAGTACGACTCCATCAACTGCGTTCTTGTAACGCTTCCGCTTAGCGAACTTCAAAGGTACGAAGATGCAATCTCTCCCCACTCGTAGCTGGTTTCTCCATGGATAGATCTTGGTGATCATAGGAATTTGTTTGATTTACTACTACGTCTCCCAACAGTGGCATCATGAGCTAGGTCTATGCGTAGAATCTATGCACGAGTAGAACACAAAGCAGTTGTGGGCGTCGATTTTGTTAATTTGCTTACCACTACTAGTATTCTCTTGATTCGGCGGTATTGTGGGATGAAGCGGCCCGGACCGACTTTACATGTACGCTTACGTGAGACTGGTTCCACCGCCTGACATGCACTTGTTGCATAAGGTGGCTAGCGGGTGTCTGTCTCTCCCACCTTAGTCGGATTGGATTCGATGAAAAGGGTCCTTATGAAGGGTAAATAGAAATTGGCATATCACGTTGTGGTTTTGACGTAGGTAAGAAACGTTCTTGCTAGTAACCTATAGCAGCCACGTAAAAACTTGCAACTACAAATTAGAGGACGTCTAACTTGTTTTTGCAGCATATGCCTTGTGATGTGATATGGCCAAAGGATGTGATGTGATGCATTGTGATGTATGAGATTGATCATGTTCTTGTAATCGGATTCATGACTTGCATGTCAATGAGTATGACAACCGGCAGGAGCCATAGGAGTTGTCTTATTTTATTGTATGACCTGCGTGTCAATCATAAACACCATGTAATTACTTTACTTTATTGCTAAACGTTAGCCATAGTGGTAGAAGTAATAGTTGGCGAGACAACTTCATGAACACACAATGATGGAGATCATGATGATGGAGATCATGGTGTCGTGCCGGTGACAGTGATGATCATGGTGCCCCGAAGATGGAGATCAAAGGAGCAAGATGATAATGGCCATATCATGTCACTATATTGATTGCATGTGATGTTTATCATGTTTACATCTTATTTGTCTAGAACGACGGTAGTAAATAAGATGATCTCTCACTAAAATTTCAAGAAAAGTGTTCACCCTAACTGTGCACCGTTGCAAAGGATCGTTGTTCCGAAGCACCACGTGATGATCGGGTGTGATAGGTTCTAACGTTCGCATACAATGGGTGTAAGCCAGATTTACACACGCAAAACACTTAGGTTGACTTCACGAGCCTAGCATGTACAGACATGGCCTCGGAACACGGAAGACCGAAAGGTCGAACATGAGTCGTATGGAAGATACGATCAACATGGAGATGTTCACCATGGATCACTAGTCCGTCTCACGTGATGATCGGACACGGGCTAGTTGACATGGATCATGTGTCACTTGGATGACTAGAGAGATGTCTATCTAAGTGGGAGTTCATTAAATAATTTGATTATGTGAACTTAATTATCATGAACTTAGTCTAAAATTATCTTTACAATCTATATTGTAGATCCAATGGCCAACGCGAATGTCACCCTCAATTTCAACGCGTTCCTAGAGAAAACCAAGCTGAAAGACGATGGAAGCAACTATGCGGACTGGGTTCGTGGCTTGAGGATCATCCTCATAGCTTCCAAGAAGTTGTATGTCCTTGATGCACCACTAGGTGACCCACCCCTTCTCCCAGCAGAGCAAGACATTGCGAACGCTTAGCATTCTCGCTGCGATGATTACTCCATTTTTCAGTGCGGCATGCTTTACAGTTTAGAACCGGGGCTCCAAAAGCGTTTTGAGCAACACGGAGCATATGAGATGTTCCAAGAGCTGAAACTGGTTTTGCAAGCTCATGCCCGGGTCGAGAGATATGATGTCTCCGACAAGTTCTTCAGCTGTAAAATGCAGGAGAATAGTTCTGTCAGTGAGCACATCCTCAAGATGTCTGGGCTACACAACCGCTTGACTCAGCTGGGAGTTAATCTCCCGGATGACTCGGTCATTGACAGAATCCTCCAGTCGCTTCCACCTAGCTACAAGAGCTTTGTGATGAACTACAACATGCAAGGGATGGAGAAGTCCATTCCTGAGTTGTACTCGATGCTGAAATCAGCAGAGGTCGAGATCAGAAAGGAGCATCAAGTGTTGATGGTAAATAAGACCACTAGTTTCAAGAAAGGCAAGGGTAAAAAGAACTTCAAGAAGGACGGCAAAGCTGTTGCCGCGCCCGGTAAGCAAGTTGCCGGGAAGAAGAAGAACAAGCATGGACCCAAGCCTGAGACTGAGTGCTTTTACTGCAAGGGTACCGGTCACTGGAAGCGGAACTGCAACATTAAAGGTATATGTGATATACTTGTTATTGATGTGTACCTAACCAGCGCTCGTAGTAGCTCTTGGGTATTTGATACCGGTTCAGTTGCTCACATTTGTAACTCCAAGCAGGAGCTGCGGAATAAGCGGAGGCTGGCAAAGGACAAGGTGACGATGCGCGTCGGGAATGGTTCCAAGGTCGATGTGATCGCCGTCGGCACGCTACCTCTACATATACCTTTGGGATTAGTGTTAAACCTTAATAATTGTTATTTAGTACCAGCTTTGAGCATGAACATTGTATCTGGATCTCGCTTGATGCAAGATGGCTACTCATTTAAATCTGAGAATAATGGTTGTTCTATTTATATGAGAGAAATGTTTTATGGTCATGCCCCGCTGGTCAATGGTTTATTTTTGATGAATATCGAACGTGATGTTACACATGTCCATAGTGTGAGTACCAAAAAGTGTAAGGTTGATAACGATAGTCCCACTTACATGTGGCACTGCCGCCTTGGTCATATTGGTGTTAAACGCATGAAGAAGCTCCATACTGATGGACTTTTGGAGTCTCTTGATTTCGAATCATTTGAGACATGCGAACCATGCCTCATGGGCAAGATGACCAAGACTCCGTTCTCCGGAATAATGAAGCGAGCAAATGACTTGTTGGAAATAATACATACCGATGTGTGCGGTCCAATGAGTGTCGAGGCTCGTGGTGGCTACCGTTATGTTCTCACCCTCACTGATGACTTGAGTAGATATGGGTATGTCTACTTAATGAAACATAAGTCTGAAACTTCTGAAAGGTTCAAGGAATTTCAGAGTGAGGTAGAGAATCAACGTGACAGGAAAATAAAGTGCCTACGATCTGATCGTGGTGGAGAATATTTAAGTCACGAGTTTGGCACGCACCTAAGGAAATGTGGAATTGTTTCACAACTCACGCCGCCTGGCACACCTCAGCGAAATGGTGTGTCTAAACATCGTAATCGCACTCGATTAGATATGGTACGATCTGTGATGGCTCTTACCGACTTACCGCTATCATTTTGGGGATATGCATTAGAGACTGCCACATTCACTTTAAATAGGGCACCGTCAAAATCCGTTGATACGACACCGTATGAATTATGGTTTGGAAAGAAACCTAAGCTGTCATTTCTAAAAGTTTGGGGATGCGATGCTTATGTGAAGAAACTTCAACCTGAGAAGCTCGAACCCAAAGCGGAAAAGTGTGTCTTCATAGGATATCCCAAAGAGACTATTGGGTATACCTTCTACCTACGATCCGAGGGCAAAATCCTTGTTGCCAAGAATGGATCCTTTCTCAAGAAAGAGTTTCTCTCGAAAGAAGTAAGTGGGAGGAAAATAAAACTTGATGAGGTAATTGTACCTCCACTCAAACCGGAGAGTAGCGCAGCACAGGAAGTTGTTTCTGTGGAGCCTACACCGGCTGGAGAGGAAGTTAATGATGATGATCATGAAACTTGAGATCAAGTTACTATTGAACGTCGAAGGTCCATTAGGACATGTTCCGCACCAGAGTGGTACGGCAACCCTGTCCTAGAGATCATGTTGTTAGATAACGGTGAACCTTCGAACCATGAAGAAGCGATGGCAGGCCCGGATTCCAACAAATGGCTTGAAGCCATGAAATCGGAGATAGGATCCATGTATGAGAACAAAGTATGGACTTTGGTGGACTTGCCTGATGATAAGCGAGCCATTGAAAATAAATGGATCTTTAAGAAGAAGACTGACGCGTATGGGAATGTGACCGTCTATAAGGCTCGGCTTGTTGCTAAGGGTTATCGACAAGTTCAAGGAGTTGACTACGATGAGACTTTCTCACCCGTAGCGATGCTGAAGTCTGTCCGAATCATGTTAGCGATTGCCGCATTTTATGATTATGAGATCTGGAAAATGGACGTCAAAACGGCATTCCTTAATGGCTTCCTCAAGGAAGAACTGTATATGATGCAGCCGGAAGGTTTTGTCGATCCTAAAGATACTAACAAGGTATGCAAGCTCCAGCGCTCCATCTATGGGCTGGTGCAAGCATCTCGGAGTTGGAACATTCGCTTTAATAAAGTGATTAAAGCGTTTGGGTTTGTACAGGTTTATGGAGAACCTTGTATTTACAAGAAAGTGAGTGGGAGCTCTGTAGCATTTCCCGTATTATATGTGGATGACACACTGATAATGGGAAATGATATAGAACTCTTGGAAAGTGTAAAGGCCTACTTGAATAAGTGTTTTTCAATGAAGCACCTTGGAGAAGCTGCTTACATATTAGGTATTAAGATCTATAGAGATAGATCGAGACGCCTCATAGGTCTTTCACAAAGCACATACCTTGAAAAGATATTGAAGAAGTTCAATATGGATCAGTCCAAGAAGGGGTTCTTGCCTGTGTTACAAGGTGTGAGATTGAGTACGACTCAATGCCCGACCACGGCAAAGTATAGAGAAGAGATGAGTGTCATCCCCTATGCTTCAGCCATAGGCTCTATTATGTACGCCATGCTGTGTACCAGACCTGACGTGAACCTTGCCATAAGTTTGGTAGGGAGGTACCAAAGTGATCCCGGAGCGGAACACTGGACAGCGGTCAAGAATATCCTGAAGTACCTAAAAAGGACAAATGACATGTTTCTCGTATATGGAGGTGCCGAAGAGCTCGTCGCAAAGGGTTACATCGATGCTAGCTTCGACACAGATCCAGACGACTCCAAGTCGCAAACTGGATACGTGTACATTTTGAATGGAGGGGCAGTCAGCTGGTGCAGCAGCAAGCAAATCGTAGTGGCGGCATCTACATGTGAAGCGGAGTACATAGCTGCTTCGGAAGCAGCAAAGGAAGGAGTCTGGATGAAGGAGTTCATCACCGACCTAGGAGTAATTCCAAGTGCGTCGGGCCCGATGACTCTATTCTGTGACAACATTGGAGCTATTGCCCTTGCGAAGGAGCCCAGGTTTCACAAGAAGACAAGACACATCAAGCGCCACTTCAACTCCATCCGTGATTACATTTAGGAGGGAGATATAGGTATTTGTAAAGTGCATACGGATCTGAATGTCGCAGATCCGTTGACTAAACCTCTCCCACGAGCAAAACATGATCAACACCAGAATGCTATGGGTGTACGATTCATCACAATGTAACTAGATTATTGACTCTAGTGCAAGTGGGAGACTATTGGAAATATGCCCTAGAGGCAATAATAAAATGGTTATTATTGTATTTCCTTGTTCATGATAATTGTCTATTGTTCATGCTATAATTGTGTTAACCGAAAACCATAATACATGTGTGAATACATAGACCACAACATGTCCCTAGTGAGCCTCTAGTTGACTAGCTCATTGATCAATAGATGGTCACGGTTTCGTGACCATGGACATTGGATGTCATTGATAACGGGATCACATCATTAGGAGAATGATGTGATGGACAAGACCCAATCCTAAGCATAGCACTAGATCGTGTAGTTCGTCTGCTAAAACTTTTCAATGTCAAGTATCGTTTCCTTAGACCATGAGATTGTGCAACTCCCAGATACCGTAGGAATGCTTTGGGTGTGCCAAACGTCACAACGTAACTGGGTGGCTACAAAGGTGCACTACGGGTATCTCCGAAAGTGTCTATTGGCTTGGCACGAATCGAGACTGGGATTTGTCAGTCCGTGTGACGGAGAGGTATCTCTGGGCCCACTTGGTAAGACATCATCATAATGAGCTCAATGTGACCAAGGATTTAGTCATGCGATGATGTATTACGGGACGAGTAAAGAGACTTGCCGGTAACGAGATTGAACAAGGTATAGAGATACCGACGATCGAATCTCGGGCGAGTATCATACCGATAGACAAAGGGAATTGTATACGGGATTGATTGAATCCCCGACATCGTGGTTCATCCGATGATATCATCGTGGAGCATGTGGGAGCCAACATGGGTATCCAGATCCCGCTGTTGGTTATTGGCCGGAGAAGTGTCTCGGTCATGTCCACGTGTCTCCCAAACCCGTAGGGTCTACACACTTAAGGTTCGATGACGCTAGGGTTATAGGGAAATGGTATACGTGATTACCGAAGGTTTTTCGGAGTCCCAGATGAGATCCTGGACATCACGAGGAGCTCCGGAATGGTCCGGAGGTAAAGATTCATATATAGGAAGTCCAGTTTTGGTCACCGGAAAGTTTTCGGGCTCATCGGTAGTGTACCGGGAGTGCCGGGAGGGTGCCGGAGGACCCCCGGGAGGGGTGTGACGACCAAAGGACCACATGGGCTGTTAGATAAAGTGTGCCAGCCCTTATTGGGCTGGGAAATACTTTTGCTAAAGGCCCATGCGGCTAGGTATAAGAGATAGGGCCAAAAAGGATTTAAAAAGGAGGAGATCCACCTCCCTTGTGGGAGGTGGACTCTCCCTTTAAATCGGCCGAACCTCTCCTCTTTGGAGTAGAGGCCAAGCCAGCCCTCCACGTTCATCCTCCTATATATACTTGAGGTTTTGGCTGTTTTGAGACAATATTTGATCTCTCTCTCTCACGGCGAAGCCCTACCTCTCCTCTTCCTCGTCCGCAGCGCTTAGGCGAAGCCCTGTCGGAATACCTTGCTACTCCACCACCACCACGCCGTCGTGCTGCTTTTGGAGCCCTTCCCCAACCTCTCCTTACTCCTTGCTGGATCAAGGCGTAGGAGACGTCACTGGGCTGCACGTGTGTTGAACATGGAGGTGTCGTCCGTTCGGCACTTGATCGGATCTACCGCGATCTGAATCGCTGCGAGTACGACTCCATCAACCACGTTCTTGTAAAGCTTCCGCTTAGCGATCTTCAAAGGTATGAAGATGCAATCTCTCCCCACTCGTTGCTGGTTTCTCCATGGATAGATCTTGGTGATCGTAGGAATTTTTTTGATTTACTACTACGTCTCCCAACAGAGAAAACTTTGGCACCCTTCAGTTGTTTAAACAACTCGCTGATTGTTAGGGTGTGGGTACTTGTTTCTGATTGTCTTCTTATTCAATGGCCGGTAGTCCACACAAAGACGATCTGTGCCATCCTTCTTCTTGACAAACAAAACTCCACAACCCCATGGAGAAGAACTTGGTCTAATCAGACCCAGACGTTCTTGCTCATCTAGCTGCTTCTTCAACTCTTTCAGCTCTTCGGAGCCAAGTTTATACGGGCGTTTGCAGACCGGTTCAGTTCTAGGCTCGAGGTCAATCACGAACTCAACTGGCCGGTACGGAGGCATTCCCTGGCAATTCCTCTGGAAAGACATCTTCATACTCACAAGCCACCGGAATTTGAGAAATCACCGAGATTTCACCCTTCTCATTAAGAGCAAAGATACGGATTGTGTTATGGCGAGTTGCGAAGATAATCACGTCTTCTGAAGGATGAGTCAGCTTGACTTCTTTTGCTTTGCAATCAATATGGGCCTTATTCATAGCCAGGAAGTCCATGCCCAGAATGAGATCAATATAAGAATTCCCGAGAACAATTGGAGAAGCTAGAAAAGAATAATTGCCCATCTTGATAGAAACATCTGGAACCACTACATTGGAACTCATCAACTGGCCTGGGGACACAACCCGAAAAGGACTAGGCAGAACAACTGACTTGCAATCATGCTTCCAAGCAAAAGGGTTAGAAATGAATGAATGCGATGCACCAGAATCAAACAATACTTCAGCAGGAAAATCATTAACTGAGAGATTACCCATAATCACATCATTGGCCTGCTCTGCTTCAGCTCCATTCACCATATTCACTCTGACTGACTTGGGATTATGCTTCACCATAGCATTGCCTGGACGCTTGACAGGAGGAGGAGGCGGAAGACGCCGCTGGTTGCACTTGTTTGCATAGTGGCCCTTTTGACCACACTTGTGACAAGTCACCTTAGAAAGCGGACGAACATTGCCTGGAGGAGGAACAAGAACAGCCTTGGACGCCTGGTTCTTCTGCTGGAAAGCTGGGTTGGGTGGGTGGGAAGAACCACGACCACCAAACTGCTTCTGCTGCTGAGGAGGACGAAACGGAAGAGGATTTGGCGCCCAATACTTCTGCTGCTTAGGAACACTCTGAGAGCCGGAAGAAGAAGAATATGAATCCCCTGAACGCTTCTTGGAGTCTTCCAACTTGAGCCGAGCTGCTTCAATCTTCAAAGCCATGTTGTAGAACTGATCAAACTCATGAGGCTCTTGAAGGAGAAGGCCTGGCAGAAGCTCATCCTTGAGACCACCTCTGAACTGATAGATCATAGCCTTATCATCTAGAACATCTTGCTTGGCATAACGAGCTAGATTCTGGAACTCAATGTTGTATTGGTAGACTGACTTGGTTCCCTGCTTCAGGTGCCTGAACTTCTCACGCATCTCCTCGACAAAGCTTGTCGGAATGTAATGAGCTCTAAAGTCACGACGGAAATCGTCCCAAGTAACAACACGATCGCCCCTGGAATCCTTGTACTGTTGCCACCAATCAGCTGCCTGACCCTTCAGCTGGAACGATGCAAACCTGACAAAGTCCTCTGGACTGACATTGCTGCACTCAAAATGCTTGCTCATATCACGAAGCCAATCATCAGCATCTAGAGGCTGCTCAAAACAGGTGAAAGTCTTGGGCTGGTTGGCAAGGAACTGATTGAGAGTCGCAAACTGCAATTGATTCTAAAAATTGCCTTGAAAACCTTGCTGACCCTGCTCCCTTTCTTGCAACAGCCTGAGCAACATGTGAGTGTTCGCATTGGTTGCGGCCATCACAGCTTGCCAAGCTTCTGGAGGAGGAGGCGGAGGAGGCGGTGGCGGGGGTGGTGGTGGAACATCAGTTTGCTCCTCACCATGACCCGGATTGTTGCGAGTTGGTGGAGCCATCCTGAAGATGGACAAAACGCATTAGCCTCATTGATAAGATGAAACAAAGCTGAATCAAATGCTTGAAAGAATTGAACAACACACATAGCCTTCCTGCTGAAAAATTAGTACGAATGCTTCTTTGGATCATGATAACATCATTAGACATAATAGGATACTTGCAATAACACAACAAGTATTGAGCTGAGCGGAAGAAACAAATGTACATGCCCAATACATCTGGAGAAGATGATCATAGATTACTACAAGATTTCCCACCTATGAACTTCCGAAAACTTTCTTGTTTATGCGATTCGGGTTGCGGAATCAGGAACCTGCCCTAGGCAATCAGCTATGACTGCATCCGCAAACTTTCCATACTATAATTCAAGACATTTCACAAACTCATCTAATCTTGAATCCTCGAACTCACAACGATACTAAACCATGGTGGTACCCCGGACGCCTCCCCAGTACTGGGTGACTCCGACCTTATCTCACCACGATAAGTATTGAAGCAATTTCGAACATTCTCCATCCTGAGATATCAAGGAAGCTGAATGATAACGATGTGCCAACATTCCTCGAAGCTCAACTCCCCGGAAGAAATCAAGTTAGACGAAAGGCACCAAGACAGAACCCTGTCACATCGGCATCATATAGATTCCAAAATACCCGCGTGATCCTCAAAATTTTTTGAGCGAGAAGAGGAGTAGAATTAAAATTCCTCAATCGGAAACCTCACCAGAGCATAGAAGAGGAGTAAAAAGAATCCTACTCTCCGATATAACTAGACTCGAAATAGTTTTACTAAACACAACTCGGCCAAGTTTGAACAAGCAAAGGCTCCTATGGTCATATGGCTCTGATACCAACTTGTCACGCCCAAGATGCGCGCCTATCCGTTTAAGGCACGAGGGCCTCGCAAGGGATAGAGGTGCATCTTGTCGTTAGCAAGAATAGTATCATCACAACATACAATACTGAATGAGAAGAGTATACAAGTTGGCTTACACTCGCCACATGCTAACTTACAATGTCACTCAAATCATAGCATCAAGTTGAACACAGGGTCCGACTACGGACAAATCAAACGATAAAAGAAGTTGCAAATGATACTATCAAGCTATCCCAACGATCACGACCAGATCCTCTACTCATCCGGATATGTCACATACATCCTGCCTCTCTCCTCATCATACTCCCACTGGAGCTGAGTAAGATCATCCTACACGAGCTCATCTGATCCTGCACCTGGATATGGTAGTAAATTGTGAGCCATAGAGGACTCAACTATCATGTGCCCGGGTACCAAGACTATTTAAGCTTTAGGAAGGAAGGGTGATGTTTAGTTTGCAGCAGCACTAAGCATTATATGGTGGCTAGCTTACGCAACATGTAATAAATATAAGTGTCCTACGAAGAACGATCGAATCTAGTATGATCTCTAAGAGATCCTGATCACTTACTTACGTCAATCATAGCCCCACCGTGTTCTCTCTCGTTTCATGTTCACGAGTAGAGACGGTCACGGTTACTCACACAATTGATGTGTTTTAATTAGAGTTTACTTCAAGTTTTCTATAATCGGGTGTTAAACAAATATCCAAGTTGCGACATAACCGCGGTCACGGCTTTCCGAAAGATTTAACCCTACAGGGGTGCTCCAACTAGTCAATCACAAATAACCACACTCCATGGGAATGGCCTCGAACGCGGTTCTCGCGATCATCATAGACAATTCCAAAGGAGGCCAACACCTCGAGTAAGCCCGAAGACAGTCAGACTCCTCACGCAAGACATTCGATAAAGGTAAAACAAATCTAGCAAGACCTCCCGACGTGTCGACGAACCCGATAAGAGCCGCGTATCTCAGTCTCAGGACACGACGGATAAGTTACGCGTATGGAGGCCTGATAGAAATATCCCAAGTTGCCCTGGGTTGGCCCCGCACAATGCTCTAGTTTGGACCAACACTCATGAGGAGCACTGGCCCGGGGGTTGATTAAATTATCCACGGGGTTGCAAAGCCCTATGCAAGTTCATTAGTGATTAGCAAATGTAGTACCAAAGTTGGGTCTTGCCAGACAAGTTTTAATCTCAACCGAATAATCAAGGGGGTCCCCATAACAACCCCAAGCGTGTTAGGAGCGCAAAATATGGAAAACATAACACCGGTAACAAGGAACTAATGGCGGCACGAGTGGAACAAATCACTTAGCAAAAGGCCAAGCCTTCCACCAATACCAGATATATATGTGCATTAAATTAAATAACAGAATTATTGTGATATCCAATCCATGTTAACACATGGAACAACCTGCACCTGCAACTAAAAACGCTATAAAAGGGGCTGAGCAGCGGTAACTTAGCCAATCAACGGTTTGCTGGGATGTGGAGGTTAGAGGCTTCATGGCAACATGGGGGCTGATATCATGTGGTAGGAAGCGCAATTTTAACGGTAAGAACGAGAAACTAGCAAGCAAAGATAGTATTGGGATCCGGGTACAATCATCTTGCCTGTTGGTTCTTCAGCGGAACAAGTAGCGGGATCCTCATAGTGGTACTCTCTAGGGTCCTCGAACTCAGTTTCGACAATCGCGTCTACCCAATAGAAACAGCAAATAAATAACCAACCAAGGTGCAATGCACAACCAAGATGATGCATGATCCATTTAATGAAGTTTTAAACAAGGCAACCCAATTCTATTCAAGTTTCATGTGCAAAGTTGGTATATTAATGAACCTGGACAGAACCTCATGTTAAGTTGTTTATACATGCATGAACATGGCAAATGTTGATGCACCATGCAAAATCGATGGAAATGCATATAAAGATCGTGAGAAACGGAGCTACGGTTCTCGAGATACGCACACGACAAGGTACGAAGGCAAAACACAAGACCACCAAATACCTGGGCTAATTATTGGCATTCCAAGGTAGCCACTGGATAGGTGATGAAAAATCAATCACAATAGACTCAAGGATCACTCAATTCCATGGAGTATAGCTCCCACAACACACAAAACAACATAGCACTCAACCTGCCACAAAACAACAACATAGCAATTTGAAAAGCTCACAACTAGAGCTACAAGCACCCTACAGCCACAAACAAGACATGAACATAAACTACACCACACGCACACCAATTAATCCAACTATGCAATCAGCAAAAGAGCTACACATCACTATGCATGGAGCTGGCAAGTACGCATGATGAAACAGTTTTTTTTGGGGACTTAGTGAAAATTCCAGTTTTCTGGAATCTGGGTTAACAAAGTAGCAAGTTGACAACAATGGTTAAATATGCTAGAGAGCTCCAAATGGCATTAAAGTTAACATTATGGTAGGTGGCAACATTCACTACAATTAACTAACACCGAGCATGATCAAATAACAACCACAGCACTAGCTACACCCCACTCTACATGTTAAAACAATAACAACAGATTCTCCAGACTGAGCCATTTATAGAGCAGGTTGGCAGAAACAGAAAGTAGCTTGATAAACAACATGGTTCCCACTTATCTAGTGAGATGACATGAATAAAAAAATACTGGGACATTCCCCACAACTTTGACTAACAACTTCATGTTGGCAAGATCTTTGAAGCATGCATAGATTAATTAATATGAAAAAGACAAAAGGGCAACACAACATAGAAATGCAGTTTTGTCAAGTTGCCCCAAAGTCAAATCTGACTTCACAGGTGCATTCCTGGGTTGAAACTACACCAAATGCATTACTCATACCCCTATATTTGTTTGGAGCAAGTAGGAGTAAACCTAGGTCGAAATTTGACCTATAAGATATGGGTGACTTATGTCACTTATGCATATGCAAGAAAATTGACCCAAAAGGACATGTAGGCTATTGGTACATGTTGGAAATGGTTAATTAGCATCCTAGTAACATGTTAACATGGCATAGCATAAAATACAAAGATGAAACCAGCTAGAGACAGATTCATGCTCATATGCTCAAATAAGGTAAAACCTACACATGGAGCTACAATGCACATGGATGAGTGTATGTAGACATACACACACCACTCACACTCACATACATCACATGGCACACCCCATGTGCCAAGCAAACACTACATGGTGCACCACACACCCTACATGGTGCACCACACACCCTACACATACCACTCACTAGGACACCTACACATGTATGTGGGTGTGAAACTCACACATACACACACATAGCACCACACTATGCTTGCACTCACCCACTACTCTCATATGTGGGTATGTGCAAGGGCACATACACACATATGACCCCCCACACACTCACATAACACTAACACACACACATATATGTGTATACATGCAAGGGCACTCACACACCACCATATATACATGACAAAAACAAATACACTACCCTGAATCTACACATACATAAATACATACATACACACAAGTAAGGAAAAGAAAGAAAGAAAGAAAATAAAAAGAAGGCAGAAAGGGGGGAGAAGGGAGAATCGAACCCTAGACCCCCTGCACTCAGCGCACACAACCTACCACTGCGCTACGGCGCCAATTTCTACCAGAAGGGGGACTGCATCCCTCTAATACACAAGCGCACACGCTACCACTGACAAAACTGAAGAAACAGAGCACAGCGGCGGCGACAGAGCAAACGGCGGCGCAATTCCGGCGAACACACGGGGTCTCCGGCGACGCGGATGGGCGGAATCGAAAGAGGGACCTACGGGCGCTCCATCCCGCACCTTGCCTCGCGATGAGGGGGACTGGAGGCAAGCCCAAGCATGGAGCTTTCTAGCGGCGGCGACGGCACTACGACCAGGTGGAGGGCACGCGACAGGGCTACCGGAGGCTCACCGAGGACGGACGACGGCGACACGGGCTCGACGGAAGGGAGGAGGAGCTCGGGGACGTGATGACGACGGAGGGGATGCAGGGGAAGAAGACGACGGCGGCACCTCCCTTCTGCGGACGACGGCGACGACGGGGTGTCGCTGCGGAGGAGCTAGGTTCCCCCCTAGCAGCGGGAATGGAACGGCGGCGGCACCTGGGTCCTTCCCACCATCTCCGACGGCGAAGAGCACCACCGGAGGCGCGGCGACGGCGAGCTTCCTCTCACTGACTTACCTGACGCCCACTCTGAACCCACGACAGAGGAAGAACAGAGGGGAAGAAGGAGGAGGAGGAAGGAGGAGATGGCGGCGGCAAGGGAGAAGGAAGAGGGAACCCTAGCACGGGGCACGGACACCAAGGCTTAAATAGGGGCCTCGACGTGCGTGCTAACGGTGACGGACGGCGACGCTCGCTGCTCTCCTGCTCGCACACGCACACACATAGCCTATGGGGGAAGAAACGGGGAGCAGGTGGCCATCACTGTGGCTATGGGCTGGGCCTCGGACCATCTGCTCCCTATCTCCGAGGCTAAAGCGAGAAAAGGGGGGTTTTCCTATTAAAATAAACAGGCACTACAAAATAAAAATCCCAGAGCAATAAAAGGAGTTTTAAAGTAAAACAAAAATAGTTTTGAGAAGGGAAAATAAGCCCTCTTTTATAAAAATGTTAAATGGAATTATTTAACAAGCTAGTTTTTTTATTTTATTAAAAAAATCAGCCCTTGTTTAATAGCTTTTCAAAAACCAAACACACCCAACTAACAAAAGAACCACTCCCAATATTCATATCAACATTAGGGCCACCTCATGGACATTTTTAAAAGATTTTAAAAACAACTTAATTCTGCCAAGTAATCATATAGGGAATAAAAGCAAAGGGGGGGGGGTTATAGAGAAGAAAGAGAAGGAAGTAGAAGAGGGAGAGATGCACACAAGCAATCCACCACTCTCAAGCCAAAACAACACAAGGCACACTCCAAGCCACATGATCCAATACTAGACCCACAAACACAAGCAAAACATGAAAGGCATGATGATGAAATGATGGATGCCATGATGCATGAATGAATGAATGCAAGAACAACACATGAATGACAAGGGGCAAAACATCTCATAACTCATGTCACAAGGTTCATACATATGGATTACATGCCAGATAAGGTAGGGACAGCACTTGGGCTGTCATATGGGCACAACCTACCAGGGCGCGAGCCCCCTTTGGCTTGCGTTGGTGTCTTGTGGGCTCCTCGTGGCCATCTTTGCGTGAAACCGACACCCAAAAATCCTATATATTCAGAAACCACCAAAAATAACCCTAGATCAGATATTCCATAGCCGCAAGCCTCCGTAGCCATGAAAAATCAATCTAGACCCCGTTTCTACACCCTACCAGAGAGGGAAATCATCATCGGAGGCCATCTTCATCATCCCTATGGTCTCCATGATGAGGACGGAGTAGTCCAACCTCGGGGCTGACGGTTTGTACCATTAGATATGTGTTCAATCTCTCTCTCTCTCTCTCTCTCGTGTTCTTGAGATGGCACGATCTTGATGTATCATGGGCTTTGTTAATATAGTTGGATCATATGGTATTTTCCCCTCTCTATCTTGTTGTGATGAATTGAGTTTTCCCTTTGAGATTTTGTTATTACCGGATTGAATACTTTTATGGATTTGAGAGCACTTGATTTATGTCTTGCATGCGGATACCCGTAGTGACATTGGGGTATTCAAGTGATTCATTTAATATATTTATGGCATCAACTTGTAGATTCTAGTGACCTTGGGGACTATGCATAGGGGTTGATTGCAAGTTTTCATACCATGTTCTCCGATAGAAATCTTGGGGCACTCTTTGAGGTTCTTTGTGTTGGATTGAGTATTATGAATCTGAAATTGTTTGGTGTGTATCGTATAATTAACTCATGGATCCTTGTGGTGACATTGGAGTATCTAGGTGACATTAGAGTTGGTTGATGCGTATCGTACGGTGTTATTTGAGTACGAACTCTTAGATAGATCGAACGGAAAGGATAACTTGGTGTTATTTCAGTATGGACTCTTGGATAGATTGATCGGAAAGATAACTTTAAGGTGGTTTCGTACCCTACAAATAATTTATTCTTATGTTCTCCGCTAGATAAGTACTTTGGACTGATTCTTCGTTGCACTCTAAGGGATGGTTATGTGATCTAATTATATTAGCATTGTTGAGAGATTGCACCAGCGAAAGTACGGACCCAAGGCCGTGTTTTCAAGCATTGCAGAACCATTTGTGATCACTTTTGTTACTTGCTACCTTGCTGTTTTTTATTGTTAATATTACAAAAATCAATATCTACTATCATTACTACACTTCTATCACCACCTCTTCCCCGAACTAGTGCACCTATACAATTACCATTGCATTTGGTGTGTTGGAGACACAAGAGACTTTTTATTATTTGGTTGCAGGGTTGTTTGACAAACACCATCTTCATTCTATGCTTCCAATAGATTGATAAAGCTTAAGTCATCCACTTCAAGGAAATTTGCTAATGTCCTACAAAACTCTGCGCTTGGAGGCCCAACACGAGTCTACAAGAACAATTTGTGTAGCAGACATCAAGTTCTTTTTTGGCGCCGTTGTCGGGGAGGTGAGTGCTTGAAGGTATATCTTTAGATCTTGCAATCAAATCTTTTAGTTTATTGTTTTTCACTAGTTTGTTTTCATAAAGGAAACTACAAATAATGGAATTTGGGTTGCATCATTTGTTTCGTTTTTATAATGTCTTTCATGAAAATAAGGATTTGAAAAATTGTGCTCACTTGGTTGAGGAAGAAATTATGAAAATACTTGATGAGAATTCCTTGAATGATGAGCGTGATAGAAATATTGTTAGTATGAGTTCTCTAAATATTCATGATGCTAATGATATGCAAATCCACAAGCTTGGGGGTGCTATGTTTGATGAATATGATATTTTTAGTCCCCCAAGTCTTGATGAGCAAAACTATTATGATGATGGCATGTCTCCTATCTATGATTGTTATTGTGATGACATGTATGCTATAAAAAGTAATGACAACCATGAAACTTGTCCTCATGATTTTTAATATTCAAAGTGGTTATGTCAATCAAGTACCACATGATAGTTATTTTGTTGAGTTTGCCTGCACTATTACGAATGAGAAGAAGTTTGCTTATGTGGAGAGTGATAAATTTTCTATGCTTGAAGACAATGAAAATAATGCTGTATGTGATAGTTATATTGTTGACTTCCTTCATGATGCTACTTAAAATTATTATGAGCGAGGAACATATGCTTGTAGGAATTTCAATAATATCAAGTTTCCTCCCTATATGTTGAAAATCTTGAAGGCATGCTTGTTTTGCCTTCCTATGCAAATTGATTCTCATTCCCATGAATTGTTTGATCAAAATATCCCTATTAATAGGAAGTGGTTCAGACTTAAATATGATTGTCATGTGATTCATGATGCTCTCATGCATGTTTCAACTATAATTCCTATACGAGCATCATTGAAATCATCATGCCTAGCTAAAAGCCATTAAAGAAAAGCGCTTGTTCAGAGACAACCCAACACTTTTACTTTATGTTTTTGTGTGTTCATATGATTAATCTACTGTGGCAATCATGTTTGTGTCTTTTATTTCAATAAAGTGCCAAGTAAAGCCTTTGGGATAGTGTGGATACTTGCTTGTTTGATTTTATGCAAAAACAAAAAGTTTGCGTCCAGTATATGAATTATCTAATTTTACAGGAGCATCAAAAAATTCTGACATTTTTACATAACAATTCTTTGAAAATTCTATGCTTTTTACTATTTTTTCATAATGTTTACGGTCATGTAAGTATGGTGATAATTTAGATCTTCACAGACTGTTTTGTTTTTGACAGATTCTATTTTGCATGCATAGTTTGCTTGTTTCTAGTCTTTCCATAGCTTATATTTGGTGATATAAATTGTTGGAATGATCAAATACAGTAGTTATTATGTGATAAAAATTATTAATCTTGTCTTGATAGTACTTAAGTGAATGATCTATCTTTACTACACTAACCCATCTCACAAAGTTCCATTAAGTTTTGTGTGATTGAAGTGTTTAAGTTTTGGGTGAGATACCGATATGATCTGAATAAGGAGAAGCCACGACCTAATCTTTGGTATTCCCAAGGCACCCCAAGATAATATCCAAGGAAGACTAAAGCGTCTAAGCTTGGGGATGCCCCGAATGGCATCCCCTCTTTTGTCTCCAACATTATCGGTACATCTTACTTGGAGCTATATTTTTATTCGCCACATGATATGTGTTTTTCTTGGAGCTTAATTATAATTATTTGATCTATTTTAGATGATATTTATAATCTTTTTTCAATAAAAAGTTCCAAGAATTTCCTTAAGATGCCTCCATTGCATGTTTGACGTCTTCTATATAAAAACAGAAACTTTTGCTGTAGTGTTTGAATTTTCATATTTTACTAGAACGTGTAAAGTTTTTGAAAAATTTCTACAGTGTTTTAATAATAATTATTAATCATGTACTAAATATTACTAATTTTTTGAGTTACGTAAGTACACTGTTTTCATAAATTGCTACACACTGTTCTGTTTGGACAGATTGCTGTCATAGTTTTGTTATCTACTTATCCTATAGTTTCCATAGCCTATATTAGTAGATAAATTTTTTGGAAACAATATAAAACAGTATATTATGTTTGAAAATTATTGTGCAACTTGTATTAGCAGTACATGAAGTGTGAATTTATTCTTATGTGCACTAACCTATCTCAGAAGTTCTTTTCGAGTTTTGTGTGGATGAAGTTTTTGAGAATAGGTGAAACCGTGATATGATAGGATTGAACGAGATTCAAAATCTCAAGCTGGGGGATTCCCAAGGCACCCCAAGTAAATATTTCAAGAAGTTCCAAGCATCTAAGCTTGGGGTTCTATGCAGCCCACCTGTCTTCATCAAACAAATACCCGTTATAGCCTATTTCGAGCCTAAATTTTTATTTGTCCACATGGCTTGTGCTATTCTTGGAATGTCATTTATTTTGTTTTGCTTGCTGTTTAATAAAGTACTTAGATCTGAAAATATTTATTTATAGAGAGAGAGCCCTCACATAGCTACTTGATTGTTTACCTACTCAGTGATCTTCACTTATATCTTTTGAAGAGTAGTTTGATGTTTACTCTTGAGCTTCACTTATATCCTATGAGTAAATTGTGAATGAATGAAATATCATAAATATGAAATTATCAATGTGCTTTATGCTTAGTTCTATCTTCACATCGGGTTTAGAAAGTAAAATCTATTGAAGTTTGACAATCACAATATCGGTCATACAATCAATTCGTGAATGATTAGTATAAGGAAGATAACTTTCACATACAAATATATTAGCTTGGACATATTATATGATTGTGAATACCCATTAATTATTTTCAAACTTGAGAAAATTAGTTCAAGTTGGACAAGGAAGACAACATAATGAGTTATGGCTGTGTATACTTGCATAGAAGTTTTATTGTTATGGATCCTCGAACATGTGGTGTTTGCTTAGGATCTTTTGCTAACCAAAAATTCGTACTAAGTAGAGATACTACTTGTGCATCCAAAAACCCTTAAACCCAATTTATTGCCAGGAGATTCCACTATATTTACCTATATGCGGTATTACCCTGCCGTTCCAAGTAAATTTGCATGTGCCACCTCTAAAATTTCAAATGAGCATATGTTTTGTGTGCATTGACCGCTCGTGGAGCGATGGGGTGCGATCAGTATCTTGCATGTTAAGTGGGTTATTCTCATGATGAGTATTTATTCACTCATACTTGCACGAGAGGGGAGGTAAAGGGATTCCTAGTCCTGAAATAAAAAAATGCAAATAATTAAACAAAACTCCCCCGGGAATGTTGTTGGTATGGGTCGTACCCGTGGATTTGGCTAGCCGTGGAGTGTATTTTTTGGTGGAGGGGGAGTAAACCTTTACTTTTACCGCTTGGGAACCACCGCTAATGTGTTTAACATGGAAGATACTGATAACTCTTGGTCATAACGTTGACAGGAAGGGTGCACCCACCCAAAATTATATTTAACTCTGATTTGAGCTTTGAACTCTGGCATCTCTGCAAATCCTGACGTCCCTCTGCGAAGGACCTATCTTTACCTTTCAGTACTTACCTTTATGTAAGAGTCAATAGTATGCATTCTCATTTCAACCTCAATTATTCTAGTTGGCAAGCATCATGTAGTGGGGAAAGATCTAGGCACATATGGCCAGTCAAATATATTTGATCACGACTTACTATTGTTGACAATTATCTCTATGATAACTGAGTTAGGAGGCAAAACATTAAGGCCCTATCTTTCTTTGTGTTCGATGGATGCCATTTGTTCTAAAAATATGCTTTGAGTACTAGCAATCATAGAAGAATATATGATGACTGAGTATGTGGAGCTCTTCCTTCGACTTTGTTGATAATAGTTGAATTGCAATTGTTTGGTGACTAAGAACATAGGTTGTTAAGTTTCAAGAGAATACATTTTTTGAACCATAACATGTGAATTGGTTGCTACATTATCATGATTAGTTTTATGAGAAAGAGTTGCTGCTATGATGCTAGGAAAAGTGGTTGAAATTATCATTGATCAAACTTATGCACTATGCTAGCATTCACACTTCATAAATTATTTCTTTTATCATTTACCTACTCGAGGACGAGTAGGAATTAAGCTTGGGGATGCTGATACGTCTCCAATGTATCGATAATTTAGGAAGCATCCATGCCATATTCACCTATGCTTACAATACTTTTATATGGTTTTGATGCACTTTATATGATTTATTTAGAACTAACCCGGACTGACGTTGTTTTCAACAGAACTACCGTGGTGTTGTTTTTTGTGCAGAAATAAAAGTTCTCCAAATGCAACGAAACTTTTTGACGATTTTTTTGGAACAGAAGAGGCACTAGAAGCTTCATGGGAGGGCCAAAAGAGCCACGAGGTAGGCATAACCCACTAAGGCACGCCAACCCCCACTAGCTTGCGCTGGTGTCTTGTGGGCTCCTCGTGGCCCATCTTCACGTGAAACCGATGCCCAAAAATCCTATATATTCAGAAACCACTAGAAATAACCCTAGATCAGAAGTTCCACCACTGCAAGACTGTGTATCCATGAAAAACCAATCAAGACCCCATTCCAGCACCCTGCCAAAGGGGGAAATCATCACCAGAGGCCATCTTCATCATCCCTATGGTCTCCATGATGAGGATGGAGTAGTCCACCCTTGGGGATGACGGTTTGTACTAGTAGCTAGTTATTCAATCTCTCTCTCTCTTGTGGTCTTGAGATGGCATGATCATGATGTATCACAGGCTTTGTTAATATAGTTGGATCATATGGTGTTTTCCCCTCTCTATCTTGTTGTGATGAATTGAGTTTTCCCTTTGATATTTTGTTATTACCAGATTGAACGCTTTTATGGATTTGAGAGCACTTGATGTATGTCTTGCATGTGGATACCCGTAGTGACATTGGGGTAGTCGAGTGATTCACTTGATATATGTCATGGCGTCAACTTGCGGATTTCGGTGACCTTGGGGATATATGCATAGGGGTTGATTGTATGTTTGCATGCCATGTTCTCCAACAGAAATTTTGGGTACTCTTTGAGGTTCTTTTTGTTGGATTGAGTATTATGAATCTGAAATTGTTTGGTGTGTATCATATAATTAAATCATGGATACTTGTGGTGACATTGGAGTATCTAGGTGACATTAGAGTTGGTTGATGCATATCATATGGTGTTCTTTTAGTACTAACTCTTAGATAGATCGATCGGAAAGGCTAACTTGGTGTTATTTAGTACAAAATCTTGGATAGATCCATCGGAAAGGATAACTTTAAGGCGGTTTCATACCCTACAAAAAAATTCTCTTTATGTTCTCCGCTAGATAGGAACTTTGGAGTGATTCTTCGTTGCACGTTGAGGGATGGTTATGAGATCCAATTATATTAGCATTGTTGAGAGATTGCACTAACAAAAGTATAGACCCTATCGTGGTTTTGTCATGGTAGATGTCCGAGGACTTAGATTTGAGGCCATCACTAAGGTGATGGACTCAAAGGGGTTGATCGGGACGAAGGACACATGTTTACCCAGGTTCGGCCCCTCAAGTAGAGGTAAAAGCCTACGTCCTGCTTGTGCTTGTATTGCTTGGAATCTCGATTACAAGGGAGCGGAATCGCTTGACCTAGCTCTAGATTAGTTAGTTCCTATCTAAGTCGCCCCGGGTCTCACCCTTATATAGGAGGTCAAGACCACGGGTCATACAAGTCATAACCGACTCTCACAACGTGTCTGAGTCTATCTCTATATTGTCTTGCCTTCCTAAGCAAGCTGTCTCCAGGCGGCTCACCTGCCCGGGTCTTCATACCTTCTCTATCTAGGCCTCATCTTAGCCCATCTTGGCAAGCCGCCCAACATCTTGGGCTTGAGTCTTGAAGGCCCATCCTTGGGCTGGTCTATGAGCCTCCAGGTGTGACCCGGAGCCTCCAGGGTGGGTCTCACCACAGGGTTATATCCCCAACATTAGGACCCAGGTGGATTTGAGCTTGCTCATTTCAGCCTCCTTCTTAATTGGCGGCGAGTCTCGCTTATGTCACCTGAAAGTAAGACAAAAATGACCCGCCGTGATGTCACATCAAATATGTTAAAAAGATCCTCTGACGACCGCAGCGGATCTTTCCCTTATTAAATGGATGGCCCAAGAATCAAGGCGTCCGCCTCGGTCAATCAATATCTGTGGCTTGGATTCTCGCGCCCGTTTCCACCTTTTGCCTATTAAATAGGACCGCGAGGAGCGGACTTCATTTCCTTCTCTGCTTCACACTTCTTCTTCTTCCTCTCGACGCCGCCGCTCCAGTGTATCTTGCTCTAGTGAAACTTCCACACCGACGTTGCGCCGAGCCGCTGCATCGACTTGATCGTACCAAAGATTCTCCTGCGTTCGTCGCATCCCTTCTGGTGAGTCCTTCTCCTCCCATAGATCCGAAGTTTTCGGTAGGGTTTCATGGAGTCCTCCGCCCGCGTAGAACACAAGCTTCTCCATAATGGTAGATAATGCCTACATCAGTGAATATGATATTGCCTTCTTTTCCATTGCGGCGCACCGTAGGACAGTGAAAATAGCACCGTGTGGATCTGTAGTTGATCCGTTCGTTGTCTTCATGGACGTCACTCGTTTGACTGTTCATCACTGGGTCTGAGATAAACCTGATTTCCTCTGTTTTGTAGATCTATAACTGCATAGGTAGTTTGTAAAACTTGTTTTCCACACTTAGTGAAATTTTACTTCGTCTTTTCGTAGACTTGACCCGCCAGCGAAATTCTGGCTTTCGCCAAACAAGTCTTGGCAGCTTAATTTTATAGAATCTTGAACTTTTTAGCCGCCCTTAGTCGCCTGGCATCTCCTGACTCGCCGCACATTGTTGCTTTGCGCAGTTTCGAGTTGCTGCCATGTCTCGTGCATCCAATTCATGCAATTGGACCGGCTCTGCTATCACAGAGGAGTTCCTGATGGATTGTGTAAACGCGGGTACCTTGCCCGCCAAAGATGTCATCCATTGGCGGGTTTCGGGTAATGAGCTAAAGCCCGTTCCTTAAGAGGGTGAGGTAGTTGTATTTTGAGATCATCTCGAGCGCGGGTTTGTCCCCCCCGGCTCAAAATTCTTTCGGGACATTCTTCACTTCTTGAAACTGCACCCTCAAGACCTCGCTCCCAATTCCGTCTCCAACATATGCAACTTCCAAGTACTTAGTGAAGTTTACTTGCAAACAGAGCCATCCGTTGGTCTATTTCGTGAGTTTTTTTATGCAAACCGCCAGACAGAGGTGAAGGCCGGTCCAAGCTTAGAACTTGGCGAGATTTCCATTCAGAGGCGACGGGACGTAACCTTTCCGGCTGTTCAGATGTCGAGTCATCCTAAAGATTGGAATAAGACTTGGTTTTACTGCAAAGACACCTCCCGAGAAGGAGAGCATCTGTTGCCGGGTTATCATCCATCCTGACTCAAGACAACCTCTGAGATTCTTGGCTGGCTGTCAACCACTGAGCGGGCGAAGCACGCTCTGGCTCACACAAAAATATACAGGCCTGGATTTGATCCGCTGCTGGATTTTCTGGAGGGTCATGCCCTTGAGCCGGCGCATCCGCCTCATGTGCAAATATACAGGCCAGCTTGATGACCCCTCTGCTTTAACCAGACAACATTATTAGAGGATGATATTGTGGCTGCCATCAGGAGCCTTGTCCACGAATCTTCAGGATCTTGCAGTGCCATTGGGCTAGCACGTTTCTGTGCCGCAAACCCGGCCCCAGATGTAAGGGCGACTCTCGATGTTCTTATCTCTGTATTAACTTATACTTTGTAACCTCAAAAACTGTTGTCGGCTTATACTTTCAGGCAAACTCTGGCTTTTGGAAGAAGAAGTATGTTCCTCCTTCGAAGAAGTCAAGTAAGAAAACTGACGACTGGAAGAAGAAACCAGCACCCCAAGAACAGCCTGAGGAACAGACGGAAACTGACGACTCAGAGGTAGAGCCTGATTCTTTTGGTCGTCTCTTTATACACCTTATTGACAATAATTATTCACAAGATGAAATGGAACCGAGCCACGCCAACGTTCCTGAGGTAACTTACGTTTCATCCGACTCAAAACATCTGGTACCATAGAAGATACGGCGGGTCATCCGAAAAATCCCACTTTCTCATCCTCTTGCTTACTTAGACCCCCACTTTCTTTTGAAAAAGCAACAACAAATATCCTGACTCCAGACCCGGAGCACCGGCTCTAACGATCTCATGGCCGGATTATCTCCGACTCAACGGAAGCGGCCGGCTGAGGTACTTGTTCAACCTGACTTTGCTTGTCCATCTTGTCTTTTGCAATTCGACATTGTCTTATATTGTCTTAATTGTTTTTCAGGAATCACCCCCTTCGTCCGGCGACTCTACCAGAACTGCTCTACCACCTCTGAAGATTAACCCAGAGTCTATGTCCTTTATGCTTATGTTCAAACTTGTATTATATATGAAGTTGTAACCATGATCTCCTGCGTTTTCTAGGGCCCAAGCAAAACAAAGGAAAACCAACGGGTCTACCCTTGGCTGCAAAGCTCAAGAGCCAGAGCCTGCCAAGCCGGATTCTCCCGTGCCGCATGTTGACCCCTCAGCGGCTTCCAAGGAGGCACCTGAAGAGGCTCATCATTCTGCCGAACCGGCGACCGACGATATGATTCCTGAGAGCCCTCCAAGGGCTCATTCCAAGCCGTCGAGCACTTCAAAGGCTGCTGATGAATCAACTACTCCGAATGTCTTTTTTACCGGCATCGGCTTCCAAACTCCTCCGGCTCGTGTTTTCACAAAACATATGGAGAAGATCGAGACTTTAGATAAGATGGACTTTGAATTCACCACACTGGCTATTTAAATCGCCTCTGCATCAGCCGGGACATGGAACTCAACTTCATTAACTTAATGAAGAATAAATATGAGGTACTCACACTTTTCTACCTTCTACCCTTATTTACCCCCCAAGGGTCGGCTTAGTATTGGCTAATGATAAGCCGGGTCTTCAAATCTTGTTTAGAATTAGAAATAGCTAGCCTGTAGGCCTATATCAAAGAGTCATCCTTAGCCCCAAGGGTCGGCTCAATTTTGATGAAACTGACTCGGATCGTCAATAAAGATGTTTGAAAAGCCATATGTAGCTCCCAAGGGCCGACTCAATCTTTGATAAAGTTGAGTCGGAACTTCAATGTAGACAGCTTCAATAGCCTTGTGTAGCCCCCAAGTTCCATATTAACTATGATGAAGATGAACTGGGACTGCATTGTAGTGTTTGGAGAAGAAATAGACATTATCCCCCAAGTGTCAAACATATTGCTTGCAATCTGCTTGAGACTTGCGTGATATTGTCTTAATCTTTATCAACTTATGATATATCATTATGATGACTTAATCCTCATTTTGCTTTCAATATGTCACAAGAAGCTTTAACTGAGGCCGGCTCTGAAGTAACCGGTTTGAATTGCCAGCTAGCCACTCAACAAGCCGCTCGAAGCAAAGCTGATGAGAAGTGCCGGCTCCTTGCCGAAGAACTGACAAAGATTATAGCTGAATTTGACGCCTTCAAAAAATTGGCTGAGACGGAACAAGCCGCCCTGGCACAACGAGCAGACGATGCTGACCAGCGGCTCATGATCATATCAGATGAGCTGCAGTCCTTGAAGCCCCATATTGGGAAGATGTCAGCTGCAATATTTGGTAAGCATTTAAATACTTAGCAAAATCTTTGTATGGATACTTATACTGATGACTTATGACCAAAAATCCGTCTTATGCAGGACCAAGGAGCTGTCAACTTGCTTCTGACAGTCTGCTGCCTCTGAAGGCTATCTATACTTTGACAGAGTAGCTATACTACGGAGTTGTCTGCACGATCAAGGCGGTGCTTTACAAGGATAACATCCCTCCGACTATGAAGGGGGTCATAGAATTGCTGTCCACTCTGCCAAAATAGATCCGAGAGCTGAAGAAATCAGCCACCCGATAGGGAGCCATTGCAGCCATAAGCCGGGCGTTGGCCTTTGCTCCGGAGTTGACTCTTAAAGACATGATGGACAGGTTTCCCTCCAAAAAAGATGACAACTCAGAGTTTACGGAGGCTGAATATGCACGGTGTGTGAAGGCTTCCAAAGTCCTCGCTTGTGTGTTAGTAGAGGAAGTAAAATTATAACATACCAGGCGGCTTATAGTGCTGATCAGAAGAGAATTTGTGGCCCCATCCCCCTTCTTTGAAGAGGGAAACTTTGCTGCTTTAACCCGCTGCAACTGGGACATGGACAATCTTCAGATCATGGAGATCGAAGACTCGGAGCAGGGTGACCCGCTAGCCAACTGATGAATTTGGTGACATCGTGGATAAGCCAGCTTTGTGACCCGCCATGAGTGGTGTAAAAAACTTTGAATCACTTTTGAGCTCTACAAATAGCATCTGTAATAGGCTTGTAGTAAACTATGCCTTTGCCCGAACTGTGCCATCGTGCACATGTTAAATTGTCCGGCTTAATATATGACATCTTCCTTGCACTTTCATACTAGATGTTTCGTTGGCTCTTGGCGGTTTAATCAACCTGCAAGAATAGATGTATCTTCACATTTGTTAGGAGGGTGGCTTAAAATACCGTAACCCAAAGATGTTGCATCTTTCCTAACTTGTTTTTCACAATAGCTCATGTGCCGGTTCTACTGGGTTGACTCGCCATTTAGAACTCCTTAACAGTACAGGGTCTCTGTGAAGATTGGCCGTTAAGTTTCTGAACCGGCTTAGGGTCTCTAACCGAGATTAACTGAAAGGAAGTGTGACGTCCCAGAAGAGACACGGCAGGGCATGAGTACCCTGATAGCCCAAAAACTGCATCTCACGTGACATAAATCTATCGTTTTAACCTTAAACAGTACATGGTCGTCAAGGATTAACTGTCTAAGAGTACGAACGGGCCACATAGCGGAGAGTCGGTAGTAGATGGGAGAGTTTATCCTTGCTTTCCGTAAGCCGGCCCTCATGTGACAAGAGCCACCGTTTTAACCTTAACCAGTACAGGGTCTCAATGGAGATTGGCCGTCAATTGCTTTGAACCGGCTCAGGGTCTCTAGTCGAGATTAACTGGTAAGAGTTTAGCGGGTCACCTAGCGGAGTAGCATCAGCTTACAAGCAGGTTTAACCCTGTTTGGCTTAAGAGCCGATCAAGAGGGTGTGTAAGCTACACCCGGTGGGCGGGAAGCCCCCAAGTGACCTTTGTTGATGGAATCAACTGTTTGGCTTAAGAGCCGACCGATAGGGTTTGATAAGCTACACCCGGTGGGTGGGAAGCCCCTTGGATGATCATGTTGATGGAGTCAACTTTTTGTCTTGAGAGACGACCGATAGGGTTTAATAAGCTACACCCGGTGGGTGGGAAATCCCCTGGACGATCATGTCGACAGAGTCAACTTTTTGGCTTGAGAGCCGACCGATAGGGTTTGATAAGCTACACCCGGTGGGTGGGAAGCCCCCTGGACGGTCATGTGTTTGCATAGATTGAGATATATGAAACAACAGAGGCCTCGGCTAGCAGGGATGCCAACTTTTATTCATATATAAATATGATATGTACAATGATAGTGTACGATGTCGAGTCTCAACAACTTAGGTATAGTAAGGCCGTAGATGCGCTATGTTCCATGGCCGGCTGATCTCCTGCCCCGAGGTATCTGAATCGTCTCGATGTCAATGAGGTAATATGACCTGTTGTTGAGATTTCTGCTAACCACGAAAGGTCCTTCCCATGGAAGATACAACTTGTGCATATTTGTCTGGTCTTGGATCAGCCACAACACTAAGTCGCCTTATTGAAACATTCGGGTCTTGACTCTGTGGCTATCATAGCGGCGAATGTCTTGCTGATAAATCGCCGAATGAGCTGCCGCCAGATCACGTTCCTCCTCCAGGGCATCCAACGCGTCTTGATGCGCCGTCTCATTGTCCGTCTCAACGCAAGCCGCCACTCGTGGCGAGTCATGATGGATGTTGCTTGGTAACACGACCTCTGCACCGTAAACCATAAAGAAAGGTGCAAAACCCGTTGATCTGTTGGGGGTGGTTCTGATGCTCCATAAGACGGACAGCAACTCCTCCACCCAACAACCTGGCATTCGCTGTAAAGGAACCATAAGCCGGGGCTTGATATCTCTTAGGATTTCTTGGTTAGCACGCTCCGCCTGACCGTTGGACTGTGGATGAGCAACCGCGGAAACATCAAGCCGGATGTGATCAATATTGCAGAACGTTTTCATAGCCCCCTTGGACAGGTTCGTACCGTTGTCCGTGATGATACTGTGAGGGTAACCAAAATGGTAGATCAACTTTTTAATAAAATGAGCCGCCGTAGCCGCATCGCACTTGCTGACCGGCTCAGCTTCTACCCATTTGGTAAACTTGTCAACCGCCACCAAGAGGTGGGTCTTTTTGTCCTTTGATCTCTTGAAAGTCCCGAACATATCGAGCCCCCAGACTGCAAACGACCAAGTGATTGGAATCATGCGCAATTCTTGAGCCGGAACATGAGCACGCCGGCCAAACTTTTGACAACCGTCACACTTGCGGACCAGATCCTCTGCATCCTTGTGAGCCGTCAGCCAGAAGAAACCGTGCCTAAAAGCCCTGGCCACCAGAGATTTTGAGCCAACGTGATGTCCACAATCACCATCATGAATTTCCTTCAAGATTTCCTTGTCCTCCTCCGGTGAGACAACGCTGAAAAACGCTGGTGACGTTGCACTTATGTAAGTCGCCATTGACTATCGTCATAGACTTAAACCGTCTGGAGATATGTCTCGCCAGATTTTCATCATCAGGAAACTCGCCACGAGTCAAGAACGCCAAGTAAGGCACAGTCCAATCTGGAATTGCATGCAGAGCCGCCACCAGTTATCCCTTCAGGTCAGGAATGGCTAAGTCTTCCTGTGAAGGTAACTTAACTGACGAGTGATGTAAGACATCCAAAAAGACGTTAGGCGGCACTGGCTTTCGTTGAGAGCCTAACCTTGACAGGGCATCAACCGCCTCATTCCTACAACGATCAATATGATCCACCTGATAACCCTTGAAGTGACCAGCAATGACATCCACCGCCTGACGATAAGCCGCTATCTATGGATCCTTGGAGTCCCAAGTGCCTGAAACTTGCTGAGCCACAAGATCTGAGTCGCCGAAGCACCGAACCCGGCTTAAGTTCATCTCCTTAGCCACCCTGAGGCCATGAAGCAGGGTTTCATACTCAGCTGCATTGTTAGTACAAGGTAACATCAGTCATAGCACATAACAGAACTTGTCACCCTTGGGGGAGGTTAAGACAACTCCTGCCCCTGATCCTTCCATCTGCCTGGACCCATCAAAGTGTATTGTCCAGTAGGTGTTATCTGGATTTTCTTCGGGTGCCTGAAACTCTGTCCAGTCGTTCATGAATTCCACAAAGGCTTGGGACTTGACTGTCGTATGAGGTATGTATTTCAGATTGAGAGGTCCCAGCTCCAATGCCCACTTACTAATCTTGCCAGTGGCTTCTCTGTTCTGAATTATGTCTCCCAACGGGGCAGAGCTGACCACGGTGATCTGGTGCCCTAAGAAATAGTGCTTCAGCTTGCGGTTGGCCATGAACACCCTATATACTAGCTTCTACCAATGTAGATATCTCTACTTGGACTCTGTTAGGACCTCACTGATATAATAAACCGGCCTCTAACCGGATATTCCTTCCCTGCCTCCTTGTGCTCAACCGCGATTGCAGCGCTGACAGCCCTGTTCTTAGCCGCCACATACAAGAGCAAGGGTTCTTTCTCAACCGGAGCGGCTAAGACTGACGGCTCAGTGAGCTGCTTCTTGAGCGCCTCAAGCGCTTCACCCGTCGTCGTACTCTAGACAAAATTGTTTGTCTTTTTCATCATTCAATATAAAGGGATGGCTTTCTCACCAAGGTGGCTTATAAGCCGGCTCAACACGGCGATCCGTCTTGGCAGGCGTTGAACATCATTGATGCATGCCGGCTCAGCCAGGGAGGTGATAGCCTTGATCTTATCCGGGTTAGCTTCAATGCCATGCTCAGAGACCAGAAATCCCAAGAGTTTGCCTGCCAGAACACCAAAGACACACTTCGTCGGGTTAAGCATCATCTTATAGACCCGCAGATTGTCGAAGGTCTCGTTCAGGTCATCAAGCAGAGTCTCCTTCTTCCTTGACTTGATCACAATGTCATCCCCATATGCGTAAACGTTGCGCCCAATTTGGCTGTGAAGACAATTCTGCACACAACGCTGGTAAGTCACCTAGGCACTCTTGAGCCCGAAAGGCATAGACACGTAGCAGAAGGCACCAACAGGCGTGATCAAAGCCGTCTTCTCTTGGTCCTTGACTACCATCTTGATCTGATGATATCCAGAATACGCATCCAGGAAACATAAACTCTCACAACCCGCCGTAGCATCGATGATCTGATCAATACGAGGGAGAGCAAAGGGATCAGCCGGATAGGCCTTGTTAAGATCCGTGTAATCCATGCACATATGCCATGTGCCGTTATTCTTGATCATGAGCACTGGGTTAGAAAGCCACTCCGGGTGAAAGACCTCGATGATGAAACCCGCTGCCAAGAGCCGGGTGACCTCTTCCCCGATGGCCTTGTGCCTCTCCCCGTTGAACCGCCATAGAAATTGCTTGATAGGTTTAAACTTAGGATCCACATTAAGGTGGTGCTCAGTGAACTCTCTTGGTACACCCGGCATGTCAGAAGGTTTCCATGCAAAGATGTCCCGATTCTCACGGATGAATTCGATGAGCGCACTTTCCTATTTGGGATCCATATTGGCCCCAATAGTGAACTGCTGAGATGAGTCGCCCGGAGTGAAATTCACCAACTTGGTATCATCTGCCGAAAATTTAAGGGGCGGCTCAACCTCTATGCTGGGCTTTTTCAGCGGAGTCATGTCCTCCGGGTCAACATTTTCCTTACAAAACTTTAGCTCTGCCTCAGCACAACTTGATTCCATGTAAGCCGCGTCTCCTTCCTCACACTCAATAGCTGTATTCCGATCACCGTGAACAGTAATCATCCCTTTTAACCCGGGCATCTTGAGCTGCAAATAGACATAGCAGGGCCTAGCCATGAACTTGGCGTAAGCCGGTCGCCCAAACAAGGCATGTTAGGGGCTCTTGATTTTTACTACTTCAAACCACAAGGACTCTACCCTGTAGTTGTACTCATCACCAAAGGCAACTTGTAAGGAGATCCTACCCACGGGGTAAGCTGACTTGCCAGGCACCACACCATGAGAGACTGTCGAGGAGGGCCAAAGGTCTTTATCAAGCAGCTTTATCCGTCGAAAGGTGTCATAGTACATGATATTGATGCTACTGCCACCATCCATAAGTACCTTATTCAACATATATCCTCCCACTTGGGGGGCAACTACAAGGGCCAGCCGCCCCGGGTCATCAACACGTGGAGGGTGATCCTCCTGGCTCCATGTGATGTCATACTCAGACCACTTCAAGTATTGTGGTAGAGCCGGCGCGATTGCATTAACCTCCCATTTGTGCACCTTCTGATACCGCTTGTTAAGGCTAGTTGTAAAAACATGATACTGGCCCGAACTGAGTTGCTTTGGATTACTCTGATACCCAAACTGATTATTCTGTTGCTGATGATGGCCACCAGAGTGCTGATGATGTCCTCCTTGGTTGCCCTGACCATGATGACCGGAACCTGAGCCACCGGACCCAAACCCGGCTCCTGATCCGCCTGGTCCTGATTCGCCAGGCGGGCCACCACCATCATTGTTATGCTGTTGCATGCTGTAGTCCTTGAACTTCTGCATGATGTGGCAATTGCCCCACGTGTGACCCGGCGGTCTGTCGGGCCGGCTGTGCTCCGGACAAGGTTTGCTGAGCATCTCCTCTAAGTTGAAAGGAGTCTTACCCTTGTTAAAAGGTGGTCTAAACTTCCCATTGCCCTTAGGACGATTGTGACCGGTGCTGGCGTTGGCCACCAATTCTGACCCACCATCCGGGTTCTTCCTCTTGCTTTGGTTACCATTGCCTGCGGCACCCTTGCCATGGTTATTATTTTTACCCTGACTAGTTTTCTCCTCATCAGAACCCAGATCCTTCTTGTTATCAGAATCGGCATACTTTGTGAGAGCCACCATGAGTTCTCCCATGTCTTGACACGTGCGTTTGAGCCGGCTGAGCTTCTGCTTCAGAGGGACGAAGTGACAGTTCTTTTCTAGGATCAACATCGCTCGAGCCGCCGTGATCTGTTTAGACGAGTGGATGATGGTCGACACCCGCCGGACCCAATGATGAGTCGACTGATTCTCCTATTGAACATAGTGATCCAGATCCACAATCGTCATAGGCTGCTTGTAAGTTCCTTGAATTTTTTAATGAACCTTGCTTTCAGCTCAGCCCATGAGTTGATGGTATTGGGTGGCAAACCCTTCAACCACGTGCGAGCCGGACCTTCCAACATCATGATAAAGAATTTGGCGCAAACCGCATCACTAACATCCAACATTTCCGTAGCCAGCTCATAACTTTCAATCCAGGCCTCTGGGGGTAGGTCTGCAATGTAATTCGGGACCTTACGAGGCCCTTTGAAATCCTTCGATAGACGCTCGTTCCGTAGAGCCGACACCAAGCACGGGACTCCCACGACCGTGGTGGTTACTACCGCTCCAACTGAGACGGCATGCATGGGCTCTTGATGAGCCACCCCTACCACAGCCGCTGCCTCTCGCTATACTCTCGCCCAGTCTGTGAGCGCCTGCGCATCCGGAGCCGCCTGATCATCTCGCGGTAGCCCCTGGCACCGACCACTACTAGAACCCGCTGGCGACTCATAGCGCCGGCTGTAGCTGTGGCTGGGGAGGGGGGTTGAATGCATGCGGCTCCGGTTGTAAGTATATTTCTCTTGCTGGGCCATCGCCTCTTGAAGGTATCCAAGGGCGTTCCGCACCTCCTCCGCAAAGGGCGCCTCGTCAGGAATATGGATTGTTTCAAACCGGGACGTTGCCGCCGCCATGTTCTTCACAGGGTTTGAGTAGTGACCCGCTGGTGTTGGAAAAGCCGCTGGCGAGGCCTGGTTTCGACGGGGCGGGTTAAGCTGTTGTCGAGCCGCCGGATGACTTCCAGGCACGTCCGCTTTCCACCCCGTTCCTGGCGTGTTAAAAAGATTCCTGGCCTCGTATTGTTCTGGTAAGCGGGACTGATGTCTCATCCGCTGCACCGCAGCTACTGACTGTTGCTCTAGCTCAAGGCAGAAAGCATCTGTCCTATGGCGCTTGACCTCCGCATCCATCTGAGCTTTAACCTCGCTAATCCCCTGTTGGACTTCCGCCATCCGGTCCTTAAGCCTTGTGATCTCCAAGTTCCGGGCCGCTTGATTATCTAGCATGACTTCAGTCGCCATCAGGGTTGCGAGCTCGTTCACCAGATCTAGAAGAACCTGAGCCGCCGCCGGCGGGTCAGCCCCCACATTTGCGGCTCCGGCGACTGTGCTGCTCGTGCCCGGTGCTGACCCCGCCATGAACACGGCCGCATGGATCGGCAGCCCGTGATCCTCCGGCTTAGAATGCTCTGACTCAGGGTAAAGCTCGCCGTAGCCCCCAAGCCTGCCGTTGTGAAGCTGATAGATTGATTCCGCATCTCTGCTCGAAGATCCGTCCTCTAAATAGATGAGAGTCTCCTGCGACATAGAAGCCCCAAGATCCATCCCTTGAGTGAAGCCCATGAAGACATGCTTCCGGCCCAGGTTAGCACAGGCGGGTCACACGTGTTGGGCGGGTTGCGCGCGCCGAGCCGGCTCGACGATGTTGGTGCAGACGTCCGGCCTGGGCGTATATCCGTCAACCTTGCCGATGAAGACGTGGATTCCTCCAAAGGGAACCCAGAATGCATATTAGACATAGTTGGCCTCAGGGCCCCCAGACGGCGGCGTCGATGTAGAGCCGACCATGGCGACTTTTGCTCATCCTTCTGACCACGTATCCCTCCAACCCTAGGAGAGAGCCCTTTGAGAACTCAACACCACCGAGTGCTAGCCCCACGGTGGGCGCCAACTTTCATGGTTTTGTCACGGTAGATGTCCGAGGACTTAGATTCAAGGCCATCACTAAGGTGATGGACTCAAAGGGGTTGATCGGGATGAAGGACACAGGTTTACCTAGGTTCGGCCCCTCAAGTAGAGGTAAAAGCCTACGTCCTGCTTGTGCTTGTATTGCTTGTAATCTCGATTACAAGGGAGCGGAATCGCTTGACCCAGCTCTCGATTAGTTAGTTCCTATGTAAGTCGCCCGGGTCTCGCCCTTATATAGGAGGTCAAGACCATGGGTCATACATGTCATAACCGACTCTCACAACGTGTCTGAGTCTATCTCTATATTGTCTTGCCTTCCTGAGCAAGCTGTCTCCGGGCGGCTCACCCGCCCGGGTCTTCATACCTTCTCTATCCGAGCCTCATCTTAGCCCATCTTGGCAAGCTGCCCAACGTCTTGGGCTTGAGTCTTGAAGGCCCATCCTTGTGCTGGTCTATGAGCTGCCAGGTGTGACCCGGAGCCTCCGGGGCGGGTCTCACGATGGGGTTATATCCCCAACAGACCCTAGGCCTTGTTTTCAAGCATTGCAATACTGTTTGTGCTCACTTTTGTTACTTGCTACCTTGCTGTTTTTTATTGTTACTATTACAAAAATCAATATCTACTATCATTACTACACTTGTATCACCATCTCTTCTCTAAACTAGTGCACCTATAAAATTTATTATTGTATCTGGTGTGTTGGGGACACAAGAGACTTTTTATTATTTGGTTGTAGGGTTGTTTGAGAGAGACCATCTTCACCCTACGCTTCCCATGGATTGATAGACTTTAGCTCATCCACTTCAGGGAAATTTGCTACCATCCTACAAAACTCTACGCTTGGAGGCCCAACACGAGTCTACAAGAACAAGTTATGTAGTAGACATCACGCTATTGGTTATTGGCCGTAGAAGTGTCTCGGTCATGTCTGCATAGTTCTCGAACTTGCAGGGTCTGCACACTTAATGTTCGGTGACGATTCAGTATTGTTGATTTATATATGTTGGTAACCATAGGTTGATCGGAGTCCCGGATGAGATCCAAGACATCATGATGAGTTCTGGAATGGTTTGGAGGTAAACACTGATATATATAAGAAGTCCCGTTTTGGTCACCGGAAAGAATTCGGGCATCACCGGTAGTGTACTGGGAGTCCCGAAGGATTCTAGGGGTCCACCAGAAGGGGTCCACCAGCCCCGGAGGGGCACATGGGCTCAGAAGGGTGCGCACAAGCCCCTGGTGGGCTTGTTTCCCCTCTCCACCTAGGCCCGTGCGTCTAGGGCTGGTGGAGGGCCAACCCTAGGGGTGGCGCCTCCCTTGCTTGGGTGGCAAGCCACCTCTAGGGCGCCGCTGCGCCACCTCTTGTGGCCACCGCCGCACCCCTAGGGGAACCCTAAAGCATCGTCCCTCCTCCCGTCCCCTATCTATATGATAGGAGAGGGAGGGCAGATGGACCATAAGCCACGACGCAACCCTCCCTCTCTCTATAGATCGTTTCTCCTCTAGTTCGTTGCGGTAGCGCTTGGTGAAGCCCTGCCAGAACATCTCTACCACCACCACCGCCACGCCATCATGCTGTCGAAGAACTCATCTACTACTCTCCCCTCGCTTGTTGGATCAAGGAGGCGGAGACGTCATCGAGTTGTACCTGTGCTAAACGCGGAGGTGTCATCTGTTCGCCACTAGATCGTGATTGGATCGCGGGACGGATCATGATTGGATCATGAAGACGTTTGAGTACATCAACCACGTTTCTTAATGCTTCTTGCTTAGAGATCTACAAGGGTATATAGATGCACTCCCCCTCTCACAGTTGTTGATCTCCATAGATAGATCTTGGGTGTTCGTAGGAATTTTTTTGTTTCCCTTCCATTGTTCCCCAACTGTTGCATCATGAGCTAGGTCTATGCGTAGATAAAATGCACCAGTAGAACACAAAAGAGTTTGCGGGTGTTGATGTTCAGATTGGTTACCTCCTTAGTCATATCTTGGTTTGGCGATATTGTGGATGAAGCGGCTCGGGCCAACATTACTCGTCCATGTACGAGAGACCAGTTCCATTGACTAACATGGAACTTGTTGCACAAAGATGGCTGGCAGGTGTCTGTCTCTCCCACTTTAGTTGAATCAGAGTTGTCACATCCCTAGTTAGAATTGCTCTATGTTAGCATGTGTGTGCATCATGTCTTAATTTTGCATCAAAGAAATGGGGATCAATAGAAACCACAGCACCTCACCTCAATTAAACCAATTTAAATGTTGTGAAAAATCAACAAATCCAAAATGCCCATCAAAAATGCCCCCCATGTCTGATAATTATTGGCAACAATATATCAGGGGACATTTTAATTTTCAAAACATATATAGAATTATAAAAATAAATAATAATGCTACTGAAATTGCCAAATAAAGCATTATAATTATTTTAGTCATTCAAAAATATTGAAACTTTTTGTTTAGGTTTGAAATATTCAAACTATGCTTGCAAAGTATTTCAATGTATTTTGAAATAGGTTTGGAGGCCCTAACAAAAATAAAACAAATATCAGAAAAAGAAAAGAAAACAAAAATGGAAAGAGAGAGAGAGAGCGAGCGAGAGAGAGAGAGCTAACCTGAGGCCAGCTCCAAGCCGACCCATGTGGCCCAAGGGGGGTCATCGTCCTCCTGGCAGCGAGGAGGCTGGGCGTGTGGCCGCCGCACGCGCACGGCCATGCCGCCATGCCGGCAGCTGCCTGCCTGCCTCACCCCCATCGCGCTGGCACCGGGGATAATCCCCCAGAGGCGTTTGGATTGCCCCCTCTCCCCATTTGCCCTGCTTCTCTCACTCTTCCCTCTGCTCCTCCATGGCCGCCGCTCCCTCGCCACCGTAGCCTCTGCTCTAGCCGCTCCCCTTCACCCTCGACTAGCGCCCCAGCTCCGCCTCAACGTGTTGCTGCTCCTTGCCGAGCCAGGCATCACTGGAGGCCCCCCAACGACTCCCCCGTCCTCTTCTTCATCTCGACCACTGGAGATTTCTGCCGTCCATCCTCCGCAAGAAGAGCCTCCACGAGCCCGCTTCTGATGTCATCATGATCGCCGTGAGCCCCGGGTCCTTTCCTGTCTCTTCCCTGGCATTTTTGCGCTCTCGTTCGTCGACCCTGTACTCGGCCGAGCTTCGGCAGCCACCGAGCTCGTCGCCGGCCACGCTCTGGGCCATCCTCACCGCTGGGATGTGTCCCGTTGGACGTGCACGAGTGCGGGCGCTCGTTTAAGCCGCCCCGTCGTCGATTTGGTCACCGGATGGCGATTCCTGGACCCTCCGCCGTCCCTGGCATCGTCGGCAGCTCAACACCGGCAAGACCGACAAGTTTGACCACGGGGTTGACCCCTCTAGGTCACTGGCAGGTGGGGCCCAACCCCTGTTAGTTTAGATTAATTAAAAATAAAATAAAAAAATTAATTACCCACTAACATGTAGGCCCAACCCTAATAATTAGTAATTAGCAAACTCATTTGATTCTATTAGTGCCTGGGTCATGGACGAGTGGCCCCACTGGCCAGTTGACCAGGTGATGTCATGCTGATGTAATAAATGATTTTCTAATTTAAATTAATCCCACAAAATACTAAAAACTTTAGGAAATCATAGAAATTAAACTCTAACTCGGATTAAAATAATTTATATATGAAAATTTATCAGAAAAATCCAATGAATCCAATGGTGCTATTATCATGCATGTTAGCGCCACATAAATAGGTGAACATTGACATTTTGCAATAGGACAATGTATAGAATATCTAATGGAGAACGATTTTGAACCTATATCCAAATCCACTCCATCTGACCCTAATGATAGTTGCATTAGTTCATCCATTCATGTTGCGATGTCATCATCATGCATCATATTGCCGCACTTGTTGTGTATTGATTGTTACTCCGTATTTGTCACGGTAGGTTCTGCTCCATCAGATACCCTCAAGTATCCCCTGGAAGGAGAGTACCTCCTGGCCAATCAGCAAGGCAAGCAACCCCATTGATCATTCCGATATCATCTCATTATGTCGCTCTTGCTCTTGTTTATTGCATTAGGACAAACATTCAATTGTTTGTCATTTGCGGTAGTTAAACCCATTCCTTTGCATGACCTGTCATTGTCACTGTAAATAGCTAAACCTTGCAACCTAGCATACCTGGTAGATGCTTGAGCCATGATGTGCTTTACCTGCTTTGCTTGCTATGCTTGCTTAGAGTTGTGTTAGGTCTGATTCATCTGGGGGATGAACCGGAGTGAAAAAGTGTTGTCCTGATGTGATGAACTAAATGATGAACCCGATTTGGTAAAGGTAGCAATGAGAGGCTATGTAGGAGTACATAGCGCGTTGTCTCATTGGAACCATTCTTAGGAACTGAGTTCCGGGTTTGTGATCCAAGACTAGTTACTACCACACATTGGGATACTTAATTGACCCTCTCAACTTATCAACCGCCTAGTTGTTGGTCCAGGAGTTGCAAGTACTTTCTGGTGTTATAGTTATGCTGGAGGCCGTGTGTAGTGCTAACCCTAGGGGTGGGCTACGACGCGGTAGGCAGTGGCACGGTATACCAAGGGTCACCCGAAAGGTGGGCTTGGGAACCTTGCGCACATCGTTTGGGGCCGTAGCGGAAACTTCGGCCGGACTTCCGTGCGGGTTCAGTCTCAAATAGGCGATAGCCTGGACTAGAGGTTTTGTGTGACTGACAGTCATGGCCGACTCCCTCGCTGGGCCTCCGCTGAAGGTTTCCGAGGTGCCTAGTTTTATGAGCACACAGCGATAAGTGGTGAGTGTGTGTGTGAAGGAGTACACCCCTGCAGTGTATGAATCTGTTCGAATAGCCGCTTCCTCGGATATGGACTACTTGGAGAACTTATGTTGTTCATAGATAACTTGATGGTTACTCATAAAAATATCAAGACAAGTGTGAGTACCGTCGATAGCACTCTCATAGGTGAAGGAAGTGAGTCCATGGTGGTGTATTGAAGTGGTGTTTGTGGACTCATGTGCGATATCTAAAACTTGAACAATGAATTAATATGTGTAGTATAGGTTAGCCAATAGTCAAAGCTGGCATTGCTGCATAAACTCCACCACTCCCCTTGTTGATACATGAGCATGAATAGACTAGGTCTACTTTAAAGACTTGTTGAGTATGTTTGTACTCATGTTTGCTTAATAAATGATACAGATGAGACTCAGGACCCATCCGGTGGGTTCTATCTAGAGGTTGACAAAGCCGAATAGCTGGTATCCCAGCTACGACCCTATGCCATGTGGTGGGTTGTAGATAGTCAGGCCATGTGCCTTTTTACCCTTTCACCTGTCTGTACTCAGACAGCTTTAAGCTTCCGCTTGGTTTGTATGAACTTGTTTGTATGACTTGAGTGTCGGGTCATGTGACCCCTATCTGTATGAACATGTTATGCAAGGCTCCTCTGAGCCTCCTAAATTAAAAGTTGTGTTGTTGTATGGTTATATTGTGATGCCATAGTTGTATCTATGCATATCGGCACGTCGTGCGTACGTGTGACGTGAAACGGTATGTATGGGATCCGACACCTAGTCATGTGCCTCTAGTAGTACTCTTTAGGGGGAACAGCCTATTTGTGCTTCCACTGAGCCTTAGTAGCTTGCTACTGCTCGGGACACATTGATTGACCCGCATGTATCCTTCTTTGGTGATGTGTCTGTTCCTTCGGGGAAATGTCTTGCAGTGTAATGGAGTCCCTATAGCCTGCTACGACTCGTCTACGTGTAGTGATGACATTTATGTCCCACAACGTAATGGGGTCCTTGTGGCTTGCTATGACTCGTCTACACACGCTTGAGGCCGACACTAGCATTGTTGGGTTATGTATGCATGTCCCTGTACGGATGTTCCACTTGGGTTCTATGACTAGTCATGTCGGCCCGGGTTCTCCATCGTTTGAATGCTAGCGACATATTTGCATACGTGAGCCAAAAGACGCAAACGGTCCCGGCCCAGGTAAGGTGGCAGCCGTGGAGATTACCATGCGTGAGGTCGCAAAGTGATGTGATGTGTTACAGGCTGGATTCTTCTGACTTAGGATCAGGGTCCCGACATGATTCGACAGAGGTGGTCCATGTAGAAGGTTAAAAGGCAACTTGATTATCACTGTTGTGGCTTTGTGTAGGTAAGAACGGTTCTTACTAGTTGCCCATACCAGCCACGTAAAACTTGCAACAACAAAGTACAGGATGTCTAACTTGTTTTTGTAGGGTATGTTGTGATGTGATATGGCCAAGACGTGGTTTGATATATGTTGATGTATGAGATGATCATGTTTTGTAGTAGTTATCACGACTTGCATGTTGATGAGTATGGCAATCGGCGGGAGCCATAGGGTTGTCTTTAATTTATTGTATGACATGGGCGTTAATCACTAAACACCATGTAATTACTTTTACTTTATCGCTATGCATTAGCAATAGTTGTAGAAGCAATAGTTTGCATGACAACCACATGATGACACAATGATAGAAACCATGGTGTCAAGCCGGCGAAAATGGAGATCACGTCGGTGCTTTGAAGATGGAAATCAAAAGCACAAGATAATGATGGCCATATCATGTCACTTACATGATTTGCATGTGATGTTAGTCCTTTTTTATGCATCTTATTTTTCTTAGGACGACGATAGCATTATGATACGTCTCCAACGTATCTATAATTTATGAAGTATTCATGCGATGTTTACAATAATTCTATATGATTTTGGAATGATTTTATTAGAACTAACCCGGACTGACGCTGTTTTCAGCAGAACTACCATGGTGTCGTTTTTGTGCAGAAATAAAAGTTCTCGGAATGGGCTGAAAATTTATGGAGAATATTTTTCGAAAATATAAAAAATACTAGAGCAAAAATATACCATAGAGGAGTCCCAAGGAGTCCACAAGCCACCAGGGAGCGGCCACCCCCCTAGCCGCGCCTAGCAGGCTTGTCGGCCCCTCGGGAGTCCCCTTGACGTGATTCCAACACCAAGTGATCCTATAAATGAAGAAACCCACAGAAAGAAGCCTAGATTGGGAGTCCCACCGCCGCAAGCCTCCAAAGCCATGAAAAACCACTCAGGAGCCCATTCTGGCACCCTGCTAGAGGGGGAAACCATCACCGGAGGCCATCTTCATCATCCCGACAGTCTCCATAACGAGGAGGGAGTAGTTCACCCTCGAGGCTGAGGATATGTACCAGTAGCTCTGTGTTTGATCTCTCCCTCTCGTATTCTTGAGATGGCACGATCTTCATGTACCGCGAGCTTTATTGATATAGATGAACCACATGGAGTTTCCCATCTCAATCTTCCTGTGATAAATTGAGTTTTCTCTTTGAAGTTTTCTTATCAGATTAAGTCTTTAAGGATTTGACAACACTTGATCTATGTCTTGCGACAGGATATCTATGGTGAGAATGGGATATTTTATTGATCCACTTGATCTATGTTTTGGTGATCAACTTGCGGGTTCCGTGACCTTGGGAATCTATGCATAGGGGTTGGGACATGTTTTCATCTTGAATCTTCGGTAGAAACCTTGGGGCACTCTTTGATGTTCGATTGAACATGATGAATCTGAAATTGTGTGATGCATTTCTTATAATCAAGACCATGGGTACTCGAGTTGACATTGGAGTATCTAGGTGACAATAGGGTTTTGGTTCATGTATATCTCAAGGTGTTATTCTAGTACGAACTCTAGGGTTGTTTGTGACACTTATAGGGATAGCTCATAAGATTGACCGGAAAAGATACCTTTGAGGTGGTTTCGTACCCTACAATAATTTCTTCCTTTGTTCTCCTGTATTTGTGACTTTGGAGTGAACTCTTTGTCGCATGATAGGGATTTACATATGATTCAACTATGTCGGTATTGTTGAGAGAACATGCACTAGTGAAAGTATGAACCCTAGGCCTTGTTTTCAAGCATTGCAATACCGTTTTTGCTCACTTTTGTTATTGCTACCTTTCTGTTTTTATATTTTCAGAATACAAAAACATATATCTACCATCCATATTACACTTGTATCACCATCTCTTCGCCGAACTAGTGCACCTATACAATTTGCCATTGTATTAGGTGTGTTGGGGACACAAGAGATTTCTTGTATTTGATTGAAGGGTTGTTTGAGAGTGACCATCTTCATCCTACACCTCCCACGGATTGATTAACCTTAGGTCATCCACTTGAGGGAAAATTGCCAGTCTTACAAAACTCTGCGCTTGGAGGTCCAACACGAGTCTACAATAAGAAGGTTGCGTAGTAGAAATCACATTATAAGATGACCCCTCACTAAAATATCCAGATTAAAATTGTGCTCTCCCCAAGTGTGCACCATTGCGAAGGATCTTCATTTTGAAGCACCACATGATGATCGGGTGTGATAGACTCTACGTTCGCATACAGCTGGTGTAAGCTAGTTTTGCACATGCAAAACAGTTGGGTTAAACTTGATGATCCTAGCATGTACATACATGGCCTCGGAACACAAGAGACCGAAAGGTCGAACATGAGTCATAGAGTAGATATGATCAACTTGGAAATGTTCACCATTGAAACCACCTCATCTCATGTGGGTTGGTGGATTTGGATCATGTCACACTGAGACAACCTGAGGGATGTTGATTTGAGTGGGAGTTCTTAAGTAATATGATTAATTCAACTCATTATCATGAACATAGTCTAAGTTGTCTTTGCGAATTATGTTGTAGATCGATGGCTTGTGCAGTAGCTCCTTGAATTTTAATGTGTTCCTACAGAAAGCTAAGCTGAAAGATGATGGAAGTAACTATGTGGACTGGGTCCGTAATATGAGGATTATCCTCGCGGCCTCACAAAAGGCATTTGTTCTTCAAGCGCCGCCCCTTCCAGTGTTGCCTGCAGAAGTTGTGAACGTCTGGCAGGTGTGTTCTGATGACTACTCGATAGTTCTGTGCACCACTCTATATGGATTAGAATCAGGACTTCCAAAGCGTTTTGAATGCCATGGAGCATATGAAAAGTTCCAGGAGTTGATGTTAATATTTCAAGAAAATGCCCGGATCGATAGGTATGAGACCTTTGATAAGTTCTTCGCTTGCAAGATGGAAGAGAATGATTCTATTATTGAGCACCTGCTCAGAATGTCTGGGTACTACACCCGTTTGAATGATTTTCTATAGTTTGAATGAGAAACTTGTATTTAAAAGAAAGTGAGTGGGAGCACTATAGAATTTGTGATAAGTATATGCGGAAGACATATTGTTGATCCGAAATGATGTAGAATATCTGGAAAGCATAAGGGGTTGTTTGAAAGGAGTTTTTCAAAGGAAGACCTGGAATGAAGCTACTTAAATATTGGGCATCAAGATCTATAGAGATAGATCAAGACGCCTGGTAACATTTTTCAATGAGCACATACCTTGTCACGATTTTGAAAGAGTTCAAAATGGAACAGTCAAAGCAAGATCTCTTGCCTAATTTGTAAGGTGTGGAGTTGAGTAAGACTCAAAGCTCGACCACGGCAGAAGAAAGAGAAAGGACGAAGGTCGTCCCCCATGCCTTAGACATATGCTCTATATAGAATGTCATGTTGTGTACTGCACATGTGTGTGCCTTGCGATGAGTCTGTCAAGGGGTATAAGAGTGATCCAGGAGTGGATCACTAGACAATGGTCAAAATTATCCTTAGTAACTAGAGTACTAAGGAAATATTTCTCGATTATGCAGGTGATAAAGAGTTCGTCGTAAAGGGTTATGTCGCCGCAAGCTTTAACACCAATCCGGATGACTCTAAGTAGCAATCCGGATACGTATAGTGGAGCAGTCATTTGGAATAGCTCCAAGTGGAGAATGGTATCAACATCTACAGTATGTCATAGAGATTTGAAAAGTACACACGGATCTACATGTTGCAGACCCATTAACTAAAACCACTGTCACAAGCAAAACATGATCAAACCCCAAAACTCGTTGGGTGTAAATCACATGGTGATGTGAGCTAGATTATTGACTCTAGTGCAAGCAGGAGACTGTTGGAAATATACCCTAGAGGCAATAAAAAATTTATTATCATATTTCCTTGTTCATGCTAATATTTTATTATCCATGCTATAATTGTATTGATTGGAAACTCAAATACATGTGTGGGTACATAGACAACACAATGTCCCTAGTATGCCTCTAATAGACTAGCTCGTTGATCAAAGATGTTCAAGGTTTCCTAGCCATATACATGAGATGTCATTTGATAATGGGATCACATCATTAGGAGAATGATGTGAAGGACAAGACCCAAACTATGAACGTAGGATATGATCATCTCAGTTTATTGCTATAGTTTTCTACATGTCAAGTGTGTGTTCCTATGACCATGAGATCATGCAACTCACTGATACCAGAGGAATACCTTGTGTGTACCAAATGTCACAATGTAACTAGGTGACTATAAAGATTCTCTACACGTACCTCCGAAGGTGTCGGTTGAGTGGGCATGGATCAAGACTGGGATTTGTTGCTTCGTGTGATGGAGAGGTATCTCAGGGGCCACTTGGTAATACAACATCACAATGAGCCTTGCAAGCAAAGTGACTAAAGAGTTAGCCACAATATCTTGTATTACAGAACGAGTAAAGAGACTTGCCAGTAACGACATTGAACTAGGTATAGAGATACCGATGATCGAATGTGGGGCAAGTAACATACCAAAGAACAAAGGGAACTGCATACGAGATTGACTAAATCCTTGACATAGAGGTTCAACCGATAAAGATCTTCATAGAATAAGTAGGAACTAATATGGGCATCCAGGTCCTGCTATTGGTTATTGACCGTAGAGGTTTCTTGGTCATGTCTACATAGTTCTGGAACCGGCTGGGTCCGCACACTTAACATTGAGTGATGTTTCAACATTTTTGAGTTATGTATGTTGGTGACCAAAGGTTGTTCGGAGTCCCGGATGAGAACCTGGACATCATGAGGAGCTCCGGAATGGTCCGTGGTAAATATTTATATATGGGAAGTCATATTTTGGCTACCGGAAAAGTTTCGGGTTTTTTCGGTATTGTACCGGGAAGCTTCTAGAAGGTTCTGGAAACTTCCGGAGGAGTCCCGAAGTCCACCAAGTATTCCACGATGTCCCGAGGGTTTGCATGGGATGAGGGGAGGCTCCCTTGCTTTATTGGGCCAGGCGCACAAGTCCCTAAAGGCCCATGTGGGTTGGGAGAGGTGGAAAGTCCACCTGTTTTATGGAAAGGAAGGGAATTGGACTAGGAGTCCCACTCCTCCCCCTTGGCTGCGCCCTAGGGCTTCAAGGGGCTGATCTCCAGGCCCCTCCACCTATATATAGAGGGGAGGGGGCACCCCAAGAGCACACACGAATCCCTTGGCACCCCTCTCTCTCCCTAGATCATTTTCTCATCCGTTCGCGGTTTCGGTAGCGCTAGGCGTAGCCCTGCCGGGATAGCACCACCACCGCCGCCGCCACTCTGTCACATTGTTGTCTAACTCATATACCTCTCCGCTCCCTCTTGCTGGATCAATAAGGCGGAGATCGTCATCGAGCTGTACGTGTGCTGAACACGGAGGTGTCGTCGTTCGGCGCTAGATCGGAAGGACCGTGATTGGATCACGGAACGGTTCGTGATTGGATCGCGGGACGGATATTGATCGGATCGCGGGACGGCTAGCGATTTGGATCACGAGGACGTTCGACTACATCAACCGTGTTTCTTAACGCTTCCCGCTTAGAGATCTACAAGGGTATGTAGATCTACTCTCCCTCTCGTAGATGTTCATCACCATGGATAGATCTTGTGTGAGCGTAGGAAATGTTTTATTTCCCATGCAACTTTCCCCAACACTGGCATCATGAGCTAGGTCTATGCATAGATGAGATCATGAGTAGAACACAAAGGAGTTTGTGGGCGTTGATGCTCAGATTGCTTCCTCCCTTGGTCTTTTATTGATTCAACGATATTGTAGGATGAAGCAACCCGGACCAACCTGACGTGTCCACGTAAAAGAGACCGGTTCCATCAACTAACATGTGATTTTGTTGGATAAAGATGGCTGGCACGTGTCTGTCTCTCCCACCTTAGTTGGATCGGATTTGACAAAGGCAGTCCTTGAGAAGGTTGAATAGCAATTTGTGTATCACCGTTGTGGTTTTGTGTAGGTAAGAATCGTTCTTGCTAGATACCTGTAGCAGCCACGTAAAATATGCAACAACAATTAGAGGACCTTTAACTTGTTTTTGTGGGGTATGTTGTGATATGATATGGCCAAAGACATGATGATATATATTTCATGTATGAGATGATCATGTTTGTAATATTTCAAATCTACTTGCATGTCGATGCATACGGCTACCGGCAGGAGACATAGGGTTGTATTTATTTATTGTATGACATGCGTGTCAATCATTAATTGCTATGTAATGCTTTACTTCATTGCAAAGTGGTAGCAATAGTAGTAGAAGCATGCTGGGCGCGACAACCCCGATGGAAATACAATGATGGTGATCATGATGATGGAGATCATGGTGTTATGCCGGTGACAATGAAGATCATGCTGGTGCTTTGGAGATGGAAATCAAAAGCACAAGTTCATGGCCATATCGTGTCACTTATGATTTGCATGTGATGTTAATCCCTTTATACATCTTATTTTGCTTAGGATGACGGTAGCATTATAAGGTGATCCCTCACTAAAATTTGAAGATAAAATTGTGTTCTCCCTGAGTGTGCACCGTTGTGAAAATTCATCGTTTCGAAACACCACGTGATGATCGGGTGTGATAGACTCTACATTCACATACAACGGGTGCAAGTCAGTGTTGCACATGCAGAACACTTGGTTTAAGTTTTACGAGCCTAGCATGTACATACATGGCCTTGGAACATGATGTCTACTACACAACCTTCTTCTTGTAGACTCGTGTTGGGCCTCCAAGCATAGAGTTTTGTAGGACAACGACAATTTTCCCTCAAGTGGATGACCTAAGGTTTATCAGTCTGTGGGAGGTGTAGGATGAGGATGGTCTCTCTCAAGTAACCCTGCAACCAAATAACAAAGAGTCTCTTGTGTCCCCAACACACCCAATACAATGGTAAATTGTATAGGTGCACTAGTTCAGCGAAGAGATGGTGATACAAGTGCAATATCGATGGTAGATATAGGTTTTTATAATATGAAAATATAAAAACAGCAAGGTAACAAATAGTAAACAGTGAGCGAAATGTTGTATAAATGCTTGGAAACAAGGCCTAGGGTCCATACTTTCACTAGTGCAATTTCTCTCAACTATATTGGCATAGTTGAATCATATGTAAGTACCTCTCGTGCGACAAAGAGTTCACTCCAAAGTAACAAATAGCGAAGAACAAATGAAGAAATTATTGTAGGGTATGAAACCACCTCAAAGTTATCCTTTCCGATCAATCTTATGAGCTATCCCTGTAAGTGTCACAAACATCCCTAGAGTTCGTACTAAAATAACACCTTAAGACACACATCAACCAAAACCCTAATGTCACCTAGATACTCCAATGTCACCACAAGTACCCATGGGTTTGATTATACGATATGGATCACAAATTTCAGATTCATCATGTTCAATCCAACACAAAGAACTTAAAAGAGTGCCCCAAAGTTTACACCGGAAAGTCAAGACAAAAACATATGCCAACCCCTATGCATAGATTCCCAAGGTCACGGAACCCACAAGTTGATCACCAAAACATACATCAAGTGGATCAATAGAACATCCATTTGTCACCATGGATATCTCATCGCAAGATATACATCAAGTGTTCTCAAATCCTTAAAGACATAAGAAAACTTCAAAGGGAAAACTCAATTCATCACAAAAAGATAGAGAGGGGAAAACTCCATATGATTCAATCTATATCAGCAAAGCTCGTGGTACATCAAGATCGTGTCATCTCAAGAACACGAGAGAGAGAGAGAGAGATCAAACACATAGCTACTGGTACATACCCTTAGCCCCGAGGGTGAACTACTCCCTCCTCGTCGTGGAGGGCATCGGGATGATGAAGATGGCCTCCAGTGATGGTTTCCCCCTCCGACAGGGTGCCAAAACGGGCTCCCGATTGGTTTTTCGTGGCGCTGGAGACTTGTGGAAGCGGAACTCCTGATCTAGGTTCTGCGTTGGGTTTTTTGGTATTTATAGGAATTTATGGCGGTTGAAATAAGCTAGGATGGTCCACGAGGGAGTCACAAGCCTGCAGGGCACGCCTAGGGGTGGTGGTCGCCCCCCCGAGGCTTGTGACTGCCTGACGGGTCTTCTGGCCTAACTCCGATGCTTTGTGGGTCTCTTTTGGTCCAACAAATCACCGTATAATTTTATTCTGCTTGGACTCCATTTGATAATCCTTTTCTGTAAAACTCAAAAACAAGGAAAAACCAAAAACTGGTACTAGGCTCTAGGTTAATAGGTTAGTCCCAAAAATATTATAAAGTTGTTGTAAAATGATTGTAAAACATCCAAGAATGATAATATAATAGCATGGAACAAGCAAAAATTATAGATACGTTGGAGACGTATCAGCATCCCCAAGCTTAATTCTAGCTCATCCTCGAGTAGGTAAATGATAAAAACAGAATTTTTGATGTGGAATGCTCCCTAACATATTTATCCATGTAATATTCTTTATTGTGGCATGAATATTAGATTCGTAAGATTCAAAAGAATAGTCTAATATTGACATAAAAACAGTAATACTTTGAGCACACCAACAAGGTAGTCGTGTCCTTTCGAAATAACATGGACTTAGAAAGTTATCCCTACAAAATCAAATGGTATGGCTATGCTCCATCTTCCCCACACAAAATATCTAAATCATGCACAACCCTGATGAACAAGTCAAGCAATTGTTTCACACTTTTGGTGTTCTCAAACCTTTTCAACTCTCATGCAATACATGAGCGTGAGCCATGGATATAGCATTATAGGTGGAATATAATATGGAGGGGGTGCAAGGAGAAAAAGGAGAAGATAATCTCACATCAAATAGGCGTATCAACGGGCTATGGAGATGCCCATAAATAAATATCAATGTGAGTGAGTAGGGATCACCATGCAACAAATGCAGTTAAAGTTATAAGTGTAAGAAAGCTCAAAAAGAAAACTAAGTGGTCGTGCAAATGAATATCCACTAGTTATATGAAAGTGACAAAATAGGAGACTCTCTATCATGAAGATCAAGGTGCTACTTTCAAGCACAAGTGTGGAAAAAGGTAGTAGCAACTGTCCCTTCTCTCTTTCTCTAATTTTTTCCTTTTTTCTCTTTATTTATTTATTTTAGTGGGCTTCTTTGTCTCTTTTATATTTTTTGTTTGGGCTTTGCTGGCCTCTTTTATTTTTCGTAAAGTCCGGATACTCATCCCAACTTGTGAGGGAGCCATGGCTTCCATCATCCTTTTCTCTCACGGGACAATGCTCTATTAATGAAAAATCATCACACTTTTATTTACTTATAACTCAAAAAAAGAAATTACAACTCGATACCTATGACAAAGTATGACTCTATATGCAATATGAAGTGATGGTGCAAGTCATGAAAAACTACATGGTGGAAGTTGCATGGCAATATATCTCGGAATGACTATGGAAATGCCATAATAGGTAGGTATGGTGGCTGTTTTGAGGAATATATCGTGGCTTTTTTGAGGAAGTAGTGTTTGGTGTACCGGTGAAAGTTGCGCGGTACTAGAGAGGCTAGGAAAGATGGAAGGGTGAGAGTGTGTATAATCCATGGACTCAACATTAGTCATAAATAACTCACATACTTATTGCAAAAGTCTATTAGTTATCAAACAAATCATTAGACGCATGCTCCTAGGGGAGAGGTTGGTAGGAGTTAACCATCGCGCGTTCTCGACCCTCACACAAAGGTCGACAATCATTAAACACATCATGCTCCAACTTCCTTACATAACGGTTCACCATACGTGCATGCTACGGGAATAACAAGCTTTAACACAAGTATCTCTTACAATTCACAACTACTCACTAGCATGACTCTCATATTACCATCTCTATTATCTCAAAACTATATGCAAGGAATCAAACTTCTCATAGTTTTTAATGCACTTAATATGATAGTTTTTATTATAACTCTCTTCGATGCCCATTATATTAGGACCAAATTCATAGCCTAAACAAATTACCATGCTGTTTTAAGAAACTCTGAAAATAATATAAGTGAGGAACGAGAGTTCAATAATTTCTATAACATATAACACCACCATGCTCTATAAAGATAGAAGTGAAGCAGTAGAGCATTCTAACAATTTAAGTAAATATGTGAGGACTCTCTCTCCCTTGATAAATATTTTCAGATATTATTAGTTTATTCAAACAACAAGCAAAAGAAAAATATCACTCCAAGAACAGCACGCATCATGTGAACGAATAGAAATTTAGGCTCAACATAGGCTAACCGATAATTGTTAATGAAGAGAGGTGGGATGCATAGCATCCCCAAGCTTAGATTCTTGAGAGTTTTTGAAATATTTACTTGGGGTGACTTGGGAATCCCCAAGCTTGATATTTTTTATCTCATTCAATCCTCTCATACCACGGTTTCACCTATTCTCAAAAACTTCATCCATACAAAACTCAAAAAGTACTCATGAGATAGGTTAGTACACATAATAATAAATCACCTCTTTATGTACTTCGAAGACAAGTTGCATAACAATTTTCAACATTACGTACTGTATACTATCATTTCCACAATTTATTTCTACCAATATAGGCTATGGAAACTATAGGATAAGTAAATAACAAAGCTATGACAACAATCTGCCCAAATAGAACAGTCTGTAGCAATGTATGAAAATAGTGTAATTATATAACTCAAATAATTATGAAAATTTAGGACATGCTATAAAATTTATATGAACCTACTGTGTAAATCTTTCATAAACTTTTCTCGTTCGAGTAAAATATGAAAATTCAAACACTATAGCCAAAGTTTCTGTTTTTACACAGCACTCATCAAAACATGCAATGCAAGCATCCTAAAGGCAATTCTTGGAATTTTTTATTGGAAAACAAGATTATAAATAACAAATAACATAGAACAACAAAATATAATGACGCTCCAAGGAAAACAGATATTATGTGATGAATAAAATATAGCTCCAAGTAAGATATACTAATAGTGTTGAAGACGAAAGAGGGGATGCCTTCCGGGGCATCCCCAAGCTTAGACGCTTGAGTATTACTTTAATATTACCTTGGGGTGACTTGGGCATACCCAAGATTAGGTTATTGTCAGTCCTTATTCTCCTCATATCGGTGTCTCACCCAAAACTTGAAAACTTCAATCACACAAAACTTAACGGAACTTCGTGAGAAGGGTTAGTGTAGTAAAGATAAATCATTTACTTAGGTACTGTCAAGACAAGATTCATAATTGTTCCCACATGATACCTACTGTATGACATCATTCCCACAATTTATATTACTCAATATAAGCTATAGTAACACTGGAAACAAGCAAACTATGCATGCAAAACAGAATCTGCCAAAATAAGAACAGTCTGTAAAGATCTGAATGATCACCAAACTTCCCCGACTCTAACAATTCTGAAATCTAGGAAAACTCAAGGAATTTTCATATAAAGTTTGTGTCAAAATTTCAGAAAATTTTGACGCTCCAGTAAAATCAGGTAATTCATATACTGGACACAAAACTTTCTGTTTTTGCACAGAATCAAACAAGCAAGTATCCACACTAACCCGAAGGCTTTACTTGGCACTTTATTGAAATAAAATACACAAAACATGATTACTACAGTATCGTAATCATGCGAACACACAAAAACAGAAAGTAAAAGTGTTGGGTTGACTCCCAACAATCGCTTTTCTTTAATGCCTTTTAGCTAGGCATGATGATTTCAATGATGCTCACATAGGAATAGTAATTGAAACATGCAAAATAGCATAATGAATCTCATGACAAGCACGTTTAAGTCTAACTCACTTCCTATGCATAGGGATTTTGTGAGAAAACAATTTATGGGAACAAGAATCAACTTGCATAGGAACGCAAAACAAGCACAACTTCAAAACTTTGAACACATAGAGAGGAAACTTGATATTATTGCAATTCATATAAGCATATGTTCCTCCCTCATAATAATTTTCAGTAGCATCAAGAAGAAATTCCAGAATATACCCAGCACATAAAGCATTCTTTTCATGATCTACAAGCATAGAAATTTTACTACTCTCCTCATAAGCAATTTTCATCTCATTCATAATAGTGGGAGCAAACTCAAAAAAATAACTATCATGAGATATTTGATTGACATAACCACTTTGAATATTAAAATCACGATGAAAAAATTCATGGTATTCATTACTCTTTATAGCATACATGTCATCACAATAATCATCATATATAGGAGGCATGGCATAATCATAATAGTTTTGCTCATTAAAACTTGGGGGGCTAAAAATATCATCTTCATCAAACATAGCATCCCCAAGGTTGTGGCTTTGCATATCATTAGCGTCATGAATAATCAGAGAATTCATACTAACAATATCACTATCACGATCATCACTCAAATATTTAGTGCCAAACATTTTAATAACTTCTACTTCTAATGCGTGAGCACAATTTTCCTTTCCATCATTTTCACGAAAAACATTAAAAAGATGAAGCATATGAGGCAACCTTAATTCCATTTTTTGCAGTTTTATTTTATAAAACCAAACTAGTGAAAAACAAGAAACAAAAAGATTTGATTGCAAGATCTAAATATGTACCTTCAAGCACTCACCTCCCCGACAACGGCACCAGAAAAGAGCTTGATGTCCACTACACAACCTTCTTCTTGTAGACTCGTGTTGGGCCTCCAAGTGCAGAGTTTTGTAGGACAACGGCAATTTTCCCTCAAGTGGATGACCTAAGGTTTATCAATCTGTGGGAGGTGTAGGATGAAGTTGGTCTCTCTCAAGCAACCCTGCAACCAAATAACAAAGAGTCTCTTGTGTCCCCAACACACCCAATACAATGGTAAATTGTATAGGTGCACTAGTTCAGCGAAGAGATGGTGATACAAGTGCAAGATGGATGGTAGATATAGGTTTTTGTAATCTGAAAATATAAAAACAGCAAGTTAAAAAATAGTAAACGGCGAGCAAAACGTTGTATAAATGCTTGAAAACAAGTCCTAGGGTCCATACTTTCACTAGTGCAATTTCTCTCAACAATATTGGCATAGTTGAATCATATGTAAGTACCTCTCGTGCGACAAAGAGTTCACTCCAAAGTAACAAATAGCGGAGAACTAATGAAGAAATTATTGTAGGGTATGAAACCACCTCAAAGTTATCCTCTCCGATCAATCTTATGAGCTATCCCTATAAGTGTCACAAACATCCCTAGAGTTCGTACTAAAATAACACCCTAAAACAGACATCAACCAAAACCCTAATGTCACCTAGATACTCCAATGTCACCACAAGTACCCATGGGTTTGATTATACGATATGCATCACATAATTTCAGATTCATCATGTTCAATCCAACACAAAGAACTTCAAAGAGTGTCCCAAAGTTTATACCGGAAAGTCAAGACAAAAAGGTGTGCCAACCCCTATGCATAGATTCCCAAGGTCACGGAACCCGCAAGTTGATCACCAAAACATACATCAAGTGGATCAATAGAACATCCCATTGTCACCATGGATATCCCATCACAAGACATACATCAAGTGTTATCAAATCCTTATAGACATAAGAAAACTTCAAAGGGAAATCTCAATTCATCACAACAATATAGAGAGGGGAAAACTCTGTATGATTCAATCTATATCAACAAAGCTCACGATACATCAAGATCGTGTCATCTCAAGAACACGAGGAAGAGAGAGATAAAACACATAGCTATTGGTACATAACCTCAGCCTCGAGGGTGAACTACTCCCTCCTCATCATGGAGGGCGCCGGGATGATGAAGATGGGCTCCTGTGATGGTTTCCCCCTCCGACAAGGGCTCCCGGTTGGTTTTTTGTGGCTCTGGAGGCTTGCGGCGGCAGAACTCCGAATCTAGGTTCTGTGTTGGGGTTTTTTGGTATTTATAGGAATTTATGGCTATGGAAATAAGTTAGGATGGGCCACAAGGGAGTCACAAGCCTGCAGGGCGCGCTCAGGGGGGTGGCCGTGTCCCTGAGGCTTGTGACTGCCTTGTGGGTCTTCTGGCCCAACTCCGATGCTCCGTGGGTCTCTTCTGGTCCCAAAAAAATCACCGTAAAAATTTATTCCGTTTGATATTCCTTTTCTGTAAAACTTAAAACAAGGAAAAAAAACAAAAACTGGCACTGGGCTCTGGGTCAATAGGTTAGTCCCAAAAATATTATAAAGTTGTGGTAAAATGATTGTAAAATATCCAATAATGATAATATAATAGCATGGAACATGCAAAAATTATAGATACGTTGGAGATGTATCAGAACACAAGAGACTGAAAGGTTGAACATGAGTCATATAGTAGATATGATCACCGTGGATAAGTTCACCATTGAAACCACCTCATCTCACGGGATGATCGGACTTGGGTTGGTGGATTTGGATCATGTCACACTTAGACAACCTAAGGAATGTTGACTTGAGTGGGAGTTCTTTAGTAATATGATTAATTGAACTCATTATCATGAACATAGTCTAAGTTGTCTTTGCAAAATTACGTTGTAGATCAATAGCTCGCATTGTTGCTCCCCCGTGTTTTTGATACGTTCCTACAGAAAATAGAGTTGAAAGATGATGGTAGCATTTATCTGAACTAGGTCTGTGATCAGAGGATTATCCTTAGTTGCTACACGGAAGGCTTATGTCCTAAATGCACCGCTCGGTGCGCCACCCCCTCAAGCGGTGACTATGGATGTTGTGAACATCTGACAGTCACGTTCTGCTGACTACTTGATAGTTCAACGCGTCTTGCTTTACGGCTTAGAATTCAGGCTCCAAATACGTTTTGAACGTTACAGAGCATATGTGATGTTTCAAGAGCTGAAATTGGATTTCAGGCTCATGTCCATGTTGAGAGGTATGAGACCTCCAACAACATTCTTTTCCTACAAGTTGAAGGAGAATAGCTCAATCAGTGAGCATGTGTTTAGATTGTCTGGGTGCTACAATCACTTGAATCGAGTGGGAGTTGATCTTCCAGATAAGATAGTGATTGATATAGTTCTCCAAGTCATTGCCACCAAGCTACTAGAGATTCGTGGTGAACTATAAACATGCCAGGGATGGAAAAGATGATCCCTAAGATATTCGTGATGTTTGACACCGCGAAGGTAGAAATCAAGAAGGAGCATCAAGTGTTGATGGTTAGCAAAACCACTAGTTTCAAGAAGGGCAAGGGCAAGAAGGGAAACTTCATGAACGGCAAGCCAGTTGCCACTCCAGTGAAGAAACCCAAGGTTGAAACCAGACCCGAGATCGATTGCTTCTATTATGAGGAGAACGGACACTGAAGCGAAACTGCCCTAGATACTTGGTAGATATGAAGGCTGGCAATGTCAAGAGAAGTATATTTGATATATGTGTTATTCATGTGTACCTTACTAGTATTCCTTGTAGCACCTAGGCATTAGATACTAGTTCAGTTGCTAAATGTTGGTAACTCGAAATAAAAGCTACGGAATAAATGGAGACTAGCTAAGGGCGAGGTGACGATGTGTGTAGGAAGTGTTTCCAAGGTTGATGGGATCACCATCGCACGCTCTCTCTACCTTCGAGATTAGTGATGAACCTAAATAAATTTTATTTGGTGTTTGCGTTGAGCATGAACGTGATTAGGTCGTGTTTATTGCAAAATGGTTACTCATTTAAGTTAGAGAATAATGGTTATTCTATTTACATGAATAATACTTTCAATGGTCATGCACCCAATGAGAATGGTTTATTGAATCTCGATCGTAGTAATACACATGTTCATAATATTGATGCCAAAAGATGCAAAGTTAATAATGATAGTACCACATACTTCTGACACTGCCGCTAGATGTCATATTGGTGTCAAGCGCATGAACAAAAACTCCATGCTGATGGTGACGGTGTCCTGGGCTAGGGGGTACTCACCACGTTGTCTCCTGACCAGTGGGCCATGTCGAGGACCCCTAGGGTAGTTTATTAATGGGCCAGTTTGGACAACCCATGATGCATATGAGGAAGATTCCACAAGACTTGGTGATCAAGACAAGGATTCCTCTCCACCGACGTAGCCGACTAGGACTCTTGTTATCCTAGGCCTCTTGTGTGTTATATAAGCCGAGGCCAGGCTAGTCATTAGGATCAATCAGAGCATCATAGATCACATCATCCTACGAGCATAGCTCTTAGGGTTTAGACCACTACATATGATCTCGGGGTAGATCAACTACGTACTCGATACACCATCATCAATACAAGCAAAGTAGGACGTAGGGTTTTACCTCCATCAAGAGGACCCGAACCTGGGTAAATACCGTCTCCCTGTCTCCTGTTACCCATCAATCTAAGACCCACAGATCAGGGCCTCCTACCCGAGATCCGCAGGTTTTGACACCGACATTGGGGCTTTCATTGAGAGTCCCGCTGTGGGATCGCTAGAAGGATCAATGGCTCGTCTGCATATTGTAGTTTTTCTAGACAGTGAATTTGTGTTCGTTGTCCCTGTTTCCTCAAGCGTCGCTTTGATAATTTCTTCAATAGAATTGTGTGAAATTATATCTACAACAACCTTGCAAACTTTCGTCGCGTTTCGATGGAGGAATCTACGGCAATCTTCGATATATCGGAGCCATGTCGAATCTGGACGGGAATCTGGAAGACTTTAGGGCGAGGTGTCCAGTACCTAGCTCAGGCATCCATTGGAAAATCCCACCGTTCACCGGCTGCGGAATTCCTATACCGATCACCCCTCACAATTTCAGCTCGATCCAACCATCCAAAATCCGGGAAACGTTCGATGAGTACAACGATTTTTGGATCTATTTTCTGCACGAAAATGAATCCGACCTGAGTTCATTTTTTTCATGGACGGGTTGTCAGATTCCCTTTTTGAAGCAAATTTTCTCATCATCTCAGTTAGCCAACCAAGAGTTCAGCATCGCGAGTGCCAAATAATCATCAAGAGAACCGCATCATCTGCAGGTTGTACGTGTCGGGTGCTTTGTTGCTTCATCAAGCCAACATTGACCTCGTCACAAATTCCAACCCGCATCGGCATTGCCATGCCGTTACTTTTTCAAGATGACGCCCACCATGCCGACCTGCTTTTACATGTCGACTGGCATGGGGCTCTAGCGTCACCTTACCAATCTGCTCCATCACCTCGGCTAGACTAGGGGCTTCGTCATCTCCTCATCAACCCACTCCGGGTACCTCGGCATCACTAGCCGACCAGCTTCGACACCTCTACTGGCATGAGACTTTAGCGTCACCAACCGACGTGCTTCGACACCTCGGCTGGCCGGAGACTTCGGTGTTACCAGCCGACCTGCTTCGACACCTCGGCTGGCCGGAGACTTCGGCGTCACCAACAGACCTGCTTTGACACCTCACCTGGCATGAGACTTCAGCGTCACCAATCGACCTGCTCCGTCACCTTGGCTAGACCAGGGGCTTTGCCATCTCTTCATCAACCTGTGCCACGGACTTTGATGTCACCCACTACTAGCTTCGCCATGATAGCTGGACCAGGCACTTTGCCTCACCACATCGACTGTGCAGCGTCGCCACTTCGTCAAGCCGAACTCTTCGCTCAGCCACCCCGGCGCCCAAGCCATATTCTTTTAATTATTTGCTTCAATAAATTAACTAAGTAGATCATTTTAAAAAAATATTATAACCTTTATTTGTTATTACTCTTGGCTTGCACTATATTGTGTGCACACGTAATTGACTTCGGCTGTGTCATCCGATCACCTTGGCATGCCTACATTGTTGTCCCGCCTCCATCAACCAAATTGTGTCGTCGACATGGTCGACGGACATGGGGGCTTTGTCATGACGCTGTCGAACTACTCTGTCTGCTCGACTGGACTAGGGTTTTCTTGTTGGCCCTTCGGAAGTGTTGTGTTGTCACTTCATCAAGCCGAGCTGTTCTTCGGCTACCTCGTGACCGGCTTGGGGGCTGGGACCTTGATCCACTACAAGCTCGACACACGTCACAAGCACATTAACCAGCTAAGTCGCTTTCATGCTCAACTTTTTTCAATTTTTAACTTTTGTTTGGTTCGATCCAGCATTATATTTCTGTTAAATAAAAAAGTTTGTTTATTAAAAACACTTTCTTTTCCCATGATAATTGGGGGCTTCGTCGTCACGCTGCCGAACTACTCTCCTCGGCTGGACCGGGGGCCTCGCCGCAGCAACCGTGTTGCGTTGCCATTTCACGATCTGAGCTCTTCGCTCAATTACCTCGGGCTTGGGGGCTGGGACATCGTCCAAACCGAGGACTACATCTTCGTACAGCCACAACCCCGAACCGCACCGAGCACATTAACTAGCTAAGTCATTTTCGTGCTCAGCTCTCTTTGAAATTTTAATTTTTGTTTGGTGTAACCAAACATTATAATTTTTGTTAAACAAAAAAAAACTTTGTTTGTTAAAAAATTTATTTACCCTATTTAACCGGGGGATCTTAAATTTGTATGAGCCATTTTATAATAACTGGTTTTTCTTCTTAGTCGTTTCAAAGTCTTTTTTTACTACTCCTTCTTTCGACACTGGTGTGTGGTTAATAGCCGGATAGCCTGGTTTCTTTCTAAAACCGCTCGAGTTTAGTTCGCTAAACAGGCCTCGGACAAACACTCCGCCTTCGGGATATGGAGGTTGAAGCCAAAGGCTGGCTCACTTGGAGTCCGGAGATCGGATCTATCATGTTAAAGCACAACCGAGGCACAAATTAAATTTTTGACCAATTTTGGATTGTCACAATTTTCTTTTATCTAAGCATAAAATTTATTGCATAAGTTTTTTGGAATTTCCGAGCATAACTCTCGCAATAAAATGCCAGATGCATTTCACGTATCAGCAATGTTAAAGGGGGTGTGCGATTAGCACCGAACCCACCAAATACTGAGGTACACTGTGCAGTCCTTGACAAAATGTCCTTGGTATTTCACATTTATATGCATTGATTTTGCGTTGTGTCTTTGGTCTATAATTGGATTGCCCGGCTCCTGTGATTCCCCTTATGTTTCTGCTTTGTTCGGCTAAGGGGTAAAGGGAGAACCACTGCGATTGGCACTTGCGGTTTAACTCGTTAAGTGCCTCAGTTGGAGAAAGCTGAAAGCTGACTAGCACACCAAGCGTAAATCAGTCAGCGAACTGCAGCCGGTGGTCAACCAAATATAGCCAATCGAGGTTATCCGAGTAAATCAAAGGTCCTTTCTTTCTTGATAAGGCCAAGTTCTGGGTGGTTCGACCTCGAATAATCTGAGGAATCGACGTATACCGGGGGCTATGAAGTAGCCCCCCAACTTATGCTCCTTGACTAAGTGAAAGTTATAAAGCTTGGATATCTGATTGCCTCATTTCCTCTAACACAACCGCCTCCAGACACCGAGACGTCGGCTAAGGGTTGTCTTGTTACTACGGAAACACCCTGTGTAGCATCTACAAAGGGGCAGAAGCCGATGATGGGCCACTCTCAAATGATGAATGGTCACAAAGGAGTCAAAATAGCATATAGCATTAAAGAATTTATTCAATATGTGAGTGGTTTCTTCCATAATCATCGTTACAAAGCCATAAATATGCATCAATTTGACTTAAGATTGTATCCAAGCTGGGTTGCTTGGCTCCTGTGCTTACCACCTACGTTCCCGATTGTTCGGCTAGGAGGTAAAGGGAACACCTCTATGATTGTTACTTCTGGGTCATCCAGGTTAGTACCTCAGACTGGGTGAAGCCAAAAGCTATCCATCTTAAGAATATAATTGGTCGGCAACGACGGAAGTGAAAATTTTGGTTCATTAAAGACCATAGAGTTCGGGATCATTCCCAGAACTAAATCCTCAATATTTTCCTCCCACATTGATTGGAGTTGAGGTTTCAAGATCATGGTTAACATGATATCCTGGGAAAATGAACTTATAGAGAAATTATTTTTCCCAAAAGTTGTTTCTTACGTTAATAGTAATATAACATATCTCTCCACGTACCTTTGTTTATAAAACCGTATGACCGGATTGCCTTGTTTGTCATAAATCTATGTCGTTGTAAAGGCTTTATAAAATGTGACAAACACTCCTCGGCTACTGGCCGAGGAGGTTGAAGCCGATGGTCAGTCAACAAAGTCTTGTACAATGCGGATCCGAGCTTTAATGATGTAAATCACTTGGATGCATAGAACCATTACACATAAATCGTGCCAAGCGTAAAACAGTTTGTGTCAAACACATATAGATCCTTAATTTGACCACCCATGCCCAAATTAAGGCTCAGGGGCTATTGTATTTCCTATTCAATGCAGCAAAGTCAAAGCGCAATACAATTTCTAAGGAGATTCGACCCTCAGGTTGGTCGGCCGCACCCAACCCGAGTCTCGGAAACTATTTCGTACCACGTTTCCATTGGTAACATATGCCGTCGAGCAAGAACTTGATCCTCAGGTCGATTTTGCAAAGTGACCTAAGTCTCAAGGGCTACTGGGATCGGTAGTTTTATTTTCTTTATTATTTTTTCCTTCGGGTGCATCTTAGGTTATAGACCGACAAACACCTTGAGGTCTACTGGCTATAATTCTCGGCAGAGAATAAATTGCAGCGATCGAAAATAATTTCCACAAAAAATCAGCCTGCTACTGAGGTGGTGCACTATTTCTATAGAGATAGATCAAGACGTCTCATAAGACTTTCAATGAGAACATACCTTGACAAGATTTTGAAAGAATTCAAAATGGATCGGTCAAAGAAAGAGTTCTTGCCTGATTTGTAAGGTGTGGAGTTGAGTGAGACTCAAAGCTTGACCATGGCAGAAGAAAGAGAAAGGACGAAGGTCGTCCCCTATGCCTTATTCATAGGCTCTATAGAGTATGCCATGTTGTGTACCGCACCTGGTGTGTGGCTTGGCATGAGTCTGCCAAGGGGTACAAGAGTGGTGTAGGAGGCTTTAACACCAATCGGGATGACTCTAAGTAGCAATCCGGATATGTATACTGGAGCAATCATTTGGAATAGCTCCAAGTGGAGCATGGTATCAGCATCTATAGTATGTCATAGAGATTTGAAAAGTACACACGGATCTGAATGTTGCAGACCCGTTGACTAAAACCACTCTCACAAGCAAAACATGATCAAACCCCAGAACTCATTGGGTGTAAATCACATGGTGATGTGAGCTAGATTATTGACTCTAGTGCGAGTGGGAGACTGTTGGAAATATGCCCTAGAGGCAATAATAAATTAGTTGCTTTCTTATTTCCTTGTTCATGATAACCGTTTATTATCCATGCTATAATTGTATTCATTGGAAACTCAAATACATGTGTGGGCACATAGACAACACAATATCCCTAGTATGCCTCTAATAGACTAGATCGTTGATCAAAGATGGTCAAGGTTTCCGAGCCATAGACATGAGATGTCGTTTGATAATAGGATCACATCATTAGGAGAATGATGTGATGAACATAGCATATGATCGTGTCAGTTTATTGCTATAGTTTTCTCATGTCAAGTATTTGTTCCTATGACCATGAGATCATGCAATTCACTGATACCGGAGGAATACCTTGTGTGTTTCAGATGGCGCAACGTAGCTAGGTGACTATAAAGATGCTCTACAAGTATCTCCTAAGGTGTCTGTTGAGTGGGCATGGATCAAGACTAGGACTTGTTACTCCGTGTGATGGAGAGGTATCTCAGGGCCCACTCGGTAATACAACATCACAATGAGCCTGATAAGCAAAGTGACTACAGAGTTAGCCACAGGATCTTGTATTACGGAACGAGTAAAGAGACTTGTCGGTAACAAGATTGAACTAGGTATAGAGATACCGACGATCAAATCTCGGCCAAGTAACATACCGAAGAACAAAGGGAACTGCATACAAGATTGACTGAATCCTTGACATACAGGTTCAACCGATAAAGATCTTCATAGAATATTTAGGAACCAATATGGGCATCTAGGTGCCGCTATTGGTTATTTATCGTAGAGATGTCTTCGTCATGTCTACATAGTTCTAGAACCCGTAGGGTGTGCACACTTAACGTTCCGAGACGTTACGGTATTATTGAGTTATGTATCTTGCTGACCGAAGGTTGTTAGGAGTCCCAGATGATATCCCAGACATCACGAGGATCTCCTGAATGGTCTGGAGGTAAAGATTTATATATGGGAAGTCATATTTTGGCTACCGGAAAAGTTTCGTGTTTTTCGGTATTGTACCGGGAAGATTCTAGAAGGTTCTGGAAACTTCCGGAGGAGTCTGCAAGTCCACAAAGGGTTCCATCATGTCCCAAGGGTTTGCATGGGATGAGGGGAGGGGCCCTGGCCTTATTGGTCCAGGCGCACAAGTCCCTCAAGGCCCATTTGGGTTGGGAGAGTTGGAAAGTCCACCTGTTTTATGGAAAGGGAGGGAATTGGACTAGGAGTCCAACTTTTTCCCCTTGCATGCTCCCTAGGGCTTGGAGAGGCTGATCTCCACGCCCCTCCACCTATATATAGAGGGGAGGGGGCGCCCCAAGAGCACACATGAAGCCCTTGGAGCCCCTCTCTCTCCCTAGATCGTTTTCTCCTTCGTTCGCGGTTTTGGTAGCACTAGGTGTAGCCCTACCGGAACAGCACCACCACCGCAGCCACCATGCCGTCACGTTTTCAGAGAACTCATCTACCTCTCTTCTCCCTCTTGCTGGATCAAGAAGGTAGAGATCGTCATCGAGCTGTACGGGTGCTGAAAGCGGAGGTGTCGTCCGTTGAGCGCTAGATCGGAAGGACCGTGAATGGATCGCGGGACGGTTCGTGATTGGATCGTGGGACGGCTAGCAATTTGGATCACAATGACGTTCGACTATGTCAACTGAATTTCTTAACACTTCCCGCTTAACGATCTACAAGGGTATGTAGATCCACTCTCCCTCTCGTAGATGTTCATCACCATGGATAGATCTTGTGTGTCCGTAGGAATTTTTTTGTTTCCTATGCAACGTTCCCCAACATGATGATCCGTGAGTAGTCCACCATAGCCTACGGGTCTGTAGGCAGTATCAAGATGGCTTCCACTCTCTCTTTTGATTCTCAATACAATGGTCTCTTGGAGATCTATTTGATGTAATAACTTTTTGTGGTGTTTTTGTTGGGATTCGATGAATTTTGAGTTCATGATCAGTTTCTATAGAAGAATATTATTCTAGTCTTCTTTGATCTCGTATATGCATGATTACTTATAGCCTAGTATTTCTCATTTGAATCTTTGGTTTAGTTAGGCCAACTATATCGATTTTTGTTGTCATGGGAAGAGGTACTTTGTGATGGGTTCGATCTTGCGACGTCCTTTCCGACTGAAAGAAGGGGCAGCAAGGCACAAATGTATCGTTTCCATTGAGGATAAAAAGATGGGGTCTATTCCTACATGAATAGATCTTGTCTACATCATGTCACTGTTCGTATCGCATTACTCTGTTTTTCCATGAACTTAATACACTAGATGCATGTTGGATAGCGGTCGATGTGTGAAGTAATAGTTGTAGATGCACAATCATTTCGGTCTACTTATCTTCGACGTGGTGCCTATATAATGATCATCGCCATGGATACTGTCATGATTATTTTATCTTCTATCAATTGCCTAACTGTAATTTGTTCACCCACCGTGTGCTATACTCATGAGAGACGCCACTAGTGAAACCTACGGCCCCCCGGGTCTACTTTTCCAACATATTGCTTTCTGATCTATCTTTTTGCCACGTTTGTTTTCAAATCTATTAATCCAAAACCCCAAAAATACCTTGCTGCACTTTTTGTTAACTTCTTTTATTTTGTGTTCTTGTAAGATCTATTTGCACAACCTATTACAATCTAATCTATGTTTTTATCGTTGAGAGCTTGACAACCTCTCTTACGCGTCGGGTTGCAAGTATTTGTTCTTTGTGTGCAGGTGTTGTTTACATAGTTGCTTGACCTTCCTCCACAGATTGATACCTTGGTTTCATAACTATGGGAAATACTACTTGTCGATGTTTTGCATCATCAATTCCTCTTTGGGGAAATACCGACGCAGTCTCAAGCCGCGTCAAAGGAATTTCTGGCACCGTTGCCAAGGAGGAAGCGATCTCTTCAGCGTGCCAATCTCTATCACCAAGGAGACATCATCAACATCTATCAGGTTCCTAATCACAAAACTCATCTCCTTGCAATTTACATTATTTTCCATTTGCTTCTAATTTTCCTCTCCCCCACTTCACAAATTTGTCGTTACATTCGCCTTCTTTTTTGTTTGCCTTTTTCTCGTCAGATCCCTTGTTTACTTGCAATCTTGTTTGCGTAGTCATGATGACTCAATAAAATACCATATTGTGTGATTTTTCCAATACCAATTATAATGATTTTATTAGCACTCCGATTGCACCTCCCGCCACTAGTGTAGAGTCTTGTCATATTAATGCCACTTTCTTGAATCTTGTCGTGAAAGATCAATTTTCCGGTACTCCTAATGAGGATGTCGCGTCCCGTCTAAACACATTCATAGAATTGTGTGATATGCAAAAGAAAAAACATGTGGACAATTATATTGTGAAGTTGGAATTATTTCCTTTCTCCTTACTGGACCATGCAAAAATTTGATTTTCTTCTTTAACTCGCAATAGTATCGATTCTTGGGATAAATGTAAGGATTCTTTTATTACAAAGTATTTTCCGCTCGTGAAAATTATTTCCCTTCAAACTCAAATCATGAATTTTAAGCAACATGAGCATGAACATGTTGCACAATCTTGGGTAAGAATGAAATTGATGCTAAGAAATTATTCTACTCATGGTTTAAATATTTCGATGAGAATACGAAACTTTTATGTGGTATTGAATTTTGTCTCTAGAAATCTATTATATTCCGTCGAGGGCCAAAGAAGGAAGCCAGTGGGCCAAAGAAGTAACTAGGAATGAGCTCAGCCCGCCCACAACCCACCAGGGCGCGCCAGACGCCCCAGGCGCGCCCTGATGGGTTTGTGGCCTCCTCGGGGACCCCCTCCACCAACTATAAACTCAATAAATTCCCATATATTCAGAAAACCCTAGGGGAGTCGACGAAACACAATTCCAGCGACCGCAAGTTCCAGAACCCCGAGATCCAATCTAACACCATCTCAGAGGGCTTCATCTTCTTCATAGGTGCCTCTCCGATGATGCGTGAGTACTACACCATAGACCTACGGGTCCGTAGGCAGTATCTAGATGGCTTCCTCTCTCTCTCTCTTTTGACTCTCAATACAATGGTCTCTTGGAGATCTATTTGATGTAATGACTTTTTGCGGTGTGTTTGTTGGGATCTGATGAATTTTGAGTTCATGATGACTTTTTATCCATGAATATTATTTGAGTCTTCCTTGATCTCTTATATGCATGATTACTTATAGCCTCCCATTTCTTCTTCGAATCTTTTGTTTAGTTAGGCCAACTAGATCGATTTTTCTTGCCATGAGAAGAGGTGCTTTGTGATGTGTTCGATCTTGCGGTGTCCTTTCCCAGTGACAGAAGGGGAAGCAAGTCACGCGTGTATCATTGTCGTTAAGGATAACAAGATGGGGTATGTTCCTACATGAATAGATCTTGTCTACACCATGTCACCATTCTTATTGCATCACTCCATTTTTCCATGAACTTAATACACTAGATGCATGCTGGATAGCGGTCGATCTGTTGAGTACTAGTAGTAGATGCAGATTCATTTCAGTCTACTTATCTTAGACGTGATGCCTATATAATGATCATCTCCTTGGATATCATCGTGATTATTTGATCTTCTATCAATTTCCCAATAGTAATTTGTTCACCCACCGTGTTCTATAGGCACGAGAGAAGCCACTAGTGAAACCTACGGCCCCTGGGTCTACTTTTCCAACATATTGCTTTCCGATCTATCTTTTTGCAACTTTTATTTTCACATATATTAATCCAAAAAACCAAAAATACCTTGCTGCAATTTTTTTTACTTCTTTTATTTTGTATTCTTGTGAGATCTATTTGCCCGACCTATTACAATCTAATCTATCTTTTTATCATTGAGAGCTTGACAACCCCTCTTACACGTCAGGTTGCAAGTATTTGTTCTTTGTGTGCAGGTGTTGTTTACATAGTTGCTTGATCTTCCTCCACATATCGATAACTTGGTTTGTTAAGTGAGGCAAAGACTTACCGTCGTTGTGCTACATCATCCCTTCCTCTTTGGGGAAATACCAACGCAGCCTCAAGCCAAATCATTGTATATGATGCAACGAGAAGGTTTTGTCGATCCTTCAAATGCTAACAAAGTGTGCAAGCTCCAGCGGTCCATTTATGGACTGGTGCAGGCATCACGGAGTCGGAATCTTCGCTTTGATGTTGTGATCAAAGCGTATGGGTTTATACAAGTTTATGGAGAAGCTTGTATTTACAAGAAAGTGAGTGGGAGCTCTATAGCATTTCTAATATCTTATGTGGATGACATATTGCTGATTGGAAACAATATAGAACTTTTAGAATGTGTGAAGATATATTTGAATAAGACTTTTGCAATGAAAGACTTCAGAGAAGTTGCTTACATATTGGGCATCAAGATCTAGATAGATAAAGACGCTTAATAGGACTTTCACAAAGCACATATCTTGATAAGGTTTTGAAGAAGTTCAAAATGTTCAGTCCAAGAAGGGGTTCTTGCCTGTCTTACAAGGTGTGAAGTTGAGTAAGACTCAATGCCCGACGACTACAAAGGATAGAGAAAAGATGAGTGACATCCCCTATGCTTCAACCATAGGCTCTATCATGTATGCGATGATGTGCACAAGACCCGATGTCAGCCTCACCATAAGTATGGCAGGGAGGTTTCAAAGTGATCCAGGAATGGAACACTGGACATCGGTCAAGAATATCCTTAAGTACCTGAAATGGACTAAGGACTTTTTTCTCGGTTATGGAGGTGATCAAGAACTTGTCGTAAAGGGTTATGTCGATGCAAGCTTTGACACAGATCGGTATGACTCTAAGTCTCAAAACGGATACATATTTGTTCTGAATGGTAGAGCGGTAAGCTGGTGAAGTTCCAAGCAAACCATTGTAGCAGATTCTACATGTGAAGCGGAGTACATAGTTGCTTCGGAAGCAGCAAAGGAAGGTGTTTGGATGAAGCAGTTCATGACGGATCTTGGAGTTGTGCCCATTGATGACCCACAAGTGTAGGGGGTCAATCGTAGTCCTTTCGATAAGTCGAAGTGTCAAACCCAATGAGGAGGAGAAGGAAATTACAAGCGGTTTTCAGCAAGGTAATTTCTGCAAGCATTGAAATTGTAGGTAATAGGTAGTTTGATAGCAAGATAATTGGTAACGAGCAAGTAAGGGTAACAATAATTAAAGTTCAGCAAGGTAGACCATCCTTTTGTTGCAAAGGACAGGCCAAAAATATCTCTTATGATAAGCAAAATGATTTTTGGGGTACATGGGAATTTCATCTAGTCACGTTCATCATGTTGGTTTGATCTGTGTTCGATACTTTGATAATTTGATATGTGGGTGGACCGGTGCTTGGGTGCTGTTCTTACTAGAACAAACTCACACTTATTATTAACCCCCTCACAAGCATCCGCAACTACCAGAAAAGTATTAAGATAACATCTAACCATAGCATTAAACATGTGGATCCAAATCAGCCCCTTACGAAGTAGCGCGTAAACTAGGGTTTAAGCTTCTATCACTCTAGCAACCCATCATCTATTAAATACTCCACAATGCATTCCCTTAGGCCCAAGGATGGTGAAGTGTCATGTAGTCGATGTTCACAGGTCACCAGTAAGGGAATCACAACATACGTATCATCAAAATATCGAACTCATATCAAATTCACATGATTACTTGCAACATGACTTCTCCCGTGACCTCAAGAACAAAGGTAACTACTCACAAATAATATGCATGCTCAAGATCATAGCGGTATTGAATAGCATAATGGATCTAAACATATAATCTTCCACCAAATAAACCATATATTGATCAACTACACAAGGTAATCAACACTACTAGTTACCCACAGGTACCAATCCGAGGCTCCGGTACAAATATTGAACACAAGAGATGAACTAGGGTTTGAGAGGAGATGGTGTTGTTGAAGGTGTTGATGAATAATGGCCTCCCAAAGATGAGAGGGTTGTTGGTGATGACGATGGCTTCGATTTCCCCCCGGGAGGAAAGTTCCCCTGGCGGAATCGCTCCGCCGGAGGGCAAAAGTGCTCCTACCCAAGTTCCACGTCGAGACGGTGGCTTCCTGTCCCTAAATTCTTCTCCTCATTTTTTCTAGGTCAAAACCACTTATATACCAGAAGATGGGCTTCAGAGGTAGGCCATGCTGAGCACAACCCACCAAGGCATGCCTAGGGGGGCGTAGCGCGCCCTGGCGTACTTTGCTCACCAGGGTTGCCCCCTCTAGTAATTATTTGCTCCAATATTCCTCATATATTCACTAAAAAATTCCTGTGAAGTTTCAGCTCATTTAAAGATGTGCAGAATAGGTATCTCTAACATGCTTTTTTAGGTCCAGATTTCTAGCTGTCGGTATTCTCCCTCTTTGTGGAAACCTTGCAAATTATGAGAGAAGAGGCATTAGAAATACTCCACGAAGCATCATTATTCATAAAAGCATTGTAAATAACCGTAAGAATTCATGATGCAAAATGGACGTACCACCCAGTGCGCTGGACCCAATGACCCTCTTCAGTGACAACACTGGCGTCATTGCTCTAGCCAAGGAGCCCAGGTTTCACAAAAGGACCAGACACATAAAGCGTCATTTCAATTCCATCTACGATTACATCAAGGAAGAGGACATAAACATTTCCAAAGTACACATGATCTGAACATTGCAGACCCGTTGACTAAACCTTTTCCATGGGCAAAACACGATCAACACCAGAACTCTATGGGTGTTAAATTCATTACAATGTAAATCACAAGGTGCTGTGAACTAGATTATTGACTAGTGCAAGTGGAAGACTTTTGAAAAAAATGCCCTAGAGGCAATAATAAAGTGGTTATTATCATATTTCTTTGTTCATGATAATCTTTTATTATCCATGCTAGAATTGTATTGGTCTAGAACTCAGATACATGTGTGAATATATAGACAAACACCATGTCCCTAGTGAGCCTCTAGTTGACAAGCTCATTGATCAAAGATGGTCAAGGTTTCCTCACCATAGACATGAGTTGTCATTTGCTAACAGGATCACATCATTAGGAGAATGATGTGATGGACAAGACCCAACCATAAACATGACATATGATTGTGTTAGTTTATTGCTACTGCTTTATCCATGTCAAGTATCTGTTCCTACGACCATGAGATCACACAACTACCTGAGACCATAGGAATGACTTGTGTGTATCAAATGTCACAATATAATTGTGTGACTATAAAGGTGCTCTACAGGTATCTCCGAGGGTGTCTGTTGGGTTGGCATGGATCTAGATTGGGATTTGTCACTGCGTACAATGGAGAGGTATCTGTGGGCCCACTCGGTAATACAGCATCACAAGAAGCTTGCAAGCAATTTGACGAAGGAGTTAGTTATGGGATTTTGTATTACAAAATGAGTAAAGAGACTTTCCGGTAACGAGATTGAACAAGGTATGGAGATACCGACGATCGAATCTCGGGCAAGTAACATACCGCTGGACAAAGGGAACTGCATACGGGATTGATTGAATCCTTGTCATCGTGGTTTAGCCGATAAATATCTTTAGAGAATATGTAGGGAACAATATGGGCATCGAGGTCCCACTATTGCTTATTGGTCATAAAGGTGTCTCGATCATGTCTGCATAGTTCTCGAACCCGCAGGGTCTGCACACTTAATGTTCGGTGACGATTCAATATTGTTGAGTTATATATGTTGGTGACCGAAGGTTTTTTGGAGTCCTCGATAAGATATCGTACATTATGGGGAGTTCCGGAATGGTCCGGAGGTAAAGAATGATATATAGGAAGTTCCATTTTTGTGATCGGAAAGAATTCGGGCAACACTCGTAGTGTACCGGGAGTGCCGAAGGGTTCCGAGGGTCCATTGAAAGGGGTCCACCAGCCCCGGAGGGACACATGGGTTGAAAAGGGTGTACACCAGCCCCTGGCGGGGTGGGTGCCCCTCCCGACCTAGGCCCATGCGGCTAGGGCTAGTTGAGGGCCAACCCTAGGGCTGGCACCACCCTTGCTTGGGTGGCAAGCCACCTTTAGGGCGCCGCCGCCAAACCCCTTGTTGTCGCCGCCCCACCCCTAGAGGGAACCCTAGGGCCCCAGCCTCCTCCCTTCCCCCTATATACATGAGTGGAGAGGGAGCGCAACCGGACCCCCTTCCCCCTCTCTCTCTAGATCATTTCTCCTCTAGTTCGTTCTGGTAGCTGATACGTCTCCAACGTATCTATAATTTACGAAGTATTCACGCCATGTTTACAATAATTCTACATGATTTTGGTATGATTTTATTAGAACTAACTCGGACTGACGCAGTTTTCAGTAGAACTACCGTGGTGTTGTTTTTGTGCAGAAATAAAAGTTCTCGGAATGAGATGAAAATTTACTGAGAATATTTTTCAAAAATATAAAAAATACTGGAGCAAAGAGTTGGGCCAGAAGGTTCCCGAGGAGGCCACAAGCCCTAGGGGCGTGGCCACCCCCCTGGTCGCGGCCACCAGGCTTGTGGGCCCCTTGGGAGTCCACCGACCTCCCTCTCAGCTCTATAAATCGTCAAATATTCCAAAAACCGCAACGGAGAACCTAGATCGGGAGTTCCGCCGCCGCAAACCTCCAGAGCCACGAAAAACCAATCAAGAGCCCATTCTGGCACCCTGCCGGAGGGGGAAACCATCATCGGAGGTCATCTTCATCATCTCGGCGCTCTACATGATGAGGAGGGAGTAGTTAACCCTTGGGGCTGAGGGAATGTACCAATAGCTATGTGTTTGATCTCTCTCTCTCTCGTGTTCTTAGACGACATGATCTTGATGTACTGCGAGCTTTGTTGATATATATTGAATCATATGGAGTTTTCCCCTCTCTATCTTGTTGTGATGAGTTGAGTTTTCCCTTTAAAGTTTACTTATCGGATTGAGTCTTTAAGGATTTGAGAACAAATGATGTATGTCTTGCGGTGGGATATCTATGGTGACAAAGGGATGTTCCATTGATTCACTTGATGTATGTTTTGGTGATCAACTTGCGGGTTCCATGACCTTGGGAATCTATGCATAGGGGTTGGCACGCATTCTTATCTTGACGTTCTGGTAGAAACTTTGGGGCGCTCTTTGAAGTTCTTTGTGTTGGATTAATGAATCTGAAATTATGTGATGCATATCGTATAATCAAGCCCACGGGTACTTGTGGTGACATTGGAGTATCTAACTGACATTAGGGTTTTGGTTGATGTGTATCTTAAGGTGTTATCTTAGTACAAACTCTAGGGCTGTTTGTGACACTTATAGGGATAGCTCATTAGATTGATCAGAAAAGATAACTTTGAGGTGGTTTCGTACCCTACAATATTTCTATGTTTGTTCTCCGCTACTTGTAACATTGGAGTGAACTCTTTGTCACACGATAGGTACTTACATATGATTCAACTATGTCAATATTATTGAGAGAAATTGCACTAGTGAAAGTATGGACCCTAGGCCTTGTTTCCAAGCATTTATACAACGTTTTGCTCGCTATTCACTAGTTGTTACCTTGCTGTTTTTATATTTTCAGATTAGAAAAAACTATATCTACCATCCATATTGCACTTGTATCACCATCTCTTCGCCGAACTAGTGCACCTATACAATTTACCATTCTATTGGGTGTGTTGGGGACACAAGAGACTCTTTGTTATTTGGTTGCAGGGTTGTTTGAGAGAGACCATCTTAATCCTACTACTCCCGCGGATTGATAAACCTTAGGTCATCCACTTGAGGGAAAATTTCCATTGTCCTACAAAACTCTGCGCTTGGAGGCCCAACACGAGTCTACAAGAAGAAGGTTGTGTAGTAGACATCAGTAGCGCTTGACGAAGCCCTGCCAGAATGGCTCCACCACCGCTGCTGGCATGCCATTGTGCTGCCGTAGAACTCATCTACTACGCTGCCCTCGCTTGCTAGATCAAGGAGGCGGAGACGTCATCGAGTTGTATGTGTGCTGGATGGAGAGGTGTCATCTGTTCGGCACTAGATCGGGATTGGATCGCGGGACGGATCGTGATTGGATCGCAAAGACGTTCAGCTACATCAACCGCATTTCTTAACGCTTTTCGCTTAGCGATCTACAAGGGTATCTAGATGCACTCCCCCTATCGTTGCTATTGATCTCCATAGATAGATCTTGGGTGTTCGTGGGAATTGTTTTGTTTCCCTTGCAACGTTCCCCAACATGGTTGTCATCAGAACCAGACATGCTGACCTTGTGAGCATAGTAGAGCAGGGAGATTGAGAATCACAAAACACAGATGGTTTTCAGAATTTGAACTTAGAATCATAATTTTGATCTTTTGCAAAGAGAATTTTGGTTGCATCGAGTACGACATTTCAGAGCCACCGTGACGGACAGCTTGCCTTAACAAAGACTTGGCAGTCTTTTCGGTTTCACCAAAAAGAACTACTCAGTCTCACTGAAGCTATTCTTGATAACCCTAAAAACAAAATCGATAGAACATATTTTTACAACTCAGTGACACCGAGATGCGATTTCCGGAAGGTTAGACCTAAAAACTCCTTGTTATCTAATCTAATGAAGTTTATCGTGGGATAGATCCATTTCAAACTTTGGCAAGATGATAAAATACCCCTAATGCGCTACAATTAGTCATGGGAGTGCAATGAGGGGTCGAAACCTTACCCTAGTGCGCTACGGCGGCGACGGTGGTGAAGATTACCGTCGACGGTGGAGATCCCAACGGCAAGGGCGCACGGGGAGACAAGGGAGATGACCAAGAGTCCAGGTGCGGCATCAAGGGTTGGAGGAAATGGATGATTGAAGAATGAATTTCAAAATTCGGGTCTGTCGATATTATATACCCTTCGCTGTCGGTGAAATCGATTCTAAAATATCGGTGCCACCGAGTTCCTCTAATGTCAGTTGACAAGGAAACTCGGTGAAGCCGAGATTATGGAATCGGTGCTACCAAGATTCTAAAAATCAGATCAACCCTGGGCATCGGTGAAATTGAGATTTTGTTGTTGGTTGCACCGAGATGCATTGGGGAGGTTTTGGTAGTCAGCTCTTACTGAAATGGAACTCCGAGTGTCCTAACATAGAGGGTTCAAGAAGTGCTTGCCCAAATTTTGTGATGTAGCATGAATAGAATTTGAGACGAGAAGGCATAGATACCTAGAGAGGGATCCTAGCCATTCTTGTATATCCAATTGGCCAAAGAAAAATGAAAGCCAAATAACAACAATTGGATACGCTCGAATGAGTAAACATGTGTATACCAACATGCTCACACAAATGTCAAATGAAATATGGCAAAACATGCAAAACCACTCTAGTATCTACCAAGCACTTTGGCGATGACGGAGTCATCTATATATGAGTATATTGACTTAGGAGCCAAGTAAGAATACTTGACCATAGGTCATACTCATCGTTTAAGCACAAAGTGGGGTTACCAAATTTACATAAAGCATTTAATGTGTTCACATCTTTAAGAGATGCTTTAACTCAAGTCTTATAGTAAAGCCCCCCTTGATGTGACATCCCCCCTAAGAGGGATAAACTAACCTTGGGTTTTGTCGCAGAATACTTCATGTGGGTGATGTAGTGGTGGATTCTCATAGTTGAGGAAGATCATCTTGAGTTGGGAGCAATCCTCGTTGTTTCTTACTCTCCTCACCTACATGGGTTAGTCCCACACAAGAGACAAATACAAGGATATCTAGGTACATGGAGTGCAAAGCATACATAATGATGTCCATGGATGTATTAATTACCTTTTCCCTTGCTCACCTTTGAAGGAATGTGTGACTCCTTGAACTATTGCATAAGGTTGGAGTTGATTGCAAATAGTCCTTGCCAAAAATGAATGTGAGTGAATTTTTTTGGCGGAGTCACCCCTCAAGAACTTCTCTAGTTCTTATCTTTGGGAGCCACATCAACTTGATGGGGATCCTTGGGTTGAATTAGCACTTGTAGTAGCCTTGGGAACCCACTTGACTATGGCTTGCGATTCATCTTCATATGAGTCAATCTCGTCGTTAGGCTTGTTATTCCCTTGAGCTTGTGGTATTGTGGTGGAAGGTCATCTTGAGCTTTTGTTCCCTTGGGGATAGTATGTTCATACTTCTCCTTTTGGGGAACAAACTTAGGCTTGGGGTATTGACCTTCTTCCCATTCAACTCCATTTGCATTGAAGTAGCCAATTCCATGGTTCTTCCGGTATCCTCCATGCATGCGTACAATTTCCTCAAATTGCTTACATCCGCCAAGACTTTTGTAGATACCTTTTTCTATACTCCCTTTCAATAGATCATTTTTTTGCTCAAGTTTAACTTGGATAGGAGAATCATTAGTGGAATTAACAGATCTAGTAGAAGCAATATCATTAGATTTATCATTTTTATTGCTCCTAGTTGAAGACCTTTCTTGCCTTTGTTACTAGTTTGTTTAGCCTTAACCTGTGGAATGAATGTAGACAAGAGTAGTCGTTTGGCTAGATAAGAGGAAGTCTTCTTTTGAATATCGTCATTGATATCTTTAAGGAATTCATGCTCTTCCTCCAAATTGAGCTTCTCGAAACAAGCTTCTCATGAGTTCTTACAAGCTCTCTATGATCTTCTAGAGTAGATACATGGCCTAACTTAAGCGTGTTTAATTCTTTAGTTAGCCGCTCTATTTCCATCTCATCATCATCACATGACTTATATTGACTAGTGTAATTACTAACAAGTTCATTTTGACTAATATCACTAGATTTTTCAAATAGCAAGTCATCCTCATCACTATTACGGTCAATGTACTTGGGATGTGATACCTTGGGGCCTTTAGCCATGAAGAAACTTCCACTCTCTTCATTTGGTGAATCAAATATGTCAAAGGAGTTCGAGGAAACGAATGCAAGTCCGACTACACCTTCATCTTGACTATTGTCGGAGTCGTAGTGATAGCTTCTCTCGGAGTGGTTGTCGAATTCGAACCGAGAAACCCATTCACCAACATGAGCTTGATGTCCTGTTCTTGTGTAGCTATTGGTGTACTTGTCCTTCTTCTCCGAGTCTTTGCTTCTCCGGGAGGGTCTTCGTTCATAACGATCATCCCTACTCCTTCTCTATCTTCGAGGCGATTCATCTCTTGATATCTTTCTTCTAGGTGGCTCTTCCCTTCTTTTGTGGGTGGAGGGGGGCGTGCAATCATTGGAGTAGTGTTCGGGCTTTCCACAATTGTAACAATTCCGGTCATGACTAGATGAATGCTTCTCTTCATATCTTGAGTTGGAGTTTCTTTCTTTGCCTCTACTCTTGTAGAACTTGTTGAATTTCTTAACCATGAGGCTTATCTCTTCATTGGTAACAAGGTTGTCACTTGACGTATTGGGAGTGCCACTTGAATCTTTGTAAGCTCCTCTAGACTTGTTGTGAAGTTCTTCCTTGTCTGTGAGTGACATCTCATGAGAAACAATCCTTCCGATTACTTTCGTGGGCTTGAGATCTTTGTAGTTTGGGATCATTTGGATCAATGTGCACATGGTGTTGTACTTTCCATCCAAGGCTCTAAGTATCTTCTTGATGATGAGTTTGTCAGTCATCTCTTCGCTTCCCAAGCCAGCAATCTCATTTGTGATGTGAGCAAGCCTAGAGTACATTTCGGTGACTCCTTCACCCTCCTCCATCTTGAACATGTCATGTTAACTTTGAAGAACATCCAACTTAGATACCCCGATAGAGTCAGTACGTTTGTGCATATCAACCAAAGTATCCCTAATTTCCTTTGCATTCTCAAGACAGATGATTGTGTTGAATTCTTTGAGGCATAGGCAGTTCAATAGAATGTCACATTCTTGAGCATTGTATTGCAACATCTTCAGTTCTTCCGTGGTGGCTTCACGGTCCGGTTCCTTTCCATCACCAAAGAATTCACCTTGCAAGCCAACGCGAACAATAGCCCATATGGCGGGGTTATGACCAAGAATATGCATTTTCATTTTATGTTTCCAACTAGCAAAGTTTGTACCATCGAAATATGGACCTCTATGGTGATAATTTCCCTCACTAGACGTCATACTCTCCTAGGTTGTGAGACCAATGCAATGGAGACCAAAGCTTTGATACCACTTGTAGGGATCGAAAGTAGGTCTATAGGGGGGTGATTAGACTACTTGACCAAATAAAAACCTAACCTTTTCCCAAGTTAATTGGTTGGTAGATTTTAGAGATTCTAGCATATCAAGTTCACCCTACCCATGAATGTCTACGAGTATTGCAGCGAAAAGTAAAGACAAGCATATTTAAGAGGATAAGGATAGGGAGATCAAACACAATTTGGAGACACGAAGATTTTTCCCGTGGTTCTGATAGGTGGCGCTATCATACATCCACGTTTATGGAGACTTCAACCCACAGAGGGTAATGGTCGCGAGAGTACATGCAGGGCTCCACCCACGAAGGGTTACACGAAGAAGCAACCTTGTCTATACCATGATGGCCTACGTCCATGGAGGACTAGCCTTACTCGGGGTATATCTTCACGAAGTAGGCGATCTCCTTGCCCTTACAGACTTCTTGGTTCAACTCCACAAAGACGAAGTAGGATCCTCCCAAGCAACACCTAACCAACCTAGGAGGCACCACCCTCCAAAAGGTAATAGATGCGATAACAACGATGAACTCCTTCCTCTTGTGTTTCAAATGATAGTCTCCTCAACACTCAATCACTCTCTCATAGATTTGGCTTGGGTATAAGAGATTGATTGGGTGGAAAGCAACTTGAGGAGTCTAGAAATCAAGATCCACATGGTTGGAGTGGATGATCTTGACCTCAACACAAGGCTAGGTGGTTCTCTCTCAGAAAATTGGATATGGGAGGTGTGGGTCTGTTCTGAGTGCTTCTCTTACGAGTCGGATGTGGTGGAGGGGTATATGTAGGCATCTCCAAAAATCCAATCGTTACCACATTATTACCCAACTCGATGAAACCGAAGTGAAAACTCAGTTGCACCGACTAGTGCAAAATGTGGCAACTTTGGCGTTTTCGATGAGACCGATATAGGAATCTTGGTGGTACTGATATGAGTGGACAAGGGCAGTTACACAACTCGGTGAGACCGATTCACAATTCTCGGAAATTCCTATTCTTGTAAATGAGTCAACAAGAAGTTGGTCACTGAACTCGGTTGCACCTATATGGGAAACTTGGTAGTACCGAGATGTGGCTTTGGCATAGGTTCTGTCTAGGCTTTTGACTCGGTGTAGCCGAAAGGAAATAATGGTGGCACCAATTTTGAGTGGTAGGGTTTAAGATATAATATTTGTGGGAGAGTTTGTGAGTGATTTTGGTGGCTAACACTTGATCATTTTTAGCATCTCATTCACCATTATCACATCACCCCCTTTTAATAGTATTGGCTTTCCTATGGACTCAAAGTGATTTATCACAGAGTAAATTGTAGAGTCTTCATGCGTGTAGCTTGGCCAATCATATTCCTTGCATCTCAAGGTCTCCTCACAATCCTTTGCCAATCAAGACATTGAATTTTTTTCCTGAAATATACTTAGTGGAAACATTAGTCCAATGAAGTATATGTTGTTATTAATTACCAAAACCACCTTTGGAAAAGTTCTGCTTTCAAAGGGGAAAAGATACGTCTTTGTATTGTTGGCACTAAGGATAAAACAATGGGGCTTATTAATATTTATTGAGTTTACTTTGTCTACATCATGTCATCATTCTCCATACATTACTCTATTTGTCATGAACTTAATTCATAGAGAGGCAAGCATAGAAGCGCTCTTGAAGTGGAGTAATAGTAATAGGTGCGGGCAAGAGTCAGCCTATTTGTTTTGGACATGATGCCTATATACGCATGATCATTTCCGTGAATACCACATAACTATGCATTTTTTATCAATTGCCAACAATAATTTGTTTACCCACTGTATGCTTAGTTTCATGAGAGATGCCACTAGGGAAAACTATGTCCCCTGGGTCTATTCACTTATATATATTTACAAACGCTACAATACCTTGTTGTTCTTATTTACCTTTTATTTTATTTTTAAATTTAAATTTATCTAGTATTATTTACACACTTGACTTTCTTGCAAATAATGAGATCAACCGGATTGACAACCCTCTTGCCCGTGTTGGGTGCAAGTTGTTTGCACTTTTGTGCGCAGTCGCTGAAGACGGTTGTGGATTGATATTCCTATGGGTTAATAAACCTTGCTTTCATTAGTGAGTTAAATGCTTACCTGTATTGTGCTGCAATTACCCATTCCTCTTTACGGAAAAACCAACAAAGATCACAAGTATCAATGAGCTCGACTAGGCCTCGTTTATAAGACGTTGCTTCTTCTGAGAGCGGATAGGGAGTTCGGAAGACATGAAGGGGAACTCATCTGTCAAGCCAAGGACTTCAGATCCAAGATTATGTTCATCAATGGAATCGTCCTTAGCATAGAAGACCAGTTCGGGGGCTACTGATAGGGTCCTGGACTAGGGGTACTAGCCTAGTCAGGCCATGCTCCTCAGATTGGGTGATGGGCCCTAATTCTTCTCAAGATGAACTCTGGAAGCTATATGACATGGTGTTATCAAGACTGCATCTACCAAAGGCTTAACATATAATCCAAAACTTCTCATGCCGCCTCCACACCGAGATGCCGACTTTGTAACCCTAGATACCCTACCTAGCATGTATATACGTCGTAGGGTTTAGCCTGTAGAGGGGACATCAAGACAATATCGTTCACCTAGCCCTAGAGTTAGAACACATCTGATGATCTTGAGGTAGATAAACTTTGTACTTGGTACTCCTCCATCGATATAAACAAGAGAAAGACATAGGGTATTACCTCCATCAAGAGGGCCCAAACCTGGATAATATCGTCCCCCTGTTCTTGTTACAACCCGTCCGAGATCCACAACTCGTGACCCCCTACCCCGACATTCATTGGTTTTTACACCGAGAAGGCGCTCCCCTACGCGGATTGATAGAGATGAATTTGTCCCTGTCTTTCGATAAGATGATAACTATCAATTTAGGTGGAGTATACTTTGACGATCCACGACAAATATGCACGACATTGTGCCTTCGCAATTGCTAAACCAATCTCCAAGAGGTTATTAACCACGTTGGAGCATGATCAACCTGACCACAAAGGTCTATTCCTGCAAGCAATCGAAGAACAAACAAGTATATGATAAAAGCAATCTAAATATTGCAAATATAGATGAATTATTGATAAAGGTGGGGATCCTAAAGAGGTCTTGGTCTAGTCGTTGGACACAAATAAAGTACACGAAGTTGCAATGGCTAACTTTTAACTAAACAAATCCCTAGCAAAAAGCTACTAGATTTATATACTTATATAGGAGCAAGGGGTGACGGCCAAGGAGGTGGGAGGACGTCCTAAGGCAGCCTAAAAGTAACCCTAGGTCGTACAAGGCCCATGGGCCCAAGTGGAGGTGAGGCAACACCTTTGGACTATTAGTTTGACTCGGATTCTACTGCAACGTCAGATTTTTTTTCATCAATATATACATGTTCTAGGTGAATCCAATTGAGTTGGCTAGTACATGAAATCTACTTTCCAACAAAAAATGAATCACCCAATTCGGAGTCCAGATGCAAAAGTTCTTGATATTTTGAGACGGGCATGTATGTGTTGTCCGAATCTGAGTCCAGAACGCGAGAGACTTGGACTCTATCTTCTCTTGGGGTAAAAGTGACGTGAGAGCACTTCTTGAACAACACCTAAACATCTGTTTTACCCTTATCTTCATATGTTGATTGTACAAATGTCCGGTAGTCCTCAAATAAATACGCATATGCAATATTTATGATCATATCCAAGGTAGCCATGTCATCATCATCCTCCCCTTCTTGAAAACAAAGTCGTCATTGGCGTTGCTTAATCTGAAATGTGGGTAACAAAAGAGACAAGGTGTATATGTTGTATAAGTATACATCATCCATTTTTACTTCCCTTGGTTTTTGCACATATGACACATGTATATATGAGTAACTTCCAAACTTTATGAAATATGAAGCCAAAATGTTATCACAACATGTAGAAGGCATGAAAATATTGTAACGCGGTTTGCACATATAAGTGAAGCCCTTATTCATATCAAAAGATTGAGAATGTTCATCATTAAACCATCCCAATATTGGTAAATAAACTTGAATTGTTTCAAATTTATATGCTACAACTTTCTTAAATAAGCAAACATGGAACATGTCATTTAACACAGAATCATCACCAGGATTGGAGGTCCTATCAAAATGATTAAATAGTGACATAATTATTTTCAAACATATTTGATCCAAATTTGAGTTATTCCCTGATTCACATGGTTCTTTCTCATCAACAATTAATTCAATGGGTGCACTCAAAATTGTTGATATTGTAGTTATTTGGTCACATGTCAAAGTCAAATCATGAACATAGTCCTCTAAAATAGGTGGCGTGATCCAAGTAATGGGTAGCTCATCACAGGGTACACTGCAAGTGACAAGGCATTCATCATACTCATGTGGAGGTGGAAGATCAGTACCTTTGTCATTACCTCTTATGGTTAACTCTAATGATGTAAGCAAGCTCGCTGGTGATGTGTCACATGGTGGAGGTGATGTAGTCCTCAGGACAACGGATATGGTTGTCATAGTATGCCTAATTGTTGAAGGAGCAACCGTATCAACTCTGGGAATGTGCACTATGCGCTTGTTCAGCTTTGAAAGCAAGACGAAACAAATGGTCCACAGGATAACACTCTTCATGAATTAGTACCTCCCGAATATCATAATTTAATCCTCCCCAAAACCTATCCATAAAATATCCTTCACATTCTTCTAATGAGGAATGCAACAAGGTCATGTGTAAATCATCATAATATTTCTTTACGGTGTCACTACCTTGCTTTAGATGTTGTAACTTTTTAATCATGTCACGAGTATAATAAGCAGGGATGAATGTGTGTCTCATAGCAAGTATCAAATCATCCCAAGTAGTATGTACATAATCAGGGTGTAACGGACAATATTCGCTCCACCAAACTGAACCATAACCAGTGAAAGAACCAACTGCGACCTTAACTTTCTTATGTTTAGCAAAATTATGGGAAGCAAATATAGAATTTATTTTAAACTCCCATTAAATATATAAAGTGTTGGAAATATGCCCTAGAGGCAATAAATAAAGTGTTTATTATTATATTTCCTTGTTCAGGATAACTATTTATTATCCATGCTATAATTGTATAGATTGGAAACACATTGCATGTGTGGATATATAGACAACACTTTGTCCCTAGTGTGCCTCTAGTAAACTAGCTAGTTGATCAAAGATGGTCAAGGTTTCCTAGCCATTGACATGAGATGTCATTTGATAATGGGATCACATCATTAGGAGAATGATGGGATGGACAAGACCCAAACTATAAACGTAGCATATGATTGTGTCAGTTTGTTGCTACAGTTTTCTACATGTCAAGTATATGTTCCTATGACCATGAGATCATGCAACTCACTAACACCGGAGGAGTGCCTTGTGTGTATCAAACGTCACAACGTAACTGGGTGACTATAAAGGTGCTCTACAGGTATCTTCGAGGGTGTCTGCTGGGTTGGCATGGATCAACACTGGGATTTGTTACTCCATGTGACGGAGAGGTATCTCAGGGCCCACTCGGTAATACAACATCACAATAAGCCTTGCAAGCAATGTGACTAAGTGTTATCCATGGGATCTTTTATTACGGAACGAGTAAAGAGACTTGGCGGTAACGAGGTTGAACTAGGTATGGAGATACCGACGATCAAATCTCAGGCAAGTAACATATCAAAGAACAAAGAGCACATCATACGGGATTAACTGAATCCATGACATAGAGGTTGGACCGATAAAGATATTCATAGATTATGTAGGAATCAATATGGGCATCGAGGTCCAGCTATTGGTTGTTGACCGTAGAGGTGTCTCGGTCATGTCTACATAGTTCTTGAACCCACAGGATCTGCACACTTAAGGTTTGGTGACGTTTCGATAGTATAGAGTTATGTATGGTGGTGACCGAAGGTTGTTGGGAATCCCTGATTAGATCCCGGATGTCACGAGGAGAAATGGAATGGTCCAGAGCTAAAGATTGATATATAGGAAAGTGGTGTTTGAACTCCAAAAAAGTTTCGAGCATTTCCGGCAGTGTACCGAGAGTGACGAATGGGTTCCGGGGGCCACCAAGTGGAGCCCACATACCCCAAGGGGGCATATGGGCCTTAGAGGTGGCGCACCAGCCCCTGGTGCACTGGGAAGCCAGCCCAAAAGGGCCCTATGCGCATGGGGGAGGAGGAAGAGTAGGGGCCAAGTTAGGGAAGAGTCCCACTAGGAATCCACCTCCCTTGTGGGAGGTGGACTCCTCCCCTTGGCTTCGGCCGAACCTCTCCTTGGAGTAGAGGCTAGGTCTGCCTCCTCTCCCCTCCCTCCTATATATACTAGAGGATTTTGAGGGAAGCCCCAACCCTAATTGCTGCGTGCTGCCCTCTTGTTCCTCTAGATCATTTTCTCCTCTAGATCGGTTTCCAGCAGTGCTTGGGTGAAGCCCTGCTGGAATTACTCCACCACCATCGCCGCAACGCCATCGCGCTTCTGGAGAACTCATCTACCTCTCTGCTCCCTCTTGCTGGATCAAGAAGGCAGAGATCTTCATCGAGTTGCACGTGTGCTGAATGCGGAGGTGCCGTCCGTTCGGTACTTGATCGGGAGTTCGTGGGACGGCTTGCGATTTGGATCGCGGAGATGTACCACTACATCAACCGCTTTCTTTATCACTTCCGCTTAGCGATCTACAAGGGAACGTAGATCCAATCTCTCCTCTCATAGATACTCACCTCCTAGATTAATCTTGGTGAAGCATAGGAATTTTTTTGTTTCCCATGCAACGTTCCCCAACAGTGGCATCATGAGCTAGGCCTATGCGTAGATGAGATATTGAGTAGAACACAAAGAGTTTGTTGGCGTTGATATTCAGATTGCTTCCTTTCTTAGTCTTTTCTTGGTTTAGCGGTATTGTGGGACGAAGCGGCTCAGACCGACTTTACTCGTACGCTTACGAGAGACCGTGTTCCATCGACTGACATGTGACTTCGTCGCATAAAGATGGATGGCGGGTATTTGTATCTCCCACTTTAGTTGGATCGGATTTGATTAAGGCGGTCCTTGTAGAAGGTTGAAAAGCAATCTTTATATCACCGTTGTGGTTTTGCGTAGGTAAGAATCGTTCTTGCTAGATACCCATAGCAGCCACGTAAAACATGCAACAACAATTAGAGGACGTCTAACTTGTTTTTGCAGGGTATGTTGTGATGTGATATGGCCAATTGCATTATGTGATATATGTGATGTATGAAATTATCATGTTTTTCTATACAATATCACGACTTGCATGTCGATGAGTACGGCAACTGGCAGGAGCCATAGGGTTGTCTTTAATTATTGTATGACCTGCGTGTCAATCATTAAGCGCTATGTAATGCTTTACTTTATTGTTAAACGGTAGCAATAGTAGAAGCATGATGGGCTCGACAACCCCGATGGCGACACGTTGATGGAGATCAAGATGATGGAGATCATGGTGTCATGCCGGTGACGATGGAGATCATGCTGGTGCTTTCAAGATGGAGATCAAAAACACAAGTTCATGGCCATATCATGTCACTTATGATTTGCATGTGATTTTAATCCTTTTATGCACTTTGTTTTTCTTAGGATGATGGTAGCATTATAAGGTGATCCCTCACTTAAATTCAAGATGAACTGTGGTCTCCCCGAGTGTGCACCATTGCGAAGGTTCGTCATGTCAAGACACCATGTGATGATCAGGTGTGATAGACTCTATGTTCGCATACAACGGGTGTAAGCCAGTGTTGCACATGCAGAACATTCGGGTTAAACTTGACGAGCCTAGCATGTACAGACATGGCCTCTAAACACAAGAGACCAAAAGGTCGAGCATGAGTCCTATAGTAGATATGATCAACATGATGATGTTCACCATTGAAACCACCTTAACTCACGTGATGATCGGACTTGAGTTGGTGAATATGGATCATGTGTCACTCAGATGACCTAAGGGATGTCAATTTCAGTGGGAGCTTTAGTAATTTGATTAACTAAACTCATTATCTTGAACAATAGTCTTAGTAACCATTCCATATTTATGTTGTAGATCAATGGCTCACGCAGTAGCACCCCTGAATTTTAATGCGTTCCTAGAGAAAGCTAAGTTGAAAGATGATGGAAGTAACTTTGTAGACTGTGCCTGTAATCTGAGGATTATCCTCATGGCTTCCCAAAAGGCATATGTCCTTGATGCACCGCTTGGTAACCAACACGCAGACTTGTCATCCGAAGACGTTAAGAATGCTTGGGAGGCACATTCTGGAGATTATTCAATAGTTCAGTGTGCAATATTGTATGGCTTAGAACCAAGACTTCAAAGACGTTTTGAACGTCATGGAGCATATGAGATGTTCCAAGAGTTGGAGTTTATCTTTAAGAAGAATGCCCAGATCGAGAGGTATGAGACCTACGATAAGTTCTACGCTTGCAAAATGGAGGAGAACGAGTCTATCAGTGAACATATACTCAGAATGTCTAGGTATTCAACTCCTCTCGCGGAGTTAGGGATGCCCCTTCCGCCAGAGGTGATCACTGACAGACTTCTTCAATCATTTCCACCAAGCTACAAGAGCTTCGTGCTAAACTATAGCATGCACAGGATGAACAAGTCAGTCGCCGAGCTGTTTGCGATGCTAAGAGTCGCTGAGTCTAAAATCCAGAAAGAACATCAAGTGTAGATGGTCAATAAAACCACTAGTTTCAAGAAGAATGGCAAGGGCAAGAAGGGTAACTCGAAGAAGGGTGGCAAAGTAGTTGCTCCTCCCGTGAAGAAACCCAAGGCTGGAGCGAAGTAAAAAAACTGAGTGCTTTCATTGCAAGGGAACTGGTCACCAGAAGCGGAACTGTCCCAAGTATCTGGCTGACAAGAAGGTGGCCAACAACAAACAAGGTATATATGATATACATGTTATTGATGTGTACCTTACTAGCTCTCGTTGTAGTGCCTGGGTATTTGATACTGGTTCGATTGCTCACATTTGCAACTCAAAACAGTAACTACGGAATAGACGAAGGCTGGCGAAGGATGAAGTGACGATGCGCGTGGGAAATGGTTCCAAGGTTGATGTGATCGCCGTCGGCACGCTCTCTCTTCGATTACCATCGGGATTAGTGATGAACCTGAATAATTGTTATTTAGTGCCTGTGTTAAGTATGAACATTAGATCTGGATCTTGTTTATTGCGAGACGGTTACTCATTTAAATCAGAGAATAATGCTTGTTATATTTATATGAGTGATATCTTTTATGGTCATGCACCCAAAGTGAGGGGTTTATTCATATTGAATCTTGATAGTGATGATACACATGTTCATAACATTGATGCCAAAAGATGTAGAGTTGATAATGATAGCACCAATTTCTTGTGGCACTGCTGTTTGGGTCATATTGGTGTAAAACGCATGAGGAAGCTCCATGCTGATGGACTTTTGGAGTCACTTGATTTTGAATCACTTGACACATGTGAACCATGCCTCATGGGCAAGATGACTAAAACATCATTCTCTGGAACAATGGAATGGGCAAGTGACTTATAGGAAATCATACACACTGATGTGTGTGGTCCAATGAATGTTGCAGCGCGCGGTGGATATGTATATTTTTTCACCTTCACTGATGACTTAAATAGATATGGGTATATTTACTTAATGAAACACATGCCTGAAACGTTTCAAAAGTTCAAGCAATTTCAGAGTGAAGTTGAGAATCATCATAGCAAGAAGATTAACTTCCTACGATCTGATCGAGGAGGTGAATATCTGAGTTATGAGTTTGGCAGTCACTTAAGCCAGTGTGGATTGTTTCATAGTTGACACCGCCTAGAATACCACAGCGTAATGGTGTGTCTGAACGTCGTAATCGAACCTTATTAGATATGGTGCATTCTATGATGTCTCTTGCCGATTTGGCACTATCGTTTTGGGGTTATGCATTAGAGACAGCTACATTCACTTTAAATAGGGCACCATCAAAATTCGTTGAGACGATGCCATATGAACTGTGGTTTGGCAAGAGGCCAAAGTTGTCGTTCCTTAAAGTTTGGGGATGTGATGCTTATGTCAAAAAGCTTCAGCCTGAAAAGCTGGAACCCAAAGCGAAGAAATGCGTCTTCATAGGATACCCGAAAGAGACAGTTGGGTATACCTTCTATCTCAGATCCGAAGGCAAAGTGTTTGTCGCTAAGAACGGAGCATTTCTTGAAAAAGAGTTTCTCTCGAAATAATTGAGTGGGAGGAAAATAGAGCTTGATGAGTTTATTGAAACTTTACTTCAACCAGAGAGTAGCATAGCGCAGAAAGATGTTTCTATGGAACCTACCACAGTTGAAGAGGAAGTTAATGATGATGATCATGAAGCTTCGGATCAAGTTACTATAGAACCTCGTAGGTCGACAAGGGCGCATACTGCTCTTGAGTGGTACAGCAACCCTGTCTTGGAGGTCATGTTGTTGGACAATAATGAACCTACGAGCTATGGAGGAGCAATGATGGGCCTGGATTCTGAGAAATGGTTAGAGGCCATGAAATCCGAGATGGAATCCATGTATGAAAACAAAGCTTGGACTTTGGAAGTATTACCTGAAGGGCGAAAGGCAATTCGGAGCAAATGGAACTTTAAGAAGAAGACGCACGCGGACGGTAATATCACCGTCTATAAAGCTCGACTTGTGGCAAAGGGTTTTTCACAAGTTCAAGGAGTTGACTACAATGAGACATTCTCACTCGTAGTGATGCTTAAGTCCGTCAGAATCATGTTAGCAATAGCTGCATATTTCGACTATGAAATTTGGCAGATGGATGTCAAAATAGTGTTCCTCAATGGTTTCCTTTAGGAAGAGTTGTATATGATGCAACCAGAAGGTTTTGTCGATCCAGAGAATGCTGACAAAGTTTCCAAACTCCAGCGATCCATTTATGGACTGGTGCAAGCATCTCGGAGTTGGAATAAGCGCTTTGATGAGGTGATCAAAGCGTTTTTGTTTATACAAGTTTATGGAGAAGCCTGTATTTACAAGAAAGTGGGTGGGAGCTCTATAGCATTTATAATTTTATATGTGGATGACATATTACTAATTGGAAACAATATAGAAATGCTGGAAAGCGTGAAGGAATATTTGAACAAGAGTTTTTCAATGAAGGACCTAGGAGAAGCTGCTTTCATATTAGGCATTAAGATCTATAGAGATAGATCGAGACGCTTGATAGCACTTTCACAAAGCACATACCTTGATAAAGTTTTGAAGAAGTTCAAAATGGATCAGTACAAGAAGGGGTTCTTGCTTGTGTTACAAGGTGTGAAGTTGAGTAAGACTCAATGCCCAGTGACTGCAGAAGATATAGAGAAGATGAGTGTCATCTCCTATGCCTCAACCATAGGCTCTATCATGTATGCAATGCTATGCACAAGACCCGATGACAGCCTTGCCATAAGTATGGCCGGAAAGTTTCAAAGTGATCCTAGAATGGAGCACTGGACGATGGTCAAGAATATTCTTAAGTACCTGAAAAGGACTAAGGAAATGTTTCTCGTTTATGGAGGTGATCAAGACCTCGTCGTAAAGGGTTACGTCAATGCAAGCTTTGACACTGATCCGGATGACTCTAAGTCACAAACTGGATACATATTTATTCTCAACGGGGGAGTGGTAAGATGGTGTAGTTCCAAGCAAAGCATGGTAGCCTCGAAGACAGCGAAGGAAGGTGTCTAGATGAAGTAGTTCATGACAGATCTTGGAGTAGTGCCCAGTGCACTGAATCCAATGACTTTGTTCTGTAACAACACTCGTGCCATTGCTCTGGCCAAGGAACCAAGGTTTCACAAGAGGACCATACACATAAAGCTATGCTTCAATTCCATCCGTGATTACATCATGGAGAAGGACATAAATATTTGCAAAGTGCACACGGATCTAAATGTTGTAGACCCGTTGACTAAACCTCTTCCAAGGGCTAAACATGATCAACACCAGAACTGCATGGGTGTTCGATTCATTACAATGTAAATCACATACTGATGTGAACTAGATTATTGACTCTAGTGCAAGTGGGAGACTGTTGGAAATATGCCCTAGAGGCAATAAATAATGTGTTTATTATTATAATTCCTTTCATGATAATTGTTTATTATCCATGTTATAATTGTACTGATTGGAAACACAATGCATGTGTGGATATATAGACAACACTTTGTCCCTAGTGTGCCTCTAGTAAACTAGCTCGTTGACCAAAGATGGTCAAGGTTTCCTAGCCATTGACATCAGATGTCATTTGATAACGGGATCACATCATCAGGAGAATGATGGGATGGACAAGACCCAAACTATAAATGTAACATATGATCGTGTCTGTTTGTTGCTACAGTTTTCTACATGTCAAGTATATGTTCCTATGAAACAAATGGTCTATAGGATAACACTCTTCATGAATTGGTACCTCCTGAATATCACAATTCAATCCTCCCCAAAACCTATCAAAAAGATATCCTTCACATTCTTCTAATGAGGAATGCAACATGGTCGTGTGTAAATCATCATCATATTTCTTTTCGGTGTCACTACCTTGCTTTAGATGTTGTAACTTTTTAATCATGTCACGAGTATAATAAGCAGGGACGAATGTGTGTCTCATAACAAGTATCAAATCATCCCAAGTAGTATGTACATAATTAGGGTGTAACAGATAATATTTGCTCCACCAAACTGAAGCATAACCAGTGAAAGAACCAACTGCGACATTAACTTTCTTATGTTCAGCAAAATTATGGGAAGCAAATATAGCATTTATTTAAAACTCCCATTCAATATATAAGGTGTTGGAAATATGCCCTAGAGGCAATAAATAATGTGTTTATTATTATATTTCCTTGTTCGTGATAATTTTTTATTGTCCATGCTATAATTGTATTGATTGGGAACACATCGCATGTGTGGATATATAGACAACACTTTGTCCTTAGTGTGCCTCTAGTAAACTAACTCGTTGATAAAAGATGGTCAAGGTTTCCTAGACATTGACATGAGATGTCATTTGATAACGGGATCACATCATTAGGAGGATGATGGGATGGACAAGACCCAAACTATAAACGTAGCATATGATCGTGTCAGTTTGTTGCTAAAGTTTTCTACATGTCAAGTATATGTTCCTATGACCATGAGATCATGCAACTCACTGACACCGGAGGAGTGCCTTGTGTGTATCAAACAACGCAACGTAACTTGGTGACTATAAAGGTGCTCTACAGGTATCTCCAAGGGTGTCTGCTGGGTTGGCATGGATCAACACTGGGATTTGTTACTCCGTGTGACGAAGAGGTATATCAGGGCCCACTCGGTAAAACAACATCACAATAAGCCATGCAATCAATAAGAATAAGTGTTATCCATGGGATCTTGTATTACGGAACAAGTAAAGAGACTTCCCAGTAAGGAGGTTGAACTAGGTATGGAGATACCGACGATCGAATCTCGGGCAAGTAACATACAGAAGAACAAAGGGAACATCATATGGGATTAACTGAATCCTTGACATAGAGGTTCGATCGATAAAGGTCTTCGTATAATATGTAGGAATCAATATGGGCATCTAGGTCCCGCTATTGGTTGTTGACTGTAGAGGTGTCTCGGTCATGTCTACATAGTTCTCGAACCCGCAAGGTCTGCACACTTAAGGTTCAGTGACGTTTCGGTAGTGTAGATTTATGTATGGTGGTGACCTAAGGTTATTCGGAGTCCCGGATGAGATCCCGGACATCATGAGGAGCTCCCAAATGGTCCGGAGGTAAAGATTGATATATAGGAAAGTGGTGTTTGAACTCCGAAAAGGTTTTGGGCATTTCCGGCAGTGTACCAGGAGTGACGAATGGATTCCGGGGACCACCAAGTGGGGCCCACATACCCCAAGGGTCCACATGGGCCATAGAGGTGGCGCACCAGCCCCTGGTGGGCTGGGCAGCCAGCCGAAAAGGGCCTTATGCGCATGGGGAAGGAGGAAGAGTACGGGCCAAGTTAGGGAAGAGTCCCACTAGGAATCCACCTCCCTTGTGGGAGGTGGACTCCTCCCCTTGGCTTCGGCCGAACCTCTCCTTTGAGGAGAGGCTAGGGCTGCCTCCTCCTCCCTCCCTCCTATATATAATAGAGGATTTTGAGGGAAGCCCCAACCCTAATTGACGCGTGCTGCCCTCTTTTTCCTCTAGATCATTTTCTCCTATGCTTTGGCAAAGCCCTACTGGAATTACTCCACCACCATCGCTGCAACGCCGTCGTGCTGCCAGAGAACTCATCTACCTCTCCGCTCCCTCTTGCTGGATCAAGAAGGCGGAGATCTTCATTAAGTTGCACGTGTGCTGAACGTGGAGGTGCCGTCTGTTCGGTACTTGATCGGGAGTTCGTGGGACGGCTTGCGATTTGGATCGCGGAGACGTACCACTACATCAACCGCGTTCTTTAACGCTTCCTCTTAGCGATCTCCGATCTCTCCTCCCATAGATACTCATCTCGTAGATTGATCTTGGTGAAGCATAGGAATTTTTTTGTTTCCCATGCAACATTCCCCAACATAAAGCAGATCTAAAACGGTCATTAAATGGTGGTATAGAAACTTCGACCTAATCATGTGCATTTGGATCTCTTTGCACCTCTCATAATGGTTGTTGTGGTGGCACGTCTTCTGCGATGGAAGATGCCCATGAACTGATAACTTTGGATCCTATCATGACTAGTAAAAACAAGAAACAAAAATCCAAGAATATTGTTCCTATGAACTATTGGGAAGTGGTGGTAGAACGCTCGTAGTAAAGAAAATATCAATGCCTTACAAATTCTTACCATCCAGCAGGTGGTGATCAACAACCAACGGTGTCAATATCTCCTAAGATTGAGTAAAGCGAATACCAGGTGAACATATGCATTCATGGTGTAGAAATATGTGGAGCTTGGAAGGCTTAAATATATGGTAGCAAAAGATTAGCAATAATCAATTCAAATATACAATGTTAAATAAACGTTCAATGATGGTACTGGGCTGGTCCTAGGCTAGACCGTGCTACAGACGTGAGCCTAGAACACTAACGGAGTCACGACAAAGCACAAATAGCAGCAACGGATGACCTGAAGTAGCTCTAGATAGAAATATAAAAGTGAAGATAATAATGGGAGAGATGGCTCCTCCCACCTCCCACCCCTCCCTCCCCGGCGATCTTCACCCCAAGAATGGTGATCCCTAGGCACCCTAGATCATCATGGCCGCCCTGTTGGGAGACGTAGTAGTAAATCAAAAAAATTCTACGTGTCACCAAGATCTATCTATGGAGAAACCAGCAACGAGTGGGGAGAGATTGCATCTTAATACCTTTGAAGATCGCTAAGCGGAAGCGTTACAAGAACGCGGTTGATGGAGTCGTACTCGTAGCATTTCAGATTGCGGTGGATTCCGATCTAAGTGCCGAACAACGGCGCCTCCGCGTTCAACACACGTGCAGCCCAGTGACGTCTCCTACGCCTTGATCCAGCAAGGAGGAAGGAGAGGTTAGGGAAGGGCTCCAACAGCAGCACGATGGCGTGGTGGTGGTGGAGTAGCAAGGTATTCCGGCAGGGCTTCGTCTAAGCACTGCGGAGGAGGAAGAAGAGAGGTAGGGCTTTGCCGTGAGAGAGAGAGTTCAAAACTGTTCTCAAAGGCCAAAACCTCAAGTATATATAGGAGGAGGGACAGGGAGGGCTTCCTTGGCCCCTCCTCCAAAGAGGAGGGCTTCGGCCGAAGTGGGGATAGAGTCCACCTCCCACAAGGGAGGTGGATCTCCTCTTTTAAAAAAAACCTTTGCCCTTTATCTCCAGATCTCCAGCCGCATGGGCCTTTCTAGAAGGTCTTGGCCAGCCCAATAAGGGCTGGAAAACCTCCTATAAGGGCCCACAAAGTCCTATGGTCGTCACACCCCTCCCGTGGGTCCTTCGGCACCCTCCCGGCACTCCCGGTACAATACCGATGAGCCCGAAAACTTTCCGGTGACCAAAACTGGACTTCCTATATATCAATCTTTACCTCCGGACCATTCCGGAGCTCCTCGTGATGTCCGGGATCTCATCCGGGACTCCAAACAACTTTTGGTAATCACGTATACCATTTCCCTATAACCCTAGCATCATCGAACCTTAAGTGTGTAGACTCTACGGGTTTGGGAGACATGTAGACATGACCGAGACACCTCTCCGTCAATAACCAACAACGGGATACGGATACCCATGTTGTCTCCCACATGCTCCACGATGATCTCATCGGATGAACCACGATGTCGGAGATTCAATCAATCCCGTATACAATTCCATTTGTCTATCGGTATGATACTTGCCCGAGATTCGATCGTCGGTATCTCTATACCTATTTCAATCTCATTACCGGAAAGTCTCTTTACTCGTTCCATAACACATCATCCCGTGGCTAACTCCTTAGTCACATTGAGCTCATTATGATGATGTCTTACCGAGTGGGCCTAGAGATACCTCTCCATCACACGGAGTGACAAAACCCAGTCTCGATTCGTGCCAACCCAACAGACACTTTCGGAGATACCCGTAGTGCACCTTTATAGCCACCCAGTTATGTTGTGACGTTTGGCACACCCAAAGCATTCCTACGGTATCTGGGAGTTGCGCAATCTCATGGTCTAAGGAAACGATACTTGACATTGAAAAGCTTTAGCAAACGAACTACACGATCTAGTGCTATGCTTAGGATTGAGTCTTGTCCATCACATCATTCTCCTAATGATGTGATCCCGTTATCAACGACATCCAATGTCCATGGTCATGAAACCGTGACCATCTATTGATCAACGAGCTAGTCAACTAGAGGCTCACTAGGGACATATTGTGGTCTATGTATTCACACATGTATTATGGTTTCCGGTTAACACAATTATAGCATGAACAGTAGACAATTATCATGAACAAGGAAATACAATAATAACCATTTTATTATTGTCTCTAGGGCATATTTCCAACATGCCCTCCTGCATTGGGATCTCAACCCGGGCATCAAGGTGGTACAATAGGTTCGTTTGAAATATCGATCTACAGTGAACTTCTCTCCCTCCCCCGGATCCAAGGAATATTTTTTGGTTGTCTCATTCTCCTCGGCATATTTCCCTCTCACGAAAGAATCGGTTGGATTAGCACTACAATACTGTATTGGAGGTTCTTCTTCTGGATTCAACGTCAGATCTTTGGGTCAAAGAACTTTCAGATTTTCTATCTCTTCCAACATAGTAGGTCATTTCATCTATGGGCTTAAAGATCGTGTATGACCAGATTTTGTTTGCCATTTCCATTTGTTCAAGGATCACATTGATTACTCAAGCTGGGATAGGGTTTATCCTTCCAATGGTGAATTATGTGAGATTTCTGCTCGCACTCCCATTGCCTTCAAAACGAATCTTGGTTTTTAAGGGCCCGTGCAACCTCTGATTACTCCACGGACAAGTAATTGGCAAAATTTGGATTTATTTCTCATGACACTTAGCGGCTTGGATCTCTATTATCTAAATTTGAAGAATGTGCACTCAAAGACATTTCTGATGATAGTAATGTAAAGATAAATGATTCGGATCCTCATTATCTGGGAATGTTGCGCTTTGGTTCTATTTGCATACCTAGACGTTCCTATGATGATTTAGTACATGCATGTACGTTCATGGGGCAGCATTTTGAATGATTATATTGGTCCAGCCTCTCGGAATTTACATTGGAAAGTATTTTGGATTTACGCCAAGGTGCTTACTCTAACACTGAAATCAAGAGGAGTTTGTAGCTTCATTCCGTGCCATCAGCCTTAGTGATCTATGATCTCCTCAATCTTTGCAGCTCTTGCTATCGATGTGGCCATCAAGTTTCCACCTCCCTAGGTACTACTTGTCACATTTGTCTCTCCTTGGGATATGTTTGTAACAGCTGCTTCAAACAAGGTGACAAGGATTGTGTTAAAGTTACTACTCATAGGGCTTTTGCTGTAGAGAAGATTAGGCGTAAAAAATATGAATCCCTAAGATCTCTAAAACCTCTTGTTCTCTCTGCTTGAGACCTAGCCATCTTCGTATTTCATGTATTGTAGATCCAAGATGCAAAATTTATGATCAACTTGGTCATATGAGCCTGCTCTGTCCTGTTAGGTTTCTAAATAAGGGTGCTTGGGTTTACAAACCAAAGTTAAAACCTCCTCTCAAAACTTTTAGATCCCTTTCATTTCAAAGGAAGGTTTGGATTCCAAAAAAAATTGCCACCAAGATAAACCTAGTATCCCGACGTACGTGGAACAAAGGAAACAAAATATCTCTATTGCCCCAGGAACGGTAGGTCATACCAGTCCATGCAAAAATCGAGGCGTCGAGCACTCAGAATCTGCAATCTATACGCAACCACCACCTCCAACCAAAGAAACATATTCGATTATGTCTGGCCCTCTAGCAAACTCATCCTCGCCACCTCCACCGCCTATGGCGAACTTCCCAATCGTCCCCCACTCCTTCCTCCCTGGTCCAATTCACCTTGAAGATGGACCACTGAATCACCTGTAGTGCAACATTATGATGGTTTGGGATCCGCCATTGTCCCACGAGCACTTCGCCATAATGATGCTCAATAGACACATCATGGAGGATGAGAGAGCTGATGTGGCAGCTAAGCTACAGCGCATCCCGGAGCAATACTTCCTTCTAACAGTAACTTATCATCGTACCTACCCGATTGGGGCTGGCCTCTTTGGTTTTTCTTCATCCATGGTTTGTGATGATCTGATTGCAATGGGACCCTACCCGTATGATGAAGATTACACCTTGTTTGTCATTCGCCATGATGAAGGTGATGCGGAGCATCCTACGGACATCACCATGGCAAGAGCCCTTTTGCCAAGTGGCACATACGACATCTACTTCAAACATACAAAGGTGAATCGTATCCTTTACACGTGTTCGCTTGACCCCTTCGTGGATGGTATACTACTTGACACTCCTCTCGTGTGCATGCATAGGTATTATCAGAGATTCATGGATGACAAGGAGGAGTGTCAGCACCTTAGTACTACTACACCATCCGCGAGGGAAGCATGGAAGAGGAGACAGAAGAAGACGAAGTTGTGGACAAGCTACAGCGGCCGGACATCCGGCCGGCCTCCAGACTATTGGAAATATGCCCTAGAGGAAATAATAAATTGGTTATTATTATATTTCCTTGTTCATGATAATCGTTTATTATTCATGCTACAATAGTGTTGATAGGAAACTCACATACATGTGTGGATACATAGACAACACCATGTCCCTAGTATGCCTCTAATAGACTAGCTCGTTCATCAAAGATGGCTATGGTTTCCTGGTCATGTACATGAGATGTCATTTGGTAGCGGAATCACATCATTAGGAGAATGATGTGATGGACAAGACCCATACTACAAACGTAGCATATGATCGTGTCAGTTTATTGCTACTGTTTTCTTCATGTCAAGTATATGTTCCTATGACCATGAGATCATGCAACTCACTGACGCCGGAGGAGTACCTTGTGTGTATCAAACGTTGCAACGTAACTGGGTGACTATAAAGGTGCTCTAGAGGTATCTCCAAGGGTGTCTGTTGGGTTGGCATGGATCAAGACTGGGATTTGTTACTCCGTGTGACGGAGAGGTATCTTAGGGCCCACTCGGTAATACAACATCACAATAAGCCCTGCAAGCAATGTGACTAAGTGTTAGTCACGGGATCTTGTATTACGGAACGAGTAAAGAGACTTGTCGGTAACGAGATTGAACTAGGTATGGAGATACCAACGATCGAATCTCGGGCAAGTAACATACCGAAGAACAAACGGAACATCATACGGGATTAACTGAATCCTTGACATAGAGGTTCGACCGATAAAGATCTTCATAGGATATGTAGGAACCAATATGGGCATCCAGGACCCGCTATTGGTTATTGACCGTAGAGGTGTCTCGGTCATGTCTATATAGTTCTCGAACCCGCAGGGTCTGCACACTTAAGGTTTGGTGACATTTCGGTAGTATTGAGTTATATATGGTGGTGACCGAAGGTTTTTCGGTGTCCCAGATGAGAAACTGGATGTCATGAGGAGCTCCGGTATGGTCCGGAGGTAAATATTGATATATAGGAAGTCTTGTTTTGGTCACCGGAAAAGTTTCGGGCTCATCGGTTGTGTACCGGGAGTGTCGGTAGTGTAGCAGGGGACCACCGGGAGGGGTATTTCAACCCAAGAGGCTACATGGGCTGTGGGAGAAGGAATACCATCCCTTAGTGGGCTGTCCAAAGTCCCACAGAAGGCCCATGCGGCTGGGAAGAAATTCCAAAGTGGAAAAGGTGGGAAAAGGCAAAAAGGTGGAAACAAGGAAGGAGTCCTAATCCTACTAGGAGTGGAGGAGGAGGACTCCTCCTCTCCACTTCGGCCGAACCAAAGAGGGGCTGGCCCTTGCACCAAGCCTCCTCATACTCTCCTCCTATATATACTAGAGGTTTTGAGGGCAGCCCTAACCCTAATTGCCACGTGTTGCCCTCTTCTTCCTCTAGATTGTTTTCTCCTCTAGATCGGTTTTGAGTGGTGGTTAGGCGAAGTTGTGCTGGAATTCCTCCACCACCATCGCCGCAAAGCCATCGCGCTACCGAAGAACTCGTCTACCTCTCCGCTCTCTCTTGCTGGATCAAGAAGGCGGAGACCGTCATCGAGCCGTACGTGTGCTGAACGTGGAGGTGCCATCCGTTCGGCGCTAGATCGGAAGGACCGTGATCAGGATTGCGAGACGGATCGTGATGAGATCACGGGATGGATCGTGATGATTTAGTGGGATGGATCATGATTGCATTGCGGGACGGATCATGATGATATCGTGGGACGCTCGGCGATTTGGATCGCGAAGACGTTCGACTACACCAACCGCGTTTCTTAACGCTTCCCGATTAGCGATCTACAAGGGTATGTAGATCCACTCTCCCTCTCGTAGATGCTCATCACCATGGATAGATCTTGCGTGTGTGTAGGAAAATTATTTTTTCCCATGCAACGTTCCCCTATAGTGGCATCATGAGCTAGGTCTATGTGTAGATGAGCTCTCGAGTAGAACACAAAGAGTTTGTGCCGTTGATGCTTAGATTGCTTCCTCCCTTGGTCGTGTTTTGGTTCAACGATATTGTGGGATGAAGCGTCCCAGACCAACCTTACTCGTACGATTACGAGAGACCGGTTCCATTGACTGACGCGTAACTTCGTTGCACAAAGATGGCTAGCGGGTGTCTGTTTGTCCTACTTTAGTTGGACCGGATTCGACAAAGGCGGTCCTTGAGAAGATTGAAAAGCAATTTATGTATCACCGTTGTGGTTTTGCATAGGTGAGAATTGTTCTTGCTAGATACCCGTAGCATCCACATAAAATATGTAACAACAATTAGAGGACGTCTAACTTGTTTTTGCAGGGTATGTTGTGATGTGTTATGGCCAATTACATGATGAGATATATGTGATGTATGAGATGATCATGTATTGTATAGAATATCATGACTTGCATGTCGGTGAGTACGGCAACCGGCAGGAGCCATAGGGTTGTCTTTAATTATTGTATGACCTACGTGTCAATCATTAAGCGCTATGTAATGCTTTACTTTATCGCTAAACGGTAGCAATAGTAGTAGAAGCATGGTGGGCGCGACAACCCCGATGACGACACGTTGATGGAGATCAAGATGACGGATATCATGGTGTCATGACGGTGATGATGGAGATCATGCTGGTGGTTTCAAGATGGAGATCAAAAGCACAAGTTCATGGCCATATCATGTCACTCATGATTTGCATGTGATGTTAATCCTTTTATGCACCTTGTTTTGCTTAGGACGACGGTAGCATTATAAGGTGATCCCTCACTTAATTTCAAGATAAATTGTGTTCTCCTCGAGTGTGCACCATTACGAAAGTTCGTCGTGTCGAGACACCATGTGATGATCGGGTGTGATAGACTCTACGTTCACATACAATGGGTGCAAGCCAGTGTTGCACATGCGGAACACTCGGGTTAAACTTGACGAGCCTAGTATGTACCGACATGGCCTCGGAACACAAGAGACCGAACGGTCGAACATGAGTCATATAGTAGATATGATCAACATGATGATGTTGACCATTGAAACTACCTCAACTCACGTAATGATCGGACTTGAGTTGTTGAATTTGGATCATCTATCACTCGAATGACCGGAGGGATGTCAATTTGAGAGGAAGTTCTTAAGTAATATGATTAATTGAACTCATTATCATGAACATAGTCAGTCGTGTCTTTGCAAATTATGTTGTAGATTACTAGCTCACGCGGTAGCTCCCTTATATTTTATATGTTCCTAGAGAAATAGAGTTGAAATCTGATGGTAACAATATTGCGGACTGGGTCCATGATCTGAGGATTGTCCTCATTGCTGCACACAAGGCTTATGTCCTTAATGCACCACTCGGTGCGCCACCCCCTCTAGCATCGTCTGTAGATGTTGTGAACATCTGACAGGCACGTTTCGATGACTACTTGATAGTTCTGTGCGCCATGCATTACGGCTTAGAACTGAGGCTCCAAAACATTTTGAACATCACGGAACATATGAGATGTTCTAAGAGTTAAAATTGGGATCTCAGGCTCGTGCCCGTGTTGTGAGATATGAGATCTCCAACAAGATTCTTTGCCTGCAAGATAAAGGAGAATAGCTCAATCGTTGAGCATGTACTCAGATTGTCTGGGTGCTACAATCGCTTGAATTGAGTGGGTGTTGATCTTCCAGATAAGAAAGTGATTGATATAGTTTTCCAAGTCACTGTCACTAAGCTACTAGAGCTTCGTGATGAACTATAAAATGCCAGGGATGGAAATGATGATCCCTGAGCTGTTCGCAATGTTTGACACCGCGAAGGTAGAAATCAAGAAGCAGCATCAAGTGTTGATGGTTAGTAAAACCACTAGTTTCGAGAAGGGCAAGGGCAAGGAGGGAAACTTCATGGATGGCAAGTCAGTTGCTGCTCCAGTGAAGAAACTCAAAGTTGAACCCAAACCTGAGACTAAGTGCTTCTATTATGAGGAGAGTGATTGCTGAAGCGGAACAACCCTAGATACTTGGTAGATAAGAAGGCTGGCAACATCGACACAAGTATATTTGATATACGTGTTATTGATGTGTACCTTGCTAGTACTCCGAGTAGCACCTGGGTATTGGATACCGGTTCGGTTGCTGAATGTTAGTAACTCGAAGTGAAAGTTATGGAATAAACGGAGCCTAGCTAAGTATGAGGTGATGATGTGTGTTGGAAATGTTTCCAAGGTTGATGTGATCACCATGGCATGCTCTCTTTACCATCGGGATTAGTGACAAACCTAAATTAATGTTATTTAGTGTTTGCGTTAAGTATGAACATGATTAGATCGTGTTTATTGCAACACGGTTATTCATTTAAGTTAGAGAATAATGGTTATTCTGTTTACATGAATAATACCTTCAATGTTCATGCACCCAGTGAGAATGGTTTGTTGAATCTTGATTGTAGTAATACACATGTTCATAACATTGATGCCAAAAGATACAAAGTTAATAATGATAGTACCACATACTTGTGGCACTGCCGCTAAATGTCATATTGGTATAAATCGCATGAAGAAACTCCATGCTGATGGATCTTTGGACTCATTCGATTTCGAATCGGTTGAGACATGCGAACCATGCCTCTTTTGGCAAGATGACTAAGGACCCCGTTTTCCGGTTTGATGGAGCGGGCAAGTGATTTATTGGAAATGATACATGTTGATATATGCAATCCAGTGAGTCTTGTAGCATGCGGTGGATATTGTTATTTTCTTACCTTCACTAATGATTTGAGTAGATATAGTGTATATTTACTTAATGAAACACAAGTCAAAATCGTTTGAAAAGTTCAAACAGAATCAGAGTGAAGTTTGAGATCATCGTGACGAGAAGATAAAATGTGTACGATATGATAGTGGAGGTGAATATCTGAGTTACGAATTTGGTATAAAACTTAAGACAATGTGAAAGTTGTTTCACAACTCACGCCACATGGAACACCATAGTGTGATGGTGTGTCTGAACGACGTAGTCGTGCTCTATTGGCTATGGTGCGAATTATGATGTCTCTTATCGTTTTGCCACAATCGTTTTGGGGTTATGCATTAGAGATAACTTCATTCACTTTAAATATGGCTCCATCGAAATCCGTTGATATGACACCATATGGTTTGACAAAACCTAAGCTGTCATTTCTTAGAGTTTGGGAATGCGACACTTATGTCTAATAAGCTCGAACCCAAAGCGGAAAAATGCATCTTCATAGAATACCATAAGATCAGTTGGATATACCTTCTATATCAGATTCGAGTACAAAGTGTTTGTTGCTAAAATCGGGTCCTTTCTCGAGAAAGAGTTTCTCTCGAAAGAATTGAGTGGGAGGAAGATAGAACTTGATGAGGTTGTTGAACCTTTGTTCAACCAGACAGTAGCGCAGCGCAGAAAGATGTTTCTGTGGAGCCTACATTAGTTGAAGAGGAAGTAAATGATGATGATCATGAAGCTTCGGATCAAGTTACTCTCAAACCTCGTAGGTCGACAAGGACGCATACTGCTCCTGAGTGGTACGACAACCCTGTCTTAGAGGTCATGTTGTTGGACAAAAATGAACCTATGAGCTATGGACAAGCTATGATGGGCCCGGATTCCGAAAAATTGTTAGAGGCCATGAAATCCGAGAAAGGATCCATGTATGAAAAGCAAGTATAGACTTTGGTAGACTTGCTCGTTGGACGGCAGGTCATCGAGTACGAATGGACCTTTAAGATGAAGATAGACGCTGATGGTAAATGTCACCATTTATAAAGCTCGACTTGTCACAAAGAAGTTTCCAACAAGTTCAAGGAGTTGACTGCGATGAGATTTTCTCACTCGTAGCGATGCTAAAGTCTGTTGGAATTATGTTAGCAGCTCCTGCATTTTTCAATTATTAAATCTGGCAGATGGATGTCAAAACATCGTTTCCTTAAATAGTTTACTTGAGGAAAGGTTGTATGTGATACAACCAGAAGGTTTTGTCAGTCCTAAGGATGCTAAAAGGTGTGCGAGCTCCAGCAATCCTTCTATGGGCTGGAGCAAGCATCTCGGATTTGGAATATACGCTTTGATGAGGTGATCAAATTTTTTGAGTCTATACAAAGTTTATGAGAAACTTGTATATACAATAAAGTGAGTGGGAGCACTATAGAATTTCTGATAGGCATATGTGGGTGACATACTGTTGATCGGAAATGATGTAGAATTTCTAGAAAGCATAAAGGGTTGTTTGAAAAGAGTTTTTCAAAGGAAGGCATGGATAAAGCTACCTAATTATTGAGCATCAAGATCTATAGAGATAGATCAAGATGCTTGATGAGACTTTCAATGAGTACATACCTTGACAAGTTTTGAAAGAGTTCAAAATGGATCAATCAGAGAAAGAGTTCTTGCCTGGTTTGCAAGGTGTGAAGATGAGTAAGACTCAAATCTCGACCACGGCAGAAGAAAGAGAAAGGACGAAGATCATCCCCTATGATTTAGCCATAGGCTCTATATAGCATGCCATGCTGTGTACCGCACCTGTGTGTGCCTTGTCGTGAGTCCATCAAGGGGTACAAGAGAGATCCAGGAGTGGATGACTGGAAAACGGTCAAGCTTATCCTTAGTAACTAAAAGACTAAGAAAATGTTTCTCGATTATAGAGGTAAGAAAGAGTTCTTCGTAAAGAGTTACGTCGATGCAAGCTTTGACACCAATCCAGATGACTCTTAGTAGCAATCCGGATACGTATAGTAGAGCAGCCATTTGGAATAGCTCCAAGTGGAGTGTGGTATCAGTGTTTATAGTTTGACATAGAGATTTGTAAAGTACACACGGATCTAAATGTCGCAGACCCGTTGACTATAAGATCTCTCTCACATGCAAAGCATGATCGAGCCCCAGAACTCATTGGGTGTTAGATTCATAACAATGTGAATCACATGGTGATGTGAACTAGATTATTGCATCTAGTGCAAGTGGGAGACTATTGGAAATATGCCCTAGAGGTAATAATAAATTGGTTACTATTATATTTCCTTGTTCATGATAACCATTTATTATCCATGCTATAATTGTGTTGATCGGAAACTCGGATACATGTGTGGATACATAGACAACACCATGTCCCTAGTATGCCTCTAGTAGACTAGCTCGTTCATCAAAGATGGCTATGGTTTCCTAGTCATGGACATGAGATGTCATTTGGTAACGGGATCACATCATTAGGAGAATGATGTGATGGACAAGACCCAAACTACAAACATAGCATATGATCATGTCAGATTATTGCTATTGTTTTCTGCATGTCAAGTATATGTTCCTATGACCATGAGATCATGCAACTCACGGATGCCGGAGGAGTACCTTGTGTGTATCAAATGTCGCAACGTAATTGGGTGACTATAAAAGTGCTCTACAGGTATCTCCAAGGGTGTCTCTTGGGTTGGCATGGATCAAGACTGGGATTTGTTACTCCGTGTGACGGAGAGGTATCTCAGGGCCCACTCGGTAATACAACATCACAATAAGCCTTGCAAGCAATGTCACTAAGTGTTACTCATGGGATCTTGTATTGCGGAACAAGTAAAGAGCCTTGCCGGTAACGATACTGAACTAGGTATGGAGATACCGACGATGGAATCTCGGGCAAGTAACATACCGAAGAACAAAGGGAACATCATACGGGATTAACTGAATCCTTGGCATAGAGGTTCGACCGATAAAGATCTTCGTATAATATGTACGAAACAATATGGGCATCCAGGTCCCTCTATTGGTTATTGACCGTAGAGGTGTCTCGGTCATGTCTACATAGTTCTCGAACTCGCGGGGTCTGCACACTTAAGGTTCGGTGACGTTTCGGTAGTATAGAGTTATATATGGTGGTTACTGAAGGTTGTTCGGAGTCCTGGATGAGATCCAGGACTTCATGAGGAGCTCCGTAATGGTCCAAAGGTAAAGATTGATATATAGGAAGTCCTAACTTGGTCACCGGAAAAGTTTCGGGCACATCGGTAGTGTACCGGGAGTGTCGATAGTGTACCGGGGGACCATCGGGAGGGGTATTTCGACCCAAGAGGCTACATGGGCTGTGGTAGAAGGAATACCAGCCCTTAGTGGGATGTCTGAAGTCCCACAGAAGGCCCATGCGGCTGGGAAGAAATTCCAAAGTGGAAAAGGTGGAAAAAGGCAAAAAGGTGGAAATAAGGAAGGAGTCCTAATCCTACTAGGAGTGGAGGAGGACTCCTCCTCTCCACTTCGGCCGAACCAAAGAGGGGTTGGACCTTGCGCCAAGACTCCTCCTCCTATCCTCCTATATATACGAGAGGTTTTGAGGGCAGCCCTAACCCTAGTTGCCACGTGCTGCCCTCTTCTTCCTCTAGATCGTTTTCTCCTCTAGATCGGTTTTTAGCGGTGCTTAGACGAAGCCCTGCTGGAATTCCTCCACCACCATCGCCGCAACGCCGTCGCGCTGTCAGAGAACTCATCTGCCTCTCCGCTCTCTCTTGCTGGATCAAGAAGGCGAAGATCGTCATCGTGTCGTACGTGTGATGAACACGGAGGTGTCGTCCGTTCGGCGCTAGATCGGAAGGACCGTGATCAAGATCGCGAGACGGATCGTGATGAGATCGCGGGACAGATCGTGATGGGTTCGCGGGACGGGTCATGATGAGATCGCGAGACCCTCGGCGATTTGGATCGAGAAGACGTTCGACTACACCAACCGCGTTTCTTAACGCTTCCCGATTAGCGATCTACAAGGGTATGTAGATCCACTCTCCCTCTCGTAGATGTTCATCACCATGGATAGATCTTGTGTGTGCGTAGGAATTTTTTTTATTTCCCATGCAACGTTCCCCTACACGAACATCCGGCCCCGTCCGAACATCCGGCGCTTCCTCCCGAGAAATCCGGTGCAAGGCGCCCGAACCTCGCAGACGCGGCCACTCTAGGCCGGACATCCGGGTTGACCCCCAGACATCCGGCGCCACAAGACAGGCCAAACATACGGCGTTCCTCCCCGGAAAGCAGGCACCTCCACACCTGAATGGAGCGGAGCCAAACGCCCGAGCCCCGGACATCTGGCCCCACATCCCGGACATCCAACACCCCGTGAATGGTCGGACGGGCCCATGCCGGACATCCGAACCTGCGTGCGCGCATGGATAGGACCGAGGCACATGTATCCTCTCTCTCTAACCCATATCTCCACTAGCACTATATCAGGACCTCCTCCAGCTCTCTCTAGGGTTAGCTATGGTTTTGCTCTTACTAATTTGAGCCTAGCTCCTCCCACTACCTCTCCCATGGAGTAGATGCCTTTATGAGAGAAGATCCCCTAGTGGATGTCAAGTCCCCTCACGAGGGAAGATCCTCCGGGATTTCAAGGCCCCATCTCCCCATGGGAGTTGGGATGAACTCTACCATATATCCTATTTCCCTTTGTTATTCATGTACCTTTGTGGATCTTTTGTGTGGTGAGTCTAGTGGATCCGTGATTCGACTTGTTCTTGAGTGTTTTCTCTTGTGATTTCTCCCCGTTCTTCCCCATGTTCTTCGTGTTCTTGAGGTTTCCCCCTTCAATTCGTGAAAGATCGACACACACGGGTTTGCCCCGTATCATATTGGTATCTAGAGCCACGTTTCTCACGAATTTGGAGTCCCCCCCTTTGTTTTCTAGCCTAGTTTTGTGTGTTTTTGTCCCAATTCAAAAATCCCCACCGAAAATAGCCTCACCAAATTTTTTGTGATTTTTTGGTTCTTGTGAGATTTTGTTGATTTTGATCCATGGATTTTGTGTTTGGCAAGTAGATCTAACTTCGCTACCACCAAATCCACCTAATTTTTCTTTTTCCTCATCAATTTTGATCCACGAGATCGAAATTTCCGTCCCAAATCGTGTTCCCATGCCCAAATCATGATTTGGAATCGTCGGGCCGGACATCCGGGCCCTGCAGCACACAAACCGGGCGATTCTAGACATCAGGTCCCGCAATTCCGGCTTAACACCCGGATGTCCGGCCCCTGGGAACTCAGTCTTTCGTGTTTCACAGTTTTCATCATAACTAATTCATCCGAACTCCGATTTTGACGTTCTTTATCTTGTTTTGAAGATATTGACACCCTCCATTCCACAAAAATATACTCATCATCATTTGACTCCATCACATATTTGAAATTTTTGCAAGTTTACCTAGGCCTCCATCATAACTTCCGTATAGCCATTCCACCATAAACTTCCGCCATCCTAACCCAATTTTCTTTGACATTTTGAGTTGTGGTTTCCGTTCCCTAAGGTGTTTCGGCTAATTAGGGACGGCTCTACATCGACAATGCCGCCACTCATCATCGCCTCGGCCTCGACATCGATAACGACCACCTTGCCTTTTGGCACCCCAACCGTAAGCTAGGACCGTAACCTCGACGACATCATTGTCTATATCCTTGCCATTACTTTGATCGCTTACTTTGTCTATAACCTCGACGACCGTAACCGTAAGCTAGAGCCTATTGCGTACCTTACCCATTGAGACTAGTGAGTTGAGAATTTTTGGGCCATGTTACTTGTGCACCATAGTGTTACTCTTATACCGCATAGCTAGCTTTAGCGTGCAAACATCTTGCCATCTACATGGTGCCATAAGTGTCTCCCGTGCATATCAATCATAATTGTCTCATATGTTGGATTGAGCATCAAGCATAGAAAAAGAGAGCAAAGAAAGAGAAAGAAGAAAAAGCTTTTAAGCAAAAGAGAAGATACAAAAGAGTTTGTAAGCAATAGCAATAGCATTGAGCCATTTTGCATAGTTCATACACTTGGATCGTACATACACAGCATAATTGGGATTGAAGATGGTACGTTTACTCTTCTAGGTTGGTGCACAAGTGCGTATCTAGCCCATTTGAGAAATCGAGCTATTGTCTCTTCTAGTATCCGTGCAACACGAGCTTTTTTTGGGTCTATCACATTTTGTGAACATTCCTTGGTTGTGCGGATCCCATTTATCTATCCGTGTGTGTGTTCCTAGTGCCACTATACCTATTGATCTATTTGCTTTGAATTGCAATTTTGTGAATCTTCCTCAACGTTTTCGATATCTTGGATTCACAATTGCTTGAATTTTGTGCCACTTGTCCTAACCAAGCCACTCGGTAAGCTTTACTTGTAGGTGTGACTGAACAAGTCCGGTACCAATTCCACTATTCTCTCAATTCACATTGAGTGAAATGGGATACATCCTCAACTTTGGGAACGGTATCTTGGTATTGTTTATCTCAATACCCACTCACCTTTGCTCGAGTCTTGTGATGGCTAGGCAAAGCACACCATCTTCGGTCTTCGACGACTACATCGACATGAGCAACCATATCAACCAACAACTCGAGTGACTCGCCATCAACATACGACACTCCGAAGCTCGGAAAAGAGACATGGTGGCCGCACACACGGAGCAACTTCGATACATGGTGGCCAACTACAAGTCTTCTTCCCCTTCGTCATCGTCATGGCGTAGACGCTCAAGTCGCATATCTTCGAAGAAACAAGTGTGCGAAGACCAAGATCACCACCAAGGACAAGCTTCGCCGCCAAGATCAAGGCGATCGACTACATGCATGGATGACCCTTCCATCTTCAGAAGAATCCCAAGGAAGATGGTAGAGCACGGGAATTTCTCTTCAGACGTGGAGGCAAGTGATGATGTGCCATCTTCGACCTTCATCCACGACGACGACGACGACGAGACGATTGACCATGGGACTATCCCTACAACCATGGCGGCGAAAGGAGTTGAGCATGGACACGTTTGCACCTACATTTCTCCGACACCCACATATGACGAGATGCCCCAATTTCCATGTGAGGAGAGCCACCTCCACATGAGTGAGATGAGTGACTCCACCATATGTGACATTGAGTGCATTTCCAATGAGAGGATGAGTGTGGCCATCACTAGCCCCATATATGATGAGTTACCACACTTTCCACATGAGGAGAGACACAACTCCCACCACTTGAGTAAGATGAGTGACTCAACCATATGTGAGTATAAGCACAACTACCCAGAGGGAATGAGTGAGCCACCACCACATAGAGCGAGTGAGGTAGTTGATAGGGCATGTGAGGCCATTTTGATTTCTAACAACTTAACCTCTAGCTCTATTGTGTCTTATTCTTTGGTGCTAGGTCCCATATACGATGACGCGCCGATCCTTGATGACTTCGTCCTCCCTTTGGACAAGACGATGGCCATGGTGGATGATGATTCACCCCCCACATGGTTCCATCACGATGACGAGGCCACGAGTTGGTTTCTCCCACCTCACCTACACCACATGAGTGGAATGAGAAAGGTAAAGTAGGTGAAGGTGATGCTCTTGTCCTACTAGTGGACTATCTTGACATTGATTGCTTGCATGATGTTGATCACCTTTTGGATACTTCACATGATATGTTTTATTCATGCTTAGATGTGCCACCAATTTATGATGCATATGATGATGAGCATGTCGAGTTGCCTAGTTGTGATGCTATACTCCATAGGATATCATGTGAAAACTCTATTGGTCACATCGTGTTTGACAATCCGCTTGACTTGTCATATGCTATGCGTGAAATTTCCCATATTGCATCTTTGCAATCTCACCATAGTGACTATGCATATCCCATAAAAATTAATCCAAATTTCTCATATAGCATAGATGGCAAGCCCATGGTTATTGGCATTTGCTTTTCTTGTGATGATATTCCCATGCTTCCTTGGCATCATTTGCGCAATAATTCTCATATGCCATGCCATGATCTCCATGGCTTGGACATGCATTGTTTTGGATGTTGTCCACATTCTCCAACTTATGCTTCCACGATTGCACATGAGGAGACCCCAATAGTTTCCCCATATATACTAGGAGATTTTGATCCATCCTACACTTTGCATGATCTCCATATTTGTGTGCACAATATGCTTGCCATTGATATGAATAAAATGTTTGTGCCACATACTTGCTACAAATTGTGTCCCAATCATGATGGATGACGTATTCCTATACCATGCATCTCATTTATTTGAGCATTGGAAATTTTGTGCTAACGAACACAAGCACATGCACATCCTAACGGATGATGTATACATATACCACGGGCACACCATTTTTCCTTTATCTTTGTTGTGTGAAGGTACTCATGAATACTCGTGAACCTCACAATCCCATGAGTTGACGAAAAGAGCTCTTGAGAGCACCGATGCTTTGGGATTCACTCGAATGTGTCTCCAACCATTCCCCTCGCGCAAGGACTACGCGCACCTCTTCTACATGGCTCTCACATGGTTATGGATTATTCTCCATTATATATCCTTTGCCCATATTGCCATGTTCACTTTGCATGATATTCCAATTTATATGTCCTTGCCATGCATTTGTGACACACGCTTTCCATCTCACACGACACTTGATTGTATGACTTGTATGTGTGTTTTCAAGCTTGGTGGAGATATTCCTTATTATTGCCATGTTTGCTTTGTGACCCCTGCCTATGATGATGCTTTGCTCTTGCTTTCTATTCGTGCTCGTAATATGTCATGTGCATTATTTATGCCCACTATTTGTTCACATGACATGATTGCCATGATTTTCTCTAGTATATTGCATATTCACACCACTAGCTTGCACGATATGATTGCTACGCTTGACTTGATTGACACACACATGTTGAACGCTCGCTTTTTCTATTGTGTTGAGTGCCTCACTACCTTCACTACACCATGTGCACATTATGCTTGAATTGTCTTGCACATGCCCCATGTGTTTAGACACTTGATTACTTGGTGTTGTGAATAATTCCTATGCCTATCATAGACCTTTCATTGATTGCTTTGCGCATACTTGCTATGACCATGAGGTAGATGCTTGTTATATTGTCACACATATTTGCATCCCTATCTCACCTTTCCATACTTGTCTCCATGATGACATTGCTTGCGCTCAATTTGTACGCTTACATGACATGACACAATCCCTTGTCACACCATATGTTAAGCATGATGACGACACGTGTGTGATGATTCACCAATTGAATGCTTGGTTTTGCACTAATGCTAACAACATTTTTTTTCAAGTGTTTGTCGTATTTGCTCCGTTTGAAGGAATTCCAAGATGGTGAGACATTGGAGAGTGCCCCTTTAGAGCTTGATGATGATGAGTGCTTGGTGATCGTCCACTTCTACACGATGACGTCATCACTTTCCCATGGTGATTTGTATTTTGATCCGAGGACGGATCTTTTCCAAGGGTGATGCGGAACATCCTACGGACATCACCATGACAAGAGCCCTTTTGCCAAGTGACATGTGCGACATCTACTTCAAACATACAAAGGTGAATCTTTTCCTTTACACGTGTTAACTTGACCCCTTCGTGGATGTTGACGGTGTCCTGGACTAGGGGATACTCACCACGTCGTTTCTCAACCGGTGGGTCAGGCCGAGGACCCAGGGCAATTCACTCATGGGCCATTTCGGACAGCCAAGACATATACGAGGAAGATTCTACAAGACTTGGCGCACAAGATAAGGACTCCTCTCAACCCTGGGCCTACGGTGCACTATATAAACCGAGGCCAGGCTAGTCGATAGACAATCTCATGTTCATTACTACAATCTCGTAGTAGATACATGTACTATGTACTATCCCCATATCAATACAATCAAAAGCAGGACGTAGGGTATTATCCCCTTGAGAGCCTGAACCTGGGTAAAATCATGTGTCCATGTTACCATCGCTCCAAGACGCCTAGCTTAGGACCCCTACTACGAGATATGTCGGATTTGACACCGACATTGGTGTTTTCATCGAGGGCCTGTTGGACGATCGTCGCGGAGCAATGGATCTTCAATCGATGCCGAATCAGGTGTTATGTTTTTAGTTAAATTTCTGCCATATAAGTTATATTCTTTACGAAGTACTATCGCTGCCAATTTGTAAAATTTATTGACAGTTTTAGGGACGTTCAACACGTCACCATGCGAGGCCAGCGATCCGATTTGTTCTATGCTAATTGACGTCTGTTGTTGCCCGACCAATCTGCCGCTGCGGCAAAGACATGCGCCTATTGAGCACAAAATTGATCCTTCCACGAAAGTTCCAGCGCCGGCTCCGCAATCATCTACGTATAAGATATCCGCTCCGCCGCATGATAAACGACCATAGCAGTACCTGCTCAGGTCTTCGGATTTGGCCGCCTACTGCTCCTCCACGAGAAGTACTAGTACATGTACGTGTTGGGATCAGGAGATGCATCATTAAAGGAGCTGCACACGTCAGGGAGATCTACCTCTCTTCCTCTGTTTATTCAGCAGCTAGTCGGTCCTTGGTACTTTACTACATTTAATTAAAAAAGTGTGGACCAAAATATAATAACCAATTTGGTACTAGTTTTGCAGCATAGTATCCAAGATCTAGTCTGAATTCTACTACCACTGGCGCTGCTACTTCTTGTGTTGGTGGATGTGAACCTGTCATAAAAGGTCAAAACGGTTGTTACTAGTACAGTACAAGTTGTTCCTTTATTTTCTTCGGTCTTCTATATGGCCATCGGGTCAAACATGATTCATTAGCTATTTCCTCCGTTCTAAAATAAATGTGATGGTCTAGTATAAAATTTGTATTAGTTTAGTATAAAATTTGCGACACTTATTTTGGAACGGAGGGAGTATTATTTAGCACATAAATTATTATATACAAAGTATTTTCTGTTCGTGTTTGCAATTTTTGGTTGATAGCTTATCAAGTTGATCGCTTGGTCGTGTTGTCCGTGTTCACTGTATTACTTTTGCGGAGATATTCTACCAACGCAAATACATGATGTTGGTCGGGTCAGTCGTTCACCATCGCCTCGGAGAGCCGAACTGTATAGTCGACCTCAACTATGCCATGTTGCCACCTCAGCAAGCCGATTTCATCATCCCTCCTGCGTCGACGGAGTTGTGGCATCACCTCGTCGCGTGCCCCTATGCTGGCATCTTGACACTGCCACACCGTCGAGTCAATCTTGACGCCCAAGTCATATTCCTTTAATTGTTTACTTCACTTAAATTAATTAAGTAGAAGATTTTCTTTTAATATATATATATATATATATATATATATATATTATCATTACCTTTATTTGTTATCATTTTTGGCTTGCACTATATAATGTGCGCAGGTAATTGACTTCGACTGCGTAAGGCAGTCACCTCGGTGCGCCGACATCATTGCCTTGCCTCCGTCGACCGAATTTTGTCGTCACCATGGTGCGCTGCCCAGTGCCGGTATACCTGCGTCGTCACTTCATTAAGTCGGCGTCACACTGCCGACATCACCTCGGCTAGATCGAGGGCTTCGGCATCACTTCACCAACCTACTCTTGGGGCTCCGACGCCATCTTACCAAGTTGTTGCGTCCCCTTGGCTAGACCGAGGGCCGCACCCACCACGTCGGCAATGTCGTGTCATCACTTTGTCAAACCGAGCTCCTTGCTCGGCCACCTCGGAACCGGCTTGGGGGCTGGGACCTCGGCCAAGCCGAGGACAACGCACCATACCGGATTTTTTAGAGATCAATGCGCTCATGCATCCTACCTCATGTTCGGATTGCGTCATCAATGCCGAACAAATTAACCAGCTAAGTTGCTTTCATGCTCAAATTTTTAAGGATTTAAAATTTTCTTCGGCTCGACCAAGAATTATATTTGTGTTAAATAAAAAAGTTTGTTTGTTAAAAATACTTCATTTTCCCATGATAACTCGGTGCTTCGCTGTCACGCTGTCGAACTACTCTGTCTCCTCGGCTGGACCGGGGGCTTCGCCTCGCCGCAGCAGCCGTGTTGCGTTGCCACTTCTCGACCCGAGCTCTTCCGTTGATTACCTCAGGCTTGGGGCGGGACCTCGGCCAGGCCGAGGACTACCTCTCCGTCCCGCCACAACCCCGGGCCACACCGAGCACATTAACCAGCTAAGTCGTTTTCGTGCTCAACTCCCTTTGAAATATTTATTTATTTTTGTTCGGTTCAACCAATCATTATATTATTTTTTAAACACAAAAAATCATTTGTTAAAAACAATTTCCTTTACCTAAAGTTAACTGGGGGCTCTTAATTTTATATGAGTCGTTTTATAATAAATATATTTTCTTCTTAGTCATTGCAAAGTCTTTTCCTAGTACTCCTTTTTCCGACACTAGTGTGTGGTCAATCGCCGAATAGCGTGGTTTCTTTCTAAAGCCGCTCGAGTTTAGTTTGCTAAACAGGCCTTAGAGAAACACTCCACCTTCGGGATATGGAGGTTGAGGCCAAAGGCTGACCCAATTGGAGTCTGGAGATCGGATGTATCATGTTAAAGCACGACCGAAGCACATATTCATTTTAACACCAATTTTGGATTGGCACAATTTTATTTTACCTAAACGTAAAGTTTTTTGCATAAGTTTTTTGGTTTTTCCAACCATAACTTCCACGGTACAATGCCAGATGCATTTCACGCATCGGCAATATCAAAGGGGGTCTACGGTTAGCACTGAACCCACCAAACACCGAGGTACTCTGTGCAGTCCTCGGCAAAATGTCCTCGGTATTTTGCACTTATATGCATTTATTTCGGGTTGTGTCTTTGGTCTATACCTGGATTGCCCGGCTCCTGTGCTTACCCCTTACGTTTTCGCTTTGTTCGGCTAAGGGGTAAAGGGAGAACCACTGTGATTGTCACTTCCGGTTTAACTGGTTAAGTGCCTAAGTTGGAGAAAGCTGGAAGCTGACTGTCAGAACAAGTGTAAATCGGTCAGCGAACCGCATCCGGTGTTCAACCAAATATAGCCAATCGAGGTTATCCGAGTAAAACGAAGGGACTTTCTTTCTTGAAAAGGTCAAGTTGTGGGTGGTTCGACGTTTAACAATCCGAGGAGTCAACGTATACCGGGGGCTATTAAGTTGCCCCCAAACATATGCTCCTTGGCTAAGTGAAAGTTATAAAGCTTGAATATCTGATTGCCTCGTCCCACTAACACAACCGCCTCCGGGCACCAAGACGTCGGCTAGGGTTGTCTTGTTACTGCGGAAACACCCTGCGTAGCATCTAGCAAGGAGTAGAAGCCGACGATGGGCCACTCTCAAATGATAAACGATCACAAAGTAGTCAAAATAACATATAGCATTAAAGAATTTATATTCAATATGCGAGTGCTGCCTTCCATAATCATCATTACAAAGCATAAATATGCAACAATTTGACTTAAGATTTTAGCCAAGCTGGGTTGCCTGGCTATTGTGCATACCCCCTAAGTTCTCGATTGTTTGGCTAGGAGGTAAAGGGAGCACCTCTGTGATTGTTACTTCTGAGTCATTCAGGTTAGTACCTTAGACTGGATGAAGCCAAAAGCTAGACATCTTAAGAATATAATTGGTCGGCAACGACAGAAGTGAAAATTTCGGTTCATTAAAGACCATAGAGTTCGGGAACATTTCCCGAACTAAATCCTCAATATTTTCCTCTCACATTGATCGGAGTTGAGGTTTCACGATCATGGTCAACATGATATCCTGGGAAAAGGAACTTATAAAGGAACTATTTTTTCCAGAAGATGTTTCTTATGTTAATAGTAATATAATATCTCTCTCTGCGTACCTTTGTTTATAAAATTGTATGACCGGATTGCCTTGTTTGTCGTAAATCTTGGCCATTCTAAAGGCTTTATAAAGTCTAAAAAACACTCCTGGGCTACTGGCCGAGGAGGTTGAAGCCGATGGTCGGTCAACAAAATCTTGTACAATGTGCATCCAGACATTAATGATGAAAAATACTTGGATACATAGAATAATCACACATAAATTGTGTCGAACGTTACAAAGTTTGTGTCAAACGAATATCGATCCTTAATTCGACAACCCGTGCCTAAATTAAGGCTCGGGGGCTACTGCGTTACTTATTCAATGCAGCACATCCAAAGTGCAATATGGTTTTCGAGGAGATTCGATCCTTAAGTTGGTCGGTCGCACCCAACCCGAGTCTCGAAAACTACTATGTACCATGTTTACATCTCTAACTTATGCCGCCAAGCAAGAACTTGATCCTCAGGCCGATTTTGCAAATTTACCTAAATCTCAGGGGATACTAGGATTAGTGGCTTTATTTTGATCATTATATTTTCCTTCGGGTGCATCTTGAGTTATAAACTGACATACACCTTGAGGGCTACCAGCCATAAATCTCTGTAGTAAATAAATTGTTATGATCGGAAATTATTTCCACAAAAAATCAGCCCACTGTCGAGGTGTTTTGCGCAAAACACCTCGGAAGCAGTCCAACATAAAGCTCGGATGCGAATGGTTGGCTCCATAAAATACTAATTCCGTTATTTAAGCTCGGATGGACTCCTTCAAATTTTCAGAGACCAATGTGATTTATGACACGTTGAATGCCGAATAGTGTTGGAACTCGGCCGCAAAAAGACACCTCAGATGCAGTCCGGTGTTGGGGCTCGGACGCAAGAGGATACCTTGAATGCCGAATAGTGTTGGAGCTCGGCTGTGAAAAGACGCCTCAGATGTAGTTCGGTGATGGAGCTCGGACGCAAGAGGACGTCGCCACACGGGAAACACTTCAAACCCCAGGTGTGGAATCAAAAAATTACAAGGCATTGATAAAGGCCGATACCTTAAAGGGACTCCTCGGAAGCCCGACATGTGAACTCTTCGGATTCAGCTCGACAATACTCAAGATTGAAGATGGGAAGATTTGTTGAACCAGTTTTCAAGAATAACGACCGAACACAAAGAACTATTCGGAAGAACCGAGGAGTGTCCCCAACTTGAAGACCGGTTAAGGGAGCTACTGACGGTGTCTCAGACTAGGGGGTACTCACCTTGTCGTCTCTCGACCGGTGGGTCGGGCCGAGGATCCCCAGGGCAATTCAGTCATGGGCCACTTCGGGCAGCCCATGACATATATGAGGAAGATTCTACAAGACTTGGCGCACAAGACAAGGACTCCTCTCAACCCTAGGCCTACAATGCACTATATAAACCGAGGCCAGGCTAGTCGATAGACAATCTCATATTCATTACTACGATCTCGTGGTAGATACATGTACTATGTACTATACCCATATCAATACAATCAAAAGTAGGACGTAGGGTATTATCTCCTTGAGAGAGCCCGAACATGGGTAAAATCCTGTGTCCATGTAACCATCGGTCCAAGACGCCTAGCTTAGGACCCCTACTACAAGATATGTCGGATTTGATACCGACAGATGGTATACTACTTGACACTCCTCCCGTGTGCATGTATAGGTATTGTCGAAGCTTCACGGATGATGAGGAGGAGTGACAGCACCTATGTACTGCTACACCATCCACGAGGGGAGCATGGAAGCGGAGACGGAAGAAGACAAAGCTATGGACCAGCTACAGCAGTTGAACATACGGCCGGACTCTAGACATCTGTCCCCGCCCGGACATCCGGCGCTTCCTCCCCAGAAATCCGGCGCAAGGCGCCTGAACCTCGCAGACGTGGCCACTCCAGGCCAGACATCCGGGCCGACCCCCAGACATGCGGCGCCATAAGACAGGCCGGACATCCGGCATCCCCCCTTTAAATTGGGCGCCTCCACACCCTAATCGAGTGGAGCCAGATGCCCGATCCCCAGAAATCCGGCCCCACAGCCCGGACATCCGGCAACCCATGAATGGCCGGACATCCGGCGCGTGCTTGTGTGCATGGATGGGCACGAGGCCCATGTATGCTCTCTCTCTCACCCCTATCTCCACTAGCACTATATAAGGACCTCCTCCCCCTCTCTCTAGGTTTAGCTATGGTTTTGCTCTTAGTAAGTTGGGCCTAGCTCCTTCCACTACCTCTCCAATGGAGTAGATGCCTCTATGAGATAAGATCCCCAAGTGGATGTCAAGACCCCTCACGAGGGAAGATCCTCCTAGATTTCAAGGCCCCATCTCCCCATGGGAGTTGGGATGAACTCTACCATGTATCCTATTTCCCTTTGTTGTTCATGTACCTTTGTGGATATTATATGCAGTGAGTCTAGTGGATGTGTGATTGGACTTGTTCTTGAGTGTTTCCTCTTGTGATTTCTCCCTGTTCTTCCCCATGTTCTTCGTGTTCTTGAGGTTTCCCCCTCAAATTCGTGAAAGATCAACACACGCGGGTTTGCCCCGTATCAGAAGGTCTCAACATGAGAATACCCGTGTTTGAAGCAGAAACCTGGATTATGTTCCTAGCTTTCCATCTAAATTACCAGACTGGGTATTATGTTAGTAAGGTTGTATCATGTTTTGGCAATCTGTTGCTTTGGCAAAGTCCTGGGGTCAATAAATCACGGGTTACCGTGTGGACTCTCATCACTAGCTTCAGTAACATCCCATGTAGCCTGATCATCAAACATGCAAATCCTTATGGGCGGCTTGGAAGATCATGGACAGTTCATGTTTACATCCTACATAGCCATCCAACAACCCCCCCCCCCCCAATGCCGGTATTGAAGAGCCCCCACCTCCTATGAATGCCTCACCACATCCTCGACAACTATTGTATCTGACAGCAGCACAAGAACACATGCTACAACAACATATTTGCCAACAGCAAAATGCTGAGGCAGGCTGGGCACCAGATGTGGAACATGGACAACAACAACAGGTATAGGAAAATGGCTGGGGAGTCTGGCCGCCAAAGAACCCACCCGCACTTGTATATAGAGGCACTAGCTAGTGACAGATTACTGAGTATGAGGGACCATCAATGATGGATGGCATCACTCCAGATCACAATGTCTTAGATAATGCAATGGACCTCTGGCACTCGCACGTAATGGATTTTGAAAGAGCTGCAGATGCAGTTACTGAAGGTGGAAATAGTGGAAATCTTATCTTCCTAGGAGCTGGAGGAAATAGTTCTACCCTAGAATTCGCTCCCTTGATGGCATATATACACTTCATGAAGCACTGCATATATAAGAAGTATCCACCAATGCTGAAACACAGGGACACAGATAATGATCAGAGCGATGAATCGCTCATCATTAGTACCCAGCTGACCAGCTTCTTCAAATCATGTATCATGTACTCATCATGGCCTTCATCTTGGCTAGTCAACACTAATTGTACTATCCCCAATAGGACCTGGACAGAAGCTTTTGAAAAAGCCCCACCAATGATCTTTACGCTACAAGATAACAATGAGCAACCTGTTAGTAAACGAGCTCGGCTCGATAAGGAGATTCTAGTACCAGAGGCAATCACAAACAAGGCAGGGTAGTGGGGCAGGCCTAAGAAGAAGACAAAATCTATCAAACTTGTGCCTGAATCTGAAACACAACTATGCAGAAGTACCAGAATGACCAAATATGATGGGTTTAAGGTAAATAATTTCTCTGAAGGATGTATTACTAAATCCAAAGTCATACCCAGGGTCACACCCATTGTTGTTCTTGGTGATAAACAGAGAAACACTAAGGTGGAGAAGAATATACCAGAGCACACGACCATCCCTGCTATCCAACACATTTGTGTGCACTTGTGTGGAGTTGATGTTGTAGATCTGTCAACAAGAATCATTCAATTAGAGGAGCCGGAGGAGGAGACTGAGAGTGTTGCTCCAGCTACTGAATGACAACCAAAAATTGGAACACGCTGTCCTGAAATGTTCGTGGCATGAATTCGGCCAAAAAATTACGAGCTATCCGCAACTATATTGAATCTAGTGGTTGTGACGTTTTTGTTTACAAGAAACCAAACGAATGTCTTTTGATCTTGCTTTTATTAAGACTTTTGCCTGAGAAAATTTGACCAGTATGCCTTTGTTCCCTTGATACATCCATTTTGCCTCATGTTTATATATTGATATTTATTGCATTATGGGCTGTTATTACACGTTATTGCACAATACTTATGCCTTTCCTCTCTTATTTTACAAGGTTTACATGAAGAGGGAGAATGCCAGCAGCTGGAATTCTGGACTAGAAAAGGAGCAAATCTGAGATACTTATTCTGTACAACTCCAAAACTCCGGAAAATTTACGGAGAATTATTTTGGAATATATAAAAAATACAGGGTGAAACAGATATCAGAGGGGGGCCACCAGGAGGTCCCCGACGCCCATCTTCTGCTATATGGAGGGTTTTGACCTGGAAAAAATCATAAGGAAGCTTCGGAACTTGGATAGAACCAATCTAGAGCTCTGGTAGGGTTGTTCTGCCGGGGAAACTTCCCTCCCGAAGGGGGAAATCAAAGCTCTCGTCATCACCAACGATCCTCTCATCGAGAGGGGGTGAATCTCCATCAACATCTTCACCATCACCATCTCCTCTCCAAACCCTAGTTCATCTCTTATATCTAATCTTTGTCTCAAACCTTAGATTGGCACCTGTGGGTTGCTAGTAGTGTTGATTACTCCTTGTAGTTGATGCTAGTTGGTTTACTTGGTGGAAGATCATATGTTCAGATCCTTTATGATAATTAATACTCCTCTAATTATGAACATGAACATGTTTTGTGAGTAGTTACGTTTGTTCCTGAGGACATGTGATAAGTCTTGTTATAAGTAGTCATGTGAATTTGGTATTCGTTTGATATTTTGATGAGATGTATGTTGTCTCTCCTCTAGTGGTGTTATGTGAACGTCGACTACATAACACTTTAACATTATTTGGGCCTAGGGGAAGGCATTGGGAAGTAATAAGTAGATGATGGGTTGCTAGAGTAATAGAAGCTTAAACCCTAGTTTATGTGTTGCTTCGTAAGGGGCTGATTTGGATCCATATATCTCATGCTATGGTTAGATTTATCTTAATTGTTCTTTCTTAGTTGCGGATGCTTGCGAGAAGGGTTAATCATAAGTGGGAGGTTTGTCCAAGTAAGGGCAGCACCCAAGCACCGGTCCACCCACATATTAAATTATCAAAGTAACGGACGTGAATTAAATGAGCATGATGAAAACTAGCTTGACAGAAATTCCCATGTGTCCTCGGGAGCGCTTTGCTTTATATAAGAGTTTTTCCAGGCCTGTCCTTTGCTACAAAAAGGATTGGGATGCCTTGCTGCACCTTTTATACACTTGTTACTTGTTACTCATTACAAATTATCTTATCACAAAACTATCTGTTACCGATAATTGCAGTGCTTGCAGAGAATACATTAGTGGAAACCGCTTGTCATTTCCTTTTGCTCCTCGTTGGGTTCGACACTCTTACTTATCGAAAGGACTACGATAGATTCCCTATACTTGTGGGTCATCAAGACTCTTTTCTGGCGCTGTTGCCGGGAAGTGAAGCGCCTTTGGTAAGTGGAATCTGGTAGGGAAAGTAATCCTTTGAGGGGCTTGTTCGAGGTATCTTCACCTCGACCAGAAAACACAAAGAGTTGTCCTTCAACCTACTGAACCTACTGAAAATATTTATTATGAAATTCCTTTGGGTATGATAGAGAAACTACTGGCTAATCTGTATGCAGGAGATGGAACACTACATCCTGATTTGCATCTAATCTATGTGGATGAAGTTTGTGGATTATTTAAGCTTGCAGGTCTGCCCGAGGATCACGTCAAGAAGAATGTCTTTCCTTCATCTTCGAAGGAGAAGGTATTGACATGGTATAGGCTATGTGATGATTTTGGATCATGGAGCTACAACCGATTGAAAATGGAATTTCATCAGAAGTTCTATCCTATGCATCTAGTTCATCGTGATCGGAATTATATCTATAATTTTTAGCCTCGTGAAGGAGAAAGAATTGTTCAAGTTTGGGGGACGCTCAAGTCAATGTTATATGCATGCCCCAATCATGATCTCTCGAGAGAAATTATTATTCATAATTTTTATGCTCGGCTTTCTCGTAATGATCAATCCATCCTCGATACTTCTTGTGCTAGTTCCTATATGAAGAAAGATATTGAGTTCAAATGTGATTTATTGGAAAGAATTAAATGCAACTCTGAAGATTAGGAACTCGACGAAGGTAAGGAGTCAGGTATGAACCTTAATTTTGATTTTGTTAAATCCTTCGTAGACACCGATGCTTTTCGTGAATTTAGCACTAAATATGGACTTGGCTCTGAAATAGCAGCTTCTTTTTGTGAATCTTTTGCTACCCATGTTGATCTCCCTAAGAAGAAGTGGTTTAAATATCATCCTCCCATTGAGGTGAAAGTAGTTGAACCTATTAAAGTTGAAGAGGAGACTATTGCTTATAATGTTGATCATGTTATTCCCGCTGCTTATATTGAGAAACCACCTTTCCCTGTTAGAATAAAGGAACATGCTAAAGCTTCAACTGTGGTTCATAAGAGCTGTGCTAGAACACATACACTCCCGAGAAAATTAAAGTTGAGCCTAGTATTGATATGGTTAAGGATCTCTTGGTTGCTAACATTGATGGGCATGTTATTCAATTTTGTGGTGAAGCCGCTAGAATTGCTAAACCTCATGCTAAACTTAAACATGGACCATTGTTCACATGCCTGTTGTTTCTGTTAAAATAGGAGATCATTGTTATCATGGCTTATGTGATATGGGTGCTAGTGTGAGTGCAATTCCCTTTACCTTATATAAAGAGATTATGAATGATATTGCACCAGCTGAGTTAGAGGAAATTGATGTTACAATTAAGCTTGCTAATAGAGATACTATATAACCAGTTGGGATTATTAGAGATGTTGAAGTCTTGTGTGGGAAAATAAAATAGCCTACTGATTTTCTTGTTCTTGTCCCCCACAAGATGATTTTTGTCCCATTATATTTGGTAGACCCTTCTTGAATACCATTAATGCCAGGATAGATTGTGAGAAGGAAACTGTTACCGTAAGTTTTGGGGATACATCTCATGAGTTTAATTTCTCTAAATTTCGTAGACAACCCCATGATAAAGAATTGCCTAGTAAGGATGAAATTATTGGTCTTGATTCTATTGTTGTGCCTCCTACTGATCCCTTAGATAAGATTTGCTAGACCATGAAAATGATATGCATATGAATGAAAGGAATGAAATAGTTAAGATTTTCTTTGATCAACCTCCTATTCTCAAACACATCTAGCATGTTGAAATACTTGGGGATCCTCCTCCACACAAGGGTGATCCTGATATGTCTCCATCATATCTATAATTTTTGATTGTTTCATTCCAATATTCTACAACTTTCATATACTTTTGGCAACTTTTTATACTATTTCTGGGACTAACATATTGATCTAGTGCCCAGTGCCAGTTCCTGTTTGTTGCATGTTTTTTGTTTCGCAGAAAATCCATATCAAATGAAGTCCAAACGTGATAAACACTTACGGAGATTTTTTTGGAATATATGTGATTTTTTGGAAAAAGAATCAACGCGAGACGATCCCGAGGAGGTGGCAAGCCTGTTAGGCGCGGCCCACCCACTGGTCATGCCTGGCAGGCTTGTGGACACCCCTTCGGTCGGTTGGAGCTATCCTCTGGCCGCAAGAAAGCTAATTTTTGGATAAATATAGCCTCAAAATTTCAGCCCGATCGGAGTTACACATCTCCGTATATTTAAGAAACGGTGAAAGGCCAGAATCTGGGAGCGCAGAAAACAGAAGGAAACAGAGAGAGAGAGAGAAAGAGAGAGAGAGAGAGATCCAATCTCGGAGGGGCTGTCGCCCCTCCACCGCCATGAAGGCCATGGACCAGAGGGGAAACCCTTCTCCCATCTAGGGGGAAGGTCAAGGAAGAATAAGAAGTAGGGGGGCTCTCTCCCCTCACTCCCGATGGCGCCGGAACACCACCGAGGCCATCATCGTGACAACGATCTACTCCAACAACTCCGTCATCTTCACCAACACCTCCATCACCTTCCCCCGTCTATCTACAACGTTCCACTCTCCCGCAATCCAATGAACCCTCTACTTGAACAAGGTGCTTTATGCTTCATATTATTATCCAATGATGTGTTGCCATCCTATGATGTTTGAGTAGATCAGTTTTGTCCTATGAGTTGATTGATGATCTTGATTGGTTTAAGTTGCATGATTTATTATTGGTGTTGTCCTATGGTGCTCTCCATGTCACGCAAGCATGAGGGATCCTCGCTGTAGGGTGTAGCAATGTGTTCATGAGTTGCTTGAGTGACAAAAGCATAAACCCGAGTAGGTGGGTTGTTGCATATGGGAGTAAAGAGGACTTGATACCTTATAATGATATGGTTGGGTTTTTACCTTAATGATCTTTAGTAGTTGTGAATGCTTGCTAGAGTTCCAATCATAAGTGCATATGATCCAAGTAGAGAAAGTATGTTAGCTTATGCCTCTCCCTCATATAAAATTGCAATAATGATGACCGGTCTAGTTATCGATTGCCTAGGGACAATTCCGCAACTCCTACCACCACTTTTCCACACTCGTTAAACTAAATTAATTGTTACTTTATCTTAGCAGCCCCCATATTTTATTTATGTGCCCTTTATTATCTTGCAAACCTATCCTGTCACACCTACAAAGTACTTCTAGTTTCATACTTCTTCTAGGTAAAGCGAACGTTAAGCCTGCATAGAGTTGTATCGATGGTCGATAGGACTTGAGGGAATATTTGTTCTACCTTTAGCTCCTCGTTGGGTTTGACACTCTTACTTATCGAGAAAGGCTACAATTGATCCCATATACTTGTGGGTTATCACGACCTTTTTCTGGCGCCATTGCCGGGGAGCAATAGCGTGGGGTGAATATTCTCGTGTGTGCTTGTTTGCTTTATCACTAAGTAGGTTTTATTTGCTGTTCTAAGATTTTTCTATCTTTAGATATGGGTAGGAATGCAAAATACCAAAAAAAATACATGTACTTGTTGCTCCAAAAGTTGAGCAACCACTAGTGTTCCGTACCACCGAAGAATATCACTTGGGTCATCTTCGATCCACTTGTGCTTGTGCTGAAAACCTAACTATCTTAGTTGGGGGAAATGATTAAATTAGCATGCTCATTATGTGTGACACCGCATATCTCAAAAAGGGAAACTCTTGTGGCATCAAATTAATACTTTGTGTTGCTATGCTTGGAATCTATGTGAAATTTATGATTTTACTTGTTGTTCTAAAGAAGCTAAAAAACACCTTCCCTACCAATGTGTGTTTAATGATAATGAAATATTATCCTCTTATACCAAGGAGGCCTATTGTTATAATGATGTTGAACAAATTGAAGAATTTGTTGCTTTTAAGGGTGCCTACGAAATTGCTTCTTTCATTGAGAAGTATGATGCTACTATTTACAATTCTGAAAAATTTGCCATACTTAAATATTGCTATGAAAACTATGCTTCTAATGCCTATGTTAAAGAGTTTATTGAATGAATGATCGCTGCCTTTGAAGAGACTAAAATTTTGCAGGAATCTATGGAAGAAGAAATTGCTGAAACTGTGAGCTCATTAGATGAAAAAGATGAGGAGGAGAACAAAGAACAAAAGGAGGAAGAGCGGATTAGCTACCCGTGCCCACATTCTAATGAGAGTAACTCTTCAACCCATACATTGTTTAATATCCCTTCGTGCTTACCGAAGGATGAATGCTATGTTGATTGCTATGATCCCTTAGATTCATTTGAAATATCCCTTTTTGATGAACTTGATGCTTGCTATTCTTGTGGCCATGATGCCAATATGAATTATGCTTGTGGAGATGAACTTGTTATAGTTCGTTATGTTAAGAATAAAATTGTTGCTATTGCACCCACACATGATAGTCCTATTATCTTTCTGAATTCTCCCAACTACACTGTATCGGAGAAGTTTGCGCTTATTAAGGATTATATAGATGGGTTGCCTTTTAGTATTACACATGACGATTTTGATAGATATAATATGCATGTGCTTGCTGCTCCTACTTGCAATTATTATGAGAGAGGAAATACATCTCCACCTCTCTAAGTTTCCAATATGATAAAATTGCGAGAGACTCTTTATACTATGCATTGGCCTTTACTTTGTGTGCATGAATTGTTATTTTATGACATGCCAATGCATAGGAAGAGAGTTAGACTTCGTTGTTGCATGATATATCTTACTTTGTGCTCACTACTAAATTAAAAATCATTGTTAATTAAAATTGGCTTTGATATACGTTGGGATTCGGGTGGATCCATTACTTGAGCACTTTATGCCTAGCTTAACGGCTTTAAAGAAAGCACTGCCAGGAACATAACTCGGAAGTTTTAGAGAGTAATTTTATGCTGCTGTGTGCTTTTATATAGTTTTTTTTTTTAAAAGTGGGGAACTTAAAACTTTTTCAACAAGAAAACTGAAAGTGAGAAAGACGAGCAACGTTGAAGTGGGGGCTACCTTGAACTTTGTTCATGCCCATGGAAACTTTGTGAATCTTGATTAAAGAAACTTTTCAACAAAAATAATTATCCAATTGTACAAATCCATTGTATTATAAAAATAATGTGCCAAGATTTCCCTTTAGGATGATTAGATTGCTTGTTTGGTGTGTGCAGTGTAAAATCAGAAACTTTTGTTGTAGTGCATGAATTTACATTTTTTACTTTAAAGTCAAAATATTCTGAAATTTTTACACAATACTTCTATGCAATCCTTTTATTTTGTCCTTTTCGGAATTTTTAGAGTTACATAAGTATGGTGAATGTTCAGATTACTACAGACTGTCCTGTTTTTGACAGATTCTGTTTTTGATGCATTGTTTGGCTTGTTTTGATGAAACTATCGATTGTATCAGTGGTATAAGCCATGGAAACATTATATTACAGTAGCTACAATGCAAAAACAATTTATGAATTGGTTGGAAACAATACTTAAAGTGGTGGTTTGTTTTATTATACTAATGCATCGCACGAGGGTTGTTAAGTTTTGTGTGATTGAAGTTTTCAAGTTTTGGGTGAGATCACGATGGATGAAGGAATAAGGAGTGGAAAGAGACTAAGCTTGGGGATGCTCGAGTCACCCCAAGGTAATATTCAAGGACTCCCAAGAAACTAAGCTTGGGGATGCCCGGGAAGGCATCCCCTCTTTCTTTTAACAACCATCAGTAATTTTACTTGGAGCTATATTTTTATTCGTCACATGATATGCGTAAATCTTGGAGCGTTGTGTGATTTTTATTTTTATTTTAATAATGCACCATGCTGGTATTGGTTCATTTATAGAAGGCTCTTTGTACCTCACTTATATATTTTGAGTATGGCTTTATAGAATGCTTCACGTGCTTCACTTATATCATTTGAAGTTTGGATTGCCTGTTTCTCTACACACAGAAAACCGCCATTTGTAGAATGCTCTTTTGCTTCACTTATATTTGTTAGATCATGGGCATATATTTTTTAGAAAAAACTAAAATCTCATGCTTCACTTATGCCTATTTAGAGAGTTAACAGGAGTTGGTCATTCACATGGTTAGTCATAAAATCCTACATAAAACTTGTAGATCACTGAATATGATGTGTTTGATTCCTTGCAATAGTTTTGCGATATAAAGATGGTGATATTAGAGTCATGCTAGTGAGTAATTGTGGATTGGTAGAAATACTTGTGTAAAGGTTTGTGATTCCCGTAGCATGCACGTATGGTGAACCGTTATGTAAGGAAGTCGGACCATGATTTGTTTATTGATTGTCAACCTTTGTATGAGGGTCGGGAGTGCGCGATGGTTAACTCCTACCAACCTCTCCCCCAGGATCATGCATCTAATACTTTGCTTCGATGACTAATAAACTTTTGCAATAAGTATGTGAGTTCTTTATGACTAATGTGAGTCCATGGATTATACGCACTCTCACCCTTCCACCTTTGCGAGCCTTTCTTGTACCACGCAACTTTCGCCGATTCATTACACCCACCATATATACTTCCTCAAAACAGCCACCATACCTACCTATTATGGCATTTCCAAAGCCATTCTGAGATATATTGCCATGCAACTTCCACTGTTCCGTTTATTATGACACGCACCATCATTGTCATATTGCTTTGCATGATCGTAAGATACCTAGCATGATGTTTTCATGGCTTGTCTGTTTTTTATGTCATTGCTATGCTAGATCATTGCACATCCGGGTACACTGCCGGAGGCATTCATATAGAGTCATATTTTGTTCTAGTATCGAGTTGTAATTCTTGAGTTGTAAGTAAATAAAAGTGTGATGATCATCATTATTATAGCATTTTCCCATGTTAGGAAAGGATGATGGAAGCTATGATTCCCTCACAAGTTGGAATGAGACTCCGGACTTCATGAAAAATAAAAGAGGCTAGAGAATCCCAAATAAAAAAAGAGGCCTCAGATGCCCACCAAAAATAAAAAAAAATAAAAAAAGAGAGATAAAGAGAGAAGGGACAATGCTACTATCCTTTTTCCACACTTGTGCTTCAAAGTAGCACCATGATCTTCATGATAGAGAGTCTCCTATTTTGTCACTTTCATATAGTAGTGGGAATTTTTCATTATATAACTTGGATTGTATATTCAAATGATGGGCTTCCTCAAATTGCCCTAAGTCTTCGTGAGCAAGCAAGTTGGATGCACACCCACTTAGTTTCTTTTTGAGTTTTCATACACTTATAGCTCTAGTGCATCCGTTGCATGGCAATCCCTACTCACTCACATTAATATATATTAATGGTATTTCCATAGCCCGTTGATACGCCTAGTTGATGTGAGACTATCTTGTCCTTTTTATTCACAACCTACACCATATTATATTCCACCTATAGTGCTATATCCATGGCTCATGCTCATGTATTGTGTGAGAGTTGGAAAAGTTTGAGAACATCAAAGGTGTGAAACAATTTCTTGAATTGTCATCGGGGTTGTGCATGATATAAATACTTTGCGTGGGGAAGATAGAGCATAGCTAGACTATATGATATTGTAGGGATAACTTTCTTTTGCCATTATATTTTGAAGAGATACAATTGCTTTAATAGTTGTCTTAATGTCAAATGATAGACTGTTGCTTTGAATCACTCTTGTCTTGATATTCATGCCATGATTAGATTATATGAACAAGATTATGCTAGGTAGCATTCCACATAAAAAATATCTTTTTTATCATTTACCTACTCGAGGACGAGCAGGAATTAAGTTTGGGGATGCTGATATGTCTCCACCATATCTATAATTTTTGATTGTTTTATTCCAATAATCTACAACTTTCATATACTTTTGGCAACTTTTTATACTATTTTTGGGACAAACATATTGATCCAGTGCCTAGTGCTAGTTCCTGATTGTTGCATGGTTTTTTGTTTCGTATAAAATCCATATCAAACGAAGTCCAAATGCGATAAAAACTTACGGAGATTTTTTTGGAATATATGTGATTTTTGGGAAGAAGAATCAAACTAAGATGATGCCCGAGGAGGTGGCAAGCCTGCTAGGCACGGTCCACCTCCCTAGTCATGCCTGACAGGCTTGTGGCCACCCCTTAGGTTGGTTGGAGTTGTCCTTTGGCCGCAACAAAGCTAATTTTTGGATAAAGATCCCCTAAAAGTTTCAGCCCGATCGGAGTTACGGATCTCTGGATATTTAAGAAACGGTGAAACGCCAGAATCTAGGAGTGCGAAAACAGAAGGAAACAGAGAGAGAGATCCAATCTCGGAGGGGCACTCGCCCCTCCGCCTCCACGGAGGCCATGGACTAGAGGGGAAACCCTTATCCCATCTAGGGGGAAGGTCAAGGAAGAATAATAAGGAGGGGGCTCTCTCCCCCTATCTCCCGGTGGCGTCGGAATGTCGTCGATGCCATCATCATGACGACGATCTACTCCAACAACTTTGTCATCTTCACCAACACCTCCATCACCTTCCCCCGTCTATCTACTGCGGTCCACTCTCCCGCAACCCGCTGTACCCTCTACTTGAACATGGTGTTTTATGCTTCATATTATTATCCAATGATGAGTTGCCATCCTATGATGTTTGGGTAGATCAATTTTATCCTATGGGTTGAGTGATGATCATGATTGGTTTGAGTTGCATGTTTTAATATTGGTGATGTCCTATGGTGCTCTCCGTGTCGCGCAAGCGTGAGGGATCCTCATTGTAGGGTATAGCAATGTGTTCATTATCTGCCTATGGTGGGTTGCTTGAGTGAGAGAAGCATAAACCCGAGTAGGTGGGTTGTTGCATATGGGAGTAAAGAGGACTTGATACCTTATAATGCTATGGTTGGGTTTTACCTTAATGATCTTTGGTAGTTCAGGATGCTTGCTAGAGTTCCAATCATAAGTGCATATGATCCAAGAAGATAAAGTATGTTAGCTTATGCCTCTCCCTCATATAAAATTGCAATTATGATGACCGGTCTAGTTATCGATTGCCTAGGGACAATTCCGCAACGTCTACCACCACTTTTCCACAGTCATTAAACTAACTTAATTGTTACTTTATCTTAGTAGCCCCTAGATTTTATCTACGTGCTCTTTATTATCTTGCAAACCTATCCCGTCACACCTACAAAGTACTTCTAGCTTCATACTTGTTCTAGGTAAAGCGAACGTTAAGCGTGCGTAGAGTTGTATAAGTGGTCGACAGAACTTGAGGGAATATTTGTTGTACCTTTAGCTCCTCGTTGGGTTCGACACTCTTACTTATCGAGAAAGGCTACAATTTATCCCATACACTTGTGTGTTATCAGATCCCGTGTTTGAGCTTACACAATTACCGGATTCTCTGAAATATGCTTATCTTGATGAAAAGAAGATATATCCTGTTATTATTAGCGCTAACCTTTCAGAGCATGAAGAACAGAGATTATTGATAACTCTGAGGAAGCACCGTGCTGCTATTGGATATACTCTTGATGATCTTAAGGGCATTAGTCCCACTCTATGTGAGCATAAAATTAAAATGGAGCCCGATGCTAAACCCGTTGTTGATCTCCAACGATGGTTAAATCCTAAAATAAAAGAAGTGGTAAGAAATGAAATATTAAAGCTTGTGGAGGCAGGTATCATTTACCCTATTGATGATAGTAGATGGGTTACTCCCGTTCATTGTGTCCCTAAGAAAGGAGGTATTACAGTAGTTCCTACTGATAAAAATGAATTTATCCCATAGAGAATTGTTACGGGATATAGAATGGTAATTGATTTTAGGAAATTAAATAAAGCTACTATAAAAGATCATTACCCTCTACCTTTTATTGATCAAATGCTATAAATACTATCCAAACGCACACATTTCTGCTTTCTAGATGGTTATTCTGGTTTCTCTCAAATACATGTGTCAAAAGAGGACCAAGAGAAGAAAAATTTTACCTGCCCTTTTGGTACGTTTGCTTATAGACGTATGCCTTTTGTTTTATGCAATGCACGTGCTACCTTTCAAAGATGTATGACTGCTATATTTTCTGATTTTTGTGAAAGGATTGTTGAGATTTTCATGGATGATTTTTCCGTTTACGGAACTTCTTTTGATGATTGTTTGAGCAACCTTGATCGAGTTTTGTAGAGATGCGAAGAAACTAATCTTGTCTTGAATTGGGAGAAGTGCCACTTTATGGTGAATGAAGGTATTGTCTTGGGACATAAAATTTCCGAAAGAGGTATTGAAGTTGACAAAGCTAAAGTTGATGATATCGAAAAAATGCCGTGTCCTATGGATATCAAAGGTATAAGAAGTTTCCTTGTTCATGCTGGTTTCTATAGGAGATTTATTAAAGAATTCTCTAAGATTTCTAGGCCACTCACTAATCTCTTGCAAAAATATGTTCATTCGTTTTTTATGATGATTGTGTAGAAGCTTTTGAAATTCGTAAGAATGCCTTGATTTCTACACCTGTTGTTCAACCACCTGATTGGAACCTACCCTTTGAAATTATGTGTGATGCTAGTGATTATGCCGTTGGTGTTGTCCTAGGACAAAGAGTTGATAAGAAATTAAATGTTATTCATTATGCTAGCAAAACTCTAGACAATGCTCAAAGAAACTATGCTACCACTGAAAAGGAATTTTTAGCAGTTGTGTTCGCTTGTGATAAGTTTAGATCCGATATTGTTGATTCTAAAGTAACTGTTCACACTGATCATGCTGCTATTAAATATCTTATGGAAAAGAAAGATGCTAAACCAAGACTTATCAGATGGGTTCTTCTGCTACAAGAATTTGATTTGCATATTGTTGATCGAAAGGGTGTTGATAACCCCGTAGCAAATAACTTGTCTAGGTTAGAGAATGTTCTTGATGACCCACTACCTATTAATGATAGCTTTGCTAATGAAAAATTAGCTATCATAAATGCATATCATAATGCTCCTTCGATTGCTGATTATGCTAATTACATTGTCGCTAAATTTATATCGCCTAGTTTCACATACCAACAAAATAAAAAGTTTTTCTATGATTTAAGAAATTACTTCTGGGATGACCCACACCTTTATAAACAAGGAGTAGATGGTGTTAGCAGACATTGTGTACCTGAGCATGAATAGGAATAGATCCTACACAAGTGTCGTTCCGAGGCCTACGGAGGACACCATGCTGGAGATAGAACTGCACATAAGGTATTACAATTTGGCTTTTATTGGCCTACTCTCTTCAAGGATGCTCGTAAGTTTGTCTTGTCATGTGATGAATGTCAAAGAATTGGCAATATTAGTAGACATCAAGAAATTCCTATGAATTACTCTCTTCTTATTAAACCATTTGATGTTTGGGGTTTTGATTATATGGGACCTTTTCCAACGTCCAACGGGTACACTCATATTTTAGTTGTTGTTGATTATGTTACTTAGTGGGTAGAAGCTATTCCAACTAGTAGTGTTGATCATAACACCTCTATTAAGATGCTAAAAGAAGTTATTTTGCCTAGATTTGGAGTCCCCAGATATTTAATGACTGATTGTGGTTCACATTTTATTCATGGTGCTTTTCGTAAATTTCTTGCTAAGTATGACGTTAATCATAGAATTGCATCTCCTTATCATCCTCAGTCTAGTGGTCAAGTAGAATTAAGCAATAGAGAAATTAAATTGATCTTGTAAAAGACGGTTAATAGATCTAGGAAGAATTGGTCTAAGAAACTTGACGATGCATTATGAGCTTATAGAACTGCTTACAAGAATCCTATGGGTATGTCTCCGTATAAAATGGTTTATGGTAAAGCATGTCACTTACCTCTAGAGCTAGAGCATAAATCTTATTGGGCAATCAAAGATCTCAACTATGATTTCAAACTTGCTGGCGAGAAGAGGTTATTTGACATTAGCTCACTTGATGAATGGAGAACCCAGGGCTACGAGAATGCCAAGTTGTTTAAAGAGAAAGTTAAGAGATGGCATGATAAAAGGATACAAAAGCGTGAATTCAATGCAGGTGATCATGTCTTGCTATACAATTCTCGGTTAAGATTTTTTGCATGAAAACTTCTCTCTAAATGGGAAGGGCCTTATATTGTCGAGGAAGTATATTGTTCCGGTGCCATCAAGACCAACAATGCCGAAGGCAAAAATCCAACGTTGGTAAACGAGCAAAGAATCAAACAATGTATCTCAGGTACTCCCATAAATGTTAACAAATGTTATCAGTACCATAACTCCGGAAGAGTATATTAGGGAGATCTACCAGAACGTTTCAGACTCTGAAAAGGAATAGGTATGTAGTACGGTAAGTAAACCGACTCCAAAACTTTCCCAATAGCAATTTTACTCAGTTTTGGAATATTTAAAAATTTATCAAAATCAAAAGTAGTCTGAAATACGCACGAAGAGGTGACAAGCCTGTTAGGCGCGGCTGTTGGTGTCAAAACCGGCGGATCACGGGTAGGGGGTCCCGTACTGTGAGACTAGAATTGATGGTAACAGGAGACGAAGGGGACACATATTTATCTAGGTTTGAGACCTCCAATGGAGGTAATACCCTACGTCATGCTTGGTTGTATTAATGATATGGGGGTTATCGAGTTGATCTACCTCAAGATCGAATAGCTAACCCTACATGAGTTGTTCTTCTTATACCCTAAAATCCTCCGGCTTATATAGACGCCGAGGATGCCCAGGATTTCCACATGGTTGGTTTCATGCCGAAGAAATAAACATGCCTATTTGCTACATCAAACGTGGAATGCAAGCCGTACTTCCCAAAGCTTCCATCTTGTAGACTGGGCCTCAAATATTCCTGTGTTCGGTAAGTAGCCCATATAGTCCGGCCCATAAGAATAGGCCGGCTTCCCGAGGACCCCTTAATCTAGGACTCCCTCGGTAGCCCCCAAACTTGCCTCCAACGCCAAGGGTCTTCAGCTTCAATTGCTTCACAAACAAAGTCTTCGGCTTGCGAGGTACGTTCCTTTCGCCAAACAGAGTTCGGCCTCCGATGACAAACAACCTCCGAATAGCGACACATACGAATATTGTGAAATAAGTGGTCTTTGAAGGCCAAACGTCAGGGGGGAAGTAACGTTACCTGACGACCTCTCTAACGAAAGGTCATGGCCCACCATGATCGCTAGGCTAGTTATAGGGACTCGATGCGCGGTTCGAGGCCGTTCCATCAGCACGATCTATCAATGTGCAGATCATGCTCCGTTTCACATGGGATATGTTTAATCATGCATGTGCAACTATGCACACGTCTTGGGAAGTGGAGGGATTCGCGGCATGGCGGAAGGAGCTCAAAGATAGGCCTCATAAAAGGTGAGAAAACCCACAGAGCCATTCACGCTCCTCATCTCTTCCGCTGCCTCCCATTCCTCTAAGCCTCTGACACCCAGATCCAAATCTTCCGCCTCCCACCTCCGAGCTCACCAATGGCTGGCTCCGGCTCCAATAGCAAGTGGGAGGCCTCCACGGTGATCGATGAGGACATCCAGGACCAAAAGAAAGTCGAATACCTCCCTGCCGACATCCCTCACCGTGCGGCGGAGGAGGGACAAGTGATCCCCACCCCCAAGCCAGGTGAAAGGGTGCTGTTCATCCCCCACTTCATCGGGGGGTTGAGCTTCCCTCTCCACCCCTTTGTCAGGGGGTTGATGTTATTCTATGGCCTCGACTTCCATGATCTCCCGCCAAACTCTATCATTCACATTTCGGCGTTCATCCTCGTCTGCGAGTCCTTCCTGCGCATTGAGCCACACTTCGGTCTTTGGCTTCAGGTGTTCAACATCAAGCCCAAGTGCGTCGGTGGCAAGGACGAAGATTGCGGTGGGGCTGTCATCGACAAGCTCACTGAAAGCAAATTTGTTCCCTTGGTGGTTTTGGTAATTAATAACAACATAACAGTCATTGAACTAATGTTTCCACCAAGTATAGTTCAGGAAATGTTCAATGATAGGATTGGCAAAAGGAGATTGTGGAGAAACCCCAAGATGCAAGGAAATAGGTTGGCCAAGCTTCAAGCAAGAGGACTCTACATTTTATATTTTTGAGAAATCACATTGAGTCATAGGAAAGCCAATACTATTAAAAGGGGGTAAGGTTTTGTTGGTGAACAATATGCTCAAACGTGCACAAGTGATAGTCGCCAAAAACATCCACAAACTCTCCCACCACAGTCTGTTCTATGCCTAACACTCAAAATCGGTGCAACCAACTTTCCCACTTTGGTGCCACCCATTCCAGAACCTAGACAGACTCAAGCCAAACCCTAGCCACTTCGGTGCAACCGATTCCATACCGGTGCCACCGAGTTTAGGCTGCCAACTTTTTGTTACGCAAATTCACATCTTCGGTCCCACCGAAAATATTGGATCGCCGTCATCGAGATTGGAAATCTGACTGTTGGTCACCTTACCGATGCAACCAAGTTTTCTATATCGGTCTCACCGAGATTCAAAAGTTGCCACCTTTTAGTCACTTCGGTACCACCGAGATTAACACATCGATGTCACCGAGTTGGTCATTTTGTGTGTAACGGTTGGATTTTTGGGGATACCTATATATACCCCTTAACCACCACCTACTCGAAAGAGAAGCACTCAGAACTATTCCATACCTATCCTATCAGATTTTCTGAGAGAGAACCACCTACCCTTTTGTTGAGGTCAAGATCTTCCACTCCAATCATATGGATCTTGATTTCTAGCCTCCCAAGTAGCTTGCCACCAATCCCATCTCTTCCACCATGCCAAATCTGTGAGAGAGTGATTGGGTGCTGAGGAGTCTATCATCTTGAAGCACAAGAGCAAGGAGTTCATCATCATTACCGAGCCTATTACCTTTTGGAGGGTGGTGCCTCCTAGATTGGTTAGGTGTCGCTTGGGAGCCTCCTACTTCGTGTTGTGGAGTGAACCAAGAAGTTTTTAAGGGCAAGGAGATCGCCTACTTCGTGAAGATCTACCCATAGTGAGGCTAGTCCTTCGTGGACGGAAGTTGTATGGAATAGTCAAGGTTGCTACTTCGTGGACCCTTTTGGGTGGATCCCTTCGTGGACTCTCACGACCGTTACCCTTTATGGGTAGAAGACTCCATAAATGTGGATGTACGATAGCGCCACCTATCGGAACCACAGGAAAAATCATTGTGTCTACAATTGCGTTTGATCTTCCTACCCTATCCCTTCTATACATGCTTGTTGTTACTTTCCGCTGCTATATACTCTTAGACTTGCATGTGTAGGGTGTACTTAAATTGCCATAAAATGCTAAAAACTATCAACCCTAAAACTTGGTATAGGCAAAACTTTTAATTGGTCAAGTAGTCTAATCACCCCCCTCTAGACCTACTTTCGATCCTACCAGTGGTATGAGAGCATTGGTGTCAATTGCTTAGGTCTCACAACCTAGGAGAAGTATGGAGTCTAGTGAGGGAAGTTATCACCGTAGAGGTCCGTACTTTGATGGCACAAATTTTGCTAGTTGGAAGCATAAAATTAAAATGCATATTCTTCGTCATAACCCCGCCGTTTGGGTTGTTGTTCGTGTTGGCTTGCAAGGTGAGTTCTTTGCGGATGGACAGGAACCAGATCGTGAAGCGACCGCAAATGAATTGAAGATGATGCAATTAAATGCTCAAGAATGCGACATTCTCTTCAACTTCTTATGCCCCGAAGAATTCAAAAAAATCAGCCATCTTGAGAATGCAAAAGAGATTTGGGATACTTTGGTTGATATGCACGAAGGAACCGAGTCCATGAGAGAATCCAAGTTAGATGTTCTTCAAGGTCAGCTTGACAAATTCAAGATGAAGGATGGTGAAGGACTCGTAGAGATGTACTCTAGGCTAGCTCTCATCACCAATGAGATTGCCGGCTTAGGAAGCAAAGAAATGACCGACAAATTCATCATCAAGAAGATACTTAGAGCTTTGGATGAAAGATACGACACCCTGTGCACATTAATCTAAATGATGCCAAACTACAAAGATCTCAAGCCTACGGAAGTCATTGGAAGAATTGTTGCTCATGAGATGACTCTCAAAGATAAAGAAGAGCTTCATCACAAGTCTAGCGGTGGTTACAAAGCCACAAGTGATGCTCCCGCAACTTCAAGCAACAACCTTGTCACCAATAAAGAGATAAGCCTCATGGTCAAGAAATTCAACAAGTTCTACAAGAATAGAAGCAAAGAAAGAAACTCCAACTCAAGATATGAAGATAAGCGTCCGTCAAGTCGTGACCGCAATTGCTACAAGTGTGGGAAGCCTGGACACTACTCAAATGAGTGCACGACTCCCTACAAAAGAAGAGAAGAGTCACCTCAAAGACGAAGCTCAAGAAATGAATCACCACAAAGAGAGAGAAGGAGTAGAGATGATCGTTATGAACGAAGACACTCAAGGAGAAGTAGAGATTCGGAGAACAAGGACAAGCACACCAAGATCTACACAAGAATAAAACATCAAGCTCATGTTGGTGAATGGGTTTCTGGCTCTGACTCCGACAACCACTATGAGAGAAGCTATCACTTCGACTCCGATTATAGTCAAGATGAAGGTGTTGCAAGAATTGCTCTAGTGACTACCAACTCCTACGATCTATTTGATTCACCAAACGAAGGGAGTGGAAGTTGCTTCATGGCTAAAGGCCCCAAGGTATCACACCCCGAATATCTTGATTTTGATAGTGATGAAGATGATTTACTTTGTGATGATGACTTGCTTTGTGATAAAACTAGTGATATTTATCAAAATGAACTTGATAATTCCCATGCTAGTCAAGATAAGTCATTTGATGATGATAAGATGAAAATAGAACAACTAACTAAAGAACTAAACACTCTTAAGTTAGCTCATGAATCTACTCTCGAAGATCACAAAGAGCTTGTGAGAACTCATGAGAAGCTACGCTTCGAGAAGCTCAACTTGGAGAAAGAGCATGAGTTTCTCAAAGCTATCAATGACGATCTCCGAAAGAAGACCTCATCTTATCTAGCCAAACGACTACTCTTGTCTACTTTCATGCCTCAAGTTAAAACTAAGCAATCTAGTAACAAAGGCAAGAAAGGTTCTCCATCTAGTAGCAACAATAAAAATGCTAAACCCAATGATGTTGTTTCTAGTAGTTCTATTGATTCTAGTAATGATGATTCTCTTATCCAAGTTACACTTGAGCAAGAAAATTCTTTGTTGAAAGTAATTATAGAAAAGGGTATCTACAAGAGTCTTGCTGCATGTAAGCAATTTGAGGAAATTGTACGCAAGCATGGAGGATACCGGAAGAATCATGGTGTTGGCTACTTCAACGCTAATGGAGTTGAGTGGGAAGAAGGTCAATATCCCAAGCCCAAGTTTGTTACTCAAAAGGAGGAGTATGAAAATACTCTTCCCAAGGGTACAAACACTCAAGATGACCTTCCACCACAAGACCACAAGCTCAAGGGCAAGAACAAGCTTCAAGAGGACATTGACTCATATGAAGATGAACCCCTAGCTTTGGTGGAGTGGGTTCCCAAGGATACTTCAAGCTCAACTACTACAAAGGACACTTCAACACCAAGGATCCCCATCAACTTGATGTGGGTTTCCAAGAAGAAGAACTAGTAAGTTCTTGAGGGGTGACTCCGCCAATGAAATTCACTCACATTCATTATTGGCAAGAACTTTTTGCACTCAACATCAACTCAATGCAATAGTTCAAGGAGTCACACATTCCCTCAAAGGTAAGCAAGGGATAAGGTAATCAACAAAGCAATGGACATCATAACACATGCTTTGCACTCCATGTCCATAGATATCCTTGTATTTGTCTCTTGTATGTTGGGAGTAACTCATGCAGGTGAGAGGAGTAAGGAAACAACAAGGATGCTCCCAACTCTTGGTGATCTTCATCAACATTGAGCATCCAAAATTATCTCACTAACATGAAGTCTTCATCGACAAAACCCAAGGTTAGTTTATCCCTCTTATGGGGGGATGTCACATTAAGGGGGAGCTTTCCTCAAATTCTTGAGTCAAAGCATCTCTTAGTATGTGACAACATTAAATGCTTTATGAAAAAGTGGTAACCCCACTTGTGCTTAAACGATGAGTATGACCTATGATCAAGTACTCTTACTTGGATCCTAAGTCAAATACTCATATATAGATGACTTTGTCATCTCCCAAGTTCTTGTTAGATGCTAGTGTGTTTGTGCATGTTCGTCATGATTTCCTTTGACATCTTATTGTGTGAGCATGTTGGTCTGCATTTATTTTCTCATTCGAGGACATCCAATTGTTGCTATTTGGCATTTAATTTATCTTTTGCCAATTGGATGGACAAGAATGCCTAGGACCACTCTTTAGCTATCTATGCTTTCTCACCTCATATTCCATTCATGCTGCATCACAAAATTTGAACAAGTGTTTTTCGATCCCTCTGTGTATAGAGCACTCGGAGTTTCGTATCGACAAGGACTGACCATTAAAACCTCCCAAGTGCAACTCAGTGGAACCAATCCCAAAAACTCGGTCTCACTGAATGCCTAGGGTTGATCTGGTTTTTCCATCTCGGTAACACCGATTTCATATTCTCGGTTACACCGAGTTTCCCTGTCAGCTCACAGTTGTGAAACTCGGTGACACCGAAAACATAAAATTGGTATCACCGACAGTAAAGGTCATATATGTTGTGGACCCCGACGCTTTGAAATTTATATCTTCAACGCCGCGCCTCGAAACCCTAAGTTGCCGCCCCAAGACCCCTGGTCATCGCCCTTGACTTCCCGAGCTCCTCCGCCGCTGGGAATCGCCGTCGTCGACATAATCTACACCAACGTCGCCGCCGTAGAGGAACCGTGCCAAGCTAGGGTACAGATTCGATCTTTAGTGCGCTCCCATCCTGATTCTTGTGCATTGGACCTAGTTTTCTCTATAAGCCACCCCTTGCTCATATATTCATCCAATCAAATCTGCAAAATCTCGAGTTAGATGAATTTTTCTAGGGTTTTGTTGTCTGCCCGATACATCTCGGTGGAACTGAAATGGAAATATCAGTCCCACCGATATACTTTTCTATGTTGCTGAGAACTGACTCGATGGAACCGAGTGGCTCTTTTCGGTCCTACCGAAAAGGCTACCAAGTTCCTGTTAAGGAGTTGGTCTATCTTGGCCCCACCGAAAATTTCATTTCGGCTGTACTGATATGTATGTGACAGATTGCAAAACTTTTGAAAAACTCATTGTTCAATTTTCAAAAACTGACTCATTTTGTGATGACTCATCTCCTTCTACTCATCTACACTCTATTCACAGGGTCAGCATGTCAGGTTCAGAAGACAGTCAGAACAGGTCAGAGCAGAGAGCAGACATGAGTTCAAGGACAAGCCCAGAACCCAGTTCATTCTCAGATCCAGGCACCTTCAGTTCTCATGGGTTGCCCAAGGCTGCCACCAGAACCAGGAAGAGGTTGAACTTAGTTGAAGAGGATTCAAACTTTGTGCCTGAAGAGATTCTTGCTAAGAAGCAAGAGAAGGCTGCCAAGAAAGTTGCAACTGAAGCTACTTCCTCTAGAAGAGTTTTCATCAAGGTATATGCACCAGCTTCTACCTTCAAGGCTCGTGAGAGTTCTAGAGCAACAATGTCTATTGAGATACCCAAGAGAGCTATGCCTAAGAAGGCAGGAGAGAAAAAGTCCAGGAAGAGGATCATCCATGTGACTGGCAGGCCTACCTCCATGTTTGAGGATCCAGAAGCTGTTGCTGCTAAGGAAGAGGAGGTTGATCTAGCTACAAAGGCTCCTCCCAAGAAGAAGGCAAAGAAGTTGATGTCTTCTGCTATGCCTAAGACCAGCACATCCAAGAAGGCTGCTGAGAAGCCTAAGAGGACAACTAGGCAAATTCCAGCTTTTGAGAAGAACAAAGGAACTGCTTCCAAAGTTGATGATGTGGATGACTTGACAACACTGATGAATCTTAGACCACACCTCCCAGTTCATAATGCCAGCTATCCACTAGATGAAGACATGAAGAAGAGGAAGGATTCTGGATTGAGGGCATGGAGAGCAATAGATCCTTATGCTCAGAGAAAGAAAACAGCTGTGGACTACAGGTTCTATACCAAGGAGCAACAGGACTTCTATGAGACTTTGCAATTTGACAAGAGTCCAGCTGTCAGTGATATGCACTACATTGACTGGAAGTTCATCAAGGAGAATGAGGACTACTTTCCAAGTGTCCAGGACAACTTCCATTGCATAGGTCTTGATGAGTTTGTTGGCAAAGAATTCACAGCATGGAATGACGAGATGATCATGCAGTTCTACTCCACCGCACACTTCTACGGAGATGGTAGAATTGTGTGGATGACTGAAGTTGTCGGATATGAATCAACTGTTGAGGAATGGGCAGATATCTTAGGAGTTACCAAAGAAAAGGATGGTGACCTAGATGTGTACTCAGAATCCAAGGCTAGTCACAATGCTATGGCTAAGATGTATACGGAGATCCCTGCTACAAATGTGAAGTCTCGTAGGCTAGGATCCATCTATTTCCTCCAGGCTGGCCTCCGCACTATCAACACCATATTGAGGCATACCTTGATGCCCAAGTCAGGACATGACAAGATGATCCGAGGCCACTCCATCAATATGTTGATCCACATTGATGCTCACACCAGGATCAGAGTCATGGACTTGATTGTAAAGACAATCAAGAGGGTTGCTGCTGACCAGAAGCGCTCATGCCGTTATGCACCCTACATCCAGATGCTCATAAACTCAAAATTGGAGAAGCACATATTTATCCTAGATCACCCACATTTGCCCCTACAGCTAGATAGAGGACAACGTCGTGGTGATGGATGTTGATCATCCCACTTCTGATGCAGCTCAGGAAGCAGCAGAGGTAGTGAGAGCTGCTAGTGCTCTAGTCCCATTATCCAGGAATGAGCAAATGGATCTATTGATTGCATCAGTCCAGGGCATGCAAAAGGACATTAAGGGGATTCTGGACAACCAGAACAGTCTTGTTAGAATCTTTGAGACCAAAATCAAGACCCTTACTAAGAGATGGACGGGCTAACGAAGATAGTCACAGAACTTCAGCATGAAGTTGACCCCGTGAACATCCCTTGGGTCTCTTCTACTTCAGATGATGAGGATGATGATGAGGAGGAGGATTAATCACCTCTAGGGCCACACACTCAGTTCACTACTCAGGCCAGATCAACCATAGAGCCAGCTCCAACAGCTCCATCAGCTCCATCAACTTCAGCTCCATCAGTGACCACTCCAGCTCCATCCACAACATCTGCAGAGATCTTCGCCGATGCTGTCATCTCGACTCCTTCATCAACAACCAGAGGAGATATGCCCAAGAACGCTTAGATGTATGCCTTTGAACTTTTTGGTAACTGGTTGCCAAAGGGGGAGAAGTGTATATAGATCTTTAGGCTTCGAGCGAGAGAGCGATTTGGTTTCTATTTGCTTTTCAAAAACATTTGGTTCTTTGGTGTGATGTGAGATACTTTTGTGTTTGTGTTATGATACTATGTTATGGGTGATGCAACTATTTCCTATCATCTTAATGCTCATGAGATCATCTTTCACCTTTGTTTGATTGTGTTGTGTGTTGTTATTCATTCTAATTATTCTCGCACACCACCAAGTTGTATGTGACATGGAAGAAGTGCCCCATATGCCTAATCGATTGTGCATTTGCATTCAAACGCAAATTCAAAATAATGCACAAATTTAGGGGGAGCTCCTGATTATCACATACCTCTCAAAGCGACAATTATATTCATTGAATTTATAATATGTCGAAGCTTTGATCTATAGGTTGTCATCAATTACCAAAAAGGGGGAGATTGAAAGCACATTTCCTCCCTTGGTGGTTTTGGTAATTAATAACAACATATAAGTCATTGAACTAATGTTTCCACCAAGTATACTTCAGGAAATGTTCAATGATAGGATTGGCAAAAGGAGATTGTGGAGAAACCCCAAGATGCAAGGAAATAGGTTGGCCAAGCTTCAAGCAAGAGGACTCTACATTTTATATTTGTGGGAAATCACTTTGAGTCATAGGAAAGCCAATACTATTAAAAGGGGGTCAGGTTTTGTTGGTGAACAATATCCTCAAACGTGCACAAGTGATAGTTGCCAAAAATATCCACAAACTCTCCCACCATAGTCTGTTCTATGCCCAACACTCAAAATCAGTGCAACCAACTTTCCCACTTCGGTACCACCGATTCCAGAACCTAGACATACTCAAGCCAAACCCTAGCCACTTCGGTGCAACCGATTCCATACCGATGCCACCGAGTTTAGGTTGCCAACTTTCTGTTACACAAATTCACATTTTCAGTCCCATCAAAAATTTTGAATCGGTGTCACCGATCCTGGAAATCTGACTGTTGGTCACCTTATCAGTGCAGCCGAGTTTCCTATATCAGTCTCACCAAGATTCAAAAGTTGCCACCTTTTGGTCACTTCGGTACCACCAAGATTAACACATCAGTGTCACAGAGTTGGTCATTTTGTGTGTAACGGTTGGATTTTTGGGGATACCTATATATACCACTTCACCACCACCTACTCGAAAGATAAGCACTCAGAACTATTCCATACCTATCCTATCAGTTTTTCGGAGAGAGAACCACCTACCCTTGTGTTGAGGTCAAGATCTTCCACTCCGATCATATGGATCTTGATTTCTAGCCTCCCCAAGTAGATTTCCACCAATCCCATCTCATCCACCATGCCAAATCTGTGAGAGAGTGGTTGGGTGCTGAGGGTCTATCATCTTGAAGCACAAGAGCAAGGAGTTCATCGTCATTACCGAGCCTATTACCTTTTGGAGGGTGGTGCCTCCTAGATTGGTTAGGTGTCGCTTGGGAGCCTCCTACTTCGTGTTGTGGAGTGAACCAAGAAGTTTGTAAGGGCAAGGAGATCGCCTACTTCGTGAAGATCTACCCATAGTGAGGCTAGTCCTTTGTGTACGAAAGTCATATGGAATAGTCAAGGTTGCTACTTCGTGGACCCTTTTGGGTGGAGCCCTTTGTGGACTCTCGCGACCGTTACCCTTCGTGGGTTGAAGATTCCATAAACGTGGATGTACGATAGCTCCACCTATCGGAACCACGGGAAAAATCATCATGTCTACAATTGCGTTTGATCTTCCTACCCTATCCCTTATATACATGCTTGTTGTTACTTTCCGCAATTATATACTCTTAGACTTGCATGTGTAGGGTGTACTTAACTTGCCATAAAATGCTAAAAACTGTCAACCCTAAAACTTGGTATAGGAAAAGCTTTTAATTGGTCAAGTAGTCTACTCACCACCCCCTCTAGACCTACTTTCAATCCTACACTCACCCGCGTCGGGTGGCCGTCGTGCACCCTTATTGACACCATCAAGGGATGGCAGAAGGAGTGGTTCTACATCACCGAACCATAAGAAGAAGGTCAGCATCCCCCCACCGCATTCAGATCCGTACCCCCCACCAGACTGGCTTCATGGCTCGAGAAGGGCCTCGTCTAGGGACCAAGCAAGGAGGTGAGCGACCTGCAGAAGCGCATCTGCTCCATGATCGAGGAGGGCACCAAGATGACCAATGTGGTCCAGGTGATGCTCTGAAGATGCATCCTCCCTTGCCAGCACCGGGATACTCCCTTGTGGGCTCGTCAGCTCGACGCCAAGCCCACAGTCCAGAATCTCTTCCGCACTACACGGAAGAAGTTGTGGAAGGCGCTCTTCAAATTGCAGAAGAGATGGCCATCCAAGAAGGAGGACCAGGGTCTGCACGCTGCCAATCCCGAGTCTGAGGTACGAGACATCCTAGCTTGGTCGTCTCCATTACATAAGGAGGTTTCATAACCCCTTTTCTGATTTGCCTTTGCAGAGATGGCGGAAGAAAGGCGTTAAAATTAAAGTCCAGCGCCTCAGCCCGAAGACGAGAGGACCAGTCTATTAGCAAAAATGCTCGTGGTAAAGCCTTACGAGGCTCCCACGAAAAAAGAGAAGAAGAAGAAACCAGGCCAGGCTAGCATCCGCATCAGGGACCAGCCTGACGCCGCATCCGAGGATACCCCCGCCTCCTCAAATCAGGAGGAGGCTGAGGAGGAGGAAGAGGAAGAAGAGGAGGAGGCAGAGGTCGAGGGCGAGGGGGAAGGTAATTGCCCCCGTGCCACGAAGAGAGCGGCGTCTTCGGACGCTCCGGAGAAGGTCCCTCCTCCTGTCTAGAAGAGGGCGCGTCAGGCGCAGGTGATTCTGACCGACGACAGTTTAGACTCAGACACCCTGTCCGAAGACCTTGAGGAGGTTCCGCGAAGGAGCCTACGGGTCAAGCCCCCTCAAAAAAGGTTAGGATCCGAAGACCCTCCCATTCATAACGAATAGATTTAGAGCTTGATAACATGCGGGTTATTGGCTTTGCAGCCCCCTGCGCGTCATCCCCACCGATGTGATATCGGATGGGAAGACCCCTCCTGCCGAACTGGCGGGGAGCGAGGATGCCTCGCATCTCACCACTCCGGGGACCACGAGGGACGTCGTGAAGGTGTCATCCCAACACGCTCCTATGGAGCCGGACACCAGCGACGGGGAGGACAATACCATGGCCGAGGCTAACGCTTCGGCCACCGAAGACCGGGGAGCGACACCCCACCCGGAAATTGAGGAGGCCGAACGAGAGGGCACCCAGTCTCCTCCAAGGACCTCTCCAGAGCGCAACATGCGTTTGGAGTCAATGGTTCAAATCACAGTTGGTGATCAGGAGATCCGATCATCGCTGGCTCCACCGACCACTGGGTGGCCGATGATGGAGGAGGCTCTATCAAGGTCCTCCCTTTCTGAAGAGCACCGCACCCTTATGGGTTCGGTGTTGCAGAGCATTCAGTCTGTCGACAACGGACTGAAGGAGGCCTTCAAGGGTCTCCTATAGGGTTTTCAAGTAAGTCACATGATGTTCTTCTTTGCAAAGTTTTTATTTATTTCTATTCTACACATGGCAGCCCCCGAGCCCTAGGTGAGGTTAACAAACTCACCTAGGGGTCACTCGTGTATCCGATATCGGACTAGATACACTTTAAGTATCCGGTATGTTAGGATAACTCCTAATAAGGTCCAAAATAAGATCAGATTGACTATAATTCCGAAATTGAGAACCCATGTAATATATCGGTTGTATGTGTAATGCAGGATTCGTCATCGGCGGTGGCAATAAATGGCGCCGAGCTGGATGAGCTAAATCGGAAGCTTAAGCGATTCGAAGACGAAGTTGAGGCCCTTAACCGAAGATTCGACGAGGCCCAAGGCATGTCAAAATAGAATCCGAATACCTTTGTCTGAACTCCATCGTCTGAATATTGTCAATGCAACTTTTTCACATTGTATGATGTACATGCAGCTTCGGCGAAATATATGGAGAGGCTTAAGGCCGAGCTCCAAAGCGTGAAGGACGAAGTGGCCGGCGAGAGGGCGTCTGCTAAAGAAATGGTTGTCGCCCTTTCCGCCATGCGAGCCACCAGTGGCAAGCATGAGGCTCGCATGGTGGAGGTCCAGCAGGCGCTCAAGGACGCCAGTGAAAATGCCGAGGCCTTGGAGCAGAAGAATAAGGCCAGCTCGGCCGAACTGTCCACTTTAACAGCCGAACTCTAGAAGGAGCGAGTGGAAACACGGTTCTACGAGGAGGAAGTCCGCCAAGCCAAAGACATAAGAGATGGTAAGCCATACTCACTAAAGTGCGTATTCGGGGATAGCAAATTCGAATTGCTTACCCAGGTGTGGTGATCCTCAGGCGCCTCCTCCGATCTCCAGAAGAGCATGGCGGACGCCAATCAGATGTTCGCCTCGCGGGGAGAAGGAGATGAAGCTCGGCTATTCTAGGCACAGTTCGGAGCCCCCCGAGCGTCCTCCTCTTCTAGTGGAATAGCTAAAACAGTTGATGGAGCTGCACCAGATGGCGGAGCTGGCCATGAAGGACCTCTACATCCACTTATGGCCCGGTGAGCTGCTGTCAGGCAGCTACTTTGTCCTGGTGTAGAGGTTGATTGCTGCTTCGCCCCACCTCGACACCGTTACGCGGTCCTCCTGCATCGAGGGAGTCTAGATGGCCATTGCAAGAGTGAAGGTGCACTAGCTGGGCCTAGATCCGATGAAGGTAGCAACCGCCCCGCCGCCTCCCGGGAAGGAGCATAGATGCCCCGAGATATACTTTGATGGAGTGATGGAGAGTGCTTGGGTGATAGCATCCCAGTGTCCGGACGATCATTTGTTTGAATGAACTGCAACACGTCCGAAGACTTGTCCAAACTTTTGATGATATTACTTATTGTTCTTGTATGGTTTTACATTCCTTTATAACTCCTATGTGGTTGTTAATACTGAAAGATGCGAGCCGTCAGCTTGAGCCCCCATGTAGGTACTACATGGGGTGTCTATGCCAATGCACTATGTCTTAGCCGAATTATCGGAACCCAAAGGCGGTACAGTGTGGCAGACTAGGCAATCATACTATAGTGCTTTATTTCTTTCACTTAGTCATAGGGGCACGAAAAGGACTACAAGAAGCATACTATTAGCCACCAAAGTGTTGTGATGTTCGGACGAACCGTGTCCAAAGCCGGTATCACAATGTTTGCATAAAGGGCAAATTCCTTGTATAACATGGAATAGCCGCTTATGAGGATTGAAGTATAATACTTCCAGCTCGGGTTCACAGACCGGATCTCGCATACTATGACAGTCAGTTTTCAGCTTTCACCCCTAAGGTGCTTGACCAAACTATCCGGAAGCACAATCACAGGGGTGCTCCCTTTGCCCTTTTAGCTGGATGAGCAGAACATAAAGGGCAAGCACAGTAGCCGGGCAACCCAACTATTGACCCAAGAAATAGCTTAGAACCGATGCATATAAAGTGAACACCAAGATGCCGAACGCATGATATAATGTACATAAGGCGGTTTATTTTTAAACTCGAGCGCCCGGTCTATTAGCCGGTTGCCTCGCATCATACCGAATAGGTCCACGAGAAGAGGGAGAGAAGTGAAAATATGTACCAAAAAAGGACAGATGAGGCAAACTTGTGCCACACAATTTATATTTTTCTCAACAACTCCTATAGCTCGGATTGCCGAAGCAATTGTTTACAGCTATGTGAAAGAAAGAAATTATACAGGAGTTGTTGTACCAGGGGTCTTCAATTGATAGCCTAACGTCCTCGATATGCCCCGTTGCTAGTTGTCTCCTACCCTTAGATGCACCTTGATGGGTGTTAGTGTTCGACAAACGGATCTTGCAAACAAGGTCTTGAGAGGCTGCCAAATTGTAGGTGAGCTTTACGCCATAGGCAGGTTCTTTAGGAGCACCTGCATTTTGTCTGAAGAAGTGTTGAGGGTAGGAGTTCGGGCCAGCCGAACACCCATCTTTATTTCCCCACCACTACCCATGGAATTTTAAGTGTGAAGTTGTGCCTCTTTGGCACGTACTTTGCTGGTCTTAGGGTTGTGTGGTGGGGGCGAGTCCCTATTGAAGGGAGGAGTAAGGATCTGAGTTTTTGGTCTGAAGCCGAACTCGCTTCCTAGCCTTGTGTGTCTTTATGGCGGGTGTCCGAACTTGCCGATCTTCTTGGTAGCTGAATTCGGCCACCAAGGCCAGTGCATGTTCCTCAGTTCTAAGGGAGCGCTCTGTATTGCCGTTAATAGTAATGACCCCCTTGGGGCCTGGCATCTTGTGTTCGGTAAGTAGCCCATATAGTCCGGCCCATAAGAATAGGCCGGCTTCCCGAGGACCCCTTAATCTAGGACTCCCTTAGTGGCCACCCCCCTGGCCGCGCCTAGGGGGCTTGCCACCACCCCATGCACCCTCCGGACTCCATTTTCTTGTGGTACATGATAACCCACAAGTATAGGGGATCAATTGTAGCCTTTCTCGATAAGTAAGAGTGTCAAACCCAACGAGGAGCTAAAGGAACAACAAATATTCCCTCAAGTTCTATCGACCACCGATACAACTCTACGCACGCTTAACATTGACTTTACCTAGAACAAGTATGAAACTAGAAGTACTTTGTAGGTGTGATAGGATAGGTTTGCAAGATAATAAAGAGCACGAAAATAAAAACTAGGGGCTGCTAAGATAGAGAAACAACTAAGTTAGTTTAACGAGTGTGGAAAAGTGGTGGTAGGAGTTGCGGAATTGTCCCTAGGCAATTGATAACTAGACCGGTAATCATTATTGCAATTTTATATGAGGGAGAGACATAAGCTGTTGGAAATATGCCCTAGAGGCAATAATAAAATGGTTATTATTGTATTTCCTAGTTCATGATAATTGTCTATTGTTCATGCTATAATTATGTTAACCGGAAACCGTAATACATGTGTGAATACATAGACCACAACATGTCCCTAGTGAGCCTCTAGTTGACTAGCTCGTTGATCAATAGATGGTCATCGTTTCATGGCCGACATTGGATGTCGTTGATAACGGGATCACATCATTAGGAGAATGATATGATGGACAAGACCCAATCCTAAGCATAGCACAAGATCATGTAGTTCGTTTGCTAAAGCTTTTCAATGTCAACTATCGTTTCCTTAGACCATGAGATTGTGCAACTCCCGGATACCGTAGGAATGCTTTGGGTGTGCCAAACGTCACAATGTAACTGGGTGGCTATAAAGGTGCACTACGGGTATCTCCGAAAGTGTCTGTTGGGTTGGCACGAATCGAGACTGGGATTTGTCACTCCGTGTGACGGAGAGGTATCTATGGGCCCACTCGGTAAGACATCATCCTAATGATCTCAATGTGACTAAGGAGTTAGCCATGGGATGATGTATTACAGAACGAGTAAAGAGACTTGCCGGTAACGAGATTGAACAAGGTATAGAGATACCGACGATCGAATCTCGGGCAAGTATCATACCAATAGACAAAGGGAATTGCATACGGGATTGATTGAATCCCCGACATCGTGGTTCATCCGATGAAATCATTGTGGAGCATGTGGAAGCCAACATGGGTATCCAGATCCTGCTGTTGGTTATTGACCGGAGAGGTGTCTCGGTCATGTCTACGTGTCTCCCGAACCCGTAGGGTCTACACACTTAAGGTTCGATGACGCTAGGGTTATAGGGAAATGTTGTACGTGGTTACCTAAGGTTGTTAGGAGTCCCGGATGAGATCCCGGACGTCACTAGGAGCTCCGTAATGGTCCGTAGGTAAAGATTGATATATAGGAAGTCCAGTTTTGGTCACCGGAAAGTTTTCGGGCTCATCGATAGTGTACTGGGAGTGCCGGGAGGGTGCCGGAGGACCCCCGGGAAGGGTCTGACGACCAATAAACTTTGTAGGACCTTAGAGGAGGTGTGCCGGCCCTTTTTGGGCTGGCCAGGACCTTCTAGAAAGGCCCATGTGGCTGGGATAAAGAGATAAAGGGCAAAAGGATTTAAAAGGAGGAGATCCACCTCCCTTGTGGGAGGTGGACTCTTCCCCACCTTCGGCCGAACCTCTCCTCCTTGGAGGAGGGGCCAAGGCAGCCCTCCCTCTCCCTCCTCCTATATATATGCAAGGGTTTGGGCTGATTTGAGACACGACTCCTCTCTCTCTCGGCGCAGCCCTACCCTTCCTCTTCCTCATTCTCCGTAGCGCTTGGAGAAGCCTTGCCGGAGTTCACGTAGCTCCACCGTCACCACGCCGTCGTGCTGCCGGAGCTCTCCCTCAACCTCTCCTTCCTCCTTGCTGGATCAAGATGTAGGAGACGTCATCGGGCTGCACGTGTGTTGAACGCGGAGGCGCTGTTGTTCGGCGCTGAGATCGGAATCCACCGCGATCTGAATCGCTGCGAGTACGACTCCACCAACCGCGTTCTTATGACGCTTCCGCTTAGCGATCTTCAAAGGTATGAAGATGCAATCTTTCCCCATTCATTGCTGGTTTCTCCATGGATAGATTTTGGTGACACGTAGGAAAATTTTGATTTACTACTACGTCTCCCATCAGTGGCATCATGAGCTTGGTCTATGCATAGAATCTATGCACGAGTAGAACACAAGTTGGTGTGAGCGTAGATTTTGTTAATATGCTTACCACTAGTAGTCTTATCTTGATTCGGCGGTATTGTGGAATGAAGCGGCCCGGACCGACTTTACATGTACGCTTACGTGAGACTGGTTCCACCGCCTGACATGCACTTGTTGCATAAGGTGGCTAGTGGGTGTCTGTCTCTCCCACCTTAGTCGGATTGGATTCGATGAAAAGGGTCCTTATGAAGGGTAAATAGCAATTGGCATATCATGTTGTGGTTTTGGCGTAGGTAAGAAACGTTCTTGCTAGAAACCTATAGCAGCCACGTAAAACCTTGCAACTACAAATTAGAGGACGTCTAACTTGTTTTTGCAGCATATGTCTTGTGATGTGATATGGCCAAATAATGTGATGTGATCATTGTGATGTATGAGATTCATCATGTTCTTGTAATAGGATTCATGACTTGCATGTCGATGAGTATGACAACCGGCAGGAGCCATAGGAGTTGTCTTATTTTATTGTATGACCTGCGTGTCAATCATAAACGCCATGTAATTACTTTACTTTATTGCTAAACGTTAGCCATAGTAGTAGAAGTAATAGTTGGCGAGACAACTTCATGAAGACACAATGATGGAGATCATGGTGTCATGCCAGTGACAATGATGATCAAGGTGCCCCGAAGATGGAGATCAAATGAGCAAGATGATATTGGCCATATCATGTCACTATATTGATTGCATGTGATGTTTATCATGTTTACATCTTATTTGCTTAGAACGACGGTAGTAAATAAGATGATCTCTCAATAAAATTTCAAGAGAAGTGTTCACCCTAACTGTGCACCGTTGCTAAGGATCGTCGTTCCGAAGCACCACATGATGATCGGGTGTGATAGGTTCTAACGTTCGCATACAACGAGTGTAAGCCAGATTTACACACGCGGAACACTTAGGTTGACTTGATGAGCCTAGCATGTACAGACATGGCCTCGAAACACGGAAGACCGAAAGGTCGAACATGAGTCGTATAGAAGATACGATCAACATGGAGATGTTCACCATGGATGACTAGTCCGTCTCACGTGATGATCGGACACGGGCTAGTTGACATGGATCATGTGTCACTTGGATGACTAGAGAGATGTCTATCTAAGTGGGAGTTCATTAAATAATTTGATTATGAGAACTTAATTATCATGAACTTAGTCTAAAATTATATTTACAATCTATATTGTAGATCCAATGGCCAATGCAAATGTCACCCTCAATTTCAATGCGTTCCTAGAGAAAACCAAGCTGAAAGATGATGGAAGCAACTATGCAGACTGGGTCTGTGGCTTGAGGATCATCCTCATAGCTTCCAAGAAATTGTATGTCCTTGATGCACCACTAGGTGACCCACCCCTTCTCCCAGTAGAGCCAGACATTGCGAATGCTTGGCATTCTCGCTGTGATGATTACTCCCTCGTTCAGTGCGGCATGCTTTATAGTTTAGAACCGGGGATCCAAAAGTGTTTTGAGCAACACGGAGCATATGAGATGTTCCAAGAGCTGAAACTGGTTTTCCAAGCTCATGCCCAGGTCAAGAGATATGACGTCTCCGACAAGTTCGTCAGCTGTAAGATGGAGGAGAATAGTTCTGTCAGTGAGCACATCCTCAAGATGTCTGGGCTTCACAACCGCTTGACTCAGCTGGGAGTTAATCTCCTGGATGACTCGGTCATTGACAGAATCCTCCAGTCGCTTCCACCTAGCTACAAGAGCTTTGTGATGAACTACAACATGCAAGGGATGGAGAAGTCCATTCCCGAGTTGTACTCGATGCTAAAATCAGCAGAGGTCGAGATCAAAAAGGAGCATCAAGTGTTGATGGTGAATAAGACCACTAGTTTCAAGAAAGGCAAGGGTAAGAAGAACTTCAAGAAGGACGGCAAAGCTGTTGCCGCGCCCGGTAAGCAAGTTGCTGGGAAGAAGAAGAACAAGAATGGACCCAAGCCTGAGACTGAGTGTTTTTATTGCAAGGGTACCGGTCACTGGAAGCGGAACTGCCCCAAGTACTTAGCGGATAAGAAGGACGGCAACATTAAAGGTATATGTGATATATTTGTTATTGATGTGTACCTAACCAGCGCTCGTAGTAGCTCATGGGTATTTGATACCGGTGCAGTTGCTCACATTTGTAACTCCAAGTAGGAGCTACGGAATAAGCGGAGGCTGGCAAAGGACGAGGTGACGATGCGCGTCGGGAATGGTTCCAAGGTCAATGTGATCGCCGTCGGCACGCTACCTCTACATCTACCTTCGGGATTAGTGTTAAACCTTAATAATTGTTATTCAGTACCAGCTTTGAGGATGAACATTGTATCTGGATCTTGCTTGATGCAATATGGCTACTCATTTAAATCTGGGAATAATGGTTGTTCTATTTATATGAGAGAAATGTTTTATGGTCATGCCCCGCTGGTCAATGGTTTATTTTTGAGGAATCTCGAACATGATGTTACACATGTCCATAGTGTGAGTACCAAAAGGTGTAAGGTTGATAACGATAGTCCCACTTACATGTGGCACTGCCGCCTTGGTCATATTGGTGTCAAACGCATGAAGAAGCTCCATACTGATGGACTTTTGGAGTCTCTTGATTTCGAATCATTTGACACATGTGAACCATGCCTCATGGGCAAGATGACCAAGACTCCATTCTTTGGAACAATGGAGCGAGCAACTGACTTGTTGGAAATAATACATACCGATGTATGCGGTCCAATGAGTGTTGAGGATCGTGGTGGCTACCGTTATGTTCTCACCCTCGCTGATGACTTGAGTAGATATGGGTATGTCTACATAATGAAACATAAGTCTGAAACTTTTGAAAGGTTCAAGGAATTTCGGAGTGAGGTAGAGAATCAATGTGCCAGGAAAATAAAGTGCCTACGATCTGATCGAGACAGAGAATATTTAAGTCACGAGTTTTGCACGCACCTAAGCAAATGTGGAATTGTTTCACAACTCATGCCGCCTGGAACACCTGAGCGAAATGGTGTGTCTAAACGTCGTAATCGCACTCTATTAGATATGGTACGATCTATGATGTCTCTTACCGACTTACCGCTATCATTTTGGGGATATGCATTAGAGACTGCCGCATTCACTTTAAATAGGGCACCGTCAAAATCCGTTGAGACGACAACGTATGAATTATGGTTTGGAAAGAAACCTAAGTTGTCGTTTCTAAAAGTTTGGGGATGTGATGCTTATGTGAAGAAACTTCGACCTGAGAAGCTCGAACCCAAAACGGAAAAGTGCGTCTTCATAGGATATCCCAAAGAGACTATTGGGTATACCTTCTACCTACGATCCGAGGGCAAAGTCTTTGTTGCCAAGAATGGATCCTTTCTCGAGAAAGAGTTTCTCTTGAAAGAAGTAAGTGGAAGGAAAATAGAACTTGATGAGGTAATTGTACCTCCACTCGAACCGGAGAGTAGCGCAACATAGGAAGTTGTTTCTGTGGAGCCTACACCGGCTGGAGAGGAAGTTAATGATGATGATCATGAAACTTCAGATCAAGTTACTATTGAACATCGAAGGTCCACTAGGACACGTTCCGCACCAGAGTGGTAAGGCAACCTTGTCCTAGAGATCATGTTCTTAGACAACGGTGAACCTTCGAACTATGAAGAAGCGATGGCGGGCCCGGATTCCAACAAATGGCTTGAGGCCATGAAATCCGAGATAGGATCCATGTATGAGAACAAAGTATGGACTTTGGTGGACTTGCCTGATGATAAGCGAGCCATTGAAAATAAATGGATCTTTAAGAAGAAGACTGGCACGGATGGTAATGTGACCGTCTATAAGGCTCGGCTTGTCGCTAAGAGTTATCGACAAGTTCAAGGAGTTGACTACAATGAGACTTTCTCACCCGTAGCGATGTTGAAATCTGTCCAAATCATGTTAGCAATTGCCGCATTTTATGATTATGAGATCTGGCAAATGGACGTCAAAACGGCATTCCTTAATGGTTTCCTTGAGGAAGAACTGTATATGATGCGGTCGGAAGGTTTTGTCGATCCTAAAGATGCTAACAAGGTATGCAAACTCCAGCGCTCCATCTATGGGTTGGTGCGAGCATCTCGGAGTTGGAACATTCGCTTTAATGAAGTTATTAAAGTGTTTGGGTTTGTACAGGTTTATGTAGAACCTTGTATTTACAAGAAAGTGAGTGGGAGCTCTGTAGCATTTCTCATATTATATGTGGATGACATACTGATAATGGGAAATGATATAGAACTCTTGGAAAGTATAAAGGCCTACTTGAATAAGTGTTTTCAATGAAGGACCTTCGAGAAGCTGCTTACATATTAGGTATTAAGATCTATAGAGATAGATCGAGACGCCTCATACGTCTTTCACAAAGCACATACCTTGAAAAGATATTGAAGAAGTTCAATATGGATCTGTCCAAGAAGGGGTTCTTGCCTATGTTACAGGGTGTGAGATTGAGTACGACTCAATACCCGACCACTGCAAAGGATAGAGAAGAGATGAGTGTCATCCCCTATGCTTCAGCCATAGGCTCTATTATGTATGCAATGTTGTGTACCAGACCTGATGTGAACCTTGCCATAAGTTTGGTAGGGAGGTACCAAAGTGATCCCGTAGCGGAACAGTGGACAGCGCTCAAGAATATCCTGAAGTACCTGAAAAGGACAAAGTACATGTTTCTCGTATATGGAGGTGTCGAAGAGCTCGTCGTAAAGGGTTACGTTGATGCTAGCTTCGACACAATTCCGTACGACTCCAAGTCGCAAACCGGATACGTGTATGTTTTGAACGGAGGGGCAGTCAGCTGGTGCAGCAACAAGCAAAGTGTCGTGGCAGCATCTACATGTGAAGAAGAGTACCTAGCTGCTTCGGAAGCAGCACAGGAAGGAGTCTTGATGAAGGAGTTCATCACCGGCCTAAGAGTAATTCCAAGTGCGTCGGGCCCGATGACTCTATTCTGTGACAACACTGGAGCTATTTCCCTTGCGAAGGAGCCCAAGTTTCACAAGAAGACAAGACACATCAAGCATCGCTTCAACTCCATCCGTGATTACATTCAGGAGGGAGATATAGATATTTGTAAAGTGCATACGGATCTGAAGGTCACAGATCCGTTGACTAAACCTCTCTCACAAGCAAAACATGATCAACACCAGATTGCTATGGGTGTTCGATTCATCACAATGTAACTAGATTGTTGACTCTAGTGCAAGTGGGAGACTGTTGGAAATATGCCTTAGAGGCAATAATAAAATGGTTATTATTGTATTTCCTAGTTCATGATAATTGTCTATTGTTCATGCTATAATTGTGTTAACCGGAAACCGTAATACATGTGTGAATACATAGACCACAACATGTCCCTAGTGAGCGTCTAGTTGACTAGCTCGTTGATCAATAGATGGTCATGGTTTCATGGACATGGACATTGGATGTTGTTGATAACGGGATCACATCATTAGGAGAATGATGTGATGGACAAGACCCAATCCTAAGCATAGCACAATATCGTGTAGTTCGTTTGCTAAAGCTTTTCAATGTCAAGTATCGTTTCCTTAGACCATGAGATTGTGCAACTCTCAGATACCGTAGGAATGTGTTGGGTGTGCCAAACGTCACAACGTAACTGGGTGGCTATAAAGGTGCACTACGGGTGTCTCCGAAAGTGTCTGTTGGGTTGGCACAAATCGAGACTGGGATTTGTCACTCCGTGTGACGGAGAGGTATCTCTGGGCCCACTCGGTAAGACATCATCATAATCAGGTCAATGTGACTAAGGAGTTCGCCACGGGATGATGTATTACAGAACGAGTAAAGAGACTTGCCGGTAATGAGATTGAACAAGGTATAGAGATACCGACGATCGAATCTCGGGCTAGTATCATACCGATAGACAAAGGGAATTGCATACGGGATTGATTGAATCCCCGACATCGTGGTTCATCTGATGAAATCATTGTGGAGCATGTGGAAGCCAACATGGGTATCTAGATCCCGCTGTTGGTTATTGACCGGAGAGGTGTCTCGGTCATGTCTACGTGTCTCCTGAACCCGTAGGGTCTACACACTTAAGGTTCGATGACGCTAGGGTTATAGGGAAATGTTGTATGTGGTTACCGAAGGTTGTTAGGAGTCCCGGATGAGATCCCAAACGTCACGAGGAGCTCCGGAATGGTCCAGAGGTAAAGATTGATATATAGGAAGTCCAGTTTTGGTCACCGGAAAGTTTTCGGGCTCATCGGTAGTGTACCGGGAGTGTCGGGAGGGTGTCGGAGGACCCCCGGGAGGGGTGTGACGACCAAAGGACTTTGTAGGCCCTTAGAGGAGGTGTGCCAGCCCTTTTTGGGCTGGCCAATACCTTCTAGAAAGGCCCAAGTGGCTGGGATAAAGAGATAAAGGGCAAAAGGATTTAAAAGGAGGAGATCCACCTCCCTTGTGGGAGGTGGACTCTTCCCCACCTTCGGCCGAACCTCTCCTCCTTGGAGGAGGGGCCAAGGCAGCCCTCCCTCTCCCTCCTCCTATATATATGCAAGGGTTTGGGCTAATTTGAGACACGACTCCTCTCTCTCTCGGCGCAGCCCTACCCTTCCTATTCCTCGTTCTCCGTAGCGCTTGGCGAAGCCCTGCCGGAGTTCACGTAGCTCCACCGTCACCACGCCGTCGTGCTGCCAGAGCTCTTCCTCAACCTCTCCTTCCTCCTTGCTGTCTCAAGGCATAGGAGACGTCATCGGGCTGCACGTGTGTTGAACACGGAGGCGCCGTTGTTCGGCGCTGAGATCGGAATCCACCGCGATCTGAATCGCTGCAAGTACGACTCCACCAACCGCGTTCTTGTAACGCTTCCGCTTAGCGATCTTCAAAGGTATGAAGATGCAATCTCTCCCCACTCGTTGTTGGTTTCTCCATGGATAGATTTTGGTGATCGTAGGAAATTTTTTGATTTACTACTACGTCTCCCAACAGAAGCTAACATACTTTTTCTACTTGGATCGTATGAACTTATGATAGGAACTCTAGCAAGCATCCGCAACTACTAAAGATCGTTAAGGTAAAACTCAACCATAGAATTATAAGGTATCAAGTCCTCTTTACTCCCATATGCAACAACCCACCCACTCAGGTTTATGCTTCTATCACTCAAGCAACCCACCATAGGCAAATCATGAACACATTGCTACACCCTACAGCGAGGATCCCTCACGCTTGCGCAACACAGAGAGCACCATAGGACAGCACCAATAATAAAACATGCAACTCAAACCAATCATGATCATCAATCAACCCATAGGACAAAACTGATCTACTCAAACATCATAGGATGGCAACACACCATTGGATAATAATATGAAGCATAAAGCATCATGTTCAAATAGAGGGTACAGCAGGTTGCAGGAGAGTGGACCATTGTAGATAGACAGGGGAACGTTATGGAGGTGTTGGTGAAGATGATGGAGTTGTTGGAGTAGATCTTCGTCATGATGATGGCCCCGACGGCGTTCCGGTGCCACCGGGATAGAGGGGGAGAGAGCCTCACTCCTTCTTATTCTTCGTTGACCTTCCCCCTAGATGGGACAAGGGTTTCTCCTCTGGTCCATGGCCTCCATAGAGGCGGAGGGGCAAGAACCCCTACGAGATTGGATCTCTCTCTCTCTCTCTCTGTTTTCTTCTATTTCTGCGCTCTCAGATTATGGCCTTTAACCGTTTCTTAAATATCCGGAGATCCGTAACTACGATCAGGCTAAAATTTTGAGGGGATTTTCCTTATAAAATTTATTTCTTGCGACCGAAGGACAGATCCAACCGATCTAAGGGGTAGCCACAAGCCCTCAGGTCGCGCCTGGCAGGCTTGTGGGACCCTCGGGAACCGCCTTCTGTTGATTCCACTTCCCAAAATTCACATATATTCCAAAAAAAATCTCCGTAAGTTTTTATCCCGCTTGGACTTCGTTCAATATGGATTTTCTGTGAAACAAAAACATGCAACAAACAGGAACTGGCACTGGGCATTGGATCAATATGTTAGTCCCAAAGATAGTATAAAACGTTGCCAAAAGTATATGAGAGTTATAGAATATTGGCATGAAACAATCAAAAAATATTGATACAACGGAGACGTATCAGCATCCCCAAGCTTAATTCCTGCTCGTCCTCGAGTAGGTAAATGATAAAAAGATAATTTTTTGATGTGGAATGCTACCTATCATATTCTTGATCATATAATCTAATCATGGCATGAATATTAAGATACGAGTGATTCAAAGAAATAGTCTATATTGACATAAAAAAAAGTAATAGTTCGAGCACACAACAATGCAATCGTGTCCTTTCAAAATAACATGGCCTTAGAAAGTTATCCCTACAAAACCATATGGTCTGGCTATGCTCCATCTTCCCCACACAAAGTATCTAAATCATGCACAACCCCGATGACAAGTCAAGCAATTGTTTCACACTTTTATGTTCTCAAACCTTTTCAAATCTCATGCAATACATGAGCGTGAGCCATGAATATAGCACTATAGGTGGAATAGAATATGCTGGAGGTGATGAGGAAAAAGAAGAAGATAGTCTCACATCAACTAGGCGTGTCAACGGGCTATGGAGATGCCCATCAATAGATATCAATGTGGGTGAGTAGGGATTGCCATGCAACGGGTGCACTAGATCTATAAGTGTATGAAAGCTCAAAAATAAAACTAAGTGGTCGTGCAAATGATGAAAATTCCACTAGCTATATGAAAGTGACAAAATAGGAGACTCTCTATCATGAAGATCATGGTGCTACTTTGAAGCACAAGTGTGGAAAAAGATAGTAGCATTGTCCCTTCTCTCTTTCTCTCATTTTTTCTGCTTTTCCTTTTTTGGTGGGCATCTTTGGCCTCTTTTTTATTTATTTATCTGGGCTTCATTGGCCTCTTTTAAAGTCCGTAGACTCCTCCCAACTTGTGAGGGAATCATAGCTTCCATCATCCTTTTCTCACACGGGACAATGCTCTAATAATGAAAATCATCACACTTGTATTTACTTACAACTCGATACCTAGAACAAAAATATGACTCTATATGAATTCTTCCGGTAGGATACCGGGATGTGCAACGATCTAGCCTAGCAAATGACATCAAAAAATGGACAAGCCATGAAAACATCATGCAAGCTGTCTTACGATCATGCAAAGCAATATGAAAATGATGGTGCATGTCATACTAAACGGAACGGTGGAATTTGCATGGCAATATATCTCAAAATGGCTATGGAAATGCCATAATAGGTAGGTATGGTGGCTGTTTTGAGGAAGGTGTATGGTGGCTGTTTTGAGGAAGGTGGGTTTGATGCACCGGCGAAAGTTGTGCGATACTATAGAGGCCAGCAAAGGTGGAAGGGTGAGAGTGCGTATAATCCATGGACTCAGCATTAGTCATAAAGGACTCACATACTTATTTCAAAAGTATATTAGTTATCAAACAAAGAATTAGATGCATGCTCCTAGGGGATAGGTTGGTAGGAGTTAACCATCACGCGCTCCCGACCCTCACACAAAGGTTGACAATCATTAAACAAATCATGCTCCGACTTCGTTACATAATGGTTCACCATACGTGCATGCTACGAGAATAACAAACCTTAACACAAGTATTTCTCCAATTCACAATTACTCACTAGCATGACTCTCATATTACCATCTTCATATTGCAAGACTATTGCAAGGAATCAAACATATCATATTCAGTGATCTACAACTTTTATGTAGGATTTTATGACTAACCATGTGAATGACCAACTCCTGTTAACTCTCTAAATAGATATAAGTGAAGCACGAGAGTTTAATTCTTTCTACAAAATATATGCCCACGCTCTAAAAAATATAAGTGAAGCAAAAGAGCATTCTACAAATGACGGTTTTCTATGTGTGAGAAACAGGCAATCCAAACTTCAAATGATATAAGTGAAGCACATGAAGCATTCTATAAAGCCATACTCAAAAGATATAAGTGAAGTGCATGAAGCATTCTATAAATCAACCAAGGACTTTCTCATACCAGCATGGTGCATTATTAAAATAAAAATAAAAAGCACATGACGCTCCAAGATTTACGCATATCATGTGACGAATAAAAATATAGCTCCAAGTAAAATTACCGATGGTTGTTAGAAGAAAGAGGGGATGCCTTACGGGGCATCCCCAAGCTTAGTTTGTTGGGAGTTCTTGAATATTACCTTGGGGTGCCTCAAGCATCCCCAAGCTTAGTCTCTTTCCACTCCTTATTCCTTCATCCATCGTGATCTCACCCAAAACTTGAAAACTTCAATCACACAAAACTTAACAAAACCCTCGTGAGATCCATTAGTATATTAAAGCAAATATAAACTTTATGTACTGTTGTAAACCAATTCATATTTTATTTTTGCATTGTAGCTACTATATTATAATTTTTTACATGGCTTGTACCACCGATACAATCGATAGTTTCATCAAAACGAGCAAAACAATGCATAAAAAACAGAATCTTTCTTAAACAGGATAGTCAGTAGCAATCTAAACATTAAGCATACTTATGTAACTCTTAAAATTCTGAAAAAATAGGACAAAATAAAAAAATCATAGAAATACTTTGTAAAAATTTCAGAAACTTTTGACATTCCAGTAAAAAATGTAAATTCACACACTACAGCCAAAGTTTCTGTTTTTGTACTACACACACCAAACAAGCAATCTAATCATCATAAAGACAAATCTTGGCACATTATTTTTATAATACAATGCATTTATACAAGGGGATAATTATTTTTGTTGAAAAGTTTATGTAATCAAGATTTGCAAAGTTTCCATGGGCATGAACAAAGTTCAAGGCTAGCCCCCACTTCAACATTGCTCGTCTTTCTCACTTTCATTTTTCTTTTTGAAAAAAAATTAGGTTCCCCTCTTTTTTTTAACTATATAAAAGCACACAAAAGAATTAAATGACTCTCTAAAACTTCCGGGTTGTCTCCCTGGTAGCGCTTTCTTTAAAGCCATTAAGCTAGGCATATAGTGCTCAAGCAATGGATCCACCCGGATCCCAAGGTATATCAAAGACAATTTTAATTAACAATGATTTGTAATTTAGTATTGAGCACAAAGTAGCATATATCATGCAAAAACGAATTCTAACTCTCTTCCTATGCATTGGCATGTCATAAAAGAACAATTCATGCACACAAAGTAAAGGCCAATACATAGCATAAGCAGTTTCTTGCAATTTTATCATATTGGAAACATAGAGAGGTGGAGATGTAGTTCCTCCCTCATAATAACTGCAAGTAGGAGCTTCAAGCACATGCATGTTATATTTATCAAAATGATCATGTGTAGTAGTAAAAGGCAACCCATCTATATAATGCTTAATAAGTGCAAACTTCTCCGATATATTGTAGTTGGGAGAATTCAAAAAGATAATAGGACTATCATGCATGGGTGAAATAGCAAAAAATTAATTCTTAACATAAGGAACTATAGCAAGTTCATCTCCATAAGCATATTTCATATTGGCATCATGGACACAAGCATAGCAAGCATCAAGTTCATCAAAAAAGGATATTTCAAATGAATCCAAGGGATCATAGCAATCAACATAGCATTCATCCTTTGGTAAGGACGAAGGGAAATTAAACAGTGTATGAGTTGCAGAGTTACTCTCATTAGAAGGTGGGCACGGGTAGCTAATCCGCTCTTCCTCCTTTTGTTCTTCGCTCTCCTCTTCATCTTTTTCATCCAATGAGCTCACAATGTCATTAATTTCTTCTTCCATAGATTCCTGCAAAATATTAGCCGCTTTCAAGGCAGCAGTCATTCTCTCAATAAATTCAATAATATCAGCATTGCAATCATAATTATCATAGCAATATTTAAGTATGGCAAAAATTACAGATTCGTAAGGAACATCATCATCATACTTTTCCAGCAAAGAAGCAATTTCATAAGCACCTTTAAAAACAACAAATTCTTCTATTCGTTCCACATCATAGTAATCATAAATACCTTTAGCATAAGAAGCTAAGGTTTCATTATCATTAAATTTGCATTGAAAGGGGAGGTGTCGAGCTTCTATATTAGAGCAACAAGTAAAGTCACATCTCGAGCATGCATCCCAAGCAAACCATCCCAATATTCTAATTTGATCCCATAAGTATTTCCCTTTTTGAGATAAGCGATAATACCTAAAGTATTCACATTGGTACAACATGTATCCCATTATCAAGTTGAATGGGATTTTCTCAGGATTATCAAAGTAGTGCATAATATTTCCCACATAACGAGCATCGAGGGTTTTAGGAGGTTCCCCATCTCCATGAGTAGCCAGTACACCTAATTTTTTTGGTATTTAGTGTTCATATCCATAACTAAAGATAGAGAACAACTTAGAACAGCAAATAAAATCTACTTAGTCATAAAGCAAACAAGCACACACGAGAATATTCACCCCACGCTATTGCTCCCCGACAACGGCGCCAGAAAAAGGTCTTGATAACCCACAAGTATAGGGGATTAATTGTAGCCTTTCTCGATAAGTAAGAGTGTCAAACCCAATGAGGAGCTAAAGGTAGAACAAATATTCCCTCAAGTTCTATCGACCACCGATACAACTCTACGCATGCTTAACGTTCGCTTTACCTAGAACAAGTATGAAACTAGAAGTACTTTGTAGGTGTGATAGGATAGGTTTGCAAGATAATAAAGAGCATGAAAATAAAAACTAGGGGCTGCTAAGATAGAGAAACAGCTAAGTTAGTTTAACAAGTGTGGAAAAGTGGTGGTAGGAGCTGCGGAATTGTCCCTAGGCAATTGATAACTAGACCGGTAATCATTATTGCAATTTTATATGAGGGAGAGGCATAAGCTAACATACTTTCTCTACTTGGATCATATGCACTTATGATTGGAACTCTAGCAGGCGTCCGCAACTACTAAAGATCATTAAGGTAAAAACCCAACCATAGCATTATAAGGTATCAAGTCCTCTTTACTCCCATATGCAACAACCCACCTACTCGGGTTTATGTTTCTGTCACTCAAGCAACCCACCATAGGCAAATCATGAACACATTGCAACACCCTACAGCAAGGATCCCTCACGCTTGCACAACACGAAGAGCACCATAGGACAGCACTAATAATAAAACATGCAACTCAAACCAATCATGATCATCAATCAACCAATAGGACAAAATAGATCTACTCGGACATCATAGGATGGCAACACATCATTGGATAATAATATGAAGCATAAAGCACTATGTTCAATTAGAGGGTACAGCGGGTTGCGGGAGAGTGGACCACTGTAGATAGATTGGGTAAGGTGATGGAGGTGTTGGTGAAGATGATGGAGTTGTTGGAGTAGATCGTCATCGCAATGATGGCCCTGACGGCGTTCCGGTGCCACTGGAAGAGAGGGGGAGAGCCACCCTACTTCTTATTATTCCTTGACCTTCCCCTAGATGGGAGAAGGGTTTCCCCTCTGGTCCATGGCCTTCATGGCGGCGAAGGGGCGAGAGCCCCTCCGAGATTGGATCTCTCTCTCTCTGTTTCCTTCTGTTTCTGCGCTCTCAGATTCTGTCCTTTCACCATTTCTTAAATATCTGGAGATCCCTAACTCCTATCGGGCTGAAATTTTGAGGGGATTTTCCTTATAAAATATCTTTCTTGCGGACGAAGGACAGCTCCAACCAACCTAATGGGTAGCCACAAGACCTCAGGGCACGCCCTATCCCCCAGGGCGCGTCTGACAGGCTTGTGGGCCACTCGGGCACCGCCTTCTGTTGATTCCACTTCCCAAAATTCACATATATTCCAAAAAAATCTCCGTAAGTTTTTATCCCATTTGGACTTCGGTTAATATGGATTTTCTGCGAAACAAAAAGCATGCAACAAACAGGAACTGGCACTGGACACTAGATCAATATGTTAGTCGCAAAAATAGTATAAAAAGTTGCCAAAGGTATATGAAAGTTGTAGAATATTGGCATGAAACAATCAAAAATTATAGATACGATGGAGACGTGTCAGTACACTCCTTTGGGTCGGCAAAAATTCATTATATAATCCCCCGAAGGTTTGGACTTTTGTATCACGACAATACCTCCTGTTTTCGTTTTGAGTTGTTTCTGTTACACATTTAGAACGTCATGCCATCCCCAAGTGCTCCTAAGGACAAGTTCTTTGAGAAGGTCATCAACCCCTATCTTGCGGAAGTGCTGCAACACCCTCAAGCCATTGAGATGCGTGAGGGGGTGCTGCACATCCGTGACGTTGAAGGGCCAAAGAAGACCGGAAGCGTGGAAACAAGGCTCGAAGCAATGAAGCAACAAGTCTTTAAGTGCCAAGGGATGGTAGAAAGTGGACTCAATGCCAATCATAAGATGATCTCGGAGTTTACCCATAAACACAAGCTAGACACCAAGGACATCAGGGAGCACATCTTCAAGCTCTACGAGAAAATTGAGCATCTCCAAGCCCAGATCTATGATCTCCAAAACCAAAAGTGTGAGTATGAATACAGATTTAAGAGAATGAGTTTGGCTGCAGATTTGAGGATTCCGGAGACTCTGTCATCTTTTTATGATGGTGAGCCTATGCCTTGGAAGACGGAGGACAAGCTTCCAACCTCATCAACAACTCCACCACCATCACCTCCGAAGAAGGACACCTGAGCACATGGGTATGGGCACTCCCCTTAGCTTGTGCGAAGCTTGGGGGAGGCGCCCCTGTATCGTATCACCATCACACCTTTTTACCTTTTCCTTCCTCTTGTTTTTCTTAGTTCGGTTATGTTTGCTTGCCTCCAGATAGAAGTTGAGGTTGGACAAGGAAGATGACATAATGGGTTATGTTTGCTTGCCTCTAGATAGAATTTATATGGTTTTAGATCCTCCAACATGTAGTGCTTGCTTCCACCTCTTATTAGCCAAAACTTCCGCACCAAGTAGAGATACTACTTGTGCATCCATACACCTCAACCCACTTTTGCCATGAGAGTCCACCATACCTACCTATGGATTGAGTAAGATCCTTCAAGTAAGTTGTCATCGGTGCAAAAGGCAATAAGAATTGCTCCTAAATATGTGTTATCTTTTATTGTAAGGGAAATAAGCGTTGTACGGACTTGTGATAGTAAAGAAATAAAAGCGACGTACTCCATAATAAAGGCTGATGTCACAAAGGGCAATACAACGCGGCGTTCCTTTGCACTAAGGGTTTGTACATCCCAAAACGAAAAACGCATGACAACCTCTGCTTCCCTCTGCGAAGGGACTATCTGTTGCTTTTACTTTTAAGTACTTGCCTCGATGCAAGAGTCACGGTGATCCTCACCACTTCCTATATTTTGCCTCTCTCTTAGCAAGCATTATCTGTTGGGGAATGATCTAGACACATATATCCACTCGGATGTTGGTGATCATGAGTTATTACTGTTGACATCACCCTTGAGGTGAATAGTTGGGAGGCAAAACTATAAGCCCCTATCTTTCCATGTGTCCGATTGAAACTTTGATCTCATGAGTACCGCGTGAGTGTTAGCAATTATGAAAGACTAAAAGATGATTGAGTATGTGGGTTTGCTTTACAAGCTCTAATAGTGACTCTTTCCGATGTTATGATAAATTGCCAATTGCTTCAATGACTAAGATCATAGTTTGTTGGTTGTCAATAGAGTTCTTGGTTCATACTTTATCTTGTGAATAAATTGTTACTTTAGCATAAGAAATCTTATACAATAAGTATTGCTGTTTTAAAGATGTTCATGATGCCATCATGTCCAAATTTTATTTTATCGACACCTCTATCTCTAAACATGTGGACATATTTATCGATCTCGGCTTTCGCTTGAGGGCAAGCGAGGTCTAAGCTTGGGGGAGTTGATACGTCCATTTTGCATCATTCTTTTATATTGATATGTATTGCATTATGGGCTATTATTACACATTATGGTACAATACTTATGCCTTTTCTCTCTTATTTTACAAAGTTTACATAAAGAGGGAGAATGCCCGCAGCTGGAATTCTGGACTAGAAAAGGAGCAAATATGAGATACCTATTCTGCACAACTCCAAAAGTCATGAAAATTTATGGAGAATTATTTTGGAATATATAAAAAATACTAGGCAAAACAAATACCAAAGGGGGGGCACCAGGAGGTCGCAAGCCTGCCACCCCCCCCCCCCCCCCCCGCGCGCCTAGCAGGCTTGTGACCCACTTGGCAGGTCCCCGATGCCCATATTCTGTTATATGGAGGGTTTTGACCTGGAAAAAAAATCAAAAGATTTTGAGACGAAGCACTGCCGTCTCGAGGTGGAACTTGGATAGAACCAATCTAGAGCTCTAGCAGGGCTGTTCTGCTGGGGAAACTTCCCTCCCGGAGGGGGAAATAGAAGCCATCATCATCAACAATGATCCTCTCATCGAGAGGGGGTCAATCTTCATCAACATATTCACCAGCACCATCTCCTATCCAAAACCTAGTTCATCTTTTGTATCTGATCTTTGTCTCAAACCTCAGATTGGTACCTCTGGGTTGCTAGTACTGTTGATTACTCCTTGTAGTTGATGCTAGTTGGTTTACTTGGTGGAAGATCATATGTTCAGATCCTTTATGATAATTAATACTCCTCTAATTATGAATATGAACATGTTTTGTGAGTAGGTACGTTAGTTCCTGGGGACATGGGATAAGTCTTGTTATGAGTAATCATGTGAATTTGGTATTCGTTCGATATTTTGATGAGATGTATGTTGTCTCTCCTCTAGTTGTTTTATGTGAACATCGACTAGATAACACTTCACGATTATTTGGGCCTAGGGGAAGGCATTGGGAAGTAATAAGTAGATGATGGGTTGCTAGAGTGATAGAAGCTTAAACCCTAGTTTATACACTGCTTCGTAAGGGGATGATTTGGATCCATATATTTCATGCTATGGTTAGATTTATCTTAATTCTTCTTCCATAGTTGCAGATCCTTGCAAGGGGGGTTAATCATAAGTGGGAGGTTTGTCCAAGTAAGTGCAGCACCCAAGCACCGGTCCACCCACATATCAAATTATCAAAGTAACAAACGCGAATTAAATGAGCATGATGAAAACTAGCTTGATAGAAATTCCCATGTGTCTTCGGGACCACTTTGCTTTATATAAGAGTTTGTCCAGGCCTATCCTTTGATACAAAAAGGATTGGGCTACCTTTCTGCACCTTTGCTACACTTGTTACTTGTTACTCGTTACAAATTATCTTATCACAAAACTATCTATTACCAATAATTTCAGTGCTTGTAGATAATACCTTACTGGAAACCGCTTGTCATTTCCTTCTACTTCTTGTTGGGTTCGACACTCTTACTTATCGAAAGGACTATGATAGATCCCCTATACTTGTGGGTCATCATCCCTCGAGAGGTGCTTCTTGTGGAATCATTACATTATGGAATAGCTCTATCTTTATTGGTACAGTTATATCTTCAAAATTCTTCACACATGTTATCAATTTTGTGTCCAAGCAATCCGGAGACAACTGGAATTTAGTAAATCTATATGGTCCATGCGATGTACAAGACCGAATTGTCTATACTGATTGGCTTTTTGATCTGCATATACCAAATAAGAAAACTGGTTACTGCTAGGAGACTTCAACTACATTCGCTCCCCTGATGATTAAAACAAACCGGGTGGAGGTCACAATGATATGCTTAAGTTCAACGAGTTTATCCAAGAGCAATGTCTTGTGGAAATTCCAATTAAGGGGAGAAAGTATACATGGATTAACATGCAAATGGATCCACTCTTGGAGAAATTAATTGGTTCCTCACATCTAATCACTGGACTACCTCTTTTCCAAACACAACAGCCAAAGCCATCGCCAAAATCACGTATGATCATACGCCATGCATGGGTAATATCCAAACCAAAATCATAAAGTAAGATCTTCAGGTTTGAATCATTCTGGATAAAAGATCAGGGGTTTCAAGAGGTGGTTAAGAAGTGCTGGTACAAGTCGTGTTATTTGGCTAATAGTGATGCAAGAATTTGTCATAAAATGAACAGGCTTAGATATACACTGAGAAAGTGGAGTAAAGGGCTATCAAAATTGAAAATCCTGGTGACAAATACCCAGAAAGCAATAAGTGAGCTTGATGCAATAGAAAACCTCAGACAGCTAACCACACTTGAGAAGAATTTCAGGATTATCCTCAAGAAACACAATCTTAAACTTCTTGACTTCCAAAACCAATACTGGAGAAACAAATGCACAATTCAGATCATAAAGTATGGTGAGGAGAATACAAAGTATTTTCACAAAATGTCTACTGAACGATATCGCTGCAACTCAATAGCGTCTCTGCAAAACCCAGATGGAGAAGAGATACAAGATCATGCGGGAAAGGAAGCCATCCTATATACTGCATTCAAAGAGAGATTGGGACGCCTTCTGCCTCCAAATCAGAAATTTGATCTGTCATCAATTATCAAGTCTGAGAACCTGGAGTGTCTCACACTACCATTCACACACTCAGAAATTAATGAAGTAATGAGGAAAATGCCAACGGACAGAGCACCGGGCTCAGATGGATTCGTGGGCCTCTTTATTAAAGCCTGCTGGGACACCATTAAAACTGACATATATCAGCTTTGTGATGATTTTCACAATGGTACCCTTGCCATTGATAGCATTAACTACGGATATATCACCCTAATCCCGAAGATCAACTCCCCAACTGGTCCCAATGATTTCAGACCAATCACCTTACTCAACAGCTGCCTCAAAATCATCACAAAGATATTAGCAAATTCGCTGCAACTAGTCATACCAAAAATAATCCATCAAAACCAATATGGATTTCTCAAGGGGAGAACTCCAGGATTGCCTTGCATGGGCCTTTGAATACATAAACCAATGTCAGTCCTCAGGACAGCAAGCTTTCATCGTGAAGTTGGATTTATCTAAGGCCTTTGACACAATTCAACACTCATCGATGATTGAGATTATGAGTGCAATGGGTTTTAATGAAAAAATGGTTATCGTGGATGAAATGTATCTTTAAATCAGGAAAATCATTAGTGCTTCTGAATGGAGTTCCCAGTCACCAATGTTAGTGTCTAACAGGTGTGAGACAGGGCGACCTACTGTCCCCCTCATCTTCGTTCTTGCGGCAGACTTGCTTCAAGCAGCAATAAACGATGCCATGTAGAAAGAACTGATAGCATGCCCTATCTCGATAAGAAATGGATCGAAATTCCCAGTGATCCAATACGCAGATGAGACGATCATTGTCATGAAGGCCTATGAAAGGCAAGTTGTGGTTATGAAAAAGATCCTGGTGGACTATGCTGAATCAGTAGGCCTGAAAATAAATTTTCAAAAATCCACCATTGTACCAATCAATCTCTCGCTGGCAGAAGCAGAAACCTTGTCATCCATATTCCAATGCACCATAGGCTCCATGCCCTTCACGTACCTCGGAATGTTGATGGGGACCACCAAACCTACAGTGAACGATTTGATGCCGATCGTATGCAAAGTTGAAAGGAAACTGCCTTCCACACTATGCTTGGCCTCCTATGGAGCTAGGCTCACCTTAGTGGACACAACGTTGACGTCAATTGCCATATATTCAATGTGCACCATCAGGATACCACCAAAAATACTAGCGCACTTGGACAAGCTTCGACGACTCTGTCTGTGGAGAAAGAAAACTGAGTAGCATACCACTTCGCAATTGCTGGCAGCATGGGATATGGTTTGCAAGACAAAATTAAGAGGCGGACTAGGGGTCATTGACACAAGAACTCTGAACACGGGTCTCTTACTCAAATTCTTGGATATATTTTATAACAGGCATGATGTGCCTTGGGTCAAGCTTGTGTGGGAGACATACTACACACACTCTATTCCTCATGCTATGGGACCCTATGGATCATTTTGGTGGCAAGATCTCATACAACTAATGCCATTATACAGGGGAGTGATAAAAGTCAAGGTAGGCGACGGCCTGACAACACTGTTTTGGAAGGACCACTGGTGCGGACATGTTTTTGTTGATCATTACCCAAGAGCATTCTCGTTTGTAGTTGATGAAAACGTGTCCACTCATGATCTCTTGCTGTCAAACTCGCTCCGGGATAACTTCCACTTGCCGCTATCGTCCCAGACGCATGCAGAGGTTGGGCAAATGCAGACTGAAACTGCGAACATGGAAATTGTAGGAGACCAAAATGATGCCTGGATATACGTCTAGGGGACCAAGTACACATCGTCCAAATTCTATCAATATTGCTTTAGAGAAATTTTGGTGCATGACTCATTTAAGTGGACATGAAAATCAAAATGCACAATGAAACGGAAGGTTTTCGCGTGGTTACTGCTAGTGGATCACCTGAACACAAAAAATATGTTGCACCATAGACACTTTGCGGTTGGGGGACAGGGGCCCCACACAGATGACTGTGTCCTCTGCCAAGATCAGCAAGAAGAGACGCTTGAGCACCTATTTTTCTCGTGTCGTTTTTCCAGAGATCGATGGGCTGACCTACAGATAGACTGGGGGAAGGGAAATGGAAGGTTTGAATGGCTATCGAGTGGAAACATCAATTGGGCCCGGCCCATGTTCATGCAGGTTTTCATAGTGTCAACATGGTCCATTTGGAAAGAGAGGAATGGACTGATACTCAAACACATAGCGCCTTCCCTCGCGTCTTGGTTGAGGAGGTTCAAGGAAGACTTCGCTGTATTGAAACACAGATCCAAAGAGGGGGTACACGGCTTCATTGCAACATTCGTTGCTAGCATCTACTGAACTCAAAATGATTGAACACGAAATGAGACTTCTAGCCAGACTCAAGATTTTGTACTGCCTCATGGATAAAATCTTTGATCCCCCATAGACTCATTGTATAGTTTTAGCTCCTACTAATTGATAGTTAGTTAGGCTATCTAACCACCTCTTAGAACCACCTTGTACACTGACTTTGTTCTTGTTGCCTCCTTTATTTTAATTTAAAAGACTATAGGAAACTCTCCTACAGTCATTCATAGTTTAAAAAATGATCACAATGGGAGTAAAAATAATGATGACAACTCACTGCCAAGCAGGATATACCAAAACTCTCGCTACGATTTTCCACTCAAAAATATTATGTCAAATTTTTCATGTTTTTCTCAAGAAATGTACTGACTCAATATTTCCAATGCAAAAGGAATCACTCAATTCCGAGTTTTTATGAGGAGTCAAAAAAATTCAGGAACAGACCTGAAAAATATTGACAAACTGTGTTTGCGATCTTTGGAGGGCAAAAAGTCCTATTTAAAAGTCGATTTGGAGGTGACAATAATGAAAAAGTTTGATGAACTATTCATATGCGTCTCTTCGATATCTTTAATTTGAGTACTCGTCGAGACAAAATGGACTTTGTATGAGGGAGATACGTCTATTTTACCGAACACTTCACAAAATAGTTTCCAATCCGAATTCAGATACGGGATTGAGTCTAGACAAATCCAAAATTTGTTTTTTTTCTCTTTTCTCTTTTTTTCTCTCTCACTTTTTCTAAAAAAAATCTTATCCTTTTTTCTCTCACTTTTTTTACTTCTCTCTGACAAATCGGATAAGATACAAATTCGATCAAGCATATATGTGAACGACCTCAAGTGTGATAATGGCAATGACCGATGGGAATAGGTGGTGGAAATTAATGGCTGGTGGTGGGAGACAACGGAAGTATGACAGAGGCGTGGTGGTGGTATATGGAAGCAGCGATGAATATGGTGTGGTGGCGGCATGACATCTTGTGAACGGAACTCGAAACTCTAAAAGACTAGACGCTAAGACCAACAATTCAACGTGAGATGCAACCGCAAATTCAACAAAGCAAAACACCGAACAGAAAATTGCAAAAAGGCTCAGATTGGTTAGGACATGATGATCTGACCCTAATTTTTTTGTGGCTTTTTTGTGGACTGTAGGTATGAAGAACGGATGTGACCTAAACTACAAAAAACTGGTCAAATCGCATCGAACAACCTAAAAACTGATACCACTTGATAGAGGTGAAGTTATCCTTGTCTTTCGATGAGATGATAACTATCGATTAGGTGGAGTAGACTTTGACGATCCGAGTACAAACATGCATGACATTGCGCCTTAGCAATCGCTAAACCAATCTCCAAGAGGTTATTGACCACGTTGGAGCATGATCAACCTGACCACGAAGGTCTATTCCTGTAAACAATTAAAGAACAAGCAAGAATATGGTAAAAGTAATCTGAATATTGCAAATATAGTTGACGTATTGATAAAGGTGGGGATCCTAAAGCGTTCTTGGTCTAGTTGTTGGACACAAACAAGTACACAAAGTTGCAATGGCTAACTTTTAACTAAACAAATCCCAAGCAAAAAGCTACTAGTTCCATGTTGTTATGTTATCATTCTTGGATGTTTTACCATTATTTATTACCACTTTACGTCATTTTTAGGGACTAACCTATTGACATAGAGCCAAAGTGCCAGTTGTTTTTGCTTGTTTTTTTACTTCGCAGAAAATCAATATCAAACGAAGTCCAATCGCGACGAAACTTTTGGAGATTTTTTTCTCGACTAGAAGACACCCAATGGACCAAATAAGTGTCGGGGGAGTGGGACGAGGAGACCACAACCCACCAGGCCGCACCAGGGGGGCCTCCCCGTGCCCTCATGGGTTGTGCCCTCCTCAGGACCCGTCTCCACCGCCTCTGGTGCCTATAAATTCCCAAATATTCCAAAACCCCTAGGGGAGTCGACGAAACAAAATTCCAGCCTCCGCAAGTTCCAAAACCTCGAGACCCAATCTTGACACAATCATAGAGGGGTTCATCTTCATCATAGGTGCCTCTCTGATGATGCGTGAGTAGTCCACCATAGACCTACGGGGTTGTAGGCAATAGCTAGATGGCTTCCTCTCTCTTATGATTCTCAATACAATGGTCTCTTGGAGATCTATTCGATGTAAACTTTTACGGTGTGTTTGTTGGGATCTAATGAATTTTGAGTTCATGATAAGTTTCTATACATGAATATTATTTGAGTCTTCTTTGATCTCTTATATGCATGATTGCTTATAGCATCGTATTTCTTCTTTGAATCTTTGGTTTAGTTAGGCCAACTAGATCGATTTTTCTTGCCATGGGAAGAGGTGCTTTGTCATGGGTTCGATCTTGCGGTGTTCTTTCCCAGTGACAGAAGGGGCAGCAAGACACGCATGTATCGTTGCTATAAAGGATAACAAGATGGGGTCTATTCCTACATGAATAGATCTTGTCTACATCATGTCATCCTTCTTATTGCATTACTCCATTTTTCCGTGAACTTAATACACTAGATGCATGTTGGATAGTGGTCGATGTGTGGAGTAATAGTGGTAGATGCGGGTAGGAGTTGGTATACTTATCTTGGACTTGATGCCTATATAATGATCATTGCCTTGGATATCATCATGACTATTCGATTTTCTATCAATTGCCCAACAGTAATTTGTTCACACACTATGCGCTATACTCATGAGAGAAGCCACTAGTGAACCCTACGGCCCCCAAGTCTAGTTTTCCATCATATTGCTTTCCGGTCTACATTTGTACAATCTTTGTTTTCAGATCTACAAAACAAAAAAACAAAAAAATTATTGCTGCATATTTACTCTTTTTATTTTGTGTTCTTGAGAGATCTATCTCTCCTACCTATCATTACTTAATCTATCTTATTACCGTAGAGAGCGTGATAACCTCTCTTTCGCGTCGGGTTGCAAGTATTTGTTGTTTGTGTGCAGGTGTTATTTACGTGGGTGCGTGATCTTCCTCTATGGATTGATACCTTGGTTTCATAACTAAGGGAGATACTTACCATCACTGTGCTGCATCATCCCTTCCTCTTTAGGGAAATACCGACGCAGTCTCAAGCCACATCAAAGGAATTTCTGGCATCGTTGCCTGGGAGGAAGCAATCTTATCTACCTCGTTCCTAATCACAAATCTCATGTCCTTGCAATTACATTATTTTTTCATTTGCCTCTTGTTTTCCTCTCCCCCACTTCAAAAATTTGTCATTTTATTCGCCCTCTTTTTTGTTTGCCCTTTTTGTTGTCGGATCTCTTCCTTGTATGCAATCTTGTTAGCATAGTCACGATGACTCAAGAGAACAGCAAGTTGTGTGGTTTTTCTAATACTAATAACAATGATTGTATTAGTACGCCTGTTGCTCCTCCCGCCACTAGTGCGGAGTCATGTGATATTAATGCCGTTTTGTTGAATCTTGCCATGAAAGATCAATTTGTCGGTAATCCTAATGAGGATGTGATACCTCTTGAGCTTGCGTTGGTTTTCCCTTGAAGAGGAAAGGGTGATGCAGCAAAGTAGATAAGTATTTCCCTCAGTTGTTGAGAACCAAGGTATCAATCCAGTAGGAGGAACAAGCAAGTCACCAATGGATGCACCTACACGAACAATCAAACTCTTGCACCCAACGCTATAAAGGGGTTGTCAATCCCTTCACGATTATTTGCAAGGGTTAGATTCGATAGAGATAGATGTAGATGAGAACGGAAAGTAAAACGTAAATAAATTGTAGCAAAGTATTTTTGGTATTTTTGGTTTATAGATCTGAAAGTATATTATGGAATGTAGACCGGGGGGCATAGATTTCACTAGAGGCTTCTCTCTTGAAGGAAAATATCATGGTGGGTAAACAAATTACCATCAAGCAATTGATAGAAAAGCGAATAATCATGTAGTTATCCAAGGCAATGATCATGAATATAGGCATCACATCCATGTCAAGTAGACCGAAACGATTCTGCATCTACTACTATTACTCCACACATCGACCGACTCCTGCCTGCATCTAGAGTATTAAGTTCATGAAAAACGGAGTAACGCATTAAGAAAGATGACATGATGTGGAGGGATAAACTCAAGCAATATGATGAAACCCCATCTTGTTACCCTTGATGCCACAATACAATACATGCCTCGCTACCCCTACTATGTCACTGGGTGAGGACATCGCGAGATTGAACCCCAAAACCAAGCACTTCTCCCATTGCAAGAATTACCAATCTAGTTGGCCAAACCAAACCAATAACTCGAAGAGACTTACAAGGATATGAAATCATGCATATAAGAATTCAGAGAAGATTCAAATAAGATTCATGGATAATCTGAACATAAACTCACAATTCATCACATCTTGACAACCACACCACAAAAGATGATTACATCGGATAGATCCCCATGAAGATCATGAGAACATGGTATTGAAAATCAAAGACATAGAGAGAAGAAGCCATCTAGATACTAGCTAAGGACCCGTAGGTCTGTGGTGGACTACTCGCGCATCATCGTAGGGGCAATGGAGTTGATGTAGAAGCCCTCCGTGATCGAAACCCCCTCCGACGGATTACCGAAAAAGGCTCCAAGATTGTATCTCTCGGGAACGGAGGCTTCTGGCGGCGGAAAAGTATTTGTGTGGCTCTTTTTGGTGTTGGGGCAATATTTGGGTATTTATAGGACGAAGAATAGGGTTAGGAGACCTGCTAGAAGACGGCAAGCCTGCTAGGCGCGGCCAGGGGGTTGGTTGTACCTACCAGGCTTGTGATCTCCTGCTAGATCCCCTGGCGTGCACTCCAAGCCTGGTTGATTTGTTTCCTTCTAGAAAAATTATTTCCGAAGATTTTATTCCGTTTGGACCCCGTTTAATATTCCATATCTGCAAAACTCAAAAACAAGGGGAAAAACTGAAACTGGCACTAGGCTCTGGATTAATAGGTTAGTCCCAAAAATAATATAAAATAGCATATTAATGCATATAAAACATCCAAAATAGATAATATAATAGCATGCCATCTTCAAAAATTATAGATACGTTGGAGACATATCAGCATCCCCAAGCTTAATTCCTGCTCGTCCTCGAGTAGGTAAATGATAAAAACAGAATTTTTGATGTGGAGTACTACCTAACATATTTATCCATGTAATATTCTCTATTGTGGCATGAATATTCATATTCATAAGACTCAAAACAAAAGCTTAATCTTGATATAAAAACAATAATATTTCAAGCATACTAGTAAAGCAATTGTATCTCTTCAAAATATAATGGCAAAAGAAAGTTATCCCTACAATATCATATGGTATGGCTATGCTCCATCTTCCCCACACAAAGTATTTATATCATGCACAACCCTGATGAAAAGTCAAGCAATTGTTTTCACACCTTTATTTTCTAAAAAAATCAACTCTCACGCAATACATGAGCATGAGCCATGGATATAGCACTATAGGTGGAATAGAATATGGTGGAGGTTGTCAAGGAAAGGGAGAAGATAGTCTCACATCAACTAGGCGTATCAACGAGCTATGAAGATGCCCATTAATAGATATCAATGTGAGTGAGTAGGTATTGCCATGCAACGGATGCACTAGACCTATAAGTGTATGAAATCTCAAGAGGAAACTAAGTGGGTGCGCATCCAACTTGCTTGCTCATGAAGACCTAGGGCACTTTGAGGAAGCCCATCATTGGAATATACAAGCCAAGTTATATAAAGAAAAATTCCCACTAGTATATGACAGTGACAAAATAGGAGAATCTCTATTAGGAAGATCATGGTGCTACTTTGAAGCACAAGTGTGGAAAAACATAGTAGCAATGTCCCTTCTCTCTTTTCTCTCATTTTTTTGGTGGGCATCTAAAGCCTCTCTTTTTTATTTGGCTTCACTGGCCTCTTTTTCTTCATAAAGTCCGGAATCTCATCTCCAGTCGTGAGGGAATCATAGCTTCCATCATCCTTTCCTCACATGGGACATGCTCTAATAATGATAATAATCACACTTTAATTTACTTAAAACTCAAAATAAAATTACAACTTGATACCTATGACAAAGTATGACTCTATATGCAATATGGAAGCGATGGTGCAAGTCATAAAAGGAAACCGTGGAAGTTTCATGGGAATATATCTCGGAATGACTATGGAAATGCCATAATAGGTAGGTATGGTCACTGTTTTGAGGAAGGATATATGGTGGCTGTTTTGAGGAAGGTATATGGTGGCTGTTTTGAGGAAGGTGTTTGTTGTACCGGCGATAGTTGCACGGTACTAGAGAGGCTAGCAAGGGTCGAAGGGTGAGAGTGCATATATTCCATGGACTCAACATAGTCATAAAGAACTCACATACTTATTGCAAAAGTCTATTATTAATTGAAGCAAAGTATTAAACACATGCTCCTAGCGGAGAGGTTGGTAGTAGTTAACCATCGCGCGCTCCCGGCCCTCACACAAAGGTTGACAATCTATAAACAAATCATGCTCTGACTTCCTTACGTAACGGTTCACCATACATGCATGCTATGGGAATCACAAACCTTTACACAAGTATTTTTACCAAATCATAACTACTTCCTAACATGACTCTTAACATTACCATCTTTGTATCTCAAAACTTTATGCAAGGAATCAAACTTCTCATAATATTCAATGCACTTAATATGGAAGTTTTTATTATATCCCTTCTGGATGCCTATCATATTAGGACTAAATTCATAACCTAGACCAATTACCATGATGTTTAGAGACTCTCAAAAATATATAAGTGAAGTACGAAAGTTCAATTATTTCTATAAAACGCAAACACCACCGTGCTCTCAAACATATAAGTGAAGCACATAGGGCAAAATTGCCTAACTCAAAAGATATAAGTGAAGCACATAGAGTATTCTAATAAATTCAGTGTCTCTCTCAAAATATGTGTGCAGCGAGGATTATTGTGGAAAACTAACAATCAAAGACTCATATCATACAAGACGCTCCAAGTAAAACACATATCATGTGGTGAATAAAAATATAGCCACAAGTAAATTTACCGACGGATTGAAGACGAAAGAGGGGATGCCTTCCGGGGCATCCCCAAGCTTAGGATCTTTGGCATCCTTGAATGTGACTTTGGGTGCCTTGTGAATCCCCAAGCATAGGCTCTTTTCACTCCTTATTCCATAGTCCATCAAATCTTCACCCAAAACTTGAAAACTTCACAATACAAAACTTAACAGAAAACTCGTGAGATCTTTTAGTATAAGAAAAGAAATCACCACTTTAGTTACTGTTGAGAACTCATTATTTATTTATATTGGTGTTATACCTACTGTATTCTAACTTTCCCATGGTTCATACCCCATGATACAACCCGTAGATTCATCGAAATAGGCAAACAACTCACAGAAAACAGAATCTGTCAAAAACAGAACAGTCTGTAGCAATATGAAAACTTAGTATACTTAGGTAACTCAAAAAAATCTGAAACATTAGGAAAGCTTTGGAAATTTATATATAAATCTTTTGTAAAAATTTCAGACTCATTATATGCTCTGAAAATTTTAGAAAATTCTTGTACTTAGTGCAAAAGTTTCTGTTTTTCAGCAAGATCAAATCAACAACTACCATAGATCACCCAAAGGTTTTACTTGGCTCAAACACTAATTAGAACACCAAAACACAATTAATACATAATTAATAATGCAGTAAGCACTCAAAAACAAAAGCAAAAAAACAGAACACAAAAATAAAATTGGGTTGCCTCCCAACAAGCGCTATTGTTTAACGCCCGTAGCTAGGCATAATGATTTCAATGATGCTCACATAAAAAGTAGTACTTGAAACATGCAAGAGAGCATCATGAATCTCATGAAAAGCACATTTAAGTATAACCCACTTCCTATGCATAGGGATTTTGCGAGCAAACAATTTATGGGAACAAGAATCACTTAGCATAGGAAGGCAAAACAAGCACGACTTCAAAACTTTGAACACATAGAGAGGAAACTTGATATTATTGAAATTACTACAAGCATATGTTCCTCCCTTGTAATAATTTTCAGTAGCATCATGAAGGAATCTCACAATATAACTATCACATAAAGGATTCTTTTCATGATCAATTATAGCATACGTGTCATCACCAAAACTTGGGAAACAAAAAAATTCATCTTCATCAAGCATAGCATCCCCCTGCTTGTGGTTTTGAATATCATTAGAATCATGGATATTCAGAGAATTCATACTAATAACATGGCAATCATGCTCTTCATTCTATGAGATATCATGAATCACCTTATAATTTTCTTTTTTGAACACTTCATAAAAAAATTCATGATTTTCAAGCCAAACTTCATAGAGATAATCAAGTGCACTCAACTCACTAGCAATTGGTTCATCATAATTTGGCCTTTTGAAGAGATTAGCAAGTGGATGAGGATCCATATCAATGGATTTTTAGCAAGCAAAGATGCAAGCAAATAGATGGCACATGGCAACACAAGCAAACAAAGCAAACAAGAGATCTGACGAGAAAAGGGCAAACGAAAAAGAAAGGGCGAATAAAACGGCAAATTGGTGAAGTGGGGGAGAGCAAAACCAGAGGCAAATGGCAAATAATGCAAATGCAAGAGGTGAGTTTTTGATGGGTACTTGGTAGTCTTGATGTGTATCCTCCCCGGCAACGGCGCCATAAATCCATCTTGCTACCTCTTGAGCTTGCGTTAGTTTTCCCTTGAAGAGGAAAGGGGGATGCAGCAAAGTAGATTAGTATTTCCCTCAGTTGTTGAGAACCAAGGTATCAATCCAGTAGGAGGAACAAGAAAGTCACCAATGGATGCACCTACACAAACAATCAAACTCTTGCATCCAACGCTATAAATGGGTTGCCAATCCCTTCATGATTATTTGCAAGGATTAGATCCTATGGAGTGGGAAAGAGACATTGAGCACCGCTTAAGAAGAATGAAAAGCGTGACCAAAAATCAGTTTGGTTTCATGCCTGGGAGGTCGACCATGGAAGCCATTTTCTTGGTACGACAACTTATGGAGAGATATAGGGAGCAAAAGAAGGACCTGCATATGGCGTTCATTGACAGAGAAGGCCTATGATAAGATACCGCGGAATGTTATGTGGTGGGACTTGGAGAAACACAAAGTCCCAACAAAGAACATTACCCTCATCAAGGACATGTATGATAATGTTGTGACAAGTGTTCGAACAAGTGATGGCGACACTGATGACTTCCCGATTAAGATAAGACTACATCAAGGGTCAGCTTTGAGCCCTTATATTTTTGCCTTGGTGATGGAAGAGGTCACAAGGGATATACAAGGAGATATCCCATGGTGTATGCTCTTTGCGGACGATGTGGTGCTAGTCGATGAGAGTCGGACGGGGGTCAACAGGAAGTTGAAGTTATGGAGTCAAACCTTGGAATCGAAAGGTTTTAGGCTTAGTAGGACTAAAACCGACTACATGAGGTGCGCTTTCAGTACTACCAGGAATGAGGAGGAGGAGGATGTTAGCCTTGATGGGCAGGTGGTGCCTCAGAAGGACGCCTTTCGATATTTGGGGTCAATGTTGTAGAAGGATGGGGATATCGATGAAGATGTGAACCATCGAAATAAAGCCAGATGGATGAAGTGGCGCCAAGCGTCTGGCATTCTCTGTGACAAGAGGGTGCCACAAAAGCTAAAAGGCAAGTTCAATAGGACAGCGATTCAACCTGCAATGTTGTATGGCGCTGAGTGTTGGCCGACTAAAAGGCGACATGTGCAACAATTACGTGTGGCTGAGATGCGCATGTTGAGATGGATGTGTGGCCACACAAGGAAGGACTGAATCCGGAATGATGATATATGAGATAGAGTTGGGGTAGCGCCAATTGAAGAGAAACTTGTCCAACATTGTTTGAGACGGTTTGGGCATATTCAGTGCAGGCCTCCAGAAACCCCACAGCATAGAGGACGGCTAAAGCATGCTAATAATGTCAAAAGAGGCCAGTGTAGACCTAACTTGACATGGGAAGAGTCCATAAAGAGAGATCTAAAGGATTGGACCATCACCAAAGAACTAGCCATGGACAGGGGCGCGTGGAAGCTTGCTATCCATGTGTCGGAACCATGAGTTGGTCGCGAGATATTATGGGTTTCACATCTAGCCTATCCCAACTTGTTGTTGTTGTATTAGATCCAATAGAGATAGATGTAAACGAGAACGGAAAGTAAAAGGTAAATAAATTGCAGCAAAGTATTTTTGGTATTTTTGGTTTATAGATCTAAAAGTATATTGCGGAAAGTAGACCCGGGAGCCATAGATTTCACTAGAGGCTTCTCTCTTGAAGGAAAATATCATGGTGGGTAAACAAATTACTGACAAGCAATTGATAGAAAAACGAATAATCATGTAGTTATCCAAGGTAATGATAATGCATATAGGCATCACGTCCATGTCAAGTAGATCGAAACGATTCTACATCTACTACTATTACTCCACACATCGACCGACTCCTGCCTGCATCTAGAGTATTAAGTTCATGAAGAACAGGGTAACGCATTAAGAAAGATGGCATGATGTGGAGGGGTAAACTCAAGCAATATGATGAAAACCCCATCTTGTTACCCTTGATGCCAACAATACAATATGTGCCTCGCTACCCCTACTATGTCACTGGGTGAGGACACCGCAAGATTGAACCCAAAACCAAGCACTTCTCCCATTATAAGAATTACCAATCTAGTTGGCCAAACCAAACCAATAACTCAAAGAGACTTACAAGGATATGAAATCATGCATATAACAATTCAAAGAAGATTCAAATAAGATTCATGGATAATCTGAACATAAACTCACAATTCATCAGATCTTGACAAACACACCACAAAAGAGGATTACATCGGATAGATCCCCATGAAGATCATGAAGAACATGGTATTGAAGATCAAAGAGAGAGAAGAAGCCATCTAGCTACTAGCTATGGACCCATAGGTCTGTGGTGGACTACTCATGCATCATCGAAAGGGCAATGGAGTTGATGTAGATGCCCTCCATGATCAAAATCCCCTCCGGCAGATTACCGGAAAAGGCTCCAAGATTGGATCTCTCGGGAAGAGAGCCTTCTCGCGAAGGAAAAGTATTTGTGTGGCTCTTTTTGGTGTTGGGGGAATATTTGGGTATTTATAGGAAGAAGAATAGGGTTAGGAGACCTGCCAGGAGATGGCAAGCCTGCTAGGCGCGGCTAGGGGGTGGTCATGCCTACCAGGCTTCTGATCTCCTTGCAGATCCCCTGGCATGCACTCCAAGCCTGGTTGATTTGTTTCCTTCCAGAAAAATTCTTTCCGGAGATTTTATTCCGTTTGGACTCCGTTTAATATTCCATATCCGCAAAACTCAAAAACAAGGAAAAAACAGAAACTGGCACTAGGCTCTAGATTAATAGGTTAGTCCCAAAAATAATATAAATAGCATATTAATGCATATAAAATATCCAAAACAGATAATATAATAGCATGCCATCATAAAAAAATTATAGAAAAGTTGGAGATGTATCAGGATGCCACGTCCCATCTAAACATGTTCGTTGAATTGTGTGATATGCAAAACAAAAAAATGTGGACAATGATATTGTGAAGTTGAACTATTTCCTTTTTCCTTGCGGAATCGTGCAAAATTTGGTTTTCCTCTTTGCCTCGCAATAGTATCGATTCTTGGAATAAGTGCAAGGATGCTTTTATCACTAAGTATTTTCCGCCCACGAAAACTATTTCTCTTAGGAAACAAATCATGAATTTTAAGCAACCTGAGCATGAACATGTTTCCCAATCTTGGGAAAGAACGAAGTTGATGATAAGAAATTGTCCTACACATGGTTTAAATCTTTGGATGATCATTCACATTTTTTTGTGGGGGATTGAATTTTGTCTCTAGAAATCTTTTGGATTCTGCCGCGGGTGGTACTTTTATGGAGATTACTTTGGGTGAAGCTACTAAATTTCTAGATAATATCATGTCTAATTATTCTCAATGGCATACCGAAAGAGCACCTACTAGTAAAAAGGTTAATTCGGTAAAGGAAATTAATACTTTGAGTGATAAAGTTGATGCTTTGATGAAATTGGTTGCTATTAAAAATGCTCCTATTGATCTTAATGATGTACCTTTGTCTACTTTTACTGAGCAAAATAATGAATCCGTAGATGTGAATTTCGTCTCGCGTAACAATTTCAATAACAATGCTTATAGAGGTAATTTTAATGCTATGCTTTTTCCTGGAAATTCCTATAATAATTATGGTAATTCCTACGGTAATTCTTCTTACAATAATAATAGGAACACCCCTGATCTTGAGAGTAATATTAAAGAATTTATCAATGCTCAAAAGGCTTTCAATACTACGATAGAAAAAAAGCTGAATAAAATTGATGATATGTCTAGAAGCATTGATATAATTTCTCATGATGTTGAAAATCTCAAGTTGAAAGCTTTTGTGCCTAATAATGATGAATCTATTGAAGCTTTATATGTCTCTATGGATGAAAGTAAGAAAAGAATTGTTATGCTTAGAGCTAAAAGAGAAATCTTAGAAAACATGTCTTCTAGTGATTTCCGCTATAAAAACGATGAAGATCTTAAAGTGTTTGGTGTTTCTTCTATTGATTCCTTGTTTAGTTGTGACAGCCCAAGTGCTGCCCCTGCCTTTTATGGCCATGTAACCTATGTGGACCCATGTGTCATGTGTTCTATGATAGGAGTTTGCTCCTTTGCCATGCCATTGTCTCATGCATCATGCATCATGTCATTCATCATCATGTCTTGCATAATATAATGTGGTGTGCTTCCATGTGAACTTGTTGAGATTGTGAGTACCTCTTGTGTGGGTTGTGATGAGTGCATGTGTGGGCATCAACTTCTCCCCTCTCCCTTATTTCAAAACTAACCCAAACCTTTTATTTATTTTTTTGTCATTCTTCATCAAAATCAACTTGTTCAATAAATCGGTTTTAAATGTTCAAGATGAAGGAAATATTATTTTGAGTCTATGTGTGTTGTCCTTTCGGTGTTTTGAGCTTTGAGATTTGGGGTTTCTAACTAACAGGGGTTGTCCGTGTTTAAAAGTATTTAAAACCTTTGTTCCAAAAATCATCTTGGTATTTTATTCAAATAGGACATATTCCCTTTGGTGTCAAAGTATTTTTATTTTGTTAAAAAAATCCTTTTCTTTCTCTGGGGCTTTGTCTTGTTTTTCTTTTATTTATAAATAGGGAAACCTCTATTTGTTTTATCTATGAGTGAGAGAGAGTGAAGCTGCGCTGACTCCCTCTCTCGTGCGGCCCAGCCCAGGTAGCGAGACGGCTACCTGCTCCCATCATCCTCCGTCAGTGCAGCGTGCTCGTCAGCAGAGTGTGCGCGCCGCGTCACCATTAGGGGCTCACGAACGCCGAGGCCGGTGCTGTTTCGCCCCCCCCCTTTATAAGGGCACAGACGCCTAGGGTTTCCCCTTCTCCCTCCTCGCCACCACTGCTTCTTCCTCCTCCTTCTTCTCCCTTCTTCTTCTTCTTTCTCCCAGGATCAGAGTGAGAGAGGTAAGTTCAGAGAGTGTCGCCGGTCTTCCTCGCTGTCGTCGCCATCGCCTCGGTGGCCTTCGTCGCTGGTGGAGATGGTGTTCGGCTTCCCGGTGCCGTCCGCGTTCCATTCCGCATGCTAGGGGGTGAGGAGCACCTCCCCGCAGCGCCGCTTCACCGTCGCCGTCGTCCGCAAGGGAGCAGGGTGTCGCTGGCGTCTTCTTCCTCTTTGTCTCGCCGTCGTCCGCGTCCCTGCGTCTCCGAGAAGCCCTCGGTGAGCAGCCTGTCCTCGCTGCCCTCTCTTCTCGCCGTAGCCCACTGCATCGTTGTCGCAGTATTCGTCACCGCCGGCCGGAAAGGCGTGGCCTTGTGGTCCTCCGTCCTCCTCGTCGCGAGACGAGCAGGGGAATGGAAACCCCATAGATCCCCGCTTCTCTTCTACCAGTTCGCGTCGCCGGAGGGCCCATGTAGTCGCCGGAGATCGTCGCCGCCATGCCTCTGTCATCGAGGTGTCCAAAATTCAGTTTCGTCAAAGGTTGCTTGATGTGTTAGTACTAGAAGTGTCGAATCCCCCCCTCTGTTGAGTTCCGTCGAGTGGCACAGTGGCAACCGGCTTGGGAGATCGACCGTGAGGTCGCGAGATCGAGTCCCCACTCCCCCCCCCCTTTCCTTTTTTTCTGATTGGCCTGATGTGGTGTGTGTGTGTGTGTGTGTTCGGATCCAGTGTGTGCGCCAGATCCCGTGTGTGGTGTTGTGTGTGTAGGATCTGGTGCGGCTGTGAGCCGGATCCAGGTGTGGCTGAGGTGTTGTGTGCGTGTGTGCCTATGTGTGGTGTGTGTGTGTGTGGATCTGCTGTGGCCAGCAGGATCCAAAGTGTGTGTGCGTGTGGAAGAGTGTGTGTGTGTTGTGTGTGTGACAAGTGGACCCAAACCCCACTTGTCATACACTAGGGGGGGCCCTGGTGAGTATGTCGGGTGGGTCCCCCTCCTATTTGTGTTTCTTTTATTTGTTTATGTTTTTGTGGTGTTATAAATGGATTATTTCCTTTTCTAGTATAATTACTAAATCTGGTATGATCATTTATGTCTATGTGCAAATATAGTAAGTTTTCACTTATGGGCATGCCATGTTTATATTGATCATGACAACTCGAAGTTTTGCTAAACCAAATATATGAGTATGATACATGGAATTGGGGTAGAAAAATCTCAGGAATCCATTGGTGCAATTGGTTTGGTATTTTGAGCAAGTTTGTCAAAATGTCATTTTGTCTCAAAGTGCCATTTTGTCATTTTTGTTATATTTAATCCATGCATGCTATGATAATTGTGCCAACATGAATATGGTAGCCTTTGATGAGTAGAATGCCATGGTATTTATTTTTGTCATGTTAAACTTGCATATAAGTGGGAACCATGATCTAAATTAGCTACTAAAATGTTGTTGTTTTCAAACATGCTAAATATTTGTGTCTGAGAATCTGTTAATATTTTTATGCCATGAAGAGTGGATGCTACCAAGTGATATGTTGAAAATTAGGTCAAGCTCAGTGCTAGTGTTTTGAAGTAGATGTTGCCCTATACCATACTGTTAATTTTCATGTCATGAGGTGGTCTCTATCACCATTAGTTTCTGCTGTCAACTTGTTATCAGCTTAACTCAGATTCCAGAAAACTGTTATTTTCTCTAAGTCCCTCAAATCTGTTTCATCATGCCAACTTGTGAGCTTCATGCTTATTGATGTGTGCATCCATTAAAGATTGTGTAGTTGGATAATTTGATAAGCATGCTATGTAGTTTCTGTCAATGCCTTGTTTGTGGTTGGACACTTCCTATAGCTCCAGTTTTGGCTGTGAAAGTTGCTATATTGCTGTTTTGTGGCAGATTGTTTGTTTTAGTGATTTGTGACTTGTGGGAGCTATACTCCATGGAATTGCTTGATCTTTGAATCCATTGTGGTTGGTTGTTCATGGCCTAACCAGTGGATACCTTGGAACGCCAAGGAATAGCCCATGGACTTCTTTGTCTTGTGTTTTGCCTTCATAACTTGTCGTGAGCGTGGCTTGAGAACCGTAACTCCGTTTCTTACGTTCTACATATGTATTTCTATCGATTTTGCTTGAAGCATCCATAATTGCCATGATCATGCATGTTTAAACAACTTAACATGAGGTTATGTCCAGAATTGTAAATAACCAAACTAATGCATGTGAAACATGACTAGTTTAGGATTGCCATGTTAAATACTTCAAATGAATCATGCATCATCTTGTTTGTGCATTGCACCTTGGTTGGATGTTTATTATTGTTGTTTCTCTTGGGTAGACGCGAGTGTTGAAACTGAGTACGAGGATCCAAGAGATTACCACTACGAGGACCCCGCTCTTTGTCCCTCTGAAGAACCAACAGGCAAGATGATCGTACCCGGATCCCAACACTATTTTTGATTTGCTAGATGTCTCACTCTTATCGTTACTTATGCATTACCTACCACTTGAATGTCAAGCCTCCTACATTGCCATGAAAGCCTCTAACCCCTCCACATCCTAGCAAACCTTGTTTGGCTAAGTTATCGCTGCTCAGCCCCTCTTATAGCATTCTTAGTTGCAGGTGCAGGTTGTATCCATGTGATAACATGGATTTGGCATATCACAATATTATCTGCTATTTAATTTAATGCACATATGTATCTTGGTATGGTGGAAGGCTTGGCCTTTTCCTAGGTGTATTGTTCCACTTTTACCGCCATAGTTTCTTGTTACCGGTGTTATGTTTCCATACTTTGCGCTCCTAACATGCTCGGGGTTGTTATGGGGACCCCCTTGATTATTCGGTTGAGATTAAAACTTGTCCGACAAGACCCAACATTGGTACTATTTGCTTAAACAACTTAATAAAATTTTCATAGGGCTTTGCAACCCCATGGATTAATAAACAACCAGGGCCAGTGCTCCTCATGAGTGTTGGCCCAACCCAGAGCATCTTACTAACGCCGCCCGGGGCAACTCGATGATTGGCGTGGTAACCATTGCTCATCCGCCGTGTCCTGAGAATGAGATACGCGGCTCTTATCGGGTTCGTCGACACGTCGGGTGGTCTTGTTGGATTTGGTTTACCTTTATCGAGTGGCTTGTGTGTGGGACTCTGACCTTCTTCGGGCTATCTCAAGGTGTTGGAATTCCTTTGGATTTGCCTATGATGATCACGGGATCCGTGGTCGAGGTTATTCCCGCGGAGTGTGGTTAATTTATGATGGACTAGTTGGAGCACCCCTGCAGGGTTAAAACTTTCGGAAAGTCGTGCCTGCGGTTATGTGGCAACTTGGATATTTGTTTCATACCCGGTTATAGTTAACTTAAAGTAAACTCTAATAAAATACAAAAACTGTGTGAGTAACCATGATCGTCTCTGCTCGTCAACATGATCTGAGAGAGAACACGGTGGGGTTATGATTGATGTAAGTAGGTGTTCAGGATCTCTTAGAGGTCATTCTAGTCTCGATCGTTTATCATAGACCACATATTTACTTTCATGTTTTCGTAAGATTAGCCACCATAAATGCTTAGTGCTGCTGCAAACTAAACACATACCCCATCCCAACCTATAAGCTTGAATAGTCTCTGTACCCGGGCGCGAGATTGCTGAGTCCTCGTGGCTCACAGATTACTACAACAATCCAGGTGCAGGTACAAATGAGTTCGTGCCAGATGATGTGACGTAGCTCCACTGGGAGTATGACGAGGAGCGTGGCAGGATGTACGTCACTTATCCAGACGAGTAGAGTGGTCGTGGTCGATATCTTTGGGCTTGCAAGCCAGTGTCATTGCATCTTTTTGTCATTTGTTTTCATCCATAGCCGGACCCTGCCTTTGTATTGATGATTGGAATAATTGTTCGGATTTATAATTTAGTATGTCGCGAGTGTAAGCCAACTCATATACTCTTCTCTTCCTAAATGTATGTAATGATGTTGTACTTGCGAACGGCAAGATGCGCCTCTATCCCTGTCGAGGCCCTCGTGTCTTAATATGGATAGGCGCGCATCTTGGGCGTGACATTAGTAATAGTAAAATTGATAATGAAGGGACCGAAGTAGAGTCAACTTTAGCTAGAAGGCGTCCCAATAATTTGAAGGGTGAAAATCTTGATGCAAATTTTGATAAAAGTGTTGGGAGACATAGTAGTAAATCAAAATTTTCCTACGTGTCACCAAGATCTATCTATGGAGAAACCAGCAAACGATCGGGGAGAGATTGGATCTTCATACCTTTCAAGATCGCTAAGCGGAAGCGTTGCTAGAACGCGGTTGATGGAGTCGTACTCGCAGCGATTCAGATCGCGGTAGATCCGATCAAGTGCCGAACGGACGGCACCTCCGCGTTCAACACACGTGCAGCCCGATGACGTCTCCTACGCCTTGATATAGCAAGGAGGGAGGAGAGGTTGAGGGAGAGCTCCGGCAGCACGACGGCGTGGTGGCGGTAGAGCTGCGTGGTAATCCGATAGAGCTTCGCTAAGCACTACGGAGAACGAGGAGAGGGAGGAGTAGGGATGCACCAGGGAGGAGATGAACTCGTGTGTTGTGCAGCCTCAAATACCTCCACTAGCATCGACGTAACCCTTCGCTAGCATCGACGTAACCCTTTACGACGAGCTCTTCGGCACCTCCATAAACGAGAAACATGTCCTTTGTCCTTTTCAGGTACTTCAGGATATTCTTGACCGCTGTCCAGTGTTCCGCTCCGGGATCACTTTGGTACCTCCCTACCAAACTTATGGCAAGGTTCACATCAGGCCTGGTACACAGCATGGCATACATGATAGAGCCTATGGCTGAAGCATAGGGGATGACACTCATCTCTTCTCTATCCTTTGCCATGGTCGGGCATTGAGTCGTTCTCAATCTCACACCTTGCAACACAGGCAAGAACCCCTTCTTGGACTGATCCATATTGAACTTCTTCAATATCTTTTCAAGGTATGTGCTTTGTGAAAGACCAATGAGGCGTTTCGATCTATCTCTATAGATCTTAATATCTAATATGTAAGCAGCTTCTCCAAGGTCCTTCATTGAAAAATACTTATTCAAGTAGGCCTTTATACTTTCCAAGAGTTCTATATTATTTCCCATTATCAGCATGTCATCCACATACAGTATAAGAAATGATATAGAGCTCCCACTCACTTTCTTGTAAATACAGGGTTCTCCATAAACCTGTACAAACCCAAACGCTTTAATCACCTCATTAAAGCAAATGTTCCAACTCCGAGATGCTTGCACCAGCCCATAGATGGAGCGCTGGAGCTTGCATACCTTGTTAGCATCTTTAGGACCGACAAAACCTTCCGGCTGCATCATATACAGTTCTTCCTTGAGGAAGCCATTAAGGAATGCCGTTTTGACGTCCATTTGCCAGATCTCATAATCATAAAATGCGGCAACTGCTAACATGATTTGAACTGACTTTAGCATCGCTACGGGTGAGAAGGTCTCATCGTAGTCAACTCCTTGAACTTGTCGATAACCTTTAGCGACAAGCCGAGCTTTATAGGCGGTCACATTACCGTCTGCGTTAGTCTTCTTCTTAAAGATCCATTTGTTTTCAATGGCTCGCTCATCATCAGGCAAGTCCACCAAAGTCCATACTTTGTTCTCATACATGGATCATATCTCGGTTTTCATGGCCTCAAGCCATTTGTTGGAATCCGGGCCCGCCATTGCTTCTTCATAGTTCGAAGGTTCACCGTTGTCCAACAACATGATCTCTAGGACAGGATTGCCGTACCACTCTGGTGCGGAACGTGTCCTAGTGGACCTTCGAGTAGCAACTTGATCTAAAGCTTCATGATCATCATCATTAACTTCCTCTCTAGCCGGTGTAGGCTCCACAGAAACAACTTCATGTGCTGCGCTACTCTCCGGGTCGAGTGGAGGTACAATTACCTCATCAAGTTCTATTTTCCTTCCACTTACTTCTTTCGAGAGAAACTCTTTCTCGAGAAAGGATCCATTCTTGGCAACAAAGACTTTGCCCTCGGATCGTAGGTAGAAGGTATACCCAATACTCTCTTTGGGATATCGTATGAAGATGCACTTTTCCGCTTTGGGTTTGAGCTTCTCAGGTTGAAGTTTCTTCACATCAGCATCGCATCCCCAAACTTTTAGAAACGACAGCTTAGGTTTATTTCCAAACCATAATTCATACGGTGTCGTCTCAACGGATTTAGACGGTGCCCTATTTAAAGTGAATGCGACAGTCTCTAATGCATATCCCCAAAATGATAGCGGTAAGTTAGTAAGAGACATCATAGATCGCACCATATCTAATAGAGTACGATTACGACGTTCAGACACACCATTTCGCTGAGGTGTGCCGGGCGGCGTGAGTTGTGAAACAATTCCACATTTCCTAAGGTGTGTGCCAAACTCGTGACTTAAATATTCTCCGCCACGATCAGATCGTAGGCATTTTATTTTCCTGTCACGTTGATTCTCTACCTCACTCTGAAATTCCTTGAACCTTTCAAAGGTTTCAGACTTGTGTTTCACTAAGTAGACATACCCATATCTGCTCAAGTCATCAGTGAGGGTGAGAGCATAACGGTAGCCACCGCGAGCCTCGACACTCATTGGACCGCATACATCGGTATGTATTATCTCCAACAAGTCAGTTGCTCGCTCCATTGTTCCGGAGAATGGAGTCTTGGTCATCTTGCCCATGAGGCATGGTTCGCATGTGTCAAATGATTCGAAATCAAGTGACTCCAAAAGTCCATCAGCATGGAGCTTCTTCATGCGTTTGACACCAATATGGCCAAGACGGCAGTGCCACATGTAAGTGGGACTATCGTTATCAACTTTACACCTTTTGGTACTCACACCATGGATATGTGTAACATCACGTTCGAGATTCATCAAAAATAAACCATTGACCAGCGGGGCATGAGCATAAAACATTTCTCTCATATAAATAGAACAACCATTATTCTCGGATTTAAATGAGTAGCCATCTCGCATCAAGCGAGATCCAGATACAATGTTCATGCTCAAAGCTGGTACTAAATAACAATTATTAAGGTTTAAAACTAATCCCGAAGGTAGATGTAGAGGTAGCGTGCCGACGACGATCACATCGACCTTGGAACCATTCCCGACGCGCATCGTCACCTCGTCCTTGGCCAGCCTCCGCTTATTCCGCAGCTCCTGCTTGGAGTTACAAATGTGAGCAATTGCACCGGTATCAAATACCCAGGAGCTACTATGAGCGCTGGTCAAGTACACATCAATAAAAAGTATATCACATATACCTTTAATGTTGCCGTCCTTCTTATCCGCTAAATACTTGGGGCAGTTCCGCTTCCAGTGACTGGTACCCTTACAATAGAAACACTCAGTCTCAGGCTTGGGTCCATTCTTGTTCTTCTTCTTCCCGGCAACTTGCTTACCGGGCGCGGCAACAGCTTTGTCGTCCTTCTTGAAGTTCTTCTTACCCTTGCCTTTCTTGAAACTAGTGGTCTTGTTTACCATCAACACTTGATGCTCCTTTTTGATCTCGACCTCCGCTGATTTCAGCATCGAGTACAACTCGGGAATGGACTTCTCCATCCCCTGCATGTTGTAGTTCATCACAAAGCTCTTGTAGCTAGGTGGAAGCGACTGGAGGATTCTGTCAATGACTGAGTCATCCGGGAGATTAACTCCCAGCTAAGTCAAGCGGTTGTGAAGCCCAGACATCTTGAGGATGTGCTCACTAACAGAACTGTTCTCCTCCATCTTACAGCTGAAGAACTTGTCGGAGATATCATATCTCTCGACTTGGGCATGAGCTTGGAAAACCAGTTTCAGCTCTTGGAACATCTCATATGCTCCGTGTTGCTCAAAACGCTTTTGGAGCCCCGATTCTAAACTGTAAAGCATGCCGCACTGAACAAGGGAGTAATCATCGCAGCGCGACTGCCAAGCGTTCGTAACGTCTTGGTCCGCTGGGAGAATGGGTGGGTCACCTAGCGGTGCATCAAGGACATACAATCTCTTGGAAGCTATGAGGATGATCCTCAAGCCACGGACCCAGTCCGCATAGTTGCTTCCATCATCTTTCAGCTTGGTTTTCTCTAGGAACGCGTTGAAATTGAGGTTGACATTTGCGTTGGCCATTGGATCTACAATATAGATATTAAAGGCAATTTTAGACTAAGTTCATGATAATTAAGTTCACATAATCATATTATTCAATGAACTCCCACTTAGATAGACATATCTCTAGTCATCCAAGTGATACATGATCCATGTCAACTAGCCCGTGTCCGATCATCACGTGAGACGGACTAGTCATCCACGGTGAACATCTCCATGTTGATCATATCTTCTATACGACTCATGTTCGACCTTTCGGTCTTCCGTGTTCCGAGGCCATGTCTGTACATGCTAGGCTCGTCAAGTCAACCTAAGTGTTTCGCGTGTGTAAATCTGGCTTACACCCGTTGTATGCGAACGTTAGAACCTATCACACCCGATCATCACGTGGTGCTTCGGAACAATGATCCTTAGCAACGGTGCACAGTTAGGGTGAACACTTCTCTTGAAATTTTATTGAGAGATCATCTTATTTACTACCGTTGTTTTAAGAAAATAAGATGTAAACATGATAAACATCACATGCAATCAATATAGTGACATGATATGGCCAATATCATCTTGCTCCTATGATCTCCATCTTCGGGGCACCATGATCATCATAGTCACCGGCACGACACCATGATCTCCATCATCATGATCTCCATCAATGTGTCTTCATGAGGTTGTCTCGCCAACTATTACTTCTACTGCTATGGCTAACGCTTAGCAATAAAGTAAAGTAATTACATGGCGTTTGTGATTGACTCGCAGGTCATACAATAAATAAGACAACTCCTATGGCTCCTGCCGGTTGTCATAGTCATCGACATGCAAGTCGTGAACCCTATTACAAGAACATGATCAATCTCATACATCACAATGCATCACATCACATCCTTTTGGCCATATCACATCACACGGCATATGCTGCAAAAACAAGTTAGACGTCCTCTAATTTTTAGTTGCAAGTTTTTACGTGGTTGCTATAGGTTTCTAGCAAGAACGTTTCTTACCTACGTCAAAACCACAATGTGATATGCCAATTGCTATTTACCCTTCATAAGGACCCTTTTCATCGAATCCAATCCGACTAAGGTGGGAGAGACAGACACCCGCTAGCCACCTTATGCAACTAGTGCATGTCAGGCGGTGGAACCGGTCTCACGTAAGCGTACGTGTAAGGTTGGTCCGGGCCGCTTCATCCCACAATACCGTCGAATCAAGATAAGACTAGTAACGGCAAGCATATTAACAAAATCGACGCCCACAACTGCTTTGTGTTCTACTCGTGCATAGATTCTACGCATAGACCTAGCTCATGATGCCACTGTTGGGAGACGTAGTAGTAAATCAAAAATTTCCTACGTGTCACCAAGATCTATCTATGGAGAACCAGCAAACGAGCGGGGAGAGATTGGATCTTCATACCTTTGAAGATCGCTAAGCGGAAGCGTTGCTAGAACGCGGTTGATGGAGTCGTACTCGCAGCGATTCAGATCGCGGTAGATCCGATCAAGTGCCGAACGGACGGCACCTCCGCGTTCAACACACGTGCAGCCCGATGACGTCTCCTACGCCTTGATCCAGCAAGGAGGGAGGAGAGGTTGAGGGAGAGCTCCGGCAGCACGACGGCGTGGTGGCGGTGGAGCTGCGTGGTAATCCGATAGAGCTTCGCTAAGCACTACGGAGAACGAGGAGAGGGAGGAGTAGGGCTGCACCAGGGAGGAGATGAACTCGTGTGTTGTGCAGCCCCAAATACCTCCACTATATATAGGAGGAGGGGAGGAGAGGTGCTGCACCCTAGGGTTCCACCCTAGGGGTGGTGGCAGCCTCCAGGAGCCCATCTAGCCGGCGGCCAGGGCAAGGAGAGGTGGAGGCGCCCTAGGGTGGGCCTTAAGGCCCATCTAAGCCTAGGGTTTGCCTCCTCCACCCTTGATGCGCCTTGGGCTGGGGTGGGAGTCACACCAGCCCACCTAGGGGCTGGCTCCCTCCCACTCTTGGCCCATGGAACCTTCCGGTGCAGGTGGGCCCACTTGGTGGACCCCCGGAACCCTTCCGGTGGTCCCGGTACACTACCGGAGACACCTGAAACACTTCCGGTAACCAAAACCTCACATCCTATATATCAATCTTCGTCTCCGGACCATTCCGGGACTCCTCGTGACGTCTGGGATCTCATCCGGGACTCTGAACAACCTTCGGTAACCACGTACACTATTTCCCTATAACCCTAGCGTCATCGAACCTTAAGTGTGTAGACCCTACGGGTTCGGGAGACACGTAGACATGACCGAGACACCTCTCCGGTTAATAACCAACAGCGGGATCTGGATACCCATGTTAGCTCCCACGTACTCCACGATGATCTCATCGGATGAACCACGATGTCAAGGATTCAATCAATCCCGTATACAATTCCCTTTGTCTATCGGTATGGTACTTGCCCGAGATTCGATCGTCGGTATCCCCATACCTTGTTCAATCTCGTTATCGGCAAGTCTCTTTACTTGTTCCGTAATACATCATCTCGTGACTAACTCCTTAGTCACATTGAGCTCATAATGATGATGTCTTACCGAGTGGGCCCAGAGATACCTCTCCGTCACACGGAGTGACAAATCCCAGTCTCGATTCGTGTCAACCCAACAGACACTTTCGGAGATACCCGTAGCGTACCTTTATAGCCACCCAGTTACGTTGTGACGTTTGGCACACCCAAAGCATTCCTACGGTATCCGGGAGTTACACAATCTCATGGTCTAAGGAAACGACACTTGACATTGAAAAGCTTTAGCAAACGAACTACACGATCTTGTGCTATGCTTAGGATTGGGTCTTGTCCATCACATCATTCTCCTAATGATGTGATCCCGTTATCAACGACATCCAATGTCCATGGTCATGAAACCGTGACCATCTATTGATCAACGAGCTAGCTAACTAGAGGCTCACTAGGGACACGTTGTGGTCTATGTATTCACACATGTATTACGGTTTCCGGTTAACACAATTATAGCATGAATAACAGACAATTATCATGAACTAGGAAATACAATAATAACCATTTTATTATTGCCTCTAGGGCATATTTCCAACAAAAAGTGGGTTTGAAGAGGTCAAAACTTTAACTAGTGATGTGCCCACTATCTTGGATTGCAAAGATTTTTACTATGATAGTTGATCTTTGATTGAGTGTGTTTCTTTGCTGCAATCCATGTTGAATTCACCCCATGCGTATGAGCAAAATAAAGCTTTTACTAAACATATCGTTAATGTCATGATGAAATCTTTTGAAGAAAAGTTGAAGTTGGAAATTTCTATTCCTAGAAAATTGCATGATGAGTGGGAACCTATCATTAAGGTCAAGATTTAAAATTATGAATGATTTGCTTTGTGTGAGGTGGGTGCTAGTGTTTCCACGATTCTGAAATCTCTATGTGATGTGCTTGGTCTAACCAACATTGAAGAATGCTCTCTTAATTTTGACTCGGCGGATTCTACTATCAAAAAGCCGGTGGGAATAATTAATGGTGTTCTTATTCTTGCAAATAGGGATTATGTGCCCATTGATTTTATTGTGCTTGATATCGATTGCAATCCGTTTTGTCCCATTATACTTGGTAGACCGTTTTTACGCACTATGTGTGTCGTGATTGATATGGAAGAAGGCAATATTAAGTTTCAATTTCCCTTGAGAAAGGGTATGGAACACTTCCATAGAACTAGAATTAGGCCACCATATGAATCAATAATGAGGGCATCATATGGATCCAAAACTAAGGATGACAATACTTGAATCTATCTGTTATGCCTAGCTAGGGGCGTTAAACGATAGCGCTTGTTGGGAGGCAACCCAATGAATAAATAATTTTTTGATTTTTTCTTTATGTTTTTGTGTCTTTACACAATTATGCCTCTGTTATGATTGTGTTTTTATGGTTTATTTAGTGTTTGTGCCAAGTAAATCCTTTAGGATGATTCATAGGATGAGTAGAAACGATGCTGAATCTAAAACAGAAACTTTGCGTCCAGTATATGAATTTTCCTTTTTTACTGGAATGTGATATGGAGCTGACATTTTAACACAGTATTTACATACAAATTCTTTACATTTTAATAAATTTTCAGAATTTTTAGAGTTCCATAAGTACAAGTAGAGTACAGATTACTACGGGCTCTTTTGTTTAAGACATATTCTGTTTTCGTTGCATTGTGTGCTTGTTTTGATGAATCAATGGTTTGTAATAGGGGTATGAGCCATGGTAAAGTAAAAATACAGTAGGTATAATGCAATAACAAAATATGAATGGGTTTGCAACAGAACCTAAAGTAGTGATTTTCTTTCTTATACTAACGGATCTCACGAAGATTTTGTTGAGTTTTGTGTGATTGAAGTTTTCAAGTTATGGGTGAGATCACGATGGATGAAGGAATAAGGAGTAGCAAAAGCCTAAGCTTGGGGATGCTACCGCACCCCCAAGATATATCCATATAGAAACAAGCTACTAAGCTTGGGGATGCCCCCGAGTGGCATCCTCTGTTTCTTCTAACGACCATCGGTATTTTACTTGGAGCTATATTTTTATTCGTCACATATCATGTGTTTTGCTTGGAGCGTCTTGTATCTTTGCTTGCTTTGGTTGTTAGTTTTTATTTTGTATCCTTGTTGTACACACCTATTTGAGAAATCCAAAATAATGCTATCATTTGTTAAAATTGCTCTATGTACTTCACTTAACCTTTTGAGCTATAGAAATTGCTCTAGCGCTTCACTTATATCTTTTTGAGCATGGTATGCTTGGAAACTTTTGTATAAATACTCTCCTTCTTCACTTAGATTAAATTGAGAGTTAGTAAGTTTTGAATAAATACTCTCATGCTTCACTTATACCTTTTTGAGAGATGAAATCTTTATGCTCATGTGCTTCACTTAAATTTGTTTGAGTTTGCCAAAAAGTAATGGCAATATATGAAACTAGTCCCAAAGTGATAGATATCCAATGAGGATATAATTAAAACTTTAATGAAGACCATTGTACAAATTAAACTTGATTCCTTGTAATATTTTTGAAACATAATGATAGTAATATGTGAGTCATGTTGATGAGTAATCATGCTTAGTATGAATATTGGTGTTAAGGTTTGTGATTCCCTATGCATGCACGAAAGTCAATAGTTATGCAATGAAGTTATATCCTACTTGTGGTGCATTATTCAGTGTTAGTTATGATCAATGCTCACTTATGTGAATTTTAGTTTCTTGGTTTGGTCGCTTTCCAATCTATTTGCTAGCCTTCACTTGTACTAAGTAGAAATACTACTTGTGCATCCAAAATCCTTAAACCAAGTTTTGCCTTATGAGTCCACCGTACCTACCTATATGGGGTATTTCCATGCCGTTCCAAGCAAATTTGTATGTGCCATCTCTAAATTTTCAAAATAAATTTTCTCTTTTGTGTGCATGTACCGCTCGTGAAATGGTGGGGAGTATCCAATATTTTTCATGCTAGATGTGTTATTCTCAAGATGATTGTTTATTGACTTGCCATTACACGAGAGTGCGGCGGTAATAGGGATTCCCATTCCCAACATGAAAAAGAAAAAATATTTACATTATGTTGTCAAATAATAAATTCCTTGGAAAGTGTTGGTATGGAAGGCAACCGTGGATACGGCCTGCCATGGAAAGTGAAAGTTTGGTGAAAAAAGGAATAAACTTTATTTTCTTTTTGGGAACCGCCTATGATATATCTAGCATGGAAAGTATTGTGAGCAACTTTGTCGTTTTCGTTGACAGGAAAAAGCATGCCACCCAAAATATTTTCCCTCTCTCAATTTAAACATTTGAGTTGTGGCACCTCTACAAATCCCTACTTCCCTCTGCGAAGTGCCTATCTATTTACTTTATGCAATTTTTATTTTTGCTTTGAGTCTCCATCTTCTCTTATAAGCACCAACTAGGGGGCACTATGATTGTACTTGAGCATTGGTCATAGCTAATATTTGAGTGTGTTTCATGAATGGATCAATGATTGAGCATGATGGGCTAGGAATAACTTTCTTTAGTGTTGATATTTTGAAAGACATGGTTGCTTGTTGACATGCTTGAGTATTGAACTCATTATGTTAAAACTATACTATTGCTTTGAATCATTATAAGTCCAAATGTCCATGCTATACAAACTAAAAGAATGTGATGAACATGTTAGGCAGCATTCCACATCAAAAAAGTTGTTTTTATCATTTACCTACTCGAAGACGAGTAGGAATTAAGCTTGGGGATGCTGATATGTCTCTAATGTATCCATAATTTTTGCTTGTTCCATGATGTTATATTATCATTCTTGGATGTTTTACCATCATTTTATTACCACTTTACATCATTTTTTGGGACTAACCTATTGACATAGTGCCAAAGTGCCAGTTGTTTTTTTGCTTGTTTTTTACTTCGCAGAAAATCAATGTCAAACGGAGTCTAATCGCGATGAAACTTTTTCGAGATTTTTTCTGGACCAGAAGACACCCAGTGGACCAAAGAAGTGCCGGGGGAGTGGGCCGAGGAGACCACAACCCACCAGGCCGCGCCAGGGGGGCTACCCGTGCCCTGGTGGGTTGTGCCCTCCTCGGGACCCCTCTCCACTGCCTCTGATTCCTATAAATTCCCAAATATTCCAAAAACCCTAGGGCAGTAGATGAAACACAATTCCAGCCACCGCAAGTTCCAGAACCTCAAGATCCAATCTAGATACCATCACGAAGGGGTTCATCTTCATCATAGGTGCCTCTCTGATGATGCGTGAGTAGTCCACCATAGACTTACGTGTCCATAAGCAGTAGCTAGATGGCTTCCTCTTTCTCTCTTTCTCTCTCTCTCTCTCTCTCTCTCTCTCTCTCTCTCTTTTGATTCTCAATACAATGGTCTCTTAGAGATCTATTTGATGTAAACTTTGGCGGTGTGTTTGTTGGGATCCGATGAATTTTGAGTTCATGATCAGTTTCTATCCATGAATATTATTTGAGTCTTCTTTGATCTCTTATATGCATGATTGCTTATAGCCTCGTATTTCTTCTTCGAATCTTTGGTTTAGTTAGGCCAACTAGATCGATTTTTCTTGCCATGGGAAGAGGTGCTTTGTGATGGGTTTGATCTTGCGGTGTTCTTTCGCAGTGACATAAGGGGCAGCAAGACACGCATGTATCATTGCTATAAAGGATAAAAAGATGGGGTATATTCCTACATGAATAGATCTTGTCTACATCATGTCATCGTTCTTATTGCATTACTCCGTTTTTTCATGAACTTAATACACTAGATGCATGTTGGATAGCGGTCGGTGTGTGGAGTAATAGTGGTAGATGCAGGCAGGAGTCGGTCTAGTTATCTTGGACGTGATGCCTATATAATGATCATTGCCTTGGATATCGTCATGACTATTCGATTTTCTCTCAATTGCCCAATAGTAATTTGTTCACCCACCATGCGCTATACTCATGAGAGAAGCCACTAGTGAACCCTACGATCCCCGGGTCTGCTTTTCCATCATATTGCTTTCCGATCTACGTTTTTGCAATCTTTGTTTTCAGATCTACAAAATCGAAAACTTAAAAAAATATTGTTGTTACTCTTTTTTATTTTGTGTTCTTAAGAGATCTATCTCTCCTACCTATCATTACCTAATATATCTTATTACCGTAGAGAGCGTGACAACCTCTCTTTCACGCCAGGTTGCAAGTATTTGTTGTTTGTGTGTAGGTGTTGTTTACGTTGGTGCGTGATCTTCCTCTATGGATTGATACCTTGGTTTCATAATTGAGGAAAATACTTATTGTTGTTGTGCTGCATCATCCCTTCCTCTTTGGGGAAATAATGACGCAGTCTCAAGCCACGTCAATCTACTTAAATAGGAGCAAGGGGTGACAGACAAGGAGGTGGGAGTACGTCCTAAGCAAGCCTAAAACTAACTCTAGGTCGTACAAGGCCCATGGGCCCAAGTGAAGGTGATGCAACACGTTTGGACTATTAGTTTGACTTGGATTCTGCTGCAGCGTCAGATTGTTTTGTCAATATCTCCAAGATCCGGACGAAGTTGATGGAGAATCCAATTGGGATGGAAAATACATGAAATCTACTTTCCATCAAAAAATGAATTGCCCAATTTGGAGTCCATATGAAAAAGTTCTTGGCATCTTGAGACAATTATATTTTGTGCAGTCTGAATCTGAGTTCAGAACGTGCGAGAGTTGGACTCTATCTTCTCTTGGGCTAAAAGTGACATGAGAGAACTTTTTGAACAACATCTGAACATCTCCTTTTCCCTTATCTTCATATGTGAATTGCACAAATGTCTGATAGTTCTCAAATAAATGCGCATATGCAATATTTATGATCATATCCAAGGTAGCCATTTTCTCATCACGGATGTTAGCCTCCCGCATGGTTGGCATCTGGATCCCCACCGCATACCGGTGGCTACGGTTCCCGGTCCATGCATGCGCACGCCGAGTAGGTGCGCACGCGGCGCGAGTTGCTGACCTTAAAGCGGTCGTGACAACCTGCTTTGGCCGACACCCCCAACTGGGAGGTGCGGTTCACCATGGAGTACAAACAGGCGCGCCTCCACGGTGTCCAGCTTGATCCATCGTCCCACCGCCACCTCTTGAGGCAAAGCCGGAGGAGGAGGAGGAGGCCTACCAGACAGTGCTTGAAGGGGTGTTGGAGCACACCATCGGGGAGAGCAAGCGCGACGAGGACGCGCACTGGGACCGCCTCGAGAAGGCCCTTGCGTTGTCCGCCATCGGCAAATGCGTTGTCCGTCTGCCTCCGTCAGCACCTTCGGCGCTCCCGAAGCCTAAGTTCGAGGCATCACAGGTGCCCGAGCCGGAGCGCCACAAATGGACCAACCAGCTCCAGGAATGGGTCTCCGCATCCGTTGTGTGGCTCGGCGAGATGTCAGAGCATGAGACGGTCTATCTCTAGCATTGGAAGGCACACGCGCAAGCGGAGGAGCGCGCCCAGGCCGAGCGGCAAATGAAGCTCGAGCACAACTGGCACAGTAGGAGGAGGAGGAGAGGGAGAGGGAGGCGGACAAGCGCGCAGCCTGCGCCCGTGCCGTCGGTGTCGCAACTGCAAGATGCTACTCAGGCCTAGGAGACAGTGTTTCCTGTTGGAAATATGCCCTAGAGGCAATAATAAATTATTTATTATCATATTTCCTTGTTCATGATAATCGTTTATTATCCATGCTATAATTGTATTGATCAGAGACTTAGATGCATGTGTGGATACAAAGAAAAAACCATGTCCCTAGTATGCCTCTAACAGACTAGCTCGTTGATCAAAAGATGGTTAAGGTTTCCTAGCCATGGACATGAGATGTCATTTGATAACGGGATCACATCATTAGGACAATGATGTGATAACAAGACCCAAACTACAAACGTAGCATATGATCGTGTCAGTTTATTGCTACTGTTTTCTCCATGTCAAGTGTCTGTTCCTGTGACCATGAGATCATGCAACTCACTGACACCGAAGGAGTGCCTTTGTGTATCAAATGTCACAACGTAACTGGGTGACTATAAAGGTACTCTACATGTATCTCCGAGGGTGTCTGTTGGGTTGGCATGGATCAAGACAGGGATTTGTTACTCCGTGTGACGGAGAGGTATCTCAGGGCCCACTCGGTAATACAACATCACAACAAGCCTTGCAAGCAATGTGACTAAGTGTTAGTCAATCTTGTATTATGGAACGAGTAAAGAGACTTGCCAGTAACGAGGTTGAACTAGGTATGGAGATACCAACGATCGAATCTCGGGCAAGTAACATACCGAAGAACAAAGGGAACATCATACGGGATTAACTGAATCCTTGACATAGAGGTTCGACCGATAAAGATCTTTGTAGAATATGTAGGAAACAATATGGACATCCAGGTCCTGCTATTGGTTATTGACCGTAGAGGTGTCTCGATCATGTCTACATAGTTCTCGAACCCGTAGGGTCTGCACACTTAAGGTTTGGTGACGTTTCGATAGTATAGAGTTATGTATGGTGGTGACCGAAGGTAGTTCGGAGTCCCGGATGAGATCCCGTACGTCACGAGGAGCTCCGGAATGGTCCAGAGGTAAAGATTGATATATATAGGAAGTCCTATTTTGGTCACCAGAAATTTTTTGAGCTCATCGGTAGTGTACCGGGAGTGTCGATAGAGTACTGGGAGACCATCGGGAGGGGTATTTCGACCCAAGAGGATACATGGGCTGTGGGAGAGTGAATACCAGCCCTTAGTGGGCTGGTGGAAGTCCCACACAAGGCCCATGCCGTTGGGAAAGAAAACCCAAAGAGAAAAAGGTGGAAAAAAGGCAAAATAGGGAGGAATCCTAGTCCTACTAGGATTGGAGGAGTCCTCCTCTCCTCCTTGATTCGGCCGAACCAAGGGCTGGCCCATTGAGGGCCAAGCCTCCTCCTCTCTTCCTCCTATATATACTAGAGGTTTTAGGGTTTTTGGCACCAGATTTTCAGCCACGTGCTACCCGTTCCTCTAGTGCATAGTTTCTCCTCTAGATCGGTTTTCTGCAGTGCTTAGGCAAAGCCCTGCCGGAATAGCTCCACCACCATCGCCACAGCACCGTCGCGCTGCCAGAGAACTCTTCTACCTCTCCGCTCCCTCTTGCTGGATCAAGAAGGCGAAGATCATCATCGAGCTGTACGTGTGCTGAACGCGGAGGTGCCGTCCGTTCGGCGCTAGATCGGAAGGACCGTGATCAAGGTCGCGAGACGGATCATGATGAAATCGCGAGACGGATCATGATGAATTTGCGGGGCGGATCGTGATTGGATTGCGGGACAGATCATGATGTGATCGCGGGATGCTCGGCGATTCGGATCGCGAAGACGTTCGACTACACCAACCGCGTTTCTTAACGCTTCCTGCTTAGCGATCTACAAGGGTATGTAGATCCACTCTCCCTCTCGTAGATGTTCATCACCATGGATAGATCTTGCGTGTGCGTAGAAATTTTTTTCCCATGCAACGTTCCCCAACAGTGGTATCAGAGCTAGGTCTATGTGTAGATGAGATCTCGAGTAGAACACAAAGAGTTTGTGGGCGTTGATGCTTAGATTGCTTCCTCCCTTGATCATGTTTTGGTTCAGCGGTATTGTGGGATGAAGCGGCCCGGACCAACCTTACTCGTACGCTTACGAGAGACTAGTTCCATCGACTAACGTGTAACTTCGTTGCACAAAGATGGCTGGCGGGTGGCAGTTTTTCCTACTTTAGTTGGATCGGATTCGACAAAGGCGGTCCTTGAGAAGGTTGAAAAGCAACTTATGTATCACCGTTGTGGTTTATGCGTAGGTGAGAATTGTTCTTGCTAGATACCCGTAGCAGCCACGTAAAACATGCAACAACAATTAGAGGATGTCTAACTTGTTTTTGCAGGGTATGTTGTGATGTGATATGGCCAATTACATGATGTGATATATGTGATGTATGAGATGATCATGTGTTGTATAGAATATCACGACTTGCATGTCGATGAGTACGGCAACCGGCATGAGCCATAGGGTTGTCTTTAATTATTGTATGACCTGCGTGTCAATCATTAAGCGCTATGTAATGCTTTACTTTATCACTAAACGGTAGCAATAGTAGTACAAGCATGGTGGGCGCGACAACTCCGATGGCAACACGTTGATGGAGATCAAGATGATGGAGATCATGGTGTCGTGCCGGTGACGATGGAGATCATGCCGGTGCTTTCAAGATGGAGGTCAAAAGCACAAGTTCATGGCCATATCATGTCACTTATGATTTGCATGTGATGTTAATCCTTTTATGCACCTTGTTTTTCTTAGGACGACGGTAGCATTATAAGGTGATTCCTCACTTAATTTCAAGATAAATTGTGTTCTCCCCGAGCGTGCACCGTTGCGAAAGTTCGTCGTCTTGAGACACCACGTGATGATCGGGTGTGATAGACTCTACGTTCACATACAACGGGTGCAAGCCAGCGTTGCACATGCAGAACACTCGGGTTAAACTTGATGAGCCTAGCATGTACAGACATGGCCTCGGAACACAAGAGACCGAAAGGTCGAACATGAGTCATATAGTAGATATGATCAACATGATGATGTTCACCATTGAAACCACCTCAACTCACGTGATGATCGGACTTGAGTTGGTGAATTTGGATCATGTATCACTCGAATGACCGGAGGGATGTCAATTTGAGTGGGAGTTCTTAAGTAATATGATTAATTGAACTCATTATCATGAACATAGTTAGTAGTGACTTTGCAAAATTATGTTGTAGATTACTAGCTCACGTTGTAGCTCCCTTGAATTTTTATATGTTCCAAGAGAAATAGAGTTTAAAGATGATGGTAGCAATATTGCGTACTAGGTCCGTGATCTGAGGATTGTCTTCATTGCTGCACAGAAGGCTTATGTCCTTAATGCACCACTCGTTGTGCCACCCCCTCTAGAGTCGTCTATAGATGTTGTGAACATCTGACGGGCACGTTCCGATGACTACTTGATAGTTTAGTGCGTCATGCATTATGGCTTAGAATTGAGGCTCCAAAACATTTTGAACATCACGAAACATATGATATGTTCTAAGATCTGAAATTGGGATCTCAGGTTCATGCCCGTGTTGTGAGATATGAGATCTCCAACAAGATTCTTTGTCTGGAAGATGAAGGAGAATAGCTCAATCGTTGAGCATGTGCTCAGATTGTCTGGGTGCTACAATCGCTTGAATCGAGTGGGAGTTAATCTTCCAGATAAGATAGTAATTGATATAGTTCTCCAAGTCACTGTCACTAAAGCTACAAGAACTTGGTGATGAACTATAAAATGCCAGGGATAGAAATATTGATCCATGAGCTGTTCGCGATGTTTGAAATCACGAAGGTAGAAATCAAGAAGGAGCATCAAGTGTTGATGGTTAGTAAAACCACTAGTTTCGAGAAGGGCAAGGGCAAGGAGGGAAACTTCATGGATGGCAAGTCAGTTGCTGCTCCAGTGAAGCAACCCAAAGTTGAACCCAAATCTGATACTAAGTGCTTCTATTATGAGGTGAGCGGTCGCTGAAGCGGAACAACCCTAGGTACTTGGTAGATAAGAAGGCTGGCAACATCGACACAAGTATATTTGATATACGTGTTATTGATGTGTACCTTGCTAGTACTGCTAATAGCACCTGGGTATTGGATACCAGTTCGGTTGCTAAATGTTAGTAACTCGAAGTAAAAGCTATGGAATAAACGGAGACTAGCTAAGGGTGAGGTGCCGATGTACGTTGGAAATGTTTCCAAGGTTGATGTGATCAACATCGCACGCTCTCTCTACCTTCGGGATTAGTGACGAACCTAAATAAATGTTATTTGGTGATTGCGTTGAGCATGAACGTGATTAGATCGTGTTTATTGCAATCTGGTTATTCATTTAAGTCAGAGAATAGTGGTTATTCTATTTACATGAATAATACCTTCAATGGTCATACACCCGGTGAGAATGGTTTGTTGAATCTTGATCGTAGTAATACACATGTTCATAACATTGATGCCAAAAGATACAAAGTTAATGATGATAGTACCACATACTTGTGGCACTGCCGCTAAATGTCATATTGGTATAAAGCACATGAAGAAACTCCATGCTGATGGATCTTTTGACTCATTCGATTTTGAATCAGTTGAGACATGCGAACCATGCCTCTTGGACAAGATGACTAAGGACCCCGTTTCCGGATTGATGGAGCGGGCAAGTGATTTATTGGAAATGATACATGTTGATGTATGCAATCCAATGAGTCTTGTAGTGTGCGGTGGATATCATTATTTTCTTACCTTCACTAATGATTTGAGTAGATATAGTGTATATTTACTTAATGAAACACAAGTCTGAATCGTTTCAAAGGTTCAAGCAAATTCAGAGTGAAGTTTAAAGATCATCGTGACAAGAAGATAAAAATGTCTGCGATATGATCGTGGAGGTGAATATCTGAGTTACGAGTTTGGCATACAACTTTAGACAATGTGAAAGTTGTTTCACAACTCACGCCACCTGGACACCATAGTGTGATGGTGTGTCCGAACGTCATAATCGTGCTCTATTGGATATGGTGCGTGCTATGATGTCTATTATCGTTTTGCTACTATAATTTTGGGGTTATGCATTAGAGACAACTACATTCACTTTAAATAGGGCACCATCTAAATCTGTTGAGATGACACCATATGGTTTGATAGAAACCTAAGCTGTCATTTCTTAATGTTTGGGGCTGCAAGACTTATGTGAAAAAGGTTTTCACCTAATGAGCTCGAACCCAAAGCGGACAAATGCATCTTCATAGATTACCCTAAGAATAGTTGGGTGAACCTTCTATCTCAGATCCAAGCAGAAAGTGTTTGTTGCTAAAATGGGTCCTTTCCTGAGAAAAAGTTTCTCTCGAAAGAATTGAGTGGGAGGAAGATAGAACTTGATGAGGTTATTGAACCTTTGTTTCAACGAGAGAGTAGCGCAGCGCAGGAAGATGTTTCAGCGAAGCCTACGTTAGTTGAAGAGGAAGTTAATGATGATGATCATGAAGCTTCGGATCAAGTTACTATCGAACCTCGTAGGTTGACGAGGACGTATACTGCTCTTGAGTGGTACGACAACCCTGTCTTGGAGGTCATGTTGTTGGACAACGATGAATCTATGAGCTATGGAGAAGCGATGATGGGCCCGGATTCCGACAAATGGTTAGAGGCCATGAAATCCGAGGAAGGATCCATGTATGAAAACCAAGTATAGACTTTGGTAGACTTGCTCATTGGACGGCAGGTCGTTGAGTACAAATGGACCTTTAAGATGAAGATAGACGCTGATGGTGAATGTCACCATTTATAAAGCTCGACTTGTCGCAAAGAAGTTTCCGCCAAGTTCAAGGAGTTGACTGCGATGAGACTTTCTCACTCGTAGCGATGCTAAAGTCTGTTGGAATTATGTTAGCAGTTGCTGCATTTTTCAATTATGAAATCTGGCAGATGGATGACAAAACATTGTTTCCTTAACAGTTTACTTGAGGAAAGGTTGTATGTGATACAACCAGAAGGTTTTCTCAGTCCTAAGGATGCTAAAAGCTGTGCGAGCTCCAGCAATCCATCTAAGGGCTGGAGCAAGCATCTTGGAGTTGGAATATACACTTTGACGAGGTGATCAAAGTTTTGTAGTTTATACAAAGTTTACGAACTTGTATTTACAATAAAGTGAGTGGGAGCACTATAGAATTTCTGATAAGTATATGTGGATGACATATTGTTGATCGGAAATAATGTAGAATTTCTGGAAAGCATAAACGGTTGTTTGAAAAGTGATTTTCAAAGGAAGATCTGGATAAAGCTACCAAATTGTTGAGCATCAAGATCTATAGAGATAGATCAAGATGCTTGATGAGACTTTCAATGAGTACATACCTTGACAAGATTTTGAAAGAGTTCAAAATGGATCAGTCAGAGAAAGAGTTCTCGCCTGATTTGTAAGGTGTGAAGTTGAGTGAGACTCAAAGCTCGACAGCGGCAGAAGAAAGAGAAAGGGCGAACGTCGTCCCCTATGCCTTAGCCATAGGCTCTATATAGTATGCCATGTTGTGTACCGCACCTGTGTGTGCCATGCCATGAGTCCGTCGAGGGGTACAAGAGTGATCCAGGAGTGGATCACTGGATAACGGTCAAGATTATCCTTAGTAACTAAAAGACTAAGGGGATGTTTCTCGATTATGGAGGTGATAAAGAGTTCGTCGTAAAGAGTTACATCGATGCAAGCTTTAACATCAATCCGGATGACTCGGAGTAGCAATCCGGATACGTATAGTAGATCAGCCATTTGGAATAGCTCCAAGTGGAGTGTGGTAGCAGTGTTTACGGTTTGACATAGAGATTTGCAAAGTACACACGGATCTGAATGTTGCAGACCCGTTGACTATAAGACCTCTCTCACATGCAAAGCATGATCGAGCCCCAGAACTCATTGGGTGTTAGATTCATAACAATGCGAGTCACATGGTGATGTGAACTAGATTATTGACTCTAGTGCAAGTGGGAGACTGTTGGAAATATGCCATAGAGGCAATAATATATTAGTTATTATCATATTTCCTTGTTCATGATAATCATTTATTATCCATGCTATAATTGTATTGATCGGAGACTTAGATGCATGTGTGGATACATAGACAAAACCATGTCCCTAGTATGCCTCTAATAGACTAGCTCGTTGATCAAAAGATGGTTAAGGTTTCCTAGCCATGGACATGAGATGTCATTTGATAACGGGATCACATCATTAGGAGAATGATGTGATGGACAAGATCCAAACTACAAACATAGCATATGATCGTGTCAGTTTATTGCTACTGTTTTCTGCATGTCAAGTATCTGTTCCTATGACCATGAGATCATGCAACTCACTAACGCCGGTTGAGATTAAGGGGTGACCGAAGGTTGTTCGGAGTCCCGGATGAGATCCCGAACGTCACGAGGAGCTCCAGATTGGTCCGGAGGTAAATATTGATATATAGTAAGTCCTATTTTGGTCGCCGAAAAAGTTTCGAGCTCATCGGTAGTGTACCGGCAGTGGCGGTAGTGTACCGGAAGACCATCAGGAGGGGTATTTCGACCCAAGAGGCTACATGGGCTGTGGGAGAGTGAATATCAGGCCTTAGTGGGCTGGTGAAAGTCCCACACAAGGCCCATGCGGCTGGGAGAGAAAACTCAAAGAGAAAAAGGTGGAAAAAAGGCAAAATAGGGAGGAATCCTAGTCCTACTAGGATTGGAGGAGGAGTCCTCCTCTCCTCCTTGATTCGGCCGAACCAAGGGCTGGCCCCTTGAGGGCCAAGCCTCCTCCTCTCTTCCTCCTATATATACTAGAGGTTTTAGGGTTTTTGGCACCAGATTTTCAGCCACGTGCTACCCGTTCCTCTAGTGCATAGTTTCTCCTCTAGATCGGTTTTCTGCAGTGCTTAGGCGAAGCCCTACCGGAATAACTTCACCACCATCGCCGCAGCGCCGTCACGCTGCCGGAGAACTCTTCTACCTCTCCGCTCCCTCTTGCTAGATCAAGAAGGCGGAGATCGTCATCGAGCTGTACGTGTACTAAACGCAAAGGTGTCGTCCGTTCGGCGCTAGATCGAAAGGACCGTAATCAAGGTCGCGAGACGGATCATGATGAGATCGCGGGACGGATCGTGATGAGTTCGCGGGACGGATCGTGATTGGATCGCGGGACGGATCGTGATGTGATCGCGGGATGCTCGGCGATTCGGATCGCGAAGACGTTCGACTATACCAACCGCGTTTATTAACGCTTTCCGCTTAGCGATCTATAAGGGTATGTAGATCAACTCTCCCTCTCGTAGATGTTCATCACCATGGATAGATCTTGCGTGTGCGTAGAAAAAAATTTGTTTCTCATGTAACGTTCCTCAACATTTCCCTGGGCTGACCCGATGCCGAAGCTCATCGACCTCACCAGCCCGAGGAGGAGGATGACGCCTAGGGCAGCACACAGGGCGGTATGTGAACTTGGACTAGTTAATGTTTAATTATAGTTGTTTGGGTTTAAAATTCTGTATTTTTTTCAATCTGACCTGCTTAGGTGCATATGGCGATTCAAACAAAAAATCAGAGACATTCATCCGCGCGGCCAACCTAAACGAGTGAACAAATCGTGCGATCCGTTTGAATGGCCCGTTGGACTTGCTCTGACGTACGCTCCCAGATTTTTGTAAGTCAGTTTTCTTGTTTATTACTTGTCTCCATCAGCCACGCGCAGAAAGAACCATGAACAAAATTAATTTCTCCATGCGAAAATCAAGGGGAGATGGATCGCTAGAGTATGTCCGCGCATACCGGTGTATGGGCCGCATAAAAATGATAGGAGTAGTATACTGTACTAGTACCAGTAGTACGTAAAGTGTGCATGCGTGTGGCCCTACAGGCTAGATATTCTATGGCTAGAGTCCCTGTGGCCCTCTGCGAGTTCGTGGCTTATTACTCGGACCTTGTTTTGCAAGAGAAAGGAAGGGGTTCAAATTACCAGGGTGCGGTGTTAGTAAATCCCATGGCATTCCTTCCACGGAAAAGTTGGGACAAAAACGAAGAAGAGAGAACGTGTGTTGACGTGGCATGTGCTCATGTTACGGCATACTACCTCTGTCCATAAATATAAGACATTTTAAAAACTTGTATCAAGCCTTTAAAACGTCTTATATTTATGAACAGAGAGAGTATTTTGCACTAGCAAAGTCCTTGTCATCTTAATTAGAAAGCATTAATACCAGCTGGTTTGGTCAATCACTCATCTTGGCCCCGTTGTCAACTCTCCTTGTTATATTGAATGGTTATGATTTTTTTCCTGAAAAATGGTACAGTATGAAACGACATGTTTTTTTTTGTTGAGCAGATATGAGACGACATGTTTGCACGAGGAGAAAAATATTGGAACTGGTCTCTGGGCAAAGCAACCGATTGAATCGCATCATTGCAGGGAGCTGCAGACAAGTTGGCCCCGCAGCGCAGCTGCAGCCCCATGCACCATGCATGCATGCCACGCCTTTTAAAATGGACGAGATTGACATGCATGCATGCACAGCATCGCATGCGTGTGGCATGTGGTCAGTACTGGCGCCGTACTGATCCAGGAGTATTGTTCCTAATTACTCTACTCCACGCATTTTATGTGTATACATACACGAAAATAATAAAATAATAGTACATGTGAATTGTTGTTGACACTTGATTTTGGCACGGCGCGAAATGCAGTAAAGATGGACTCAAACGAAAAGGTTTTATTTACAAGAAAGTTCATATTGACGAATGAAAAAACCTTGATGTTTAGGCCATCACCATTCGGCATCATTTCCAGGGCCAAATTACACTTGGATTGTCATGTAGATGTTTTGAATGCTTTTTGATCGATTACGCCTCCAAGAAAACCTCAAATGAAGGAATGTTCTATATTGATTGTCTTCGTCTCATCGAGCTGATCGATTTTGATATATAAATCGTCTCAATCCGAGGTCGTATGCAAAAGTTAGATCCATCGGAATGCAGCCCTCACAGGAGGCGAAATATGGCGCGCCCCACCAGACACGTGTCTGATGGGTCGCGCGAGTCATTCGGTCCTCAAGACGTCCTCGGATGGAAAACTTACAACCTGAAAAAGTTTCGCGTCGTCGAGACGATTGATTTTGATATATAACTCTTTTCAATCCGAGATCGTATGCGACCTAGAGAGGCAAAACAAAATCAGCCTGGAGTTTCACTCGGGACTTCCGAGTGAAAGTTTGTCCGCCGAGTGAAACGTTTGCCGTTTGGTCGAGTGAAAAGTTTTCCGTCCGGCCGAGTGAAATTGTCGTCCGAGTGAAAAGTACCGATCGAATGAAAGTACTGGCCGAGCGCAATTGCCGTTCGAGTGAAAGTCACCATCCGAGTGAAAAGTATGGGTCGAGTGAAAGTTCCGGTCGAATGAAAAGTTTCGGTCGAGTGAAAGTTCAAAATGGCCTCGGATGGAAAAGTGTTCAACATGAAAGTTGTCCGTAACATCGAAACGGTCAACTTTTATTTGGGAAAGTGATCAGCATACGAATTGTTGGCCTCGTCGAGGCACACAAAATTGATGTTTTGACCATCTCCATCGGAGGTCATATGCAGATTCCACGGCCCACGCAAGAACCAAGATAGAAGATTAAGCCAGACTTGGGCTGAATCCGAGTGGAACTAGAACTAGAACTCTAGGACGTGAATTGATGTAATTTTCTTGTAAGGAAAGCCTAGATGAATCCTTTGCTTGTACGGGAAGTCCAGCCGCCTCTTATATATGTTGGGGGTGACGGCCGATTGAGCAACACACAATCGAACCAATCTATCAATTACACTTTCGTGTTCATCTACTTTTATCTCCTACGCTCGTATCTTCTTCCTCGTTCTTTGTTCATTCTTCTCTTGGAGGGCAGTGATCCACGAGGCCCTAGGGGCGATCAGGTCGACCTAGGGCAGCCCATAGCCGCCGCGCGCCCTGACGGGGTCCCTCCCGGGCGTGCGGGGTTTAGGGTCTGCAAAAGCGTCTACCGACTGTCTTGCGTATCGCGCTGCCGGTCGGTCCTCCTTCGACGTGAGCTGCGGTGCATCACCCCCGGCGTCGAGGGTACACGGTGACGTGTTCGTGTGTCAACACACTTTTTGGCGACTCCGCTGGGGACGAAGCTTTGAACGGTCTCTAGCTCGTTCTTGCTACGAGGAGAGCGTCATCAAGCGGCTGCAATCTACACGGTAACATGTATCATAAATCTGCTTATGTAGATGCAAATAGCCATTATATTGCTGTCACTAGATCATTTGATGGGCATACCATGTCGGCTAGCCCTAACGAGCAAAGGCCGACTATGTATCCTGTTGGAGAAGCTTGGGAATTACATAATTGTGACATGCAACTTATAGATCCGAACTTTCGTGCATTGGCAACTCCCTTCAATATGCCGATGAATAACACGATGAGTTCGAGTGATCAATATAAGACACCTCATGCACAGGAGGGTGTTTCACAGTTTTGTCCATCGGCAGCTGGCTCGCAATATGCGGGTTCATCCCCAAACATGCCGATGGATGGGGGAATCGGCCATGCTTCCATTAGCTATTTGGCCAGTTATCCTCACTCATCATATACCACACCTCGTGAGGTTAATTGTTCAGCAGCATATGCAAATAAAAATATTCATGACTCGATTCACCTTCATGGTTATTGCCAAGTGACTGAAGATTCTATAGGAGCATCTGTGTCTAATATTGCAAAAGTTGAGGTAGCTCTGGCTGCTTTAAAAAGTTTAGCCCAGAATAAGCAGATTACTGCTCTTTGCCTTGAGCAACATGATAAGGGTTTGGTACCTGATTATCAAGCAATAAGAGCTAAGGTTTTGCAAGAAGACAATGGGTTGTCAATTGACCAAATTGGCGAGAGGAAATATGGTTCAACAATAGTGCATACGTCTTCACCTATCATTGCAGCATGTCATACACCCCCTATACAATTGCAAAATTTCGGCAACATCAGTTCATTGCCGAAAGATCCTAAAAGCATTGGGGGGCAAGCTGATCCAAGCAGGGATGAATTTAAGGAAAAATATGTGGCCCGAATGGACAAGGTTAATCCAAAGCTCATAGGGAATTGCGTCAACAATTTTTCCACATCGACTCTTGAGGAGTTACCAGCAGAATATTGACAGGCTTATGAAGCACTCAAGAAGAAGCGTGAGGAGGAAGATTTGCAAGAATACGTCAAGTCCCTTCCTTTATGCAGCAACCATGTTGGTCCCTCTCCGATGTTGAGGCAATAAAACAGAAGCTTTGCAAGCCAAACAACAAAAAAGGATTCACTCGGTTAATACGGTTGATTCGGTAGAAACCGAGTCAAATATGACTAAGTCGTCTACAGCCGAGTCAAACGGTTCCTTTAAAGCCAAGACAATGATGGATTCGGTTAAAACCGGATTGAGCACCGAGACGGCCAAGGTCGAGTGCATAGAGTCAATATCGAGTGCATCGAACCAGTTAAGGCCGAGTGCATCAAGTCAGCCGAGTGCATTGAGTCATCCGAGTGCATCCCGGCTAATGTCGAGTGCATCGAGCCAATCATTGCAGAGTGTACCAAAACAGATAATGCAAGCTTCATCGAGCAAAGGAACGACAAATGTAGCAAATTGGCCGTGCTCGATTTTGCTGGATGTGAGGGAGCTTACATGCTGCCCTATGAGTTTCTTGCTAAAGAAATTGACGAGCATCAAGAACAAAGTAATATGGCCAAACACAGTTCGATTAACGATGAACATCAAGAACAAGAACATGTTGCTGAGCAAAGTTCAGCTAATAAAGAGTGTCTAAGTGGGATCCATTCGGATAGTGCGAGTGAAATCTACACGGGAAATCCAAGTAATGATGCACGAGATCCAGAAGAAGAGGAAGGGGCATTGGAGAATTATTTAGAAGTGGAGCAAGATATTGTTCCAGTTATGCAACCATCTTCTCCTCCCAACGTCATCACAAAGGTATGCCTAGATGACAGTTTACTCAATTTTCGATTCGGTCAAAATCATATTGTTGATCCACCCGTTAGCAAGATTCTAATTAATTTTGAAAGACCAATAGAGATGAGTAATTTGTTTGTTTGGAATAATCTTGTCACTATTCATGCTGATCAACACATGGCACCATTCACAAAAGCTAATAGTGACAACTTATCACAACCAAAGTTGTTCCCGTCATGTCGGCTAAACTTTATATTCATATGGACAACTTTGTTTGTTTTATGCCTAGATAACATTTGGTCTCAGATGAGACGTATATTCTGTGATTATTTTGGTTATAGAAACATAAAGCCAGGTCCAAAGTCCTCCAAGATAGCCGATTCGAGAGCATCGGGAAAGGAGGGCGAAAAACAATGCATAGCCGAGTCGGATGACGTTAAGTCGGCACCACTCGGTTGTTTTGTTTCAGAGCCGGTATCACAATATCAGTTAATGGATGAGCAGTCTACCTTCAGTCCGGGCATATGTGATCACATCGTCGGTGCATCGCCGACTAATCCTATTATTATAATTGATCACGATGTCAAGCTGTCAAAACAAGAACAAGTGCAATGTTCGTTTGAACAGAATGTCAAAGACAACAATATAATTCATCAAGCCACACAATCGGCCAACAGAGGATGATTGGAGCTCGTTGAGGCACAAGCATGCGGCCAGTCGACTCAGATTGGTTTTGATGGTGATCAAGTGTTAACTCAGCTACCTCAAGCTGGCTCATCCAAAGACAGACAGGTATACACTAATGATGATGGGATCAAATCTTCAAGTGAATGCATCAGCAATAATATTGAAGATAGGAATTCCATCAAAGTTACAACTGACACATCTAGCACTGGGGGGCAACAAGAAAATTCAAAGACCGATGCACTCAAAACCAAAGAAAGCAAAGGCCATGGTAAGCACAAAGGTAAAAGGCCGAAAGTCACTTTCGTGCCGTTATTGGAAAAATATCAGAAGATAAGTGAGGCGAAGAGTGCTTATCGGCCGAGTGAAACAAAGGCATCGAAGTCACCCCCAAGGAATAAATTTGTATACTGGGATTGGCGAAGGAAGAATTTGACTCCATATCCTCCTTTTGGGCCACCAATGCTGATGTCATACGTACCTCCTCATGCCGACTATTATTCATATCAATCATGGGACAGGTATAAATTGAGGGATCACCGTCCATCATATTCTAAACCACCTCACCAAAATTATGCAGCTCCGAGAGGATCATTGTTTGTTCAACAACCACATGTTAAAGACCAACTGAAGCAAAAAGAATCGGTCCGGAGCTTGGCGAAAAAGATGGACATGGTCCAGCAAATTTGCCGAGTCAAAAAGGATGGCCACAAGTGTGCTCTTTCAGATCCGACACCAGATGACAAAAGATGAATCTACGTTGGCTACTAAAGGCAAGGAGATGAAGCGTGTAACTTTCAAGGATCCAATTGCCGAATTTCAACAGGCCAAGTTGGAGGTTCCCAAAGCCAAGAAAAACTTGCCAGTGCATGAACAAAGCCAAGACCGAGATGCCCACTCGGCTTATCATATTCGCAAGAGAAGAAGCTGAAGCGGCTTAGGGCCTATGAGCTGGAGAAGAGGAACATGGTGTGGGTCCCCAAAGGAAGCCGTTAAGGCAAGAATGATGTGACAGCTCCCGTTGCAGGAGTAAGGGAGGACAAGCGTGAAGCCGGTAGGCATAAACAACAATTGTCATGTCACAATACGAGACTCCAGACAATGCATCATCCATGTTCTTCAACCATCCCATCAGAGTTTGTGCCCAACAATTTATCTCCAGCTGAAATTTTTGATTTATTTCGGCTATTCACACTTTGGTGGGCAGGTTCCCCAGATCCTTTGAGATGATGACGCATGGCCAATATGTGTTTATCGTCCTGAGATATCATCATGTTGGTACAACAATCATTAGGCTACTATCTCACCTGAATTCGAGTGGATCATCATTTAGGTAATATTGCCAAGGTTCGAACCGAGTGAAATACAGTCGGTATGTCCGATTGAAAATCTTTGTGATGACCCAACTGGTCCTAAAGCATCAAGTTGCGACCAGGGTGATTTCAAATCCATGTGGATCGCCACTCGGGTAATATCAATAAAACTGAAGATGGACCTATCAAAACTGTTCAAATAACTTCAGATGGAGTTGATCCAACAAGAAACATTTTATTCTTTCACATGAGAACAGTCTGATGCTTGGTATAGCCAATTCACATATGGCTGACTTATTTATTCACTCGGCTCGTGAGGAAAATACGGCTGACTCATCTTTGAATCGGCCAGGAAAACTACATGTGACTGACTCCTTAGTCGATTCAGCCAGTAATGAAGGATCTAGTGCTATTCAGGAAGCTAACTAGAAGAAATCCGAGTGTCGGTCATTTGCAGGATCTGAGTGAAGCAAGCTTGTTCAGCACACGACTTAATATACAGTTTAATGTTTGATGATTTTGTGTTGCCGAATAGCTGACGGTATTCCTTTGAGGTGCATGGTCATAATCGTTCGACAGCCAGAATGGTGTATTGCCAAACGATTCTAATATCGCCAAGGAGTGCCTGGGCATATGGCCGATAATAATTGTCGTCCTTAGCATGCACAACCGATGGAGTGTTGACATCATGCTTAGAACAAACGTGGTGCAAATTATTTTTCGGCATGTTTTGCCGAAAAACAGGGGGGCATGTGTTGACACTTGATTTGGGCACGGTGCAAAATGCAGTAAAGATGGACTCAAATGAAAAGGTTTCCATATTGCCGAATGAAAAAACCTTGATGTCATCACCATTCGGCATCATTTCGAGGGCCAAATTATACTTGGATTGTCATGTAGATGTTCTGAGTGCTTTTTGGTCGATTACGCATCCAAGACAACATCGAATGAAGGAATATTCTATATTTATTGTCTTCATCTCGTCGAGATGATCGATTTTGATATATAAATCGTCTCAATCCGAGGTCGTATGCAAAAGTTAGATCCATCGGAATGCAGCCCTCACAGGAGGCAAAATATGGCGCGCGCCACCAGACACGTGTCTGATGGGTCGCGCGAGTCATTCGGCCCTCAAGACTTCCTTGGATGGAAAAACATACAACATGAAAACATTTCGCGTCATCGAGGTGATTGATTCTGATATATAATTCTTCTCAATCCGAGGTCGTATGCGACCTGGAGAGGCAAAACAAAATCAGCCTGGAGTTTCACTCGAGACTTCCGAGTGAAAGTTTGCCGGCCGAGTGAAACGTCTGCGGTCTGGTCGAGTGAAAAGTTTTCCGTCCGGCCGAGTGAAATTGCTGTTCGAGTGAAAAGTACCGGTCGAATGAAAGTACTAGCTGAGTGCAATTGCCGTCCGAGTGAAAGTCACCGTCCGAGTGAAAAGTACCGGTCGAGTGAAAGTTCCGGTCGAGTGAAAAGTTTCGGTCGAGTGAAAGTTCCGGTCGAGTGAAAGTTCAAAATGGACTCGGATGGAAAAGTGTTCAACATAAAAGTTGTCGCTAACATCGAAACGGTCAACTTTTATTTTAAGGTTATTATCATCTGAGATAGTATGCGGCCTGCAGAGACGCTATGACACTCTGATAGTTCAGTCTGCGACGTGACCGAGTCCGATTCAAAGTTAAAGATGACCTCGTGGAGTATTCAATATGACTTTATTTGGGAAAGTTATCAACATACGAATTGTTGGCCTCGTCGAGGCATACAAAATTGATGTTTGGACCATCTCCATCGGAGGTCATATGCAGATTCCACGGCCCATGCAAGAAGCAAGACAGAAGATTGAGCCAGATTTGGGCTGAATCCGAGTGGAACTAAAACTAGGACTCTAGGACATGAATTGATGTAATTTTCTTGTAAGGAAAGCCTAGATGAATCCTTTGCTTGGACGGGAAGTCCAGCCGCCTCTTATATATGTTGGGGGTGACGGCCGATTGAACAACACACAGTCGAACCAATCTATCAATTACACTTTCGTGTTCATCTACTTTTATCTCCTACCCTCGTATCTTCTTCCTCGTTCTTCGTTCATTCTTCTCTTGGAGGGCAGCGATCCATGAGGCCCTAGGGGCGATCAGGTGGACCTAGGGCAGCCCATAGCCACCACGCGCCCTGACGGGGTCCCTCCCGGGCATGTGGGGTTTCTGGTCTGCAAAAGCATCAACCGGCTGTCTTGCGTATCGCGCTGCCGGTCGGTCCTCCTTCGACGTGAGCTGTGGTGCATCACCCCCGGCGTGGAGGGTACATGGTGACGTGTTCGTGTGTCGAGGGTTTGGTGAAGAAATAGATATAGGGGATGGTTCAGTTCCTAGGCCGAGGTTTGTAAACAAGAATTTGAAAGACGATCATAAAGCTGAGTTGATCGGGCTATTGAAAGAATATGTTTGTTGCTTTGCATGGGAATATCATGAGATGCCAGGTTTAAGCCGAGAGCTAGTGGTGCATCGGTTACCTATAAAGGCCGGTTTTAGACCTTACAAGCAATCGACCAGGAAGTTTAATCCAAAAACATATGACCGGATCAAAGAAGAGATCGGTCGTTTGCTTAAAGCTAATTTTAGTAGACCTTGCAGGTATGCCGAATGGATTTCTAACATTGCGCCAGTAGAGAAGAAGGGCTCTGGCAAGATAAGGGTGTGCATTGATTTCAGGGATTTGGATAGAGCTATGCCCAAAGATGAGTATCCCATGCCCATAGCTGATATGCTTATTAATGATGCTTCTGGACATAAGGTCATTAGCTTTCTTGATGGCAATGCGGGGTATAACCAGATTTTCATGGCTGAAGAGGACATGTCCAAAAAGCTTTTCGGTGCCCCAGATCCCTTGGTTTATTTGAGTGGACAATGATGACCTTTGGATTAAAAAATGCTGGTGCTACATATCAAAGGGCTATGAATTTAATCTTTCATGATTTACTCGGTGTTATACTTGAGGTTTATATTGATGATATTGTTGTCAAATCGGATGCTTTTGAATCTCATATAGCCGATTTGCATTTGGCCTTTGAAAGGATGAAAAAATACGGACTAAAGATGAATCCTTTGAAGCGTGCATTCGGCGTGTCGGCTGGAAAGTTTTTAGGTTTCATTATTCATGAGAATGGCGTAGAAATTGATCCCAAAAAGATAGAAGCTATACAAAAAGTGGAGGCTCCAACATGCAAGATAGATATGGAAAAATTCCTTGGCAAGGTCAATTATTTGAGAAGGTTCATAGCTAATTTTACAGGGAAGGTTGATCCATTCACTCCTATCCTTCGGTTAAAAAATGACGCTGATTTTACTTGGGGGACAAAACAACAAGAGGCATTCGACAGGATCAAAAGTTATTTGAGCACTCCTCCAGTGATGAAAGCACCTAAACACAAAGAGCCCTTTAGGCTTTACATTGCGGCAGAGAAGAGTGTTATTGGTGCTGTATTGACTCAAGAAACCGAAGGAAGAGAACATACTATTTCATATTTGAGTCGACGCTTATTGGATGCCGAGACAAGGTATACATTTATTGAAAAGTTATGCCTCTAATTATATTATGCTTGCACAAAACCGAGACATTACCTTGTGCCGAGTGCCTGCGTAGTAGCTTGTCAAACCGATGTCATTAAATACATGTTGCATAAGCCAATTCTTAGTGGTAGGATTGGCAAGTGGGCTTATGCTTTAATTGAGTATGATTTGGCTTATGAATCTCTAAAATCCATGAAAGGCCAAATTGTTGCTAATTTTATTGTTGAGCATTGGATTAATGACAAGCATGATGTTGGTAGAAATGTTGTATCGTTGGTACCATGGAGGTTGTATTTTGATGGTTCAGTTTGTAGCAATGGCCAAGGTGTTGGTATTGTTTATATATCTCCCCATGGTGTTGTTTTTGAAGCCTCATGCCGATTGGAATATTTTTGCACAAATAATCAAGCCGAATATGAAGCATTGTTATTCGGTTTAGAGATGTTGCTCGCTATAGGTGCTACACATGTTGAGGCTTTTGGTGATTCGCTAGTAGTAGTGCAGCAAGTGTCCAAAATCTTTCAATGTTTAGACGAATCACTTAAGGTTTATCTTGATAAGTGTCTAGATGCGATTTCTACTTTGGATTATTTTAGCATTGCTCATATATCTAGACATGACAATTGGACAGCAAATGAGTTAGCACAACAAGCATCCGGCTATCATATTGACCATGTCATGTTTCATATTTCTCAGATGCCAATGTCTTGTCTTGCTAATATCGGAGAGGCCGAACTGATGGGAGACGTAGTAGTAAATCAAAATTTTCCTACGTGTCACCAAGATCTATCTATGGAGAAACCAGCAAACGAGCGGGGAGAGATTGGATCTTCATACCTTTGAAGATCGCTAAGCGGAAGCGTTGCTAGAACGCGGTTGATGGAGTCGTACTCGCAGTGATTCAGATCGCGGTAGATCCGATCAAGTGCCGAACGGATGGCACCTCCGCGTTCAACACACGTGCAGCCCGATGACGTCTCCTACGCCTTGATCCAGCAAGGAGGGAGGAGAGGTTGAGGGAGAGCTCCGGCAGCACGACGGCGTGGTGACGATGGAGCTGCGTGGTACTCCGATAGAGCTTCGCTAAGCACTACGGAGAAACGAGGAGAGGGAGGAGTAGGGCTGCACCAGGGAGGAGATGAACTCGTGTGTTGTGCAGCCTCAAATACCTCCACTATATATAGGAGGAGGGGAGGAGAGGTGCTGCGCCCTAGGGTTCCACCCTAGGGCTGGCGGCAGCCTCCAGAAACCCATCTGGCCGGCGGCCAGGGCAAGGAGAGGTGGAGGCGCCCTAGGGTGGGCCTTAAGGCCCATCTAAGCCTAGGGTTTGCCCCCTCCACCCTTGCTGCGCCTTGGGCTGGGGTGGGAGGCGCACCAGCCCACCTAGGGGATGGCTCCCTCCCACTCTTGGCCCATGGAACCTTCCGGGGCAGGTGGGCCCACTTGATGGACCCCCGGAACCCTTCCGGTGGTCCCGGTACACTACCGGAGACACCCGAAACACTTCCGGTAACCAAAACCTCACTTCCTATATATCAAACTTCGTCTCCGGACCATTCCGGGACTCCTCGTGACGTCCGGGATTTCATCCGGGACTCCGAACAACCTTTGGTAACCACGTACACTATTTCCCTATAACCCTAGCGTCATCGAACCTTAAGTGTGTAGACCCTACGGGTTCGGGAGACACGTAGACATGACCGAGACACCTCTCCGGTCAATAACCAACAGCGGGATCTGGATACCCATGTTGGCTCCCATGTACTCCACGATGATCTCATCGGATGAACCACGATGTCAAGGATTCAATCAATCCCGTATACAATTCCCTTTGTCTATCGATATGGAACTTGCCCGAGATTCGATCGTCGGTATCCCCATACCTTGTTCAATCTCGTTACCGGCAAGTCTCTTTACTCGTTCCGTAATACATCATCCCGTGACTACCTCCTTAGTCACATTGAGCTCATAATGATGATGTCTTACCGAGTGGGCCCAGAGATACCTCTCCGTCACACGGAGTGACAAATCCCAGTCTCGATTCGTGTCAACCCAACAGACACTTTCGGAGATACCCGTAGTGTACCTTTATAGCCACCCAGTTACGTTGTGACGTTTGGCACACCCAAAGCATTCCTACGGTATCCGGGAGTTACACAATCTCATGGTCTAAGGAAACGACACTTGACATTGAAAAGATTTAGCAAACGAACTACACGATCTTGTGCTATGCTTAGGATTGGGTCTTGTCCATCACATCATTCTCCTAATGATGTGATCCCGTTATCAACGACATCCAATGTCCATGGTCATGAAACCGTGACCATCTATTGATCAACGAGCTATCCAACTAGAGGCTCACTAGGGACACGTTGTGGTCTATGTATTCACACATGTATTACGGTTTCCGGTTAACACAATTATAGCATGAATAACAGACAATTATCATGAACTAGGAAATACAATAATAACCATTTTATTATTGCCTCTAGGGCATATTTCCAACAGTCTCCCACTTGCACTAGAGTCAATAATCTAGTTACATTGTGATGAATCGAACACCCATAGCATTCTGGTGTTGATCATGTTTTGCTCGTGAGAGAGGTTTAGTCAACGGATCTGCGACATTCAGATCCGTATGCACTTTACAAATATCTATGTCTCCTTCCTGAATGTAATCACGGATGGAGTTGAAGCGGCGCTTGATGTGTCTTGTCTTCTTGTGAAACCTGGGCTCCTTCGCAAGGGTAATAGCTCCAGTGTTGTCACAGAGTAGAGTCATCGGGCCCGACGCATTCGGAATCACTCCTAGGTCGGTGATGAACTCCTTCATCCAGACTCCCTCCTTTGCTGCTCCGAAGCAGCTATGTACTCCGCTTCACATGTAGATGCTTCCACGACGCTTTGCTTGCTGCTGCTCCAGCTCACTGCCCCTCCATTCAAAATATACACGTATCCGGTTTGCGACTTGGAGTCGTCCGGATCTGTGTCGAAGCTAGCATCGACGTAACCCTTTACGACGAGCTCTTCGGCACCTCGATAAACGAGAAACATGTCCTTTGTCCTTTTCAGGTACTTCAGGATATTCTTGACCGCTGTCCAGTGTTCCGCTCCGGGATCACTTTGGTACCTCCCTACCAAACTTATGGCAAGGTTCACATCAGGCCTGGTACACAGCATGGCATACATGATAGAGCCTATGGCTGAAGCATAGGGGATGACACTCATCTCTTCTCTATCCTTTGCCGTGGTCGGGCATTGAGTCGTACTCAATCTCACACCTTGCAACACAGGCAAGAACCCCTTCTTGGACTGATCCATATTGAACTTCTTCAATATCTTTTCAAGGTATGTGCTTTGTGAAAGACCAATGAGGCGTTTCGATCTATCTCTATAGATCTTAATACCTAATATGTACGCAGCTTCTCCAAGGTCCTTCATTGAAAAACACTTATTCAAGTAGGCCTTTATACTTTCCAAGAGTTCTATATTATTTCCCATTATCAGCATGTCATCCACATACAGTATAAGAAATGCTATAGAGCTCCCACTCACTTTCTTGTAAATACAGGGTTCTCCATACACCTGTACAAACCCAAACGCTTTAATCACCTCATTAAAGCAAATGTTCCAACTCCGAGATGCTTGCACCAGCCCATAGATGGAGCGCTGGAGCTTGCATACCTTGTTAGCATCTTTAGGACCGACAAAACCTTCCGGCTACATCATATACAGTTCTTCCTTGAGGAAGCCATTAAGGAATGCCGTTTTGACGTCCATTTGCCAGATCTCATAATCATAAAATGCGGCAACTGCTAACATGATTCGGACTGACTTCAGCATCGCTACGGGTGAGAAAGTCTCATCGTAGTCAACTCCTTGAACTTGTCGATAACCTTTAGCGACAAGCCGAGCTTTATAGGCGGTCACATTACCGTCTACGTCAGTCTTCTTCTTAAAGATCCATTTGTTTTCAATGGCTCGCTTATCATCAGGCAAGTCCACCAAAGTCCATAATTTGTTCTCATACATGGATCCTATCTCGGATTTCATGGCCTCAAGCCATTTGTTGGAATCCGGGCCCGCCATTGCTTCTTCATAGTTCGAAGGTTCACCGTTGTCCAACAACATGATCTCTAGGACAGGATTACCGTACCACTCTGGTGCGGAACGTGTCCTAGTGGACCTTCGAGTAGCAACTTGATCTAAAGCTTCATGATCATCATCATTAACTTCCTTTCTAGCCGGTGTAGGCTCCACAGAAACAACTTCCTGTGCTGCGCTACTCTCCGGGTCGAGTGGAGGTACAATTACCTCATCAAGTTCTATTTTCCTCCCACTTACTTCTTTCGAGAGAAACTCTTTCTCGAGAAAGGATCCATTCTTGGCAACAAAGACTTTGCCCTCGGATCGTAGGTAGAAGGTATACCCAATAGTCTCTTTGGGATATCCTATGAAGACGCACTTTTCCGCTTTGGGTTCGAGCTTCTCAGGTTGAAGTTTCTTCACATAAGCATCGCATCCCCAAACTTTTAGAAACGACAGCTTAGGTTTCTTTCCAAACCACAATTCATACGGTGTCGTCTCAACGGATTTAGACGGTGCCCTATTTAAAGTGAATGCGGCAGTCTCTAATGCATATCCCCAAAATGATAGCGGTAAGTCGGTAAGAGACATCATAGATCGCACCATATCCAATAGAGTGCGATTACGACGTTCAGACACACCATTTCGCTGAGGTGTGCCGGGCGGCGTGAGTTGTGAAACAATTCCACATTTCCTAAGGTGTGTGCCAAACTCGTGACTTAAATATTCTCCGCCACGATCAGATCGTAGGCATTTTATTTTCCTGTCACGTTGATTCTCTACCTCACTCTGAAATTCCTTGAACCTTTCAAAGGTTTCAGACTTGTGTTTCATTAAGTAGACATACCCATATCTGCTCAAGTCATCGGTGAGGGTGAGAACATAACGGTAGCCACCGCGAGCCTTGACACTCATTGGACCGCATACATCGGTATATATTATCTCCAACAAGTCAGTTGCTCGCTCCATTGTTCCGGAGAACGGAGTCTTGGTCATCTTGCCCATGAGGCACGGTTCGCATGTGTCAAATGATTCGAAATCAAGTGACTCCAAAAGTCCATCAGCATGGAGCTTCTTCATGCGTTTGATACCAATATGGCCAAGACGGCAGTGCCACATGTAAGTGGGACTATCGTTATCAACTTTACACTTTTTGGTACTCACACTATGGACATGTGTAACATCACGTTCGAGATTCATCAAAAATAAACCATTGACCAGCGGGGCATGAGCATAAAACATTTCTCTCATATAAATAGAACAACCATTATTCTCGGATTTAAATGAGTAGCCATCTCGCATCAAGCGAGATCCAGATACAATGTTCATGCTCAAAGCTGGTACTAAATAACAATTATTAAGGTTTAAAACTAATCCCGAAGGTAGATGTAGAGGTAGCGTGCCGACGGTGATCACATCGACCTTGGAACCATTCCCGACGCACATCGTCACCTCGTCCTTGGCCAGCCTCCGCTTATTCCGTAGCTCCTGCTTGGAGTTACAAATGTGAGCAACTGCACCGGTATCACATACCCAGGAGCTACTACGAGCGCTGGTCAAGTACACATCAATAACAAGTATATCACATATACCTTTAATGTTGTCGTCCTTCTTATCCGCTAAGTACTTGGGGCAGTTCCGCTTCCAGTGATCGGTACCCTTACAATAGAAACACTCAGTCTCAGGCTTGGGTCCATTCTTGTTCTTCTTCTTCCCGGCAACTTGCTTACCGGGCGCGGCAACAGCTTTGCCGTCCTTCTTGAAGTTCTTCTTACCCTTGCCTTTCTTGAAACTAGTGGTCTTGTTTACCATCAACACTTGATGCTCCTTTTTGATCTCGACCTCCGCTGATTTCAGCATCGAGTACAACTCGGGAATGGACTTCTCCATACCCTGCATGTTGTAGTTCATCACAAAGCTCTTGTAGCTAGGTGGAAGCGACTGGAGGATTCTGTCAATAACCGAGTCATCCGGGAGGTTAACTCCTAGCTGAGTCAAGCGGTTGTGAAGCCCAGACATCTTGAGGATGTGCTCACTGACAGAACTGTTCTCCTCCATCTTACAGCTAAAGAACTTGTCGGAGACTTCATATCTCTCGACCCGGGCATGAGCCTGAAAAACCAGTTTCAGCTCCTGGAACATCTCATATGCTCCGTGTTGCTCAAAACGCTTTTGGAGCCCTGGTTCTAGACTGTAAAGCATGCCACACTGAACAAGGGAGTAATCATCGCAGTGAGAATGCCAAGCGTTCGCAACATCTTGTTCTGCTGGGAGAAGGGGTGGGTCACCTAGCGGTGCATCAAGGACATACAGTTTCTTGGAAGCTATGAGGATGATCCTCAAGCCACGGACCCAGTCCGCATAGTTGCTTCCATCGTCTTTCAGCTTGGTTTTCTCTAGGAACGCGTTGAAATTGAGGTTGATATTTGCGTTGGCCATTGGATCTACAATATAGATATTAAAGGCAATTTTAGACTAAGTTCATGATAATTAAGTTCACATAATCATATTATTCAATGAACTCCCACTTAGATAGACATCTCTCTAGTCATCCAAGTGATACATGATCCATGTCAACTAGCCCATGTCCGATCATCACGTGAGACGGACTAGTCATCCATGGTGAACATCTTCATGTTGATCGTATCTTCTATACGACTCATGTTCGACCTTTCGGTCTTCCATGTTCCGAGGCCATGTCTGTACATGCTAGGCTCGTCAAGTCAACCTAAGTGTTTCGCGTGTGTAAATCTGGCTTACACCCGTTGTATGCGAACGTTAGAACCTATCACACCCGATCATCACGTGGTGCTTCGGAACAACGATCCTTAGCAACGGTGCACAATTAGGGTGAACACTTCTCTTGAAATTTTATTGAGAGATCATCTTATTTACTACCGTCGTTCTAAGCAAATAAGATGTAAACATGATAAACATCACATGCAATCAATATAGTGACATGATATGGCCAATATCATCTTGCTCCTATGATCTCCATCTTCGGGGCACGATGATCATCATTGTCACCGGCACGACACCATGATCTCCATCATCATGATCTCCATCATTGTGTCTTCATGAAGTTGTGTCGCCAACTATTACTTCACTACTATGGCTAACGCTTAGCAATAAAGTAAAGTAATTACATGGCGTTTATGATTGACACGCAGGTCATACAATAATATAAGACAACTCCTATGGCTCCTGCCGGTTGTCATAGTCATCGACATGCAAGTCGTGAACCCTATTACAAGAACATGATCAATCTCATACATCACAATGCATCACATCACATCCTTCTGGCCATATCACATCACAAGGCATATGCTGCAAAAACAAGTTAGACGTCCTCTAATTTGTAATTGCAAGTTTTTACGTGGTTACTATAGGATTCTAGCAAGAACGTTTCTTACTTACGCCAAATCCACAACGTGATATGCCAATTGCTATTTACCCTTCATAAGGACCCTTTTCATTGAATCCAATCCGACTAAGGTGGGAGAGACAGACACCCGCTAGCCACCTTATGCAACTAGTGCATGTCATGCGGTGGAACCGGTCTCACGTAAGCGTACGTGTAAGGTTGGTCCGGGCCGCTTCATCCCACAATACCGTCATATCAAGATAACACTAGTAACGGCAAGCATATTAACAAAATCGACGCCCACAACTTCTTTGTGTTCTACTCGTGCATAGATTCTACGCATAGACCTAGCTCTGATACCACTGATAGGAGACGTAGTAGTAAATCAAAATTTTCCTACGTGTCACCAAGATCTATCTATGGAGAAACCAGCAAACGAGCGGGGAGAGATTGGATCTTCATACCTTTGAAGATCGCTAAGCGGAAGCGTTGCTAGAACGCGGTTGATGGAGTCGTACTCGTAGCGATTCAGATTGCGGTAGATCCGATCAAGTGCCGAACGGACGGCACCTCCGCGTTCAACACACGTGCAGCCCGATGACGTCTCCTACGCCTTGATCCAGCAAGGAGGGAGGAGAGGTTGAGGGAGAGCTCCGGCAGCACGACGGCGTGGTGACGGTGGAGCTGCGTGGTACTCTGATAGAGCTTCGCTAGGCACTACGGAGAAACGAGGAGAGGGAGGAGTAGGGCTGCACCAGGGAGGAGATGAACTCGTGTGTTGTGCAGCCCCAAATACCTCCACTATATATAGGAGGAGGGGAGGAGAGGTGCTGCGCCCTAGGGTTCCACCCTAGGGGTGGCGGCAGCCTCCAGAAACCCATCTGGCCGGCGGCGAGGGCAAGGAGAGGTGGAGGCGCCCTAGGGTGGGCCTTAAGGCCCATCTAAGCCTAGGGTTTGCCCCCTCCACCCTTGCTGCGCCTTGGGCTGGGGTGGGAGGCGCACCAGCCCACCTAGGGGCTGGCTCCCTCCCACTCTTGGCCCATGGAACCTTCCGGGGCAGGTGGGCCCACTTGGTGGACCCCCGGAACCCTTCCGGTGGTCCCGGTACACTACCGGAGACACCCGAAACACTTCCGGTAACCAAAACCTCACTTCCTATATATCAATCTTCGTCTCTGGACCATTCCGGGACTCCTCGTGACGTCCGGGATCTCATACGGGACTCCGAACAACCTTCGGTAACCACGTACACTATTTCCCTATAACCCTAGCGTCATCGAACCTTAAGTGTGTAGACCCTACGGGTTCGGGAGACACGTAGACATGACCGAGACACCTCTCCGGTCAATAACCAACAGCGGGATCTGGATACCCATGTTGTCTCCCACGTACTCCACGATGATCTCATCGGATGAACCACGATGTCAAGGATTCAATCAATCCCGTATACAATTCCCTTTGTCTATCGGTATGGAACTTGCCCGAGATTCGATCGTCGGTATCCCCATACCTTGTTCAATCTCGTTATCGGCAAGTCTCTTTACTCGTTCCGTAATACATCATCCCGTGACTTACTCCTTAGTCACATTGAGCTCATAATGATGATGTCTTACCGAGTGGGCCCAGAGATACCTCTCCGTCACACGGAGTGACAAATCCCAGTCTCGATTCGTGTCAACCCAACAGACACTTTCGGAGATACCCGGAGCGTACCTTTATAGCCACCTAGTTACGTTGTGACGTTTGGCACACCCAAAGCATTCCTACGGTATCCGGGAGTTACACAATCTCATGGTCTAAGGAAACGACACTTGACATTGAAAAGCTTTAGCAAACGAACTACACGATCTTGTGCTATGCTTAGGATTGGGTCTTGTCCATCACATCATTCTCCTAATGATGTGATCCCGTTATCAACGACATCCAATGTCCATGGTCATGAAACCGTGACCATCTATTGATCAATGAGCTAGCCAACTAGAGGCTCACTAGGGACATGTTGTGGTCTATGTATTCACACATGTATTACGGTTTCCGGTTAACACAATTATAGCATGAATAACAGACAATTATCATGAACTAGGAAATACAATAATAACCATTTTATTATTGCCTCTAGGGCATATTTCCAACACGAACTAGAGCCCACTGATTCGGCCACTAACAATAAATCTAGTACAGGTGAAAATAATGACTGGAGGAACCCCATAATTGATTACTTGTGCAATCCGAGTGAATGGGTGGACAGGGTTGTTCAGCGTATGGCTTTCAAATATACAATGAGAGATGATGGTCTTTATCGCTGAACGGTTGAAGATGTTATTTTGAAGTGTTTGGACGAAGACCAAGCAAGAGTTGCTATGGGAGAGGTACATGAAGGCATCTGTGGTACTCATCAGTTGGCACCCAAAATGAAATGGCTCTTACGACGTGCTGGGTTTTATTGGCCAACTATGATCAATGATTGCTTCAGGTATTATAAAGGGTGTGAAGCTTGTCAAAAATTTGGTGATATTCAGTTGGCTCCTGCTGCTATGTTACATCCTATTATCAAGCTGTGGCCTTTTAGAGGATGGGGTTTAGACTTCATTGGACAAATTCATCCATCTTCTTCGAAGGGGCATTGGTTCGTGTTGGTGGCAACCGATTATTTCACTAAATGGTCTGAAGCAGTACCTCTCAAGAACATGACACATACGGAGGTAATTCAATTCATAACCGAACACATTATTCATAGATTCGGCATTCCTCAGACATTAACTACAGATGAAGGTTCATCTTTCATGTCACATCAAGTTAGAGAATTTGTCGAATCATACAACATAAAGTTGCTCAATTCATCTCCATATTATGCCCAAGCTAATGGACAAGCTGAGTCTAGCAACAAAATATTGATTAAACTCATCAAGAAGAAGATTGAGGATAATCCAAGAAAATGGCATGAGTTGTTGTCTGAGGCTTTGTGGGCACATAGGATCTCAAGGCATGGTGCTACAAAGGTAACTCCATATGAGCTAGTATATGGGCAAGAGGCTGTTTTACCAGTGGAGTTAAATTTGAGTGCTTTGAGAATAGCCAAACAAAATGATTTATCGACAGTGGACTTTTATGATTTGATGATGGACAATATTGATGAGGTTGCTGATAAACGTTTGGCTGCATTAAAGGCCATAGAGAAGGACAAATTGAGGGTAGCAAGAGCTTACAATAAAAAAGTCAAGTTGAAGAATTTTTAGGTTGGCGATCTTGTGTGGAAAGTGATTCTGCCGATTGGTTCTAGAGATAGAAGATTCGGGAAGTGGTCTCCAAACCGGGAAGGTCCTTTAAGGATTGCAAGAATAGTCCTTGGAAATTATATTTGATGGAATCCATACAAGGAGTATTATTACCTCGAGCTCTCAATGGCAGATGTCTGAAGAAGTACCACCCGAGTGTGTGGCAAGAAGCCTAATTAGGCAATGGCCAACATATGATTATCGCCCTTAGCATAAACATGGTCGATACATAATTATCGCCGTGAGAAATATAGATGGCCAATGGAGTGTTGACATCGTCCTTAGAACAAACATAGTGCAAATTATTTTTCGGCATGCTAGCTTTGCCGAAAAACAGGGGGGCATGTGTTGACACCTGATTTTGGCACGGTGCAAAATGCAATAAAGATGGACTCAAACAAAAAGGTTTTTTCTACGAGAAAGTTCATATTGCCGAGTGAAACAACCTTGATGTTTAGGCCATCACCATTCGACATCATTTCAAGGGCCAAATCACACTTGGATTGTCATGTAGATGCTCTGCGTGCTTTTTGGTCTATTACGTCTCCAAGACAACCTCTAATGAAGGAATGTTCTACATGGATTGTCTTCGTCTCGTCGAGCTGATCGGTTTTGATATATAAACCATCTCAATCTGAGGTCGTATGCAAAAGTTAGAGCAACCAGAGTGCAGCCCTACCACAAAGCAAAATGTGGCGCAGGAGATCAGACACATGTCTGCTGGGTCGCGCGAGTCATTCGACCCTCAAGACGTCCTCGGATGGACAAACTTAAAATATGAAAAAGTTTCGCGTCGTCGAGACGATTGATTTTGATATATAAATCTTCTCAATCCGAGTTGGTATGCGACCTGGTGGGGCAAAACAAAATCATCCTGGAGTTTCACTCGGGATTTCCGAGTGAAAGTTGTCCGACCGAGGGAAACGTTTGCCGTTCGGTCGAGTGAAAAGTTTTCTGTCCGGCCAAGTGAAATTGCCATACGAGTGAAAAGTACCGGCCGAGTGAAAGTTTCGGTCGAGTGAAAAGTACCGGTCGAGTGAAAGTTTCGGTCGAGTGAAAGTTCCGGTCGAGTGAAAGTTCAAAATGGCCTCAGATGGAAAAGTGTTCAACATGAAAGTTGTCCGTAACATCGAAACGGTCAAATTTTATTTTAAGGTCATTATCATCCGAGATAGTATGCGGCCTGCAGAGATACTACGACACTCTCATAGTTCAGTCTGCTACGTGACCGAGTCCGATTCAAAGTTAAAGATGACCTCGTGGACTATTCAAGATGACTTTATTTGGGAAAGTGATCAACAGACAATTGTTGGCCTCATCGAGGGACACAAAATTGATATTTGGACCGTCTCCATCGGAGGTCATATGCAAATTCCACGGCCCACGCAAGAAGCAAGACAGAAGATTGGGCCAGATTTGGGCTGAATCCGAGTGGAACTAGAACTAGGACTCTAGGACGTGAATTGATGTAATTTTCTTGTAAGGAAAGCCTAGATGAATCCTTTGCTTGTACGGGAAGTACAACCGCCTCTTATATATGTTGGGGGTGACGGCTGATTGAACAACACACAATCGAACCAATCTATCAATTACACTATCGTGTTCATCTACTTTTATCTCCTACCCTCGTATCTTCTTCCTCGTTCTTCGTTCATTATTCTCTTGGAGGGCAGCGATCCACGAGGCCCTAGGGGTGATCATGTCGACCTAGGGCAGCCCATAGCCGCTACGTGCCTTGACGGGGTCCCTCCCGGGCATGCGGGGTTTCGGGTCTGCAAAAGCGTCTGTCGGCTGTCTTGCGTATCGCGCTGCCGGTCGGTCCTCCTTTGACGTGAGCTGCAGTGCATCACCCCCGGCGTCGAGGGTACACGGTGACGTGTTCGTGTGTCAACACACTTTTTGGCAACTTCTCTAGGGACTAAAGATCAATCATCCTCATCAACCATCATGTCTGATCTTCCCAAGCCATCTGAGATAGATGCCGATAACATCATTAAGCCCAAGCTTGATGAACTATCGCATGATCATCACCAAGCTTATGAGGAGTACAAGAAGGCACGTGAAGAGAAGGAGTTGCAGGAATTCCTTGGAAACTTCAAGAAAGATTGCCAAGGCAATATCACTCCGATTAGAGAAGTCAAATTCCCTCCTCTTCAAGCCGAGCAGGTTAAGCCTCCTGTAAGTACTACCTTTTCTCCCGAGCAATGGGCTAAGATTGAGAGTCGTATTGCCGATGGTAATAATTTGGTCTATCAAAATTTCATAGAAAATACCAATGCGCAGAAAAATATGCCTCAATCGTCTAGTGTTAATATTGGTGTGGCTGCTAGTGTAGAAAACCCTGATCCGTCTTTACCTCTTTCATCGTCACCTCCCATGCCAATGAATTACTATCCTACCCACACTAATTAGATTATGGCTGCACCTACTATTTCCATCATGAGCATGCCAAGTTCGGTACCTATACCGAATCAAGCTGTACCTATAGGTGCGAGCGCTCGGCCACAGTTGAACTACAATTCGGCATATGTGCCATAGTTCCTGCCTACTGCTAGTAATTCTACTCCTCCCATCCCACAACAACAAGCTTCACCGTCTACTGCGGACGATACTTTAGCTAGTTTTAGAGAGGAGATGGCTAAGATGCTTAGAGAGAATTTTGGAGTTGAGTTACCTCGGAATCAGATTTACCAAAAACCGTACCCCGAGTACTTTGACGCTATCCAGTGCCCTTCGGGATATAAAATTCCAGATTTTGTTAAGTTCAATGAAGAAGGCACAAAAGCCACATGGGAACATGTTAGTCAATACTTAGCACAACTGGGTGAAGCAGGCTCGCTGAATGAATTGAAAGTGCGATTGTTTCCTTTATCATTAACTGGTACGGCGTTTTCATGGTTTTCTTCTCTACCACATGGTTCTATCCATGTGTGGTCACAGCAAGAACAGAAAATTCATGATCACTTTTATAGCGGCGACAACGAACTTAAATTATCACATCTTACATCGGTTAAGCAGAAAAATGATGAATCAGTCTCCGATTACGTCAAGAGATTTAGAGATATAAAGAACCGGTGCTATAGTTTGGTGATAACCGAGAGGGACTTGGCTGACCTTGTGCTTAGTGGTTTGAAAACTCACATTAGGGAAAAGCTAGAAGGCTATCAGTTCTTAAGTGTCAACCAGGTCCTGCAAAAAGCTTTGGCTCAGGAGAACCGGAGCAAAGATCTCAAGGAGGTGCATAGATATAAAACTTATCGTCCTAAGATGAATATGGTTGAGTATGGTAGTGATCACTCGGATGATGAAGGTGATATGTATGCTGCTGAATTTGTTTGGCCGTCTAAGGCCAAACCGTTTACTTGCAATGATCTGAAACCAATTCATAAGAATCGTGGTGAAGAGATGAAATTTACTTTTAACATTGCTAAGTGTGACAAAATATTTCATGCTTTGCTGCAAGCTAAGATCATTAGGATATCTCACACTTTACCATTGATTGAAGAGTTGAAACGGCATGCTTATTGCAAATATCATAATTCTTTTTCTCATGGTACTAATGATTGCAATGTTTTCCGACGACAGATACAATCGGCCATTAATGATGGACGATTGAACTTTTCTGAGATGCAAATTGATAAGCAACCCTTCCCAATGAACACTCTGGATTTGGTGGGGAAAAAGTTGCTCATTCGGCCAGAGGTAGCCGAATTGGCTAATAAAACTAATGTCATCATTGTTGAGCCTAGGAAAATCAAGGAAGATAGCAAAGTCTTGGGAAGGCAGGTTGTGCTTGACAAGCAACCCAATGGCAAGGAAGTAATCAAGATCACCATCAAGAATCCTGCACTCAGGGGGCAACCACAGGTGCAACAAGACACTCGTGTTAAATTTGTTAAACCCAAGAGTCCAGAAGTTGGCAAGTGGAAGAGGAATGAAGTCAAGGTACATCGTAAGCGAATCAAGCCAACTTTTGATATGCTACTGTCTAAATATGCAAATCAGTTGGCCAGTTCTAGCTCTAATCGGTCATCGTACCTAAAGCGACCAAGGTCACCATCAGCTGATATGTTCAGTCGGTATGCAAAACCGATTGAATCAAGGGTGCCGTTTCCACAAGAACAACGACAACCTGTTTGGGATCGACTTGGATGCTCGTATGAAAACCGACTAAACATTGGTGTCCATTACTCGGGTGGTCAAAATATGCCTCCGAGTGAAAACTATGTGAGTGTAAGAATGCACCCTGGTGGAAGGTATCTGAATGAAAGAATACGGTCGAGTGGGTTCTACTCAGTCGATCATCCGAATGGATTTCATCTGAGTAAAAAGGTGTGGCCGAGTGAAAACTTTGTAAGCCAAAAAAGTCGACAAGAGTGGCGTGTCAAGCTGTCGAGTGTTGCAGCAGTGGAGTTAAGGGAAGGCAAAGAAAATATCAATGCTGACTCACTCGTCTTGGGCAGTGAAACGTTCACCACGCAACAGTCGACTTTGCGTAGCAACCCAACTGAGCCGATACTTGTTATTGCGCCAAAGCACTCGACCAATGATCATGAAGCAAGTACCAGCCAAATGAAGCCAATTGATCCTAAATACACTCGGCCAAAGTGGTGTCCTCCAGGGTTAACAAAGACACAAAAGAGGAAATTACAGAGGTTGAGGAATCAAGAGATGGCAGAACAAGAGGCTGAGAAGCAAAGGGACGAGTTGTTTAATGTCACTCGGCCCATCGTACCAGCGAAGCAAGTGTGAAGCCCAAACCAATGCGAGACATAGATGCTTCTACATCTATCACAGTAGCAATTACACCACCAAAAGAGGACGATGTAGTTGTGACATCGTCTCAGTCGCCTATTACTTCTCCTTCACTCGGACATAATTCAGATTTAGTAGATGCACGCGAAGAGGAAGACGATCTGTTGGACTATGGGTCTACATCGGTTCATGAAGGTATGGATATCAATATGGTGTATTACTTACCCACTGAATTCCGTGCTGTAGATGAAGAAGGGGAAGTGGCTCAGCTGGATTTTGGCCCCAGAAATGCAATATTCGAGAAGCCAAAAGAACCAGTGACGCACTTGAAACCATTGTACCTCAGAGGTCATATCAATGGATCACCACTCACTCGGATGCTTGTTGATGGTGGTGCTATGGTGAATCTCATGCCCTATTCGGTCGTCAATAAATTGGGTTTGCCCGATGATGAATTAATCAAGACCAATATGGTGCTTAATGGGTTTGAAGGCAAAGAGAAAACTGAAACCAAAGGTGTGATGTACGTGGAGCTTACAGTCGGGAGCAAAACTTTGGCTACTGCATTCTTTGTTGCTGAGGTGCAAGGTAACTACAACGTCATACTAGGCCGTGATTGGGTTCATGCAAACCAGTGCGTACCATCTACCATGCACCAGTTTTTGATCCAGTGGGTTGATGATGAGGTGGAAGTAATTCATGCGGATAATTCGGCTTGTGTTGCTTTGGCCGATGCATCGGTGGACTGGCAACACCCCAATGCTACTTGCTTGACGGGACGTGACTTGTCAGAGTTTGATTTCCTTAGCGCAACGAAGAATGGCTTTGTGCCCGTCTCTTTAAAGCCGATTAGTGGCAATCGGCTCCAAGGTATGATATGTTTAAATGGATTCTAATTCCGAGTGGTTGCAGAAACGTCTTGCAGAATATCGGTCTAGTGAGAACAATATGTATGAATCTGTAGAGGAGTTGGATGACATAGATAAATTAGTACAGGGTTTTCAATCGAACAAATCAATCTATACTACTTTTTCATCTACGTTCTTTGTTTTTCTCTCGTTCTTTGCTGTTCTTCATTTGAGAGTTGCGAATCCCGAGGCTCTAGGGGCGAGCGAATCGACCTAGGGCAGCCCATAGCCGCCGCACTCCCTGACGAGGTCCCTCCCGGGCGTGCGGGGTTTCGGGTCTATAAAAGCGTCCGCCGACTGTCTTGCGTATCGCGCTGTCGGACGGACCTCCTTCGATGTGAGCTGCGGTGCATCACCCCCGGCGTCGAGGGTACACAGTGACGTGTTCGTGTGTCAACACACTTTTTGGTCGACGTTTTTGGCATGTCCTCTTTGTCAATGAAAATCTGGTTATACCCCGCATTGCCATCAAGAAAGCTAATGACCTTATGTCCAGAAGCATCATTAGTAAGCATATCAGCTATGGGCATGGGATACTCATCTTTAGGCATAGCTCTATTCAAATCCCTGAAATCAATGCACACCCTTATCTTGCCAGGGCCCTTCTTCTCTACTGGCACAATGTTAGAAATACATTCAGCATACCTGCAAGGTCTAATAAAATTAGCTTTAAGTAAACGACCAATCTCTTCTTTGATCCAGTCATATGTTTTTGAATTAAATTTCCTAGCTGATTGCTTGTAAAGTCTAAAACCAGCCTTTATAGGTAACCGATGCTCCACTAGCTCTCGGCTTAAACCTCGCATCTCAAGATATTCCCATGAAAAGCAACAAACATATTCTTTCAATAGCCCGATCAACTCAGCTTTATGATTGTTGGAAATATGCCCTAGAGCCAATAATAAAATGGTTATTATTGTATTTCCTTGTTCATGATAATTGTCTATTGTTCATGCTATAATTGTGTTAATCGGAAACCATAATACATGTGTGAATACATATACCACAACATGTCCCTAGTGAGCCTCTAGTTGACTAGCTCGTTGATCAATTTATGGTCACGGTTTCATGACCATGGACATTGGATGTCGTTGATAACGGGATCACATCATTAGGAGAATGATGTGATGGACAAGACCCAATCCTAAGCATAGCACTAGATCTTGTAGTTCGTTTGCTAAAGCTTTTCAATGTCAAGTATCGTTTCCTTAGACCATGAGATTGTGCAACTCCCAGATACCGTAGGAATGCTTTGGGTGTGCCAAATGTCACAACATAACTGGGTGGCTATAAAGGTGCACTACGGGTATCTCCGAAAGTGTCTATTGGGTTGGCACGAATCGAGACTGGGATTTGTCACTCTGTGTGACGGAGAGGTATCTCTGGGCCCACTCGGTAAGACATCATCATAATGAGATCAATGTGACTAAGGAGTTATCCACGGGATGATGTATTACGGAACGAGTAAAGAGACTTGCCGGTAACGAGATTGAACAAGGTATAGAGATACTGACGATCGAATCTCGGGAAAGTATCATATCGATAGACAAAGGGAATTGTATACGGGATTGATTGAATCCCTGACATCGTGGTTCATCCGATGAGATCATCGTGGAGCATGTGGGAGCCAACATGGGTATCCAGATCCCGCTGTTGGTTATTGGCCGGAGAAGTGTCTCGGTCATGTCCACGTGTCTCCCGAACCCGTAGGGTCTACACACTTAAGGTTCGATGACGCTAGGGTTATAGGGAAATGGTATACGTGATTACCAAAAGTTGTTTGGAGTCCCGGATGAGATCCCGGACATCACGAGGAGCTCCAGAATGGTCCGGAGGTAAAGATTGATATATAGGAAGTCCAGTTTTGGTCACCGGAAAGTTTTCGGGCTCATCGGTATTGTACCGGGAGTGTCGGGAGGGTGCCGGAGGACCCCCGGGAGGGGTGTGACGACGATAGGACTTTGTGGGCCCTTAGAGGAGGTGTGACAACCCTTATTGGGCCGGCCAAGACCTTCTAGAAAGGCCCATGCGGCTGGAGATCTGGAGATAAAGGGCAAAGGGTTTTAAAAAGAGGAGATCCACCTCCCTTGTGGGAGGTGGACTCTATCCCCACTTCGGCCGAAGCCCTCCTATTTGGAGGAGGGGACAAGGCATCCCTCCCTCTCCCTCCTCCTATATATACTTGAGGTTTTGGCCTTATGAGAATAGTTCTGAACTCTCTCTCTCTCACGGCAAAGCCCTACCTCTCTTCTTCCTCCTCCGCAGTGCTTAGGCGAAGCCCTGCCGGAATACCTTGCTACTCCACCACCACCACGCCGTTGTGCTGCTGTTGGAGCCCTTCCCTAACCTCTCCTTCCTCCTTGCTGGATCAAGGCATAGGAGACGTCACCGGGCTGCACGTGTGTTGAACGCGGAGGCGCCGTTGTTCGACGCTTAGATCGGAATCCACCGCGATCTGAATCGCTGCGAGTACGACTCCATCAACCGCGTTCTTGTAACGCTTCCGCTTAGCGATCTTCAAAGGTATGAAGATGCAATCTCTCCCCACTCGTTGCTGGTTTCTCCATAGATAGATCTTGGTGACACGTAGGAAAATTTTGATTTACTACTATGTCTCCCAACAATGATCGTCTTTCAAATTCTTGTTTACAAACATCGGCCTAGGAACAAAAAAAGTGTGTTGACACATGAAGACGTCACCATGTACCCTCGACGCCGGGGGTTACACACTGCAGCTCACGTCGAAGGAGGACCGACCGGCAGCGCGATACGCAAGACAGCCGGCAGACGCTTTTGCAGACCTGAAATCCCGCATGCCCAGGAGGGACCCCGTCAGGGCGCGCAACGGCAATGGGTTGCCCTAGGTCGACCTGATCGCCCCTAGGGCCTCGTGGATCGCTGCCCTCCAAGAGAAGAATAAATGAAGAACGAGGAAGAAAATACGAGTGTAGGAGATAAAATTAGATGAACACGAAAGTGTAATTGATAGATTGATTCGATGGTGTGTTGTTCAATTGACCGTCACCCCCAACATATATAAGAGGCGGCTGGACTTCGGGTTGAAGCAAAGGATTCATCTAGGCTTTCCTTACAAGAAAATTATATCAATTCACGTCCTAGAGTCCTAGTTCTAGTTCCACTCGGATTCAGTCCAAATCTGGCCCAATCTTCTGTCTTGCTTCTTGCGTGGGCCATGAAATCTGCATATGACCTCCGATGGAGACGGTCCAAACATAAATTTTGTGTGCCTCGACGAGGCTAATAATTCGTATATTGATCACTTTCCCAAATAAATTCATCTTGAATACTCCACGAGGTCATCTTTAACTTTGAATCGGACTCGGTCACGTAGCAGACTGAACTATTAGAGTGTCATAGCGTCTCCGCAGGTGGCATACTATCTCAGATGATAATGACCTCAAAATAAAAGTCGACCGTTTCGATATTACGGACAACTTTCATGTTGAAGACTTTTCCATCCGAGGCCATTTTGAACTTTCACTCGACCGGAACTTTCACTCGACCGAAACTTTTCACTCGACCGGAACTTTCACTCGACCGGTACTTTTCACTCGGACGGTGACTTTCACTCGGACGGCAATTGCACTCGGCCAGTACTTTCATTCGACTGGTACTTTTCACTCGGACGACAATTTCACTCGGCCAGACGGAAAACTTTTCACTCGACCAGACGGCAAATGTTTCACTCGTCCGACAAACTTTCACTCGGAAGTCCCGAGTGAAACTCTAGGCTGATTTTGTTTTGCCTCTCCAGGTCGTATACGACCTCGGATTGAGAAGAATTATATATCAAAATCAATCATATCGACGACGTGAAACTTTTTCATGTTATAAGTTTTTCCATCCGAGAATGTCTTGAGGGCCGAATGACTCGCGCGACCCATCAGACACGTGTCTGGTGGGGCGCGCCATATTTCGCCTCCTGTGAGGGCTGCATTCCGATGGATCTAACTTTTGCATATGACCTCGGATTGAGACGATTTATATATCAAAATCGATCAGCTCGACGAGAAAAAGACAATCAATATAGAACATTCCTTCATTTGAGGTTGTCTTGGAGGCGTAATCGACCAAAAAGCATTCAGAACATCTACATGACAATCCAAGTGTAATTTGGCCCTGAAAATGATGCCGAATGGTGATGGCCTAAACATCAAGGTTTTTTCATTTGGTAATATGAACTTTCTTGTAAATAAAACATTTTCGTTTGAGTACATCTTTACTGTATTTTGCATCGTGTCAAAATCAAGTGTCAACAATTATTTTCATACGAGTAGGGCTTTCAAGGCATCGTACGAGTAGGCCATACGTTGCTAAGTTTACGAGTTAATGTGTGGTCGATCTACTTCAAATTTTTTTGAAAATAATTAATGCAAGACTAGCTAGCAATGCACACGCGCAGTCGCTTACTATAGTACTACCTTCGTCCCGGTGTATAAAGCATGCACGTAGTTTTAGGTCATCAATTTAACTAGTTAAATACGTATTATATATCATAAAAAATATACCATTAGATTCATAGGGCATTGTATTTTTTAAATATATACTCCTTCTGTAAGGAACTAGTGATCTAAAACGTCTTATATTTCCTTGCAGAGGGAGTATTTTTTATCGTATATAATACATATTTAGCTAGTTAAATTGATGACCTAGAATTATGTTCGTGTCTTATACATCTGGACGGAGATAGTACAATAGTACTTCAGTAGTTTTAAAACAGTTTTAGCGTCTATTACAATAGTTTCAGCTGCCAATCACAGTGCGTCTAAATCGCAGTGCAGTGCATCTGGACAGAGGGAGTACGTAGATTCGACTTATCTCACATCCATGCAAATTTTGAGTAATGCATTAGAAACAAGGCTATTAATGCACGAGAGGTGCATGCATCGGCTAAGAGCAACTTTAATGGGGCGACCCAAATGGACGACGATTTCGTCCATTTTTGTCCGTTTGGGTCGGTCGTCCGTCCGGCGTCCGTTCTCTTTTAGATTTGGATCGGCAGCGCGTCCAACGCGCCGACCCATATGTGCCGGCGTGGCCACTCAATGTTACATTGATTTTCATTCAAATATATTGTCAAATAACATAGTTTACCAAATAAAATAGTATAATTTTACAAGCCGGATACAAATAAAAATCTTTCACATAATTTTGCAAACGAATACGAGAAGATACATCTATTGGTTGCCAACATGAGCCTACATATACTCAATTAAATCATTTTGCAGTTGCACGTGAATTTCCCAAACACGCATGTCTTTATGAAATTGGGTGAAGTGTTCAAATGTTGCCGCTACTCCATGCTCAGGCACAACATTCTCACCCTAAAACCGAAAGCCTTGATCGTACAGACGTTCCGGGCGCTCGTCTTCTACGATCATATTGTGCATGATCACACAAGCAATCATCACCTCTCACAGTTTCTGCGTGCTCTAGGTATTAGCAGGATACTGAACGATGCCCCATCGAGATTGCAAAACACCAAAGGCACGCTCGACATTCTTCCTAGCACTCTCTTGCTCTTGGGCAAATCTTTTCCTCTTCTCTCCGACAGGGTTGGGTATTGTCTTGACAATAGTGGTCCACTGAGGATAGATGCCGTCACCCAGGTAGAATCATTTGTCGTAGTTGTGTTCGTTGGCAGTAAAGTTCACCGGTGGGCTGTTATCTTCGGCAAGCCTAGCAAACACCGGCGAGCGCTGAAGCACGTTGATATCATTGTGTGATCCAGCCATGCCAAAGAAAGAGTGCCAGCTCCAGAGATCTTGAGATGCCACGGCCTCTAGTATGACAGCGCAAGCCCTGACATCTACCTTATATTGCCCTTTCCAAGCAGAAGGACAATTCTTCCACTCCCAGTGCATGCAGTCTATGTTGTCAAGCCTCCCTGGGAAGCCCTTTCTGGCATTCATCGCCAATAAACGGGTTGTATCTTCAGTTGTCGTCTCTCTCAAGTACTCAGGGCCAAACACAGCAATAACAGCCTTGTAGAATTTATACAGGGACTCTAGGCATGTAGATTCGCTCATACGGACGTACTCGTCAATGAGATCACCGGGCACTCTATATGCAAGCATTCGGATGGCGGCAGTGCATTTCTGATAAGAGGAGAAACCAATCTTGCCGATGGCATCTTCTTTGCACTCGAAATAGTCATCATAGCCGACCACTCCCTCTCTAATACGGTTGAAAACATGCCTACTCATATGGAAATGGCGGCGGAATTTTTGATGTTTGAACAACGGGTTTGTTGTATCAAAGTAGTCCTTCCAGAGAAGGAAATGACCACTCTCTCGGTTGCGATTCAACGCTAGAAGGTGGCCCGGAATGGAGCCACGGAACAACGGCCGCTGGCTGTTGAGGTGGTGATGGACCAACACGGCAGCCAATATCTCCTCCTCGTCGTCGGACGATGAATCATCAGAGTCGCAAAGGAAATTGTGGAAGAAGAACTCGTCCGCGGAGTCCATTTCGTACCTTGGCAAATTGTCGAACAGCTTGCGAGTGTCGAAGAAGGAGACAGCCGGCGAGGGGAGTCATGGCACGCACAGACCAGCTAGCTACCCTACCGGCATCCGACGAGTGGGCCGTCATCCGACAAGCGTGCCGGTCGGGTCTGGCCAGGGCGGCGAGGCGGCTTCTTGGTCGCGGGCGGCTGTGCGGTGGGGGGAGCGGCGGTGGGAAGCAGTTTGCTGCCCGACGGCAAAACGGCGGTGGCGGGCGACGGGGGGAGTGGGCGACGTTGCTGGGCGGGTGTGGAGGCGGTGGTAGCTGGCAGAGTCGCCGGCAAAAATGGGCGGATGTAGAGAGGGCGAGCGCGCGCGAGGGTTGTTGTTGGCTAGGGGGAGAGGAGAGGCCAATGTGCCACCGACCAGCGGGCCCGGGGAGGGGAGAGGGCGAGCGCTCGCGCGTCCATCTCGTATCTGCGCCGACGCAAATCCGGCTCAAAAATGGGCCGGGAATGGGTCACCGGTGGACAAAAAGCGGACCCGCGTCCATTTCGATCGGCACGTTGACTGCCATTTGTGTCCGTGCCGACCCAAACGGACGGCGATGGACGAAATGGGTCGCCCCATTGGAGTTGCTCTAATTACTGTACACAGAATAAATGACGTGTGTAAAGGGGTACTACTTGATGCTTTTCCTTTTGTTCAGAGTAAAAACTGAGAGACAAAGCAAATGATTCAAGTCTGTTCTTTATCCATGATGAACGACATATTTATACAACGGGAAAAGACACGATCTATGGGAGGCGTCCGTTGGAAGAGACGCGAGGAACCGCCGCGTCGGTTGCCATCTGGCAACCGCATGTGGGGGATTAATTGCAGGGATTAATCTTTAACCAAGTAATTGATTAAATCCTCACACTCCCCCTAATCACTGCTTGTCCTTGCGTATATCCATCATATTGATAAACTCTTCTCGAGAAACCCTGTGGGAAAAATGTGAGGAGTGGTGTAGTATATGATGCTAAAACTCCTTCAAACCTAGTGGAAAAATAAGAAGAAAATAATGTAATATATAATGGTTATTGTCTCTTTTAAGTCAATACGAGAAAATCCATAGAGTTTAGAGGACAATGAATATGTCGTATATACTTTCCTAAAAAACCCGATTGGGAAAATTGAAAGTATGATGTGTGATCTCATGTTGATATTACCTCATTAAAAACCTTTATGAGAACTTGTAGAGTAAACTCATGAAGGAAAAAAGAGTATAATATGATGTGTTGAACAGGAACAATTCAGGAAAATGCTCCCCCTGATTCTTGCAAATTTCGAGGCCATCACATACCAATTCAATGAACACATTTCTGGAACATAGAAGTTGGTAGAGACCCGATGAACAAATCTGTTGCATGATTTGACTTGCAAGATATGCAATATAGTTTGCTTATTATGTAACATGTTTGCATCCGGACAACACAAGAAACATTATCATAGAGATAATGGTTGGTGGATGTAGCCATGAGGTCTGTTTTGAAAACTCTTCATGAGAGGGCTACCACACCTAGTAGGAACACTAAGCTTGTCTATGATCCGACATAGTGAGGATTTGATTGATGTATCAACTGATATCGGTGTTCATATTTCTGTGAAAATAAAAAACCAGGACAAGATGTTTGATGCCTTGGAGATATCGAAAGATATTCTTAAGTACCAACCAATACTGTTTGGTGGATCCAATGTCATTATGGAATGTTGAGTCCCAATATCTCATTTGCATCATCTCTTGGTCTAAATAAACCATTCTCTACGTCTAGAGAATGAACTACCATGAGAATTATGGCTGGATAAGATTTGTCCACAATGAATTTCTCCAATATATTATGGATATAGACAACATAATATACCATAATGTATGAATGAAGGTGCTCAAGTTTAGTAACGAGCGGTATTTTGGTTTACCCAAATCCTTCATTTTAAAGTCAGTCATTTAGATGATTACATGTGTCGTCATTGCAGACACACAAACATGGATAATCATCATTGTAAGAGTAATCCTTGTGTATAAGGATATCACTGCGTCGGTTGTACCATATGTATTGACAACAATAAGTCTTATGGTGACTTACTAATTATACACAATGTATGTTGCGTTTTGCATTTCGATTTAGATGTGAGATTCCATCGGGAATCAATCATTTGTGTCTAAATCTAGTGATCCACATGGATATGTGATCACTACATCTATCAACTCCAGAGATAGATGATTTTGTACTGCCAATGACATAAGTTATCGAAAAGAGATTCCACCTCCGAAGAATAGTTGGGTATCTGCGTGAACCCTTGTGCTACAATACTTGCTCTATGTTTCACCACCTTGTTGTTCTCAATTCTATTTCCAGAAGAAAACTGGTGTAAGTATTGCTTATGAATACCTTCCCAATATTGAGCAAGATCATTTCTACCTAGATTATACCCTTTGCTTGAGTTCAGTTAGAGTGTCGTTCACACTATGCCATGGCCATGGTCTTTGGATCTAAATCATTTGAAAGGTTTTTGCAATCTAGTTGAGAAATGTATGTCGACAATTGTAGACTTTCGGTTATATGTTTCTCCAGAATCTATATATCAATATAGAGTTGATGGAAATATCGTTACCCATGGTGACTGCACGTGATTTCCCAATGCGTCTAAGTCGGGTATTCCGATGTCCGGTCATTTTGTGCACTATGACCCGGGTTGATGGAGGTTTCCCATCCACTTGGTATATACTACCCATTAGGTGTCTGTCAACATGAAGTTGATATGCATTTACTGATTCACAGGCCTTGATATCCTTGCTTGCGAGAAGCTGGATCCTAATGTACTTTTGCCATACATCTCCCCCTGTTGCATCGAACGGGGAGTGGAGTGGTTTTTGTTGGTACCTCCACTCTTTCAGGCGTACTTTTGCAGGATTTTAGGATTGTGTGACACCTTTATAGTCAGTAAATGAATCTGGCGGTTTTTTTTGCAATGTGATGCAAATCATTTGAACGCATGGTTCAGATCTTTGAGTATGTGGATTTGAGGCAGAAATATGTTGCACATTCCACTAATTTCCTGGCATTCTTTATGGTACTTGAAATCTCCCCCTAATGCTTGGTAATGTTCCTCAGTGAATCAGCATACTAGCCTTCAATAACTCCCCATGTGAGGGGCTTGATGATGAGAACATGACTACCTTGGATACGCCCAAAAATGTTGCATACATGCATATTTGTGAGGTGATTTCTTATAAGAATTATGCAATAATTTATTTATGTTATCCGGAACAAAAAATACTTCACCTATTTTTATTTTATGCCTAAATGCAGAATGGTCGAACACTTGTATGAAACACGTGTGATGACAAAGGAAGAGGAAATGGTTGGGTGATATTCAAGAGGTCCTCTAATGTCAAAGAAAACAATTAGGTGTTGTTCAAGAAGTTCTCTCATGTCACTTTTAACCCAAGAGAAGATAGAATCCAAGTCTCTCACATTCTGGACTCAGATTCGGACTGCACATACACGCCTGTCTCAAAACGCCAACAACTTTTTCATACAGATGCGGAATTGGGTGATTCTTTTTTTGATGGAAACTAGATTTCATATGCATTCCAGCCCAGTTGGAATAACCTTAAAATTCGTCCAGAGCGTGGAGATATCGATGACACAATCTGACGTTGTAGCAGAATCCGAGTCAAACTACAAGTCCAAAGGTGTTGCATCACCTCCACTTGGGCCCATGGGCCTTGTACAACCTAGGGTTGGTTTTAGGGTGTCTTGGGATGTACTCCCACCTCCTTAGCTGCCAACCCTTGCTCCTATATAAATAGATAAATCTAGTAGCATTTCCTTTGGGTTTTGTTTAGTTAAAACTTAGCCATTGCAACTTTGTGTACTTCGTTTGTGTCCAACGACCAGACCAAGACCGCTTTCGGAACCCCACCCTTATCAATACTTCATATATATTCTCAATATTCAGATTGCATTATCATATTCTTGCTTGTTCTTTGACTGCTGGCAGGAATAGACCTTCGTGGTCAGGTTGATCGTGCTCCGGCGTGGTCAATAACCTCTTGGAGATTGGTTTAGCGATTGCTAAGGCGCAACATCATGCATGTTCATAATCGGATCGTCAAAGTCGTCTCCATCAAATCGATAGTTATCATCTCATCGAAAGATCGGGACCCTCGCCTCTATCAAGTGGTATCAGATTTCCAGGTTGCTCGGTGAGATTTTACAAGTTTTCATAGTTTAGATCGCATCTGTTCTTCATACCTATAGTCCACGAAAAAGCCACAAAAAAATTAGGGTTAGATTATCATATTCGAACCAATATGAGCCTTTGCATAGTCTTTTCAGTATTTTGCTTTGTTGAATTTGTGGTTACATCGTCGTGTCGAGTTGCTGGTCTTAGTGTATAGTCCCTTAGAGTTTCGAGTTCTATCCATAGATTGTCATGCCGCCGCCGCACCAGCTTCATCGCCGCTGCCATATACCACCACCACACAACCGTCATCCCTTCCATTGTTGCCCACCACCATCCATCATTTTCCACCGCCTGTTTCGGTCATTGTCATTATCACACTTAAGGTCGTTCACATCTACGCTTGGTCCAATCTGCATCTTATCTGATTTGTTGGATAGAAGAAAAAAAGTGAGAGAAAAAAGAAAAAAAGGGAGAGAGAAAAAAAGAAGAAAAAAGTGTGTGTGTGTGAGAGAGAGAGAGAGAAAAGAAGAAGAAAAGTTGGTGAAAAAAATAGAGAGAAGAGAAAAACAAATTTCGGATCTACCTAGCTTCAATCTCATATGTGAATTCGGATTGAAATCTGTTTTGTGCAGTGTTCAGTAAAACAAGCGTATCTTCCTCGTACGAATTCGGAATTGAGTGATTGTTTTTGCATACGAAAGCTTGAGTCAGTAGCATTCTTGAGAAAAACTATCAGAAATTTCACATAAAGTTTTCTAGAGGAAATCTGTAGAGAGAGTTTTGTATATCTTGCTTGTTGGTCATTTGTCATCATTGTCTTTACTGCCATTGTGATCTTCACCTATATCTTGCTGTCGAGAGATAATTCATATCATACCTTGCTGCTATTTGTCCTACGCCATGACTCCATTAATGTTCTAGGATCGCGTCTCTAGTACGGTCTAGCCTAGGACCAGCACTATACCGTCGTTGAGCATTTATTCAACATTGCATCTCTGAATTGATTATTGCTAATCTTTTGCTACCATATATTAAGCCTTCCAAGCTCCACATATTTCTACACCATGTATACATACATTCACCTGGTAATCGCTTTACCCAATCTTCAGAGATGTTGACATCGTCGGTTGCAGATCGCCACCTGTTGCATGGTAAGAATTTGTAAGACATTGATATTTGCTTTACTGTGAGCGTTTTACCACCACATCACAGTAGTTCATAGGAACAATATTCTTGGATTTTGTTTTTTCTTTCTACTAATCATGATAGGATCCAGAGTTGTCTGTTTGTGGGCTTCGTCGATCATGGGAGACGTGCCACCACCTAAGCAAATGCCACAACCGTCACGAGAAGTGCAAAGACATCCCAATACACACGATCAGGTTAATGTTTCTATACCAGCATTTAATGATCATTTTAGACCTGCATTGTATATTGAATGGGAGTTTAAAATAAATGATATATTTGCTTCCCATCATTTTGCTGAACGTAAGAAAGTTAAGGTCGCGGTTGGTTCTTTCATTGGTTATGCTTCAGTTTGGTGGAGCGAATATTGTCGGTTACACCATGATATTATACCTACTACTTGGGATGATTTGAAACTTCCCATGAGACACACATTCGTTCCTGCTTATTATACTCGTGACAAGCTTAAAAAGTTAAAATATTTAAAACAAGGTAGTGACACCGTAATGAAATATTATGATGATTTACAAACGACCTTGTTGCATTCCTCATTAGAAGAAAGTGAAGAATATTTTATGGATAGATTTTGGGGAGGATAAAACTGTGATATTCAGGAGATACTAATTCACGAAAAGTTTTATTCTATGGATCGTTTGTTTCGTCTTGCTTGCAAAGCTGAACCAGAAATAAATCAACGTGTTGCCCAAAAGGAGATAGAGGACAAGATGCACATTTCAAGAGTTGATACAGTTGTTCCTTCAACTACTAGGCATACTGTGACAACCACATCAATTCTTGTGAAGGCTACATCACCTTTACCATGTAACACGTCACCCGGAGAGTGCCTACATCATCTGAGTTGATCATAAGAGGTAATGGCAAAGGTATTGATCTTCCACCTCCACATGAGTATGATGAATGCCTTGTCAATTCCAATGTATCCTGTGATGAGCTACCCATTACTTTGATCACACCACCTATTTTAGAGGACTATGTTCATGATTTTACTTCGTCATGTGATCAAATAACTACAATATCAACAATTGTGAGAGCACCCATTGAATTAACTATTGATGAGCAAGAACCGTGTGAATCAGGAAATAAATCAAATTTGGGTCAAATATGTTTGAAAATAATTTTACCGGTGTTTAATCATTTTGATATGACCTCCAATCTTGGTGATAATTCTGTGTCAAATGACATGCTGCATGTTTGCTTATTTAAGCATGTTGTAGCATTTAAATTTGAAACGATTCACGTTTATTTACCAATATTGGGATGGTTTAATGATGAACATTATGAATCTTTTGATATGAATAAGGACTTCACTTATATGTGGAAACTGAGTTGCAATATTGTGATGTCTTTACTTCTTGTCATAATCTTTTGGCTTTATATTTCATGACATGTGATGAGTGCCCTTCTATATATGTGTCACATGTGTCACAACCAAGAACAATAAAAATGGATGACATATACATATACAATGTGTACGCCTTTTCTCTTTTAATAGCCACATTTCAGATTAATCAACGCCGAGGACGGCTTTGTTTTCAAGAAGGGGAGGATGATGAGGACATGACTACCTTGTATACGACCAAAAATGTTTCATACATGCATATTTGTGAGGTGATTTCTTATAAGAAGTATGCAATAATTTATTTATATTATCCGGAACAAAAACACTTCACCTATTTTTATTTTATGCCTAAATGCAGAATGGTCGAACACTTGTATGAACCACGTATGATGAAAAAGTAAGAGGAAATGGTTGGGTGATATTCAAGAGCTACTCTAATGTCAAAGGAAACAATTAGGTGTTGTTAAAGAAGTTCTCTCGCAACGCTTTTAGCCCAAGAGAAGATAGAATCCAAGTCTCTCACGTTGTCGACTCAGATTCGAACTTCACATATACACCTGTCTCAAAATGGCAACAACTTTTTCATACAGACTCGGGATTGGGTGATTCTTTTTTTGATGGAAACTAGATTTCATATGCATTCCAACCTAGTTGGAATCACCTTAAAATTCGTCCGGAGCGCGGAGATATTGACGAAACAATCTGACATTGCAGCAGAATCCGAGTCAAACTACAAGTCCAAAGGTGTTGCATCACCTCCACTTGGGCCCCTCGGCCTTGTACGACCTAGGGTTGGTTTTAGGGTGTCTTGGGACGTCCTTCCACCTCCTTAGCCGCCACCCCTTGCTCCTATATAAGTAGATCGATCTAGTAGCTTTTTCTTTGGGTTTTGTTTAGTTAAAAGTTAGCCATTGCAACTTCGTGTACTTTGTTTGTGTCCAACGACCAGACCAAGACCGCTTTCAAAACCCCACCCTTATCAATACTTCATATATATATTTGCAATATTAATATTGCATTATCATATTCTTGCTCGTTCTTCGACTGCTTGCAGGAATAGACCTTCGTGGTCAGGTTGATCGTGCTCCGACGTGGTCAATAACCTCTTGGAGATTGGTTTAGCGATTGCTAAGGCGTAACGTCGTGCATGTTCGGAGTCGGATCGTCAAAGTTGTCTCCACCAAATCGATAGTTATCATCTCATTGAAATATCGGGACCCTCGCCTCTATCACTTGAGGTATTGACGGAAATACAGTTATTCCTCACATAGATCCCAACTATATGTTGAGGGGCCAATGATGTATGCCGGGTGGTGATATCGGTATGCAACCGAATTACCGTAGATGGGAAATACTTGGTAGATCTCCACGTATCAAAGATAGAGGGGAATGGTATTATGCAGTTATGTCATGAGTGTGTAAAACTGCATGACTACAACATAAAGTTGGTAAGTTGCAATTTCAAAGTAAAGATCATGCAATGAGCTTAATTCTTTGGATATAGGATTCTACCATACCATTTTGAGTCTATACATTAGGACAAATTGCTAAACTTTAATCCAAGGGCCATAGAGAAGGCACTCAAGGAGAATTCTGCAATGTTATCCATTCGATTTGCTTGAAATCGGTGTCAGGATAATGAACCAATGGTTTTGTGTGGATAAACTACACTTGAGACCATCGTATAGATGTGTCTTTTAGAACCATAGAACACGTTAATAGTCTAGTCAATGGATGGGAAGAGCCACTTGCCTCAACTTGATGCATTCAAGGAGTTTGAGTGGTTCAACGTAGACTTTAAGGTGTGCGAGCCTTAAAATTAGCTTCCTTGTGTCACATGTAGTGCAAAAAATCCAAATATTGTTAGAATTTAGCATCATAATAATCATAAACTATTATAATTGCTGATAGTTCCGATTTCAACCCAATGTCTCCATGACCAAGGCGGGTATGCCAATTTTGTCATGTACAAGACATTTTGGAAAACTATCTTGGGCGCAACATGTGCTACGGGCTTTGTAGTATGTGTAGTACAATCCAGATGATACATATAGAATGTGCTTGCCATATCCGTTGCATATGGTAAAGAGAAGTTAGTCCTCCTTGTTGTCATCACAAGTCCGCTATGGAAACTATTTTGATGGATACTTCTATAGTTTATTAAGGTACGAGTTAAACCAGGAAGCAATAAATCATCCTGGCATTACTCGAGTACCCATAGGGATAGTAAATATGACTCGAGTTGAGCCAACAAATATCTCATCGCGTCTAGCGATTTTAAAATATCTCCTTTCTCTCAATGAGTGGAAACATTTCACTTCCCTGAGTATAGAGTTTGTGGTGCATATGTCCATAAGGCACATATCATCTTTCATCAGATTGACCCCCGTAGAAATATGTATATGTAGACATGAAGATTCTCAATATGAAAATCACTCGGATATATAAAATACATACAAATGTGTTTGTACCAAAGTGTTGATACAATATATTGTGATATACAATATATGATGGCGACAATACTTATGTTCTTATTAGAACATCGTTAATGGTCATAAATTGTGTTGACCACTCAAGAGATTGAGAGACTAAACAATGTCTTCAAACATGTTAGTTGAGTCATATTCAACCATCATATTCTCCGTGCTCATAGGGTCCCGTCACCACTTGTGATACCGGGTTGAAGGTTGAAGTGAGCTTCAAACCTTTGCCCTTGAGGTTCATTATATCTCAGGAATTGCTGATACAAAATAACCAGATGCTGAGATCTAAATCTAATGCCTTATGATGTATAAGACAACATTTTTTGTTAGCGGTGTGATCCTGACCAGCGATGAATCTTACGGTCTTGGATTTCACACATTATCCCACAAGACACAAGAGTGATCATGATGTCCTTGGCCTAGGAAGGGCAGTGGTGGCCATTGAGGGCGAATGCCTCAAATTCTCTAGCCATCGGTTACCAGAGATAATTAATTTATGGTCAGTAAATTAAAGACCATCATGGTTAATGTTGTAATGAACTTAGCAAAATTAATGGGTATTTTAAGAAGTTATCTTGAAACCATTAATGTGAATCTCAAATAGCTAAACATGACACCTTGAAGATAATCTCCAATGGAGTAGATCTCGCAGCATTAGGGAGTATAACATGATGAAATCGGTAGATACTCACTCGTAGTGCCTTAGGTCATGACTTAGTAAAATGTGTGGGAGAGCACTTTGTAAAGCAATTATAATGTCGAAATGACAAAATGTAGACTTTAACAGTAGTTGTGATACGCTGCAAAGCAGTAGATCTACACACTACCTTATGATCCCAAAACATCAATTCGAAGAAATTACTTTGAATTTTGCATTCATATTTGCAAGAAATTAAAAATCTCAATTGCAAATAGACGTATTAATCTTGACATGTAGCGAACATGGAGATACATTCATTTCAGAATACATCGTACTCAATATAAATACACTACTATTGTAATGAATAGTAATGATGTTGCAAACTTGATGTCCAAGTGAAAAACTTGAATTGTATGGACCTTAAATTAAATGAGATGATCTTGAATCAAGTTGCAAGATAATTTAGCAAAGTGAATTAATATTTTGCGAGATTATTTTTAATCTCAATCGCAATGAGATCATTTTGCGAGAGAAGAAAATTCTCAATCGCAAATCAGTACTTTAGAGATACTGAATTTATCTTTACAAGAGATAAAAAAATCTCAATTGCAAATAATAGATGTAATTAATCGGATGTTTTATCTGCTCATGAGCCATGGCCGAATTACCAGCCACATGCGTATATACATACGTGTATGCCACGTAAAGGCATGTGTGGTAGCCTGGTAGGCCACGATCTGGTCAACCGAAGAGATAAGGAAACAAGTCCCCACCAGAGATGGGAATCTCCAACGCTCGATCCCCCACTCACGGAGACTATCATAGAAATCGCTCTCGCTCCAGGGGCTCCATATACCATTGCGGCTGGAGCGGCTGCTTGACAGCGAGGTCATCAGGAGAAGGCCGAGGGCCATAAGACGGCGGCGGGCGGCGGGGATGGCAGGCGCGATGGCCTAGCAGTGTCTGCGTCGACAACCACATCGCTGGCTTTGGCTTCAACAACCGCAGGGGGTTGGAGACGGCAGCGCCGCGGCCTCGTTATAGTCGTCGATTATGACGACCTCGTCCGGCTGGCCGGTGCTCAAGTCCCGGCGCGACAGTGATGGCGTCCATGGTGCGGCCGAAGGGCCTCTCCGTGAGGCTACTCGAGCCCGCGTTGGCGTCAGTGTGGGCCATGAGCAACGACGCGAAGGTCGTATCCTGGGGCACGGTGAGCAGGGCGGGCGGCGCGGATGCGGACACGGGCGCCACGGCTATGGCTACAGGCGAGCGCGCGGGGCGGGCGCTACGGCCACGGCCACAGGCAAGCGGGCAACCTCGGCGAGGGTGGACCGTCGTGCAGCCCTTCTTCTTCTCTCTGTTTTCTCTCGATCTCGAAATCGCTCAGATGAAGAGCGTGATGATAACGTGTTCGGAGTAAAAACTGAGAGACAAAGCAAATGATTCAAGTTTGTTCTTTATCCATGATGAATGACATATATTTACACAACGGAAAAATACACGATCTATGGGAGGCATCCGTTGGAAGAGACGCGAGGAACCGCCGCGTCGGTTGCCATCTGGCAACCACATGTGGAGATTAATTGCAGGGATTAATCTTTAACCAAGTAATTGATTAAATCCTAACAGCTTTGGCAGGAATCATACATGTTGTTTGGTTATGGCAACATATATGCACTGCTAGTGTTATGGTTCCTAAAATGAATTTACTCCCTCAGTCTCGATGAAATCAATCAATAAGAGATATGGGCGTGTGTTTTTTATGACTTTACACTAACTAGCACGACATGTAGTGGTCAATTCATTACATGCAATCATATTAATTAACAAATCAATATTAATTTCTTTTGTTTTCCTCTCCGTCTTGATCGTGGTGCACAACCTAACATGACGTATACACCGAGACGGAAAGAATATGTTTTTTCCTCCTTTTTGCACATGTCCTCGGGTGCTTATGTTAACAAGCCATGCACACACTTTCCATTACATGTTTTTTTACATCTCCTCCGCGGCGCTATATCTACATCGTGACATCTTATTTCGGAAGTTAAAGGATAAGCTAAGAAAATGTAAATCGTCTTAAAAAACTGCGTGACATAAAACATAGAATAAAATATACATGACATGTATTTTTTGTGGTTTGTGACTTACATCTTGTGTTCTTATAGCAAAATTTATGTGATGAATCAATATGAACTTAACTACTTGTATACCAAGCATAAATTTTCAATGAAATGGCAAGAGTATGTCAGGCCAGAAAAACATATTTTGCACCTTGTATGAGGAATAGTATTATATACTCCCCCCGTCACATGATCTAAGATGCTTTTGATACTACTGTACTGTCAAAAAACGTCTTACATTATGAGACGGAGGGAGTATATAGTTTCATGATGTAATGCATATTAGGGCTTTAAGTCAAACATGTTTATATTTGATAAAATCTATAGAAAAAATATCAACATCCACAATACAAGGTTAGTATAAAAAGTGTATTTAGATTCATCTTGAAGTGTATTTTTTTATTTTTTATTTTTTATTTTAGATTCCAATAGTTTATTCTATAAACTTGGTCCGGCATAGACTTGTTTGACTTTTGAGAAAAATAATATGCACTACATTATGAAATGAACAAGGTGTACAATAAAACTCTTTTTAGGAAGTGACTATTCATCTTGATCATTGATTCACCCATGATCGAGTAATGATTTCCGTGAATACATATCTCGGCCTACTATATCATTGACCTACATATACATATAATCTTCTGCATATGTGAACATTAATTGCAATCTATCTATAGAGTAAGACCATATGGTGGTTTATCCATAGAATACTTCAGATGCTTTCTCTTCACTATTAGGAAAAACCTTATAGGTAGGACACTATTAGTAGCGCTGGAAAATAACAAGCGTTGCTGATAATTAGTAGTAGCGTTGGCTTCTGTCAGCGCTACAAGTGAATACTTAGCAGTAGTGCTGGAGAAAGAGCACTACTGCTAAGCTGGACCCGATGAGCCCACCGATACTATTTGTAGTAGCAGCGCTTGCCGCAAAAAAGCACTACTGTTAAAATCTTAGCAGTAGCGCTGAAAACAAAAAGAGCGCTACTGCTAAGCTAGACCCGACGAGCCCACCGACACTATTTGTAGTAGCAGCGCTCGCCGCAAAAAAGCGTTACTGCTAAGATTTTGAGCTAACCCCACGCGGACCGACTCAAAATTTCCTAAGTCCTCCACTACTCCTCCCTCTCCCCTCTCCCACTCCTCCCTGTCGCCACCGTCGTCGTCGACCTCACCGTCGCCGCCCGAGGCCGCCCTCGACCTCACCGCCGTCACCGTCCTCTCCCTGTCGCCGCCGCTCCCCTCCCTGAGACCGTCGCCGCCTCCGCAGCCCTCTCCCTTGCCGTCGCCGCTCCGCTCCCCGAGACAACCATCGCCGTAAGCCTCTCCCATGCCCTCCTTTCTCTCTCTCTCTCTCCCTCCCTCCCTCCCATCACTCTCCCCCTCTCTTAGATTCATTCCTCCCCTCCCCTCTCCTCATGCATTGGTGCCGCCACCCAACACCTTCTCATCTCCTCTTGACCTCGCCGCCGCCGGCAATGCCCCCCGCTCTCTCCTTCATCGCCGTCTCTGCCCCACCCTCTCCTCCTCCCATCCCATCCCATCCCATCCTATACCCTCCCCTCCCCTCGAGCTGCGAGAAGGTCAGGCGGCGGCCATGGCGCCCGCCTGCAGATCCGCCATGGTCTTATCTCCTCCCCATCTCCGGCCGACGATGCACAGGACCTACTCCTCGAAGGGGCCCATCTCCGACCGGCGATCACGATTTTTTTTGGTTTTTGAAATTAATAGTAACGATCTATCTATGGAGAAACCAGCAACGATAAGGAAGAGATTACATCTTCATACCTTTGAAGATCGCTAAGCGGAAGCGTTGCTAGAACGCGGTTGGTGGAGTCGTACTCGCAGCGATTCAGACCGCGGTGGACTCCGATCTTAGCGCCGAACAACGGCGCCTCCGTGTTCAACACACGTGCAGCCCGGTGACGTCGTCTATGCCTTGATCCAGCAAGGAGGGAGGAGAGGTTGAGGGAGAGCTCTAGCAGCACGACGACGTGATGATAGTGGAGCTGCGTGGTCTCCGACAGGGCTTCGCCAAGCACTATGGAGAACGAGGAGAGGGAGGAGTAGGGCTGTGCCGAGAGAGGAAGAAACCGTGTGTCTGGCAGCCCCAAACCCACCACTATATATAGGACGAGGAGGAGGGAGGGCTGCGCCCTAGGGTTTCCACCCTAGGGTGGTGCGGCAGCCACCAGATCCCATCTGGCCGGCGGCTAAGAGGGAGAGGGGTGCAGCTCCCCTAGGGTGGGCCTTAGGGCCCATCTGCCCTAGGGATTGCCCCTCCTCCCACTTCAGCCGTGCCTTGGGCCCTTGGGGGGGGGGCACACCAGCCCACCTAGGGGTTGGTTCCCTCCCACTTGCGGCCCATGCAGCCCTCCGTGGCTGGAGGCCCCACTTGATGGACCCCCGGAACCCTTCCGGTGGTCCCGATACGTTACCGGTAATTCCCGAAACACTTCCGGTGGCCAAATCCTCACTTCCTATATATCAATCTTTGTCTCCGGACCATTCCGGAACTCCTCGTGATGTCCGGGATCTCATCCGGGACTCCGAACAACCTTCGGTAACCACGTACACTATTTCCGTATAACCCTAGCGTCATCGAACCTTAAGTGTGTAGACCCTACGGGTTTGGGAGACACGTAGACATGACCGAGACACCTCTCCGGTCAATAACCAACAGCGAGATCTGGATACCCATGTTGGCTCCCACATGCTCCACGATGATCTCATCAGATGAACCACGATGTTGGGGATTCAATCAATCCTGTATACAATTCTGTTTGTCTACTGGTATGATACTTGCTCGAGATTCGATCGTCGGTATCTCTATACCTTGTTCAATCTCGTTATCGGCAAGTCTCTTTACTCGTTCCGCAACACATCATCCCGTGGCTAACTCTTTAGTCACATTGAGCTCATTATGATGATGTCTTACCGAGTGGGTCTAGAGATACCTCTCCGTCATACGGAGTGACAAATCCCAGTCTCGATTCGTGCCAACCCAACAGACACTTTCGGAGATACCCGTAGCGCACCTTTATAGCCACCCAGTTACGTTGTGACGTTTGGCACACCCAAAGCATTCCTACGGTATCCGGGAGTTGCACAATCTCATGGTCTAAGGAAACGATACTTGACATTGGAAAAGCTTTAGCAGACGAACTACACGATCTTGTGCTATGCTTAGGATTGGGTCTTGTCCATCACATCATTCTCCTAATGATGTGATCCCATTATCAACGACATCCAATGTCCATGGTCATGAAACCATGACCATCTATTGATCAACGAGCTAGCCAACTAGAGGCTCACTAGGGACACAATATGGTCTATGTATTCACACATGCATTATGGTTTCCGGTTAACACAATTATAGCATGAACAGTAGACAATTATCATGAACAAGGAAATACAATAATAACCATTTTATTATTGCCTCTAGGGCATATTTCCAACAAGGCCATCGGCACCAGAGGGCTGCGTGGGCCTAGAGTGGGAAGGGACCAGCCCCAGAGTGGGCTGGTGCGCCCTCCACCCTAGCCCAAGGTGCAACAAAGGAGAGAGGGGGGCAAACCCTAGGTGTGATGGTCCCTAGGCCCACTCTAGGGCTGCCGCACTCCTCTCCCCTCCCTTGGCCGTCGCGCCCAAGGCCATCTAGGGTTGTCGCCGGCCCCTAGGGTGGGAACCCTAGGGGCTGCACCCTACCTCCTCCTCCTCCTATATATAGTGGGGTTTTGGGGGCTGCCATACACACGAGTTCCTCTCTCTCTTGGTGCAGCCCTACCCCTCCTCCTCCTCGTCCTCCGTAGTGCTTGGCGAAGCCCTGCCGGAGTACCACGTAGCTCCACCGTCACCACGCCGTCGTGCTGCCGGAGCTCTCCCTCAACCTATCCTTCCTCCTTGCTGGATCAAGGCATAGGAGACGTCATCGGGTTGCACGTGTGTTGAACGAGGAGGCACCGTTGTTCGGCGCTTAGATCGGAATCCACCGCGATCTGAATCGCTGCGAGTACGACTCCACCAACCGCGTTCTAGTAACGCCTTTGCTTTGCGATCTTCAAAGGTATGAAGATACACTCATCCCTTACTCGTTGCTGGTTTCTCCATAGATTGATCTTGGTGGTCGTAGGAATTTTTTTGATTTACTACTACGTCTCCCAACACTAGTACCGCGGGATGAACCAGCGCTACTAATACCAGTTAGCTGTAGCGCGATAGTAGTAGCGCGGGCACCCGCGCTACTACTAGCCGTTTAACCAGCGCTACTATTAGGCTTTTTCCTAGTAGTGCTTGGTCATATAACAACACACATTTTTCCCACCACATGTTTTCTTCGAAGTATTAGATCCCATTGGTTTTACGTGTAAATAATTGTGTTTTATAGAAGAAGGGGTCATGCATAGATCAAATGCTTTACCCATGGGTTAACCAACATGCCTTTCACTAACAAAAAAGAGGTGCTAAAATCAAAAGCAAAGTTTTACCAAGTTGGACGGGCCATTCGAATCTTAACCAATTAAATAAGAAAAACACCATATAAAGTCGAGTGAAGCTCCGCCGCTTTCATGGGTTATTTTTCTTTGTATGTTGTTATCTCATATTTATAGCATGTTGCCGTACCACCTACATAAATTATGATGCATGTTACGCAGTAGGGGGTATTCCGGCCCAATAGATCGGACATGGGTTTGGTTGGTAAAGACATGCCCAATACCGGATAATGATCACGAGCATCTTTCCGGGCTTTTAAGGCCCAATAAAAATAAAAGCCGAATATTTCTTGAAAGAATTCCTAAGTTAATTAGAGGCGTCTTCGGATCACTTAGCAGTCAACGATCCTAGGCAATATTGTAGAATTATTATTTTTTGCATGTGATTAATTACTGCGATTACCGAGTGAATGCAATTGTTAGAATAGTGCGTCGAATATTTCCGTATATCAAATTCGTATAATTTTCTACATGAACATTAAAAGCGTATCGATACCAAAGATAGTTGTGGTTCTTAAAAGATTGTTAATTAATGATTTTGCCTAGAGATATCGTAACACATGAAACTGGTAGGCTGGTATTGATACCAACAATTATGTTTGTAGATTGCCCCTTCCGGAAGATTTGCCATTGCTTCAGGTGTGCAACGTGATTTAACCTCACTAGTTACTACCCATGTTCATGAACCCAAGCTATTGAAATCCATAACAAGATAAAAGTATAAGCTTCTGACACATTATAAAAATTAAGTACTAGAAAATAAACATCACAAACATCTTTTCAGGCTTTCAAGGCCCAATATGAGTAATGGACAAAAAATTCTCAAATGAATTCCTATGTTAGTTTGAGGCGTATTTGGCCCACCGACTAGTCAACTTTCTCGAACAATATTGTAGAACCTTTTTTCTTCTTTATGTGACTAGTTACTCCAGTTACTGAATGAATGCAAGTTCTAGAACAGCTGGCCAAGTATTACCCTATATCAAATTCATATAATCCTCTAAACAAACATTAAAGGCGCATCTATACCAACGATAGAGGTGGTTCTTAACGGATTATTAATGATTTTGCGTAGAGATGTCACAACAAAAGAAATTGCCAGGTTGTCATTGACACCAACAATTATATTTGTAGCTTGCCCTCCCTGAAGATTCACCATCGCTTCATATGTGCTTGCAAACCATGTCCATGAAACACCAAGTAATTAAATCCATAACAAAATAACATTTTAAACCCCTAAAACAACATAAAATTTAAATGCTATAATGAATTCGTAAGTTAACCCGAGGATGACTCGGCCTATAAGTAGTATACAATCCCCCGTAACAGTGCAAAACTATTTTTCCTTGCTTGTAATTAATTACTTCAGTTACTGAACAAATGCAAGGTTTAGAAACGTTGGCCAAATATTTCCCTATATTAAACTCATATAATCTTCTACACGAATATTTATGAGACATATATACCAAAGATAGAAGTGGTTCTCGAGAGATTACTAATGATTTTGCATAGAGATATCATAATGGAAGAAATTGTGAGGTAGTCATTGGCCCCAACAATTATATTTGTAGCTTGCCCTTCCCAAAATTTCGCCATTGCTTCATGTGTGCTCACAAAATCATGTCATGAAACACCAAGAAATTAAATCTAGCAAGAATATTTTTTAAACCTATAAAACAACATAAAATTTAAATGCTAGAAAACCTAGATCACAAACATCACTATTTCCAGGCTTTGAAGGCCCCAAAATGATTAAGGGCCGAATATTTCTCAAAATAATTCATAAGTTAACTTGAGGCATCTTTGACCCATTGGCTAGTCAACAATCCTCGGTAACATCGTAGAACTATTTTTCCTTGCATGTGATTAATTACTTCAGTTAAAGAATGAACGCAAGGTTTAGAACAGCTGGCCAAATATTTCCCTATATAAAATTCATATAATCTTCTACACAAAACATTTATGACACATCTATACCAAAGATACAAGTGGTTTTCAAGGAATATTAATAGTTTCGGATAGAGATATCATGATGGAAGGAATTTTCACGTTGTCATTGACCCCAACAATTATATTTGTAGGTTGCCCTTCCTGAAGATTCGTCATTGCTTTATGTGTGTTCACAAGCCATGTTCATGAAACACCAAGTAATTAATTCCATAGCAAGATAACAGTTTAAACCCTTTAAACAACATAACATTTAAATGCTAGACTAGAAACATCACAAACATATTTATAGGCTTTTAAGCCCCCCAAAGTAATACGGGACGAATACTTCTCACAAGAATTCCTAAGTTAACCCGAGGCATCTTCGGCCACTAATCAGTCAACAGTCATCGGTAACATCACATACCTCTTTTTCCTTCATCTGATTAATTACTTTAGTCACTGAATGAATGCAAGTTTAGAACAGTTGGCCAAATACTTCCCTATACCAAAATCATATAACCTAGACGAATATTCATGACACATCTATGTTTTGCGTAGAGATATCATAACGGAAGAAACTCCTAGGCCGCCATTGACCAGGACAATCATGTTTCGAGGATGCCTCTTCCTGGAGATTCGCTATTGCTTCCCGTTTACAACATGATTTCAACATCACAATCATGTTCCTGATACAACAAGTAATTAAACCTGCAAAAATAAAAAAGTTTATAAACCTATAAAAGAACATAAAGTTTAAATAATAAACACCCCAAACATCTTTCCAGACTTTGAAGGACCAATGTGAATAAAGGCGGAATCTCTAGAAAAACACTAGTCAACGACCCTCTACAATATCATAGAACCATTTTCCTTGCATATTATGATTGATTATTCCAGTTACCGAGTCAATGCATCGCTAAGAACATCTGACCAAATATTTCCCAATAATGAATTTCGTATAATCTTCTAGAGAAACATGAACGTTGTTACAGACTGCCATTGACCATGGCAATTACGTTTGTAGATCGCCCCTTGGCAAAGATTCGTGATGGCTTCATATTCGCAACATGATTTAATCCTGACAAACCATGTTCATGTAATGCAACACCAGGTCGGTAAACGCATAATAACGAAGATGAATTTGAAACCTCTGATAAAAAAAACATAAAATGTAAGTAACCCAGAAAGAAAAACCTTACGGAGAAAACAATTGCGTGCGGGTTTCTCTTCGGTGCATGTTGATCACACATCTCGAGGACGTACGTAGGTACGTGTGCGCACTATTCGCCCACTTGATGCCGATTCCAACCACTCTGTTCGCGTGACAACGACGGCACACGAGTGAGACGCAGGCACGTATGTAGAGGGCGGATGTACGTACATGGCAGCACAGCAGGTAGTAGTACATGGTACGTTGGACTCCGGATCAATGCATGGGGCATGCGTGGAACGACGTCGCGAATCTGAAAGCACGGGCACGCGTAGTGGATCTGGTACTGGTACATGCAGGTTGAGCCATATCTGCAGGCCAGCCGAAAATTATACTAAAAAAAGATGAAAATGCCATTTCTTTCCATGCAAGCTGCTGCCAGGCGGGTCCCGGCAGGCACCATGGCCGTCCTCTCCGCGCGGTGGGGTCCGCGTGCCGCTGTCTCGACCGGCGCGCCGCGACGAAGCCCGCCCAGACGACGCGTCTCCGGCTGCCCTAGTAGTGGCAGGAAACGATTCTTTTCTCCGTGCGCGACGGGGGAACGAAACCGATGGCTCGGCGCTCCGATGTCCGGTGGCGTGCGTGCATGGGCTTTGTTTGCAAGACGAGATGCGCTCGCCGGGTGGGTGCCGCCGGGCAGGGCGCACCGGCGTTGGTGATTTTGTTCCGTTCCCCGTCCTTCCTTCCTCACGTCCCTTCCCCTCCTCCGCCCGCCGCCGCGCGCGGCCCCGGCCTCTAGATTACTGCCCACGCGTACTGACGAGTACACACCCTTTTCTTTTTTCTGGGAACGACGTGTACGCGCCTGCTAGTTAACCGCGGATGGGTACGTAGTTCCGTTCACGCATAGCTGTATCGTCGTGCACGTACGTACGCACGTACGCACGTAGCAGGTACGTGGCACGGCAGAAGAGCAAGGGGCCGGCATTGTTTCTTTGATTAGATTATAGACTAGACCGATGCAAAAAAAGATTATAGACTAGACGGACAGGGACCTCCGGGGGTCCCTAATCTACATGGAACGAATCGATGAATGGAATTAATATAATCACGAAACACCGCAGGGAGGAGGTCGTTCTCGTCGTGTTATTTTACCGCCGTTCACGCTGGGAAACAAGATTGGATCGTGGATCAGAAACGAACGAACGAACCAACCAACGTGCATGCATGGAGCACGTTTTGCTGCGTTTGACCTTCCTTCATCGACAAGATCCCACGATAAAAAAATGCAGGGCTGTGTCATTTTGTCTGTCCATGAGGCTATTTTCTTCTTCCACCTAACACCAGTTAGCTCTAGCCTGGATAAAAGTTTGCATCCATACGTAAGCATCGATATATATATATATATGTGTGTGTGTGTGTGTGTGTGTGTGTGTGTGTGTGTGTGTGTGTGTTTGTTTTAGGGGAAGGTCGGTTTTATGAATGCTGCTACCCACGCGACAAATTTTGGCGATTTTCGCACAGCGCGGCACAAGCCGTCCATGCGTAGAGCAAAAACGGATGACACCGTTCAATCCTCCATGGCGCGGAGTTCGGCCGACAACCGTCGTGTAGTTTCGATGTTTTATTTTGTACTATTATCAATGATAATACGTACTAGTGCAGTAGCAATATTCCGTATTATTATGTATAATATGTATGTATGAGTATACATGCAAGGCTATGGTTGAAGATGAATAGATTGGAGGTTTTCACGCAAAAAAGAAGAAGAGAGTATATATGCAAGGCTATGGATGAAAAATGGAGAAAGTTTGTATAGCAATCCAGAGGTGGGGGGTGGGGTGGGGGAGGTGAGTCCGAGGCGTTTCGTGTACACGTAGCGAGAGCAATCCAGACGCTGGGTACTACTACTACTTTTCTGCGCCTGGCTTTAAAAGCCTCCTCCTCCTCGCGTCGCCTCTGCCCAGCCCCTCCCCCCTCTCCTCCCCGCTCGCTCGCCATATTTCCCAGCGCCCCCACGATTCCCACGCCTCCCCAAAACCCCCCCCCTCGCCCCCCGCACCGCCGGCCTAGGGTTCCGGCCATGTCCTCGTCGGGGCCGCCCAACCCCATCGCGCCCGCGCACGCCACTGTCCTCACCGGCACCCCCATGTCGGTGCAGCCCCAGCCCAAGCCGCCCCCGCCGCCGCAGCAGCCGTCCGGCTCCGCCCCGCCGCCGCCGTCCCAGCAGCCGCAGCCGCAGCACCAACAGCAGCAGCAGCAGGGACCTCCGTCCGCCTCGCTCCAGCAGCGGCCCAGGATCTGCTTCAACGCGCACTGCAAGGACCCCAAATCCGAGGGCCCGCGCCGCCGCGGCTGGCGCCTCCGCTCCGGCGACTACGCCGAGCTCTGCGACCGATGCTAGTACGTACGGTAGCCCTTCCTTCTAATCGAATCTCCTGCCCCTCCCTCCGCCCGCCCCCAATCGCGCCTGCCCCGCCCGCTCGATTTGTGCGGGGAGAGCTCGCTCCCTCCCTCCGCCCCTCCGGAGGCGGATTCGCCTATGGCGCACACCGGATCTACGTGGAGTGATCGCTACGTCGGCGCGATTTCGGCGGATACGCGGGGGTTTTCTGTAAAGTTGGTGGTTTGCGGGGGCGCTTTGACTTGCGTACGACGACTCCTGGTGCCTGATGCATGCATGCATGTGTGTTTTCTGTTTTCTGTGAGCAGTGGTTCGTTCGAGCATGGGACCTTCTGCGAGACCTTTCACTCGGAGGTGGCTGGATGGAGGAAATGCGAAGCGTGCGGGAAGGTGTGTACACCTGCATGCTGCTCATATATTCTCTAGCCTTTGTGGCTCTACTAGTCGTCATTTCTGCTTGCTGATTGATCCCTTCCTGTATTTCGGTTCTTGCTGGGCAGAGGCTGCATTGTGGGTGCATCGTCTCAGTCCATGCGTATGCGCTGCTCGACGCCGGCGGAGTTGACTGCATCCTATGTGCTCGCAAGTCTTATGCGGCAATGGTATGCCATTTTTTTTACTCTTGTGTAAGAATCTACTATTATCGGGCTGATGGCAATGAGGAAACTATCTTATGAAATATGTTTTCTCTGTTTTGCATGCCAGCACTTTAAGCTGGTGAACTCTGATCAATTTGCATGTGCAGAGATTTTACAAATTTGTATTTGGATGGTTTGCAGAATGGTTTCACTTGCACTCTAGTTATGCTCACCTCCTCATTTCTAGTGTACATTCGAACTGAAAACATCCATCATTCATATATGTACTCTAGCTATGCTGTTTGGTTGCCAGCATTAGTTAGGTGCAACCCTGCTGTTATCTGTCTGATGCCCCGTTTCTACTTTTCGCATGCTGTTTACCCAAAGCTGGCAATTTATTTATGTGAAGGATGTTTCTATTAGGCATTGAAGTGTTTATATTTACTGAAGCTGCAGGAGCTTTACAAATTTCTTGTGTTCTGTGAAGTACATATTCTAACGCTTCGTTGATGCTAATTGTTTCTTATGCTTGTTAGGCACCAAGTCAGATGTGGTCAACTCCTACTGCGCATATGCCTCAAAATGTCGCTGACAGAAAAGACAGTTATGTAAAGAGTTGGAGACCTCCTGCGGGCCAGATTTCAAGTCAGTGGCGACAGAATCACCAGCTGTGGAACATGTCCAGTATACAGGCGGACTTGCAGCAACGTCTAGCTTATGAGTTTGATAGGCCAAGTGGCAGTGAAAAATTACCTCCAGGGCGCACTTTTATTCATGCCCAGGAAAAAAAATCCGATGACATGCATGACAGACCAACAACACCTGCCGGCATGGGCCAGATTATAAGGGACAGATATGCCAATGGGCTCGGACAGCAAACAAGCATGGATCCGGTACACTCCTCTACGCCTTACCAGAGAGAAGGACCAAATCCAAACAGCCTTCATGATCCTAGTCACCATGTAGGAGAAAGCGACCCTTTGTCTTCAAGGAAAGGGATAGTTTCAGACAGTGGTTCTACTGTATCTACTGGCTTTAAACTTGATTCACTTCGTCCATCCATTCTAAAGGATGATGCGGCGTCAACTCTGCCGGCAATGGGTGGCTACACTATCACTAATTATCCACCGGTACCTGGACGAAGCGATCATCTCAGAATCATACCTAATAATCCACAACAAGCACCCACCACGGTGCCCGTCTCAGTAGTGCAGAAACAGTTCTATTCCCATAGTGTCATTGAGCCCGACTACCAAGCGCAATTCCGTAATGGAAAGCCCAGAATGGAGTCCAGAATGGATGCAAAGGCGAGATCTGAATTACTTCCCCGCTACTGGCCTAGAATAACAGAAAAAGAGCTACAGCACTTATCGGGAGAGTATCCAAAAAACTCTACGTATCTTCATGAGCAATTTCCTCTTAGACAATATATTCCTCTCTATTCTAGTAATTAATAGTGACATCTTGAATTATATGAAGATTATGTATATTTTTTAAATTCTTATCTATTTGCAAGTATCTCCTTAACACTCCTACAGTTCGAATTCTGTTATTACTCCTTTGTTCGAGAAAATGTTAAGTGCAAGTGATGCTGGTCGGATTGGTCGTTTGGTGTTGCCAAAGAAATGTGCCGAGGTAAGTTGATTCACTTGTCATTCTTAATTACACCTATGTTAATTTGTAGATTCTCCACGATTAAATCATGGTAGGGCTACTCCCCTACTCCCCTACATTTTTGGAGTTCCAAAAATCTTTGATTTTTCTTCGCAAGTGCATGCTCACTACGCACCTGTAGAATTTCATGAAGAAATATGATTAGTCATGGGCTACACCTTGATCTAAAATGGATGTACTATTTCCTACTCCCTCTGTTCTTAAATATAAGTCTTTTAAGAAATTTCACTACGGACTACATACGAAATAAATGAATGAATCTATACTTTAAATTATGTCTATATACATCTATATGTAGTATTTAGTTAAATCTCTAGAAAGACTTATATTTAGGAACGGAGGAAGTATATTATATAGATGGGCACATTCTTTTTGCAGCGCATGAACTAAACTATTCATTAATAAACTTTTATATGTAGGACACATCTATATGTACACTGGGATTGTTTTCAAAATCTTCTGTAACTACTAGTCATGATTTTTTTTTAAATTTTGAAAAAATCTGCACTCGACATGATCCATTTTTTTCTCGTTACTTGGTTGGCTAACTAATCTTGAACCATATTTTTTTTGTCAGTAAGACAATGAGCTAAATAACCTGATATGTGATTAAGTTCCGTAAAATGGTGGTTACTAGAGTGATCAGCGACTAATCTTCTTCCATGATGTTTTAAATACAAGTAGAGTTTGCTGGAGAAAACATGTTTGAACTTTCAACTTTGAACCTCAACTATAATAGGATATGTATATATGGATTTTATATACTAGGTGTTTAGTTCTTAATTATATTTATTTGTGATCTCTTAGAGAACCACCCTAATGAACAATCATTTTGTATAGGCATACTTCCCCCCAATCTCTCAGCCAGAAGGACTTCCCTTAAAAGTTCAGGATGCCAGTGGTAAGGAATGGGTGTTCCAGTTCCGTTTCTGGCCCAATAATAACAGCAGGATGTATGTATTGGAGGGTGTCACCCCTTGCATTCAGTCGATGCACTTACAAGCGGGCGATACAGGTAGATATCCTGTCTTAAAAACATGCAATGCACTAGATGTGGAATATTAGCTTAATATTAAACCTGTGAGCAGTAGCCTTACTTAGCATGGGTGTAACAAATTAGTACCCCATTATTTTTTTTCCTTGTATCCTGATGATATCATAAAGTACACATCTTATACAGATAGAAGTACCATGATCTGGCAATGTTTCTCATCCACTAGATTGGGGCATGTGGTTGCAATTCGTTGTTATATGCTGTTAGCTGTTCTATTACATACATGCTACCTTTCTTAATAATATTACTTGTCCTGATCCTATGCTTGAATTTTTGGTGTCTTGATTTATGCATCTTTCTCCAGATCATAAGTAAAATTCCCTGATTCAACCTTCAATTTTTGCCAAAGGCCATCATCCAGTCTCAAACTCTAATACTGTCTAAAATGCATCCTTGAGCTCGCAAAAACCATCCCTGTTTGTGCTGACTTGAATGTCACATGTGTACATCACACAAATTAATAGAAAAACCAAAGGGATTCTTATGTCAGTCTTTCCCATCTTCTTTGCTATGTCTCTTCTCACCCTATTTCTCAGGGCCACCAGTATCTTAGACTCCCTATCCCTGGCCTCTCCACCCCCACACCAGCATCCTCCACCATGTCCGCTGTCCTTGTCCCCATTGTGCCATGTTAAGCTCCTACAGTAGTTGCACGGCATCCATATCATAGCTGTACAGCAGCCTCCACATTTTTTCAGGATCAGGGAAACTGTTTCTGATGGCACCTGAGAGATGTGGATTCCTACAACAACTAGAATGGGCCATGGGGCTAGGTTGAGACAGCATAGGTCGCACAGCCATTATGTGGCTATGTTGGCTTGGCCTGGAGCGGCAGCTTTCAGGCAGGCTTTGACAGGAGGGCCACCATGTTAGTGATGACCACCACTGTCAATGACAACCACTTTGTAATGGGATTAAAGGGGTAAAGTCAATGGTTTTAAGAACCTGAGATTATGTTGAAATAGTTTCAGGTTGAAAAACATTTGACAATAGCTGAAGGCTACAATGGTCTTTTTCCTTTCTCCATATGTGATTAACCTTTTTTCTTGAGAAAGTGGTCACTTGTTTGCTGTTATAACTCATGCCATGTGATATTGTTCAGTAAGCTTCAGCCGAATAGATCCAGAAGGGAAGCTGGTCATGGGATTCAGAAAGACAAAGACTCAAGAACAGGTACATGATGGTACTTATGTGTGTTATGTTGTGTTGTGGTTCCCCCCGCAGGAAAGCTCTGTACATTCAATCTTCTGTTACAGTTAATTCAGCTTGTATATTGCCATTTGCTTGAACGGTTGGTCGAATGCAGATTCGATTGTGTTCTTCTGTTTGCTTAATGCCTGATGAAGTATTATCATATACTCCCTCCATCCTATAATATAAGAGCGTTTTTGACACTAGTGTATCCTGTTGTACTGTCAAGTTTTACGTTCTCCTGTTCATATGTTTGAACTTTTATCAACTAAAATGAGATGATTATCACAACAACTATGCCAGCTATTGAGAAAATAATTGCTGGAATAGCTTGTTTGACTAAAAGGTTACCATATGTTGATCAGATATTCCGCCAGGAAGAACCAACAAAGCCTGCAAATGCTGCCCCAAATCTTCCAGATGTGAATGTTAATGTCACCGCTCCAGATTCTAGTCCAAATTCTGCGTTAGCGCGGCCAAATAAAGTCAACACAGAGAACAAAGAGACTAGCCCTGTGGAACAAGCAGCTGCATATAAAATGGACAAAGCTGGAGTAGCACAGAAAGAAGGACCGGGAACTGTTCGCTCATCCCCTGGACCTGTCAAGAGAAAAGCAACATCTATTGGTCCGAAGATTAAACGGTTCCGGATTGATAACGAGGAATCCATGGAATTGAAGATAACATGGGAGGAGGCTCAAGAATTGCTTCGACCTCCTCTGAAGGCCCCATCGATTGTTATTGTTGATGGCCATGAGTTTGAGGAATACGAGGTATGTCATGCTTTTCAAATATCACTTGTGGCTTTTTCTCTGTTCTCGAAAAAGAACTTGTGGTCTTCTGATAATCAGTAACATATGTTCATTCTGATATTTTATTTTTGTGGCACATAGCTTAGTGAACTTGTTTTATTGCATGATTTATTTTCTCTTATGTACTGTACTTATTAGTATGAAAAGATTAAAACCCACACGTTTTTCTATACTGACATCTCGTGCTTTGCAGGAGCCACCAGTACTTGGGAGAAAGACATATTTTGTGACTGACCAATCAGGGTAATCTTTTTGGACTGGAATTTTTTGGCATGTGCATTTGCTATGTACTACCTCCATTCCTGAATATAACACGTTGGGGCAGTTTAAATTATGCCTCCTTTTCTTATTGAAATGAATGCTCGATCCAATAGTCTGCTCAACATATTTATCTAGTTACCTATTTCTATCAGTGAGTCTCTTGCTGTGCTCTAGGTTTTAGTTGCATCAACATGTAATAATTGACCTCGGTGCTCCTATCTGCAAGGGGTGAAATGCCAGTGGCCAATGCCTAAGCTTCCATATCAATTTAGCTCCTATTGAGTTCTTTTTGTAGGATTTCCAGCATTGTTAACTTCTGCTTACTTCTTATAGTTTCTTCTTTTATCAGTGAGAATCATCAATGGGCACAGTGTGAGGATTGTTCCAAATGGCGGAAACTGCCAGTAGACGCTCTTTTGCCCTCTAAGTGGACCTGTTCGGACAATAAATGGGATCCTGAAAGGTGACCTACTGTTTTGTGTTGGGCTGATTATTTCTTTATCATCATACATTTTTATCTAGTTTCCCTCACTTTGTTTACTTATGACTAGCTAACAGTAAAATACTACTCCCCCTGTCAACTAATGTAAGAGCGTTTAGATCACTATTTTAGTTATCTAAACGCTCTTATATTAGTTGACAGAGGGAGTAGTTACTAGTAGAATGCTGGACCATCTTTACAAATTACAATGATCTAACCCTAAAAAATAGCAAAGTGTGTTTAGGTCAACATGTTGCCTTTCAAGTTGATATGCTCTTTGTTGAAAACACACGTTTTTTTGGGGGGTTGAGAAGTTGTATTCTTATTTTCCTGATATACTCTCGTGGTCAACAACAATCATGTATCTGATCTACATGCCATCAAAACATAAGGAAAAAACTCCAGACAGAGCCACCGGTATTCTTGACGATGTGCAACTTACGGTTAACTTCATAAGAAAAATAATTATCCCTCAACAAGTCCTCTCTGGGCACAAATGGGTCTTTTTCGTGCTAGTGCCAGAGAATGCTACATATGTATGTACTATGTAGTGTGCCAAATTGAAGCATATCTATTTTTACTGAAAGCTATAGCACCATGCAGAAATTGTTTCCACGACACCTGTGGCTGAAGTCTTGCCCAACTGCATCCTCATAAACTTCTATAATATTGAGCTCAACAATAGTTTAACTATATCTTGCAAGCGAGGGGAGAATGATTTGGTCCTCCTTATATTTTAGCTGTTCAGCTGATTGTTGTTTTTGATTCTAGGACGACTTGTGTCTCTCCACAAGAGGCAAGCATGGAGGAACTTGCAGAGTTGATTCCTATAAAAGCAGGTATGCTGGCTTGTAAAGACTGATGCATGGTTATGCAGAAGTTGGATTTTATAGTTCTTTCTAAGTACAAATGCCAAAGATGAATTGCAGAAGGATTTTGTTTAGATATCCACTATAACAACAAATGAAACAGAGCATTTTCGCCAACTTTTGCACACATTGTAAAGATTTAGCTACAAATGAACAACCGAAGGTGTAAAGGAGAACCAATCAAGCTCTACCATTACAAGACGTGCCAAAGACATAGCATAGTCTTAGGTTATGTGTGGTTGCGAGCTACGATTTTACACGGCTAACCTTAGGCACAACAGTTGTGGATTGACACATGTTTTCATCTGTATGGCCCATAGCCCCATAGTATATGTCAAGACATAACTTTTCGCCAACTTTTGCCACATTGCCTAAGGTTAGTTGTGGCATGGTTAGTCTTGAACCAAAGATGCCCTAGTATATGATAGCTAAACTCAACACACTGCCCCTTCAGTTATGTTGGGGTTTAGATATTGCTCTTTTTATATGGTATTAATTTCAAGATTTTCTAGAACCATGCTCTGTGTATGTTTATGTAATGCATCCTCTAAGTTATCCTTGTTTGCACGAAGGCCTTGTGATTATCTTGTGTTTGAAACTCTTGTTGAAGTGTAGTATGTTGGAGGTAATACTGTACCATTGCAGGTGCCATATAATGACGACTATGTACATATAATGATAGCCTTTGCTTAATTGACATTGCAGGTGCTGCAAAAAAGGCTAAACTCAGGATGGAAACTGACAGTATCGATGTTTCGGATGGGCTGGACACTCTGGCAAACCTTGCTATTCTTGGTGAGGGTGAATCTCTCCCATCCCAGCCAACTACAAAGCACCCCCGCCATCGCCCTGGCTGCTCGTGCATTGTGTGCATTCAGCCTCCTAGTGGGAAGGGCCCAAAGCACAAGCAGACGTGCACCTGCAATGTATGCATGACGGTGCGCCGTCGTTTTAGGACACTGATGCTTCGGCGTGAGAAGCGCGCGTCTGAGAAAGAATCGGAGGAGCCGCCTCGCAAGAAAGAGCAAGGCCAGTCAAGCGAGTCGACTCCACAAGACCCGCTGCCGGCTAGCACCAGTCCTAGTAGCACTCCCCAGAAGGTGAACGGAAATGGTGATGACGCGGAAGAAGCCGTCGAGCATAGCATGGCATCCTCTCCTATGAAGAACCAGATTGACCTGAACATCCAGCCTGAACGGGAAGACGAGCAGTCACCAAAATCAGATGCGGTCGGTGCAATGAGACTTCCCCGAGAGAACACAGCCTAGTGTGTCTCGCTCACCGTAGTGGCGAAAGTGGTGATAGATAACAGCAGATTGAAAACTGTCTATACCAATGGAGATATGCGGCGCCTGGAGTTGTAGTGTAGGTGTTACTTTTTTCATACAAAAGGATCTATTTTCCTTCCTGTCGCGGGGACATATTTCCCAGTGTTGATGCTATATCGTGTATACCATAGATCAGTCGGTTGGTGCTGTAGGCAGAGCCCCGTTGTAGGTGTTGCCTACCCTGTATGTATGTGTATTGTAAGAGCAGCGCTCTTCGGCACCATGTCAGCGGCATAATTTATTCATGTATCGACTCAGCCATCCCCAACTAGTTCTCTCTTGAGTGTTTTATTTTTATTTTTGCGAAAAGGACCCTGGCATTAAAAGAAACATTGAACAGTACAAAACACGTCAACAAAAATGAAAATTATGACAAAATCCTTGAGATGCCCTTTGTCTTCGCTTCGTGTCTGACAGCGCGGCCGCTCCACCCTGAGCCGGCTTGACGTCGCCGAGTGCCGACACTAGTTTTGCGGTGCTTTTGTGATGTAGGGAACAGTCCGCTTTGAATTCATGGACGCAACCTTGTACTCAAATTGTTCAAACACGAGTTTGATTGGTGTGGATGCAGAGAGAGAAGAAAGAAAAATAAAGAGAAAAGTTAGTTCAGGGTGATTGGAATCGGACGTGATGGGTCTCTGAACGCCCTCATTTTCTTCCCACACATGGCTCATATGGGCTAGATTTAAGGATTGTGTGGGTAATTTCCCTTCTCTCTCATTCGGACATATGGTAAAGATTTGAGGTCCATAGTTGGAGATGGGTGAACGCCTAAAAAAAGGGTTGGGGATGCTTGTTTTTTTAGAAAAGTTAGAGATGCTCTAAAACCGGAGTTTTATATTCAGAGAAGACATGAACTTTCTATGGAGATGAGGAGGCATATCCTATATCATCCCATGTTGTGCCGGGAGGAAATGTTCTACTGGGTAGACGAGAACGCCGGTTTGGGTGTATCTGACATTCTGGGTTAATATGAACGGTAAACTACTCATATAAATAAGTGCTCAATTTTTTTTTCGAGAGCCCATCGGGAAGTAACCTCAAAGTTAAATGTGCTTGCATTAGAGCAATTTCAGGATGAGTGATCGGCCGGAAATTTGATTCCGGGGTCGCATGAGTAAGAATAAAGTATAAGAAAAATTAGTGTAGGTCTGTGAGGTCACTCTAGATCTTAAGTGCTAGCATGCAGAACGGCTAGAAACTGACGAGTTTGTCCGAGACGCTACAATTATTTAGCACTATTTTCTTGCAGACTTAGCTACTCGTTGTCCGAATCGTACTATCTGTAAAAAGTCGATAGCTTCGGGTAGATTTAACCTATCAATTACTATCTGAAGCATGTCTGATCCTTAGAGGCGATTGGCTTTGCCAACCTAGCAGAGTTGGTAGGCTACTCGTAGTAGGGAGTATTATACATTAGTATGCATACCATATAAGTCTATTTTATATGATTTAATTTATTAAGATGTATGACATATAGTAACATAACATTTATTATGATACGGTATCATGATATGATGCTCAACTTTTTTTTCTTCATTTAATCCTATGCCACCTCATCAAAATTTCCTAGTCGACATGCATGATAATTCTTATGATACCCCACTACGGGAGGTCCAAAACCCTCTCCATTTCGTCTTCGGTCCTAGTGGTGTAGTTTGGTCGGTGGCATCTCGATGGTGGCTGGCAGTTTGGGTGTGGGATCAGTTTTGGGCGTAGTTTATGAAGGATTTTTTCCAACATAAACCCCACACACACACCTGCCCACCTTACCCTTTTGGTGAACTAGTCATCAACGGGTGGTGGCAGAGTTGGTGCTGAGCACTGGGCGTGAGGAGAGTGGTTTCGAATCCACTCCTTTACCGCCCAGCTTCTCAAGCACTTAGACGAGCTGCAATCTGTCACTTATAAAATCTTCTCTTCCACAACGTGACGAAGATCTATGATTTGGTTGTCATGGACAATCTCTAGCTTTAATCCCTGCAACTCCATATCAAGACTATGTAACAAAATCATGATGAGCATTAAAATGAATTTCTTGATGTTACCACCACCGTGAACAAGAACTTTGCAAGCATCCAGAAAAACTTCAAGAAAATTCCATCCACTCCCAGGAAAATCCCAAGAAGAGGTTGAAGGTCTAGGTGGCTGATCTGCACAAGTTAGTGCCCAACAACACAACCCATCATCAATCCAGAAATATTAATCACATGGACCACCCCAAACAACTTCTTACACAACACATTGCTATAGACAAGCAACATGCATTCACTCAGGCTCTACGGTGTCACGAGATCATCAGGGAATCGACGAAACTTTCAAGATGCCTTATTAGCAACTCAACCATATATACCTAATGTTTACTATACACACAATTTAATTTCTAGGTTAAGCCCCTACATACAGAGCCACTTGGAATGTCATGATCCTACAAACATGCAACAAACTATGTGGGTTGGTAGAAGGATCGATGAATATTGCCCTATTCCACAACCGCCCTCAAATCATCTACACAAAAGCAAGGAGACAAGTCACATTTTATTAACCAAGGCCCACTACGGTTCCTGGCAATACAATGCCCACTACATCAGCTGCTACAGTAGAAGAAGCCAGATATCAGGGCATTGCTACAAATGGAGTGACTTGCTTTCCAGGGAACACTTATATCTGGGAGCTACCTTATAGAGGTTTGGAAGCTAACATAAAAGTCCCAAATTCAAGCATTACAAGATCAATGTTTAGAAAACCTTGAAATAATGTATATTGATGCTGCCAATGACAAAACTGAACTTCAAGAAGAGAGAACCAATAATCACAAACTTTAGATCTCAATGTATGCAGTTCATGGAGACCCTGGTGAGAAAAATAAAACACACATCCACTTTAACTATTATCATTGTCTCCACAAAGGCTAGTACTTTAGTATATGGTGGAGGCACCACCACTTCTATTACATCTCAACTAGCTTACTTAACTGCACATGTTAGAACACTCTTTGTAAGAAAGTCCACGCACTATTACCAATGGAGGCAAACACTAGAGCAAATTCACATGCTACAATTTTGGATAAAACCATATCCCTATACCATCCAAGGAAATAAGCTCAATGGGGCAAAGGTTTTCTTCAAAATTGACTTCAGAAGTAGATATAATCAAGTCAGAATGAAAGATGAAGATACTGATAAAATTACATATAGTACAAACTTGGCTATTATGAGTATTTGGTTATGCCTTTAGGGTTTCTCTAATGTACCAACAACTTTTAAAGAATGGATAAACACAATGTCAACGCACATTTTGGGAAATTTCTGTTATCATTCTTTGATGACACTCTAATTTATAGCATATATACATAAGAACACTCGCAACACAACCAACCTGTAGTTAGTAAACCGTGGGAGAAGAAAATGTATGTGAAGAAAATCTAACATTTCTTGCTCAACCATAAGTTGAATGTCGTGTCCACAACACCAATGAAGGTGGGGTGGCCACTGACCTACAAATATTAAATCCTTTGTTAACTAGCCTATACTTGAAAATTTCTCACAATTATGGCATATTTAGCAAACCACTTTTTGAAGCAATGAAGAAATAAGGATTTATGTAGTGGTTTTAATATTAGTTGATTTTGCTGCACTTGAAAAACATCTGACAAGCATATGTTCTTACAATCCTTAAAATTCTTTCCCATTTTTCCAAGAAGCTAATGACCCTAGACATGGCATTGGAGCGATCTTGATGCAAAATAGCAAGCTTATCTCTTTTATTAGCAAACCAACTTGATCTATAACAGTCACCCTTTTAACTATGACAAGTAAGGTTTAGCAAGTTTGGACACAAAACAGAAATGGAAAGACTACTTTGTTGTTTCCTCCTTCGATCATGAGATCAAACCAACAAAATTTCGAACATATGTCAGAACAAAAGATTTATGAAGGAGTCCAACATCTGCTCTTACTCAAGTTAGTAGGCTATACATTCTCTACGAAATACTAAAACGGTAAATAAAAAATAAGTAGTCGATGATCTTTCTAGCACTAAATACAGATTCCACTCCTTCACTAGCACAATGGTTCCTACTTGGATAACTGAAAATCTTTATATGACAATGCAAGGAACTCGTCTCTCTTCTCTCCCACTACTTTTGCTCATTAGACCTCGACAAATGGATTCCTCAAATATAAAATGGAAAAATATTAATGACTCTTGCAATCACTTAAGATAGTCCCTTATTTCCTCTTTTCATAATTCTAATGCCCTAAAAAAACCAAATCACACAATGCCCAAAAAATCCTAGTCGTAAGAAGAAGGTGAAGACCTAGTTGGTCGCTCTACACAAGGTAGTGCCCAACAACAGAAACCTATCATGAATCCTCAAATACAAATTACTTGGACCCTCTCAAATAGCTTGTTCCGCACAACATTGCTCTAGGCAAGCAACATGCATTCATTTCAGGCTATGTTGTGTCACATGATCATCACGGAAGGGAACTGAACATCGATCGAACTTCCAAGATGCCATATTAGCAAATCAACCATCTTACAAACAAACAAGATCAAGTGGAACCACACATCAACAAATTCAATGATAGCCAGGGAAATAGTTTTGTCACACCCTAGATTTGTCCCAAATCTGGTATGTTGAAAATTTCACAGGGATTTTTTTCTTCAAAAACAAAACCTATGTTTGTCTTCTTGCTAGTTTAAATGGCTTGATTGTTTGATCAAAATGGTTAGAACACAAGGAAACTAGTGGAAACCTATCTACCAATAGGAGGAACCCCTACCATTTGAAATATTGTTGGGCAAGATCATTCAAATAAGTCCCAAGAATATTCAAGCCAAATAAATAAATTCCGTACAAGAAACGGGTTGGATTTGTTTGAAAATCAAATTAAATCAATGGGGAATTAGCAAGTATGGCTTTAGAATTTATTTTGGCAAGAAATGAAAGTCCACAAGTCCAAACAATGATCTAGACCCCTTGCCATTTTTTGAAATAGATTTTAAACAAATTTGGTTTTAAAAATCAAATTCCAATTTTAAAAGGAAAAATAAGTGCAGAAATATAGGCCCAATTTTCCCAAAAGAAATGTTCAAGCATTTCTAAATATTCCATTTGTAATTTAGAAAATATCCTTTGTTAAAAAAAATTCAAATTCAAGACAAAGTTGAATTTAGAAAGAAAACATGAAATAAAAATAAAAAATAGAAACAGAAAAACAAAACAAAAGAAAAAGCCCCACGACCCACAAACCTAACCCCGGCCCAGCTAGCACGCAACCTACCCGCCCCGCGCTCTCTCTCCCCCTCTCACCGATGAGCTGACCGCACCCATCAGTTGCGTCATCCCAACCGCTCACTCACCCTATGCATGACCAAGCGTGCGCTCTGGCCACGCCCCCATGACCTCCATGTCCGGCCTCGCCCGCACGCCGTGCTTGTGTCCTATAAAGAGTCCCCGCCCCCGTCTATCATTCCCCTCAGTCTCCCCTCGCTCCTGTCGTCAGGATGCCGCGGATCAAGGCCATCATCTCCACCTCCGTCGTCATCTTATCCAGTTGACTCTAGCAAGCGCAAGGCACCCCAAGCTCACCGTTGCCACCGTTGGACTCGCCGCTTCTCGAAGAACTCTCGAGACATCTTCCGCAAGCCCGAGGACCCATGGGAGTGCTTGTCCACCGGAGCGGAAGCCCTTTATCGCCCCTCCATCGATTCCGATGAGGTGAGCTTGCGCTCGAAACCCTCACCATGTCCACTGCCTTTGTTGTGCACCTGCACACCCCCTGACCATTTTGACTACCCAGAAGGAACCCAAAACCATCAGAGCGAGACTCGAAACGATTTTATCACTGCGACAAGCCTTTGTTCTTCCACGGTCCCATCTAGATGCCTCCGTCGGTACTCTGCTGGGGGGGGGGAGGGGATCGATCATGGAGGCCATCTTCATCAACCTTGGTACCTCCATGATGACGTGTGAGTAGTTCCCACAGGATCTATGGCGGGGCGGTGAAGGGATTCATAGCAGTAGCTAGACGCCTCTCTCTCTCTCTCTCTCTCTCTCTCTCTCTCGTTTGATCTTCAATACAATGATTTGTTTGGAGACCTATTCAATGTAATCTTTGCGGCGTGTTTGTTGGGATCCGATGAATTGTGGGTTTATGATCAGATTATTCACTAATAGTAATTGAGTCTTTATGAGATTTATTATGTCTGATTTTATATCTATGTATTTGTTTTCGATCTATGAGTTTACTTTAGCCAAGTTGATGAGTAGATCTTTAGTGGAAGTGGTGCATAGTAGTAGGTTCAATCTTGCGGTGTCCTCACTCTACGACAGTAGGAGTAGGGAGGCACATATTTGTATTGTTGCTACTAAGGATAAAATGAAGAGGTTCAAACATATTATTTGGTCTTACTTTGTCTACATTATGTCATCAGGCTCCAAGAATTACTCTGTTTGTTATGAACTTAATACAAAAGATGCATGCTGGATAGCAGTTGATTGGTGGAGTAATAGTAGTAGATGCAGAATTGTTTCGGTCTACTTGTCTCGAACGTAATGCCTATATCTTGACCATGCACTGGTGCAACGACATCCCATACAAACGGTTTTTACCCCCTTTCCACGAAATAGTTCTAAACCATCGCCTTTCCTGTGTGTGCGATAGGGGGGTCATACCATGCGACATAGAAAAATCATCTGTGATATGGAGCAAGAATGCAAACGTTTGGCAGAACAAAGTGTCGTGGTTTTGTCACAGCAGATGTCCGAGGACTTAGGTTCGAGGCCATCGCTAAGGTGATGGACTCAAAGGGGTTGATTGGGACAAAGGACACGAGTTTACCCAGGTTCGGCCCCTCAAGAAGAGGTAAAAGCCTACGTCCTGCTTGTGTTGTATTGATTGGAGTATCGATTACAAGGGAGCGGATTCGCTTGACCTAGTTCTTGATTAGTTGGTTTCTATCTAAGTCTCCCTGGGTCTCGCCTTTATATAGGAGGTCAAGACCACGGGTTACACAAGTCTCATACCGACTCTTACAACGTATCTGATTCTATCTCTATGTCGCCTTGCCTTCCCGGGCAAGCCGTCTCCGGGCGGCTTAACAGCCCGGGTCTTCATGCCTTCTACCGTCTGGGCCTTGCCTTGACCCATCTTGGTAAGCCGCCATATGTCTAGGCTTACGTCTCTAGGCCCATCTGCCTTGGTCTGGATTATGAGCCGCCAGGTATGACCCGGCCCCACGTGGGCGGGTCTCACCACGGGGTTATATCCCCAACATTAGGCCCTAGGTTGATTTGAGCTTGCTCATGTCAATCTTCAATCTCACTTGGCGGCGAGTCTCACTCTTTATCACCTGAAAGTAAGATAAGTAGCCCGCCGTGACGTCATACCGGATATGCCAAAAAGATTCCCCGACGACCACAATGGATCTTTTCATCATTAAACTGATAGCTCAAAAATCGAGGCGCCCGTCTCGGTCGGTCAGTTTCCTTTGCCTTGATTCTCGCGCCCGTTTCCACTTTCCTGCCTCTCAAATAGGACCACGAAGGGACTTTCTCATTTCCTCCACTACCTGCGCCTTTTCTTCTTCCTCTCAACGCCATCACCCCCGAGATCCCTTGCTTCGGTGAAGCTTCATCACCGTCATCGCCCTAGGCTGCTGCATCAACCTGAATGGACCAGAGCATTGCCCGCGTCCGCCGCATCACTTCCGGTACGTCCTTCTCTATCCCCTAGATATGTAGCTTAGGGTGACAAATCCATGTCGTTCTTCGGTCCGTTAGAACGCAAGTTCTTGGTAATGCCAAATGACATATAACCCAGTAAATCTTGTAATGAATCTCTTCCCATTGCGGTAATCCATAGGAAATCACCAATAGCCTAATATAGATCTGTAGTTGCTTCCTTTTACTGTCCTCGAACGTCGCCAGTTCCTCCGTTTGTCGTTAGGTTTAGAATAAATCTGCTTTTTCCTCTGTTTGTAGATCCGCACTTACAAAGATAGCACGTGAAACCTGTTTTCCACACTTAGTAGCATTTTGATTCATTGCCCTGCCAACTTAACCCGTCATTAGTTTTCCGGCTCTCACCGTAACTGCACCGGCAGCTTAGCTTCATAGAACTTAGATTTCGTCAGCCGCTCTTAGTTATCTATCACCTTCTAACTCGCCGCGCACTGTTACTTTCCGCACTTTTAAGACGCCCGTATGCCTCGTGCGTCCTCTTCCTATAATTGGGTCGGCTCTGCAGTCTCTAAGGAGTTTTTGAAAGACTTCGTAGACGCAGGGACCTTGCCAGCCAAAAATGTCATTCACTGGCGGGTTCCAGGCAATGAGAAGAAACCGATCCCCCAAGAGGGCGAAGTAGTCATATTCGCGGACCACCTTGTACGCGGCTTCAGTCCGCCCGACTCTTAATTTTTCCGAGACGTCCTTCATTTCTTCAAGCTGCATCCTCAAGATATTGCACCCAACTCTGTCTCAAATATGTGCAACTTCCAAATCCCCTGTGAAGTTTACTTACAAGAAGAGCCGTCAGTTGACCTCTTCCGTGAGTTTTTCTACGTAAACCGCCAGACAGAAGTAGCGGCTGGCCCAAGCTTGGAGCTCGGCGGAGTCTCCATTCAAATATGACGGGACATAACCTTTCCGGCTGTTTGAATGTGCAAGAACACATTTCTCCATCTGTGGTTTTGGTAATTGATGATACCCCTATGGACTAATGGTTTCCTTGAGTTATATTCGAAGGATTTGTCCATAGGCACTTCTTGAAGTCCATCTATTGGGTTTCAAGGAGTTTATATGATGACCAAGGTGGTATTCAAGGTTTATCCAAAGATTGGTCATGTGAGGGTTGAGCTTATTGCAAGCATGTCTTGAAGAAGGAGATTGTGTGAGAATTCATGATTACCTTCAAGACATCATCTTTATGAAGAGAGAAGATAAGATACAAGGTTGATCAAGACTAAGTCAAAGAGTGAATCAAGTGATCAACACACAAAGCGTGCAAGATGTACCGAGAGGAATCAAGTGATCCCATGGTATGGTAAGAATTATGCATTATGCTTTGTGTGCTAACCCATGTTCCTTGTGAGAATTCTTTGTGGGGTTAGTCATATTTCCATGGGATTGCATCAAGAGGAAGATCCCATACAACCCATGGAAGATGACATCAAGTGGTGATCATTATCAAGGTTGCGGCGTGCAAGCTCAAGTGAAGCATCACGGAGAGATCATGCTTGAGGATCGCCATTCATTGTGGTGACAATGGAATTTTGAAGATGTGCCGAAGAGTGGCTCACCCCTAATGGAGTATGGGGGAGCAATCATCTAGCCTTCATCAAGCCAACACAATCAAGAAAGGTGGTCCATCTTGAGGAAGTCAAGATCATCATCATCTAGCTCAAGTGGACTATGCGCAAGGCTAAGGTTTGACCTTGATAGGATTTTCTATTTTACCGGTCTCATGGTGGTTGTTGAGAGACCGGGTTATAGGATCGATTGACGTACTATCAAGGGGGCTCTCAAGTGAGTAGCTTGATCGTATCGTTCGTTGAGAGCGCAAACCATTGCATTCTTGGCATCATCATCTTTCTTGCTTCTTGGTTGGCTTTTCTCTATGTGGGTTCTTTAGCTTGTTTTTATCTTCATGACAAGCTCTAGTACATCAAAAACGGATTTCATATGCTTCGTCTATTGCGTTTTCGGTGTTGGAGGTTTCACCGGTCTTATTTGAGGAAGGGTTCTCACCATTTTCTTATGGGAATTTTCTCATTTGCTTCTTATTGATATTTCAATCAAGATTGTGTTAGCCCCATGTCGTTAGTTTTCCAACAAACTTTGTTTCGTTTAATTCGGAGTCCGTTTGCAAAAGTTGTGGCAGTTTTGGTGTTTTTAAAAGGCTGGAGTGGTACTATCGCGGCCAGAGCGGATGTAATTTTTTACTACCGCTCCGGAGCGGTACTACCGTGACTCCAAGAGCAGTACTATCGCTCCGGACCAAAATCTCGTGTTTTGTCCACCGGTGGTAGGCACGGACGTATTTTTCTAGTACCGCTCGCAAGCAGTAGTACCGCTACCCATTACGGTAGTACCGCTCCTTGGAGCGGTAGTACCGATGTGTGCGGGATGTGAGCATAACGATTTGATTTTCCCCACCTATAAAAGGGGGTCTTCTTCCCCATTGAACCTTATCTTTTGAGCTCATGTTCTTCCCCCATTGTTGACCTTCTTCGAGCTTGCTAACTCTCAATCCCTCCAATGATTCTTGCTAGTTCTTGAGGGAAAAGAGAGAGGAGATCTAGATCCACATTTCCACTAATCACTTTCTCCTCTAAGTGAGGGGAACCCCTTGGATCTAGATCTTGGAGTTCTTCATGTTCTTCTTCGTTCTTCCTCTCATTTCCCTCCCTAGCATTAGTTGCTTTGGGCGGATTTGGGAGAGAAGGACTTGGGCACTTCGTGTGCCCTTGCCATTGCATTTGGTGCATAGGTTTGAGTTCTCCACGGTGATACATGGAAGTGAGAAGTTGAGAAGCTATTACTCTTGGGTGTTTGATCACCCTAGAGCTTGTTCCTCTTGGGTGCTTTGGCGCCCTAGACGGTTGGTGGTGCCTCGGAGCTCAATCATTGTGGTGCAAAGCTCCGGGCAAGCTTCGGGGTCTCCAATTCGGTTGTGGAGATTGCCCCGAGCATTTGAGTTCACCTCGAAGCCATAATCCACTTCGGTGAAGCTTCATGGTGTCGTTGGAAGCCTCCAATCAAGTTATGGAGATTGCCTCAACCTTGTTTATATGGGTTCGGTGACCATCCTCAAGGGTCCCTTAGTGGAATCACGACATCTTGCATTGTGCGAGGGCGTGAGGAGATTACGGTGGCCCTAGTGGCTTCTTGGGAAGCATTGTGCCTTCACACCACTCCGAACGGAGATTAGCATCTGCAAGGGTGTGAACTTCGGGATACATCGTCGTCTCCGTGTGCCTTGGTTATCTCTTACCCGAGCCCCTTTACTTATGCACTTTACTTTGTGATAGACATATTGTTTCTTGTTATATATCTTGCTATCACTTAGTTGTCTATCTTGCTTAGCATAAGTTGTTGGTGCACATAGTCGAGCCTAGTTGTTTAAGGTTTTGTGCTTGTCTAACTAAATGATAGTTTTATTCTGCATTTGTTCAAGCCTAAGCCGTAATTATTTTAAAGCTCCTATTCACCCCCCTCTAGGCGACATCCACGTCCTTTCAGAATGCCAAGTCACCCCAAGGACTGGAAGAAAACCTAGTTTTATTGCAAAGACACTTCTCTAGAGGGAGAACATCCATTGCCGGGTTATCGTCTGACCCGGATCAAGACCACAACTGAACTCCCTGACCAGATGTCAGCTTCTGAACGAGCGAAGTATGCTCTAGCTTACGCCAAAATTAGAGCCCTCATGGCCAATGGTCTGACAGGGATTGATCTGACCTGCTGCTGGATCTCTTGGAGAGTCATGCCTCTGAGCCAGAGAAACCATCTCATGTGTGAATATACGGGTGATGCCAATGACCCCCTCTATTTTAATCCTACCATGTTGTTAGAAGACAACATCGTTGCCGCCATCAAAAGCCTTATCCATGAGTCTCAAGACTCTTGCCGCACCATTGGATTACCACCCTTCTGCGCCGCAAACTCGGCCCTAGATGTAAGGGCGACTCTCAATCTCCTTACTTCCGCGTTAGCTATCCATATATGTTTGCAATCTTTAACCTCCTTCGGCGACTTTTACTTTCAGGCTAACTCTAGCTTCTGGAAAAAGAAATACGTCCCTCCTCCGATGCTAGCCCGGAGCGCCGGCTCTAAAGATCTTATGGCCGGGTTGTCTCACTCTCCGGTTCAGTGGAAACGGCCGGCTGAGGTATTTGTTTAACTTGGTTTAATTTTGTCAACCTTGCCTTACAATTTTACTCTGTCTTCATATTGCTTTAACTGCTTTCAGGAAACGCCCCCTTCATCCGACGACTCTACGGCAACTAAGTTGCTGCCTCTGAAGATCAACCCAGAGTATGTGCTTTCATGCTTGCATCATATCCTTTGCCATCCTTGAACTTTATACAATAACTTTCTATGCTTTCTAGGGCTCAAGTGAAACGAAGGAAGACCGGCGGGTCTACCTCTGCCCCCACTGCCCAAGAGCCGGAACCTGCCAAGCCGGACTCTCCTGCTGCATATGTTGATCCCTTTACCCTTTCAAAGGATACGCCTGAAGATGTGCGTCATTATGTCAAGCCGACGACCCATGATCCGGCAACTGAGAGTCCTCCAAGGACCAATTCTAAGCCGCCAAGCCCTTCAATAGCCGTCGACGATCCAGTTCTTCCGGACTTTCTTGTCACTGGCACCGACTTTCAGACTCCTCAACCTCATGTGCTGACAAAGCACACTAAGAAAACTGAAGCTTCTGACACGCTGGACATTGAGCTCCCCGTGCTAGAGAAGTTGACTGCTGATGAGTTACACGCTGGTTATCTAAACTGCCTCTCCACAAGCCGGAACATGGAGCTCAAACTTGTTAATATGATGAAGAAAAAAATATGAGGTACTCCTTCCTTTCCTTATACCCTTATGTAGCCCCCAAGAGACGGTTTAATATTTGCTAATGGTAAATCGGGTCTTCCAATCCATGTCATAAGTAGAACCACTTAGCCTGTAGCCCCCAAGTATCGGCTTAATATGTAAATATTGAGCCGGAACTTTAGTGGTTAAGTAGTTGATCAATGGTAGCCCCCCAAGTCCGGGTTAGTATAGAAATAATGGGCCAGAATTTCCCTGTATATTGAACAAAGAGCCACATGTAGCCACCAAGTGCCGGCTTACCTTTGGACGAATATGAGCTGGAACTTACTTGTAGTCTTGGAGAAGATCGCTATAGCCCCCAAGTGCCGACTTGACTTGATGAAGATGAGCCGGAACTTATTTGCAGTCTTGGAAAACAAACAGACATTAGCCCCCAAGTGTCGAGTATATTGCTTGCAATCTGCTTGAGACTTGCATTATATTGTGTTCACTTAACCATCTGGCAATATGCTATCCTGGAGACTTACCCCTCATTTACTTTTTGTATGTCACATGAAGCTTTAAGGAATGCCGAGTCTAAACTGACCGGCTTAAAAAGCAATCTGGCCTCCCAGCAAACCGTCTGAAGTGAAGCAGAGGAGAAGTGCCAACTTGCCGCTGAAGAGTTTACAAAAGCTAAATCTGAATTTACCGCTTTCAAAAAAGCTGCCGAGGCAGAGCAAACTTCTCTGGCCAAACGGGCGGACGATGCTGATGAGCGACTCATGGCCGTATCAGATGAATTGCAATCCCCGAAGTGCCATATCTCCAAGATGACAGCTGCTATCTTTGGTAAGTACTAAAAACTCATCCAATCTTCTTGCTTGAAAAGTTGCCTAGGCAGCTTATAACATAAAATCCGTCTTGTGTAGGTCAAAGAAGCCATTAACTTGGTGCTGACAGCCTATTGCAGCTGAAAGCCGTCTACACTTTGTCAGAGCAATTGTACTGCGGGACTCTTTGCACTATCAGAGCTATGCTGAACAAAGAAAGCATCCCCAAGTTCATGAAAGGAGTCATAGAGGTGTTGTCAACTCTGCCAAAGCAAATCGAAGAGCTCAAAAATTAGCCGCCCAAAAGGGAGCCATTGCAGGAATAAGTCGGGCTTTGGCCTTTGCCCTAGAGCTAACTCATGAAGAGATGATGGATGGCTTTCCGTCAAAGAAGGACGACGGCTCAGAATTCACAGAAGCCGACTATGCCTGTTGCATGAAGGCCTCTATGGTTCTTGCATCAGTATTGGCGGAAGAAGTGAATTTGTCAACATATCAGGCGGCTTACAGCGCTGAGAACAAGCGAGTGCGTGGCCAACCTTCAAGGCCAAGGATTTAACTCCTGCATGCTGTAAGCATCTCTTTGCCCCTAAGGCCCGTCTACCCTCTTTGAAGAGGCAAATTTTGAAGCTTTAACCAACTGCAACTGGGACGTGGACAATCTTCAGATCGAGGAGGTCGAAGACCCACCGCAGGGTGACCCACCGTCCAGCTGATCAACTTGATAATGCCATGGTATAACTCGACTTCGTGACCCGCTGAAATTTGGGGCGGTGTAAAAAACTTGTCTTGCCTGAACTGTGCCATCGTGCACATAGGAAATCACACGGCTTTAACATATTATGTCCGCCTTGTGCTTCAATTCATACTAGATGTCGTGGCGGCTCTTCTTAAGAAAACAACCCGTGAGAGCAGAATACTTTCCTCATTGTTGGGAGGGCGACTTAGAATAGCACAACCCAGAGATGTTATATCTTTCCTGACTTGCTTTTTCAATAACTCATGTGCCGGTTCTTCTGGGTGGACTCGCTAATTAAAACTCCTTATCAGTACAGGATCTCTATCGAGATTGGCCGTCAATTTCTTAGAATGGCTCAGGGTCTCTAAGCGAGATTAACTGACAGGAAGTGTAACGTCCCATAAAGAGACACGACAGGGCATGAGTACCCTAGTAGCCCATAAACTGCCTCTCACGTGACATAAATCCGTCGTTTTAACCTTTAAACAGTGCAGGGTCTTTAAAAGATTATCTGTCTAAGAGTACGAACGGGCCACATAGTAGAGAGTCGGCAGTAGATGAGAGAGTTTATCCTCGCTTTCCGTAAGCCAGCCCTCACATGAAAAGAACCGCCAATTTAACCTTAACTAGTACAGGGTCTCTATCAAGATTGGCCGTCAATTTCTTTGAACCGGCTCAGGGTCTCTAAGCGAGATTAACTGGTAAGAGTTTGGCGAGTCACATAGCGGAGCAGCATCAGCTTACAGGCAGGTTTAACCCAAGCTTGCGGTGGCTTAAGAGCCGATCAAGAGGGTATGTAAGCTATACCCGATGGGTTGGAAGCCCCCAAATGACCTTGTTGATGGAGTCAACTGTTTGGCTTAAGAGCCGATCAATAGGGTCTGATAAGCTAAACCTAGCGGATTGGAAGCCCCCTAGATGACCTGTTGACGGAGTCAACTTTTTGGCTTAAGAGCCGATCAATAGGGTCTGATAAGCTAAACCCAGCGGTTAGAAGCCCCCTAGATGACCTGTTGACGGAGTCAACTTTTTGGCTTAAGAGCCGATCAATAGGGTCTGATAAGCTAAACCCGACAGGTTGGAAGCCCCCTAGATGACCTATTGATGGAGTCAACTTTTTGGCTTAAGAGCCGATCAATAGGGTCTGATAAGCTAAACCCGGCGGGTTAGAAGCCCCCTAGATGACCTATTGACGGAGTCAACTTTTTGGCTTAAGAGCCGATCAATAGGGTCTGATAAGCTAAACCCGGTGGGTTGGAAGCCCCCTAGATAACCTGTTGACGGAGTCAACTTTTTGGCTTAAGAGCCGATCAATAGGGTCTGATAAGCTAAACCCGGTGGGTTGGAAGCCCCCTAGATAACCTGTTGACGGAGTCAACTTTTTGGCTTAAGAGCCGATCAATAGGGTCTGATAAGCTAAACCTGGCAGGTTAGAAGCCCCCTAGTTGACCTTTTTGCGCAAACTGAGATATGCGAAACGGCAAAGGCCCCGGCTTGCAGGGACGCCAACTTTATTCATATATATATATATATATATGATATGTGCAATGATGGTGTACAATGTCAAGTCTCGATGACTCAGGTATAGTAAGGTCACAGGTGAGCTATGTTCCACGGCCGACGGGTCTCCTGCCCAGAAGTGCTTGATTCGTCTCGTATGTCAATGAGGTAATATGACCCGTTGTTGAGATTTCTGCTGACCACGAAAGGTCCTTCCCATGGAGGGGATAACTTGTGTGCATCTGTCTGATCTTGAATCAACCGCAACACTAAATCGCCTTCTTAAAATGTCCGGGTCTTAATTTTGCGGCTATGATAGCGACGCAGGTCTTGCTGATAAATCGCCGATCGAGCCGCCGCCAGATCACGCTTTTCCTCCAAGGCATCCAACGCGTCTTGACGTGCTGTTCCATTATCCGCCTCAACGTAAGGCGCCACCCTTGGAGAGTCATGACATATATCGCTTGGTAACATGGCTTCCGTGCCATAAACCATGAAGAAAGGCGTATAGCCCGTTGATCTATTGGTAGTAGTTCTGATGCTCCATAAGACGGACGTCAACTCCTCTACCCAACAACCCGGCATTCGCTGCAAAGGAACCATAAGACATGGTTTGATACCTCTCAAGATTTCCTGGTTAGCACGCTCTGCCTGACCATTTGATTGTGGATGAGCAACCGCAGAAACATCAAGTCAGATGTGCTCACTTTTACAGAACGCTTGCATAGCCCCCTTGGATAAGTTTGTACCATTATCTGTGATGATACTGTGAGGGTAATCAAAGCGGTAGATCAGATTTTTAACAAACTGAACCACCGTAGCCGCGTCACACTTGCTGACCGGCTCAACTTCCACCCACTTGGTAAATTTGTCCACGATCACCAAGAGGTGGGTCTTCTTGTCCTTGGATCTCTTGAAAGGCCCGACCATATCCAGCCCCCAGACTGCAAACGGCCAGGTAATTGGAATCATGCGCAACTCTTGAGCCGGGACATGATCACACTAGCCAAACTTCTGACATCTTGCGAACCAAGTCTTTCGCATCCTTATGAGCCGTCAGCCAGAAGAAGCCATGTCGAAAAGCCTTGGCCACCAGAGATTTTGAGCCAGCGTGATGACCACAATCACTAGCATAAATTTCATTCAAGATTTCCTTGCCTTCTTCAGGTGAGACACAACATTGAAAGACACCAGTGACGTTGCACTTATGTAACTCACCATTGATGATTGTCATAAACTTAGACCGCCTGGTGATCTGCCTTGCCAGATTTTCATCCTTAGGTAACTCGCTACGAGTCAAGTACGCCAGGTAAGGCATGGTCCAGTCAGGAATAGCATGTAGAGCCGCCACCAGCTGCCCCTCAGGGTCAGGTATAGCCAAGTCTTCCTCTGAAGGTAACTTAACTGATGGGTGATGTAGTACGTCTAAGAAAATGTTAGGCGGTACCGGCTTACGCTGAGAACCCAACCTTGACAAGGTGTTAGCCGCCTCGTTCCTATGACGACCAATATGATCCACCTGATAAACCTTGAAATGACCAGCAATGACATCCACCGTCTGATGATAAGCCGCCATCCGTGGGTCCTTGGAATCCCAAGTGCCTGAAACTTGCTGGGCTACGAGGTCGGAGTCGTCGAGACATCTAACCCGACTCAGGTTCATCTTCTTAGCCACCCGGAGGCCATGAAGTAGAGCTTCGTACTCAGCTGCATTGTTAGTACAAGGAAACATCAACCTTAGCACGTAACAGAACTTGTCACCTTTAGGGGAAGTTAAGACAACCCCTGCCCCTGATCCTTCCAGTTGCCTGGATCCATCAAAGTGGACTGTCCAATATGTGTTATACGACTTTTCCTCGAGCGCCTGACACTCTGTCTAGTCGTTTATGAAATCCACCAAGGCTTGAGACTTGACCGCCATGCGAGGCACGTATTTCAAAGTGAGAGGTCCAAGCTCCAATGCTCACTTAGCAATCCTGCCAGTGGCTTCTCTATTTTGAATTATGTCTCCCAACGGGGCAATGCTAACCACTGTGATCTGGTGCCCTAGGAAGTAATGCTTCAGCTTATGATTGGCCATGAATACCCCATATACCAGCTTCTGCCAATGTGGATATCTCTGCTTGGATTCTGTCAGGACTTCACTGATGTAGTAAACCGGCCTCTGAACTGGATATTCCTTCCCTGCCTCCTTACGCTCGACAACGATCGCGGTGCTGACTGCCCTGTTATTAGCCACCATGTATGAGAGCAAGGGTTCTTTCTCAGCCGGAGCGGCTAAGACTGGCGGCTCAGTGAGCTGTTTCTTGAGTGCCTCAAACGCCTCACCCACCGCCGTACTCCAGACAAAGTTGTCCGTCTTCTTCATCATCTGGCACAAAGGGATGGCCTTCTCACCAAGGCAGCTTATGAACCGGCTTAACGCAACGATCCGTCCCGCCAGGCACTGAAAATCATTGATGCATGCCGACTCAGACAGGGAAAGTAATAGCTTTGATTTTATCTAGATTAGCCTCAATGCCACGCTCAGAGACTAGAAATCCTAAGAGCTTGCCTGCCGGAACGCCAAAGACACACTTAGCCGGGTTAAGCATCATCTTGTATATCCATAAGTTGTCGAAAGTCTCCTTCAGGTCATCGAGCAGAGTCTCCTTCTTTCTCGACTTGATCACAATATCATCCACATATGCATGAACGTTGCATCCAATTTGCCTGTGAAGACAGTTCTGTACACAACGTTGGTAAGTCGCTTGGGCACTCTTGAGCTCGAAAGGCATGGACACGTAGTAGAAAGCACCGAAAGGCATGATGAAAGTTGTCTTCTCTTGGTCCTTGACTGCCATCTTGATCTGATGATAACCAAAATAAGCATCCAGGAAGCATAAACTCTCACAACCCATCGTTGCATCGATGATCTGGTCGATACGAGGGAGAGGAAACGGGTCAACTAGATAGGCCTAGTTAAGATCCATGTAGTCCACACACATACGCCACGTGCTGTTATTCTTAAGCACTAGCACCGGGTTGGCAAGCCACTCTGGGTGAAACACTTCAACGATGAAACCCGCCGCTAGAAGCCGGGCCACCTCTTCCCTAATGGCCTTGCGCCTCTCTTCACTGAACTGCCGTAGAAACTGCTTGACTGGTTTAAACTTAGGCTCCACATTAAGGTGGTGCTCAGCAAACTCTCTCGGTACACCTGGCATGTCAGAAGGCTTCCATGCAAAGATGTCTCGATTCTCACGGATGAATTCGATGAGCGTGCTTTCCTATTTGGGATGTTGAGATGAGTCGCCCAGAGTAAAATCCACCAATTTGGTATCATCTGCCAAAAACTTGAGGGGCGGCTCAGATTCTATGGTGGGCTTTTGAGCGGAGTCATGTCCTCTGGGTAAACATTTTCCTTATAAAACTTGAGCTCTGCTTCAGCACAACTTGACTCTGCATAAGCTGTGTCTCCTTCCTCACACTCAATAGCCGTTTTCCGATCACCATGCGCCGTAATCGTCCCATTCAACCCAGGCATCTTGAGCTGCAAGTAGACATAGCAAAGCCTAGCCATGAACTTGGCACAAGCCGTAGTCCAAACAAAGCATGATATTGACTTTTGATTTTTACCACCTCAAACCACAAGGATTCCACCTTGTAGTTGTATTCGTCACCAAAGGCGACTTCCAAAGAGATCTTAGCACTGGGTAGGCCGACTTGCCAGTCACCACACCATGAAAGACTGTCGAGGAAGACCTAAGATCTTTATCAAGAAACTTCATCTGTCAGAAAGTGTCATAGTACAGGATACTGATGCTGCTGCCACCATCCATAAGTACCTTAGTGAACACGTATCCTCCCACTTGGGAGGCAACCACCAGAGTCAACCGCCCTGGGTCATCTACATGCGGTGGGTGATCCTCCCTAGTCCAAGTTATATCGTACTCAGACCACTTCAAGTATTGTGGGAGAGCCGGTGTGATCGCATTAACCGCCCACTTGCGCAACTTCTGATATATCCTATCAAGGCTGGTTGTAAAAACATGATACTGACCTGAGCTGAGCTACTTTGGATTACTCTGAAACCCAGACTGATTATTCTGCTGTTGATTGTTGCCACCAGTCTACTGATGATGCCCTCCTTGGTTGCCCTGGCCCTGATAGCCGGATCCTGAGCCACCAGAACCAAGCCCGGCTCTTGAGCCGCCTGGTCCTGAGCCGCCACCATTGTTGTTATGATGCCACAAGCTGTAGTCCCGAAACTTTTGCATAATGTGGCAATTCCTCCACGTGTGACCTGCCACCCTGTCGGGCCGACTGTGCTCTGGACAAGGTTTATTGAGCATCTCCTCCAAATTAAAAGGAGTTTTACCCTTATTAAAGGGTTGTCTGAAGTTCCCGTTGCCCTTAGCACGATTGTTCCCGGTGCTGGCATTGGCCACCAATTCTGACCCGCCTTCTGGATTCTTCCTCTTGCCTTGATTGCCATTGCTTGCCGCACCCTTGCCATTGTTATTCTTCTTGCCCTGACTGGGCTTCTCCTCATCATAGCCTGGATCTTCGTATTGTTAGAGTCGGCGTACTTTGTGAGAGCCGCCATGAGCTCCCCCATGTCCTGACACGAGCGCTTGAGCCAGACAAGCTTCTGCTTCAGAGGCGTAAAATGACAATTCTTCTCCAGAATCAACACTGCTTGAGCCGTCGTAATTTGTTCAGACGAGTGGATGATTGTTGAGACCCACCGGACCCAATGATGGGCCGACTCATTCTCCTGTTGCACACAGTGATCCAAATCCACAATCGTCATGGGCTGCTTGCACGTTCCTTGGAAATTTTTGATGAACTTCGCTTTTAACTCGGCCTAGGAATTAATGGTATTGGGTGGCAGACCCTTCAACCACGTGCGAGCCGGCCCTTCCAGCATCATGATGAAATACTTGGCACATACTGCGTCATTGGCGTCCAACATCTCCATGGCCAGCTCATAGCTTTCAACCCAGGCCTCCGAAGGCAGGTCAACAGTGTAATTTGGGACCTTGCGAGGGCCTTTGAAATCTTTTGGTAGACGCTTGTTCTGCAAAGCCGGTAGTAAGCACAGCACTCCCACGGCCCTGGTGGTTACTCCTGCTCCTACCGAGATGGAAGGTGCAGGTTCTTGATGAGCCGCTGCCGCCAGAGCTGCTGCCTCTCGCTGTGCTCTCGCTCGGTCCAATAGCGCCTGAGCATCCAGAACCGCCTGATCATCTCGCGATGGGCCTCGGTGCCGATCACTGCTAGAAACCACCGGTGACTCATAACGTCGGCTGAAGCTGCGGCTGGGGATGGGAGTTGAGTGCACGTGACTCCGGCTGTAGGTGTACTTCTCCTGCCAGGCCATCGCCGTCTGCACGTATCCAATAGCGTTCCGTACCTCTTCTGCAAAAGGCGCTTCATCAGGGATAGGGATCGTTCCAAGCTGGGTTGCTGCCGCCACCATGTTCTCCATCGGGTTTGAATAGTGACCTGCCGGCGTCGAGAAAGCCATTGGTGAGGTCTGGTTCCGTCGTGGCGGGTTAAGCTGCTGCCAAGGTGCCGACCGACTTCCAGGCGCTTCCGCTGTCCATCCCGTTCCCGGCGTGTTAAAAAGGTTTCTGGCCTTGTACTGTTTTGGTAAGCGGGACTGATGCCTCATCCGCCGAACCGTCGTTGTAGATTCCAGCTCTAGCTCAAGGCGGAAAGCATCTGCCCTAAGACGCTCCGT